>OX411553.1:25708231-26908231 GCA_948146395.1 Fragum whitleyi
ATTACGTATTTTCCCGATTGTTATCCTTACGTGATAATTAAATGCTATGGAATCCAATTTCGATAATACGATTGTGAAATGACTTGGCCGATTTGAATGATGCTTTGATCGTTATGAACGATTTTAAAGCGTTTTTGATCGATTTTGGAGCGTCAATTAATGGGTTGAGTGTGTGTTCGCATTGAATGGAGTGATCAAGAATGATTCTGATTCAATTTCACGATGTTACTAATTGTACCATTCAATACCTTTGTTAAATATCATAGCAATGTTGAACAAAATTAGCGATATTGAAACACCTCCCTTAAAGTTCATTCATTACTCGCTTCACACACTCATTCAATTTTATTCAAAGAGCATTCACCAAATCATTAATATTGTCAATTTTACGATGTTCTTAGCTGTCTACCTTTTCCTGAAATATTGACGTTTTTATCGTGTTGTCGTTGTTTTTATATTTTACAGAAAGTAAGTCTTTTGTTGTAATGAGATGGAAAACAATAAAACATTTCGCTAATCTATCGTAAGATTCAAAAATATCATAACATGAATATATAAGCATATACGGAATAGTTCGACTGATAAGCACAAGCCTATCCTTACTTTATACAATTTAAATCAGTTATTTAAAATAAAAACAAACTCAAAAACAAACCAATAAAAATAAGTGCTCCTAGAGTTTTCATTGTTATTCCAAGAAGCGGTCAAACAAATAAAATAGAACAGAAAGATAATCCGTTAATGATAAAAATAGACCATTTAATGTTTTTGGGGGTTGTCAATTAATTTAAAACTTTCATTGGCCCTCTTATCTAGGCGCCTGTGAAACGTGGCATTAAAGTCAACCTAAAGAATCAGGTAGTTTGTTTTCTCTGTTGTCCTCCCGTCACCTAATGATTTTTTCCCCATTTTTAGATCCACTGGACGTAGTCCAGCGGGACTATTGTCATGACCTGGTATCAATCGTGAGTGAGTGCTTGCGTGCGCCCGTCCGTCAACTCTTTTCTTTAAACATCTTCTTTTCTGAAACAGTTGGTCAGAATTCAACCAAACTTCACAGAAATGATGCTTTTAACATTGGCTTTGAGATGTGTCCGTAAAATGTTGATCCGGCTGATGACATGGGCTCTACAGGCTTCCGCGTCACTGAAAAAGGGTCCGATATGATGAAAATAAAAAGAACATATTCTTCTCTGAAACAACTGTTCAGAATTCAATAAAACTATAGAGAAATGATGCTTAGAATAATCATGCTCTTTCAGATTTGTTCATAGAATTCTGATAAGTCATCTTCTCTGAAAGTAGAGTTCAGCTCTCAGTCTTACTTCACAGTAACGATGCAAAGAACATGCTCTTTCACATTTGTTCAAGAAATTCTGACCAGACTGACGACTTGGACTCTACGGACTGCTGCGGCATTGAAAAATGGTCCCATATAATGAGATATAAAAAATCTTCTTCTCTGAAACTACTGTTCAGAATCAAACCAAATTTCACAGAAATGATGCTTAGGACATGCTTTTTCAAATTCCTCCTTTTCATCCTGATCAGGCTGTCAATTTGGATGTGGCATCCTATCCTATGCTTATTATATAGCGCTAAGTCCGCCAAAAACAACATATTTCCAAGATATAGATTACTACGCCCGATACCGCTTTGCAGACAGGCGCAACTCGCGGATTTATAATTTTAGTTGAGTTGATTGCTTTGCTACTAGTCAGTCAATTTATCCAATCGATCATTCCGTCTAACAATCGTAGTATTGATGTTTTTTCTAGGGGCACTAACTCGTCGGCTCTTTCTTTTACATTGAATTGAATTCCATAAAGAAGTTAAAGTTTACTGTGGGAACATAAGAAATTGATAGGGTCAATTTCTCCCTTTCCCACAATATGATCCACCCTATACTCATTCCCCATTATTTTTAATCTCTATATCAAATTACACTCATGTTGACTGCAACCTGTTCCAAGTTGGCACAGTCTAAAATTTTGTCGTCTGTTTAAGGGTTAAGGGATGGGACACGGCTTTTATTTTATTTTTTTATTTTCAAATTTAGATTAATCAATTACAAGACAACAAATGATTATACAGGTCCAAATTGTAAACAGTTGCAGATAACATACAATATGTGGACAAATAAGTAAATTTTGTAGCAGAAAGGGTAGATAATATAAGGAAGAAAGGAGAAAATGTTACTTAGCAGCATGTTCTTCTTTTCCCTATTAGCAAGGTCATCTGTCAAGATCAAATATAAAAGCTACTTATCTTTAACACAGCAGTGATTTTGACAGTGATAAGTAGGAAAATATCTGGTATACACGATAAGGACAGGGTGAATAATTAAGGTTATTTTCCAGAAAATTGACCTCGTGTGTTGTTTCGTCTATACAGTTCCCTCGCGTTCAGTACTATCAGTACTTTGATTTTAGCACAGCGTAGTGATATGCAAGCACTGCGTTGAACTCACAAAGCACTTCGTGTCGCATAAAAGTTGATGACGTAAACTAGACCTATTTTTTACGAGCGCACGAGCAAAAGAAAAAAGCGACGCAGTACACACGTTGTTTGGTTTTTGACTTAATTATCTTTTTCCTAGGCAATTTGTAGGATACAGGGTTGTTTCCTATGGCCTGCTAAACCATGCAAAAAAAGATGTCACCCAAGCCGTTGGCCAGGGTTTACATCATTTTTACTGTCGGGAGTAAATCGTCATATACCCAGGCAAGAAGCCGTATAACGAATTTATTATTACACATGTATTAAAGTTTTAGACTAAATACCTGTCTTTCGTTTTACGAGACCAGTCTCACAACTGTCCTGCATAGCTTCGTTGGTTTTGATACAATGTCTGACAACTGCGTCAGGAAAGATCTTCTTTTGCTCAGCGAATTGGATTTGTAAACCACTTATTTGAATATCGCTGTCCGCGTTGGTTCGACACCGATGTTTTTCAGCTATGCTTCGGTTGAGGACAGTTCGTACGTAACATAGGGGCTCGTCCGTGATTGGTCATTGAGCCATTTATGTCGGCATTGTACTGACTTGGTTAGTTCAAAATGAACATTACTGCCTAGATAGGCTTTTCGTATTCAATATATGATGATTCTTAAGGAGGTGTATGTTATGGGAGACCACTGTCACCATTTTTTCAGCTATGCTTCGGTTGAGGACAGTTCGTACGTAACACCTTTTTCTATTGAATGCCTTGGTATACACCGAATTCTTTGAAACTACCAGCATCCCCTAATGCGCACAAAATGACAGGAAGCAGTAACGTCAAACTTCTATCTTCTGTGATGTTCTGATATAAAAGCGGTTATTGGCTGATCCTGCGAGAAAAAAAGTAAGCACTTTAACTCGACAGATCGGTGAAATTGACAAGTATTTATTTGCATTTATATCATTGTATGTGCATGTAATTGATTGACATGCGCTTGAATGTAGCGTAATGTGTATACTCGGGTCGTTTAAACAAGAAAGCGAGGGATCATGGATGCCATTACCGATTCGAATTTTTGTCCTCGATCCCTGCGAGGCGCATTAAGAAAACTTTTGAAATTGTACCGAAACAACTGAAGATATCAATGTTTGTCAGGTCAGCATAATCTATTCGGTATTTTCTAATTCAACGTTAGTAAGCTAAGGGCATGCGTCAATTTTTGAACTTCGAAATGACGGCGCCGGAGCAACCATAGGCAACCGGTCAATAATATAGTTCTACTGCACCTATGGAAAACTTAATTCAGAGGTTAAAATTATGAAATATGCACAAAGGTCTTCAAATGTAAGCAGGAACATTCTTTTTAAATGTTTTAAAAGGTTTGATTTAGAATGGAGAGTGTTCCTGAAGGATAACAATTGAAGAACGGAAAACGTCTCCTTGGCGTTTGATCAGTCATTGTCACAGGTCAACATCAGTTCAGTATCTTAAAAACTCATTACACATATTAATTTCACCATTTTTGATCAGATGGATATAAAAATAGTACATATCCAATGGATAGGCGATACAGAAATTGTGTTTAATGTTGGGTTAAGTATTTTGACAAGTGCTGACTTTCAACGGACGTTATCAATACTGTAGCGTCATATTGACGTCGTTACCTTGCGCTGGTACCAAAAGGCTACATGTTTTAGAATGGTTACTACATGTGACCAATTGGTTGGATTTCATACAAATTTACACGACTAGGAGAAAAAATGCCGCAATTTAAAAACAGTTCTTTTCAAAGTCTATGAAATGAAAATTTCTGGAACGCAAGTCTACGTTATTTTTTATTCACCCTCGTATATGGATTTCTATTCGGATTTAATTGAAAGCTAGATGACTTGAAACATGTCTTATCGACTTATACAAAGGAATACTAGCTTTTGCTCTTATCTTTGAAAAGTCTAAATCGTGGCACATATCACGATCGTTTAATCACGATTTCTTCTGTATATTATACAGAGGTTAACGAAATCCGTGCCATCAAACTTTGATTTGTTCATGTAGATATTTTTCGTTGATTAAGAACGTTTTAGACACAGTGAGTAACATCGTAGGACCCATCATAGCGCTGTGGTAGCGTGCAGGACTGTCAATCTAGAGGTCCTGGGTTCGATTCCCTGTACCACATTCATTCTTTCCGACTATTTGTCTACCATTAATGGGTTGAAATACGTAGACCCATGTGGATTAGCAGCTGGAGGCTAGGAAAGGATTTAATGGTTGAACTGGTGTGAGAAATACCAGGAATCCATTGTAAGGTTCTCCAGCCGCTGAGATATAACTGAAAGATTGTTGAAAGCGGCGTAGAACCCAATTCAAACAAATCAAGTAACACCGCACAATTGGTGTTCATTTCAATCAAATCCATTCTAAACCGCTAACTCAGCGCTCGTTTCATTCATCCCGACCATCCACTGAAATAAATGAAAGACGCTCAAATCGTTAAAAAATAATCAAAACGATTAAAATTTCATATAACTTCTTCGAATTATTCTACGATTAGCTGGTGTTGAATTGAAACGGTAAGATTGGTTCGTGAAGATTGTAATTTGAAAGTATATGCTTTTTAAAGGGAAGTAATAAATACTGCTAATTTCGTCCAAATTTACCGAAATTAGCGATATCCCTGAGATTTCATTGAAACACGCTATACACACTCATTTATTATCAATAAAAATTCATTCAAAATCATTCGAGGGAGCTTCAAAATCAAAACCAGCTTATTAAAACAATGAATGGTTTGTTCTCTTTGAATGAAGTTTGACATCAATGTGAACTATTCTGTGACATTTCTGAATGATTTCGAAGCGTTTCTGAATGGTTTGAGTGAGTGTTTGGAATGATTGAATTGATTATACGAATGCGATGGATGCCAAATACATAAATGTAACTTACTGTACCTTACATTCTTCTCCAACCGCCGATGGGTCCGACGCTTTCTTTTACCAGTAGGTCGGTGACAATGAGGTTTTTATGTGTCTTTAGCATTTACCGAGGGATATTGAATGTAAATCACACAATCATTATTATTTACAGAATACAAGATTTGCTTATAAATGTCCAAATACATGCATATGCGTTCTATAAAAGCTATTACAATCGAAGGTGCTATTCATTTTAATTGACAAATCATAGCAATAATAAACTAGACCAGAACTATAAGAATGTTGTGGTCATTTTGCAAGATGGTCGTCGAGCTTGTTGGTTTAAGCTATTTACGAAAATTCTTTCATGTTAACATACAATATCAAAATTTTTTACAGATATTCTCTATGTTATTGCGATTTAAAAAAAGAAGACTTAATGACGTCTATCTTCTAAGATGGTAGCCATAATAATTGATTACCAACGGTATGGATATATCGATATCCAAAAAACCTTTCTTATGTAACATTAATGTTCATCAAGATATCTTGAAAAGTTGGAAATAATCTCGGAACTTAATATTCCACCTTTTTGGTATATCTGCCTTGTAAACAAAGAAATAATGTAGGTGTACTGAAATGGCTGCCATTCTAACTTTATTAACTCCTTAGCCATAAAACTGTGTCATGAAATGTCTTCGATGCAGGCTTACCACGTTTATTATACAGTACATACTTGCATCGAATAAAATAGGCATGGTGGCATTCTTTTTGGATTTATCATTGTCATCTTAGATCCCATTCTATTAACTAATGCTACTTTTAATTCTGTGTACTCTTTAGATAATGTGTGGTAAATTTTACGCTCAATTCATGAAATAAAAAAAAAGTGCTTCGTGGTATCCATGTGAAAAATTCGGTTTTCTTATGGTTAAGTTAAAACATTGTACTTCATAGGACTAATTGTCTTGCTTTTGAAAAAAATAAGTATGGAGGCTATCTCAGAAACTGGGGCCATGTTGTCTTACAACAAAGTTATCGTGCTTTGCTGAAAGGATATCTATGCTCTTATCACCATGAGAAAAGAAAATTGGGGAAGGGCCAATTGAATGGCTTATAGACAATAAACTATCTTGGAAAATGGCCGCCATATTATCTTCCTAATCTGGTCATCGTACATTTTGTAAATAGTATGCAATGGCGTATTTCTTTGCAAATTTTCAAGTTCAAATGACGAATTTTCATTAATTTATATTGCTTCCAGCAAATAAGCATAGCGACCGTCTTAGCAAATGTTGCTATGATGTTTACATATTTTTAATCACCGCTTAATCACCGCCCTTAATCCATTTTTGGCGATGAGCAACGGTTTCCATCACGCAATCCGACCTGGGTCAAAGGACAAATGAGCCAAAATGGAGTGGCAGATCCCATTTTTGACGTTTTCAGGGAGATGATCAACGGCTTCGAGCGAACGATCCAACCTGGCACATGTGCATAGGGGACCCCACCACGGTGCGACTTTCATGTTTCCAGTTGATAATCCAAGGACAAGGGCGTCAAAACAGCGTCGGAAAATTCCATTTTGAGCGTTTTGTGGGGGAAAATCAATGGCTTCGACCGAGCATTGCGACCCGGGTTCGCGCTTGTGCTCAAGGATCCCCACCATGGTACTAAGTTCTGAGTATGCAGTCAAACTTTCAAGGACAAGGGCGCCCAAAAATCCCATTTTTGGTGTTTTTATGGGGATGAGCAATGGCTTAAATCGAGCGATCCGACCGGGATTTGCGTATATTCTCAGGGGACCCCACCACGGTGCTGCGTTCCGAGTTTCAAGTCGTCGATCTAGGACAAGGGCGTCTTAATTGGCGTCTTAAAATCCTAATTCTAGCGTGGTTTTTTTTTTGGTTGTTTCTTTTTTTATTTTTTCTAATTTTTTTAATTTGTTCCTGTTGTTTCGCAGGGGGGGGGGGGGGGGGGGGGCTTGAGCAACGTCTTCGAGCAAGCGATCTAACCCGGGCTAGCGCAGCATGTGCTAAATGGACCGAACCAGAGTGCTATGTTGAGAGTTTCGTGTCGATCGTCAAAGGAACAAGGTGTCAAAACGGCGTCGGAAATTCCATGTTTGGCAATATTAGTGCAGTAGATCTCCTGGATTGATAAGTTAACTTTATACCTTCTGCTGATTCCTGCCAATGTTACGTTAATTGAACACAAACAAACATAAAACATTTTACGCAGATCCAAAGCTCAAATTTACAAATTCTGTCTTCACGTTCCTAGTCCCGAAAACCAACCCAAAAATTCTTTATTTCAGTATTTAGCTTACAACAAAACAACATTTTGATAGCTACGTTACGCTTACATTTCCTCTTGCTCATTAGAGAGGCTTGTATGAATATCAAGGAAAATTGTTCTCTTTACTTCCGTTAAGACTTAAATGGCAATTTGCTTGGTTTTAAAGTTTGATCGTTTTAAACATTTATTTCACTTCCGTTTTAAAATGGAAGTTTGGGAGCGTGGGAGAAATCGCGACAACGCGAAAGGAAGAATTTTGGCGTGACGTCATCCCAGGAGCACTATTGAGGTGAAGAGGGCGAATAACAATACTACTCTATCGAAAATGGTCAGCGCGCGTCTTTATCGTTCTTCTCTTTTAACTAAAAACCGTAAAATTTACTAAACGTTTGACGAGATTGACGAGATTTGATTCAGCATGTGGCCAAGTTCTTCTCAGTCTCGTTACAAGACTGCATTGTACGGAACCAAACTAATGTTTGATTTTCTAAACGACAGAGCTTAAGAGGTCACATTCAATTGAAAAGAAACTCAATATCGACGTAGAAAAACAAAGATTTCGATATTTCTTGAAAAACACCAAACATGACATGTTGTTTGGATGAAAAAATATGTGTGCACGATAAAACAAAGCAATGCAAAGACATTCGTGCCTTAATTGATCATTTCATCATATAGATGTAAAAAAAAATATTGACAAAAGCAAAGTGAATACTTTCTTCTTTTTTTTGCTGAGTATATATACAAGAGAGAAATAATTTGTAACTCTTTGTTTTAATAACACATATATAAAACATAAATATACATATTTTTACGCACATACCTAATATGCCCTTAACCAATGATCAGGTTTTTCGAAACCTGTTTTATAACTGTTGTTAGATACTTTAATGAATAAAAAAAGACACATTCTATAACAAACTACTAGAAATGAGTAAAGCTCTACAAATAGGATTTACTTTGCTTTGTCAAGAAAAGATGGCCTATCATTTGCTTTGTCAAGAAAAGATGGCCTATCAAAAAAATTTTTGGAGGAAAAAAATCAATTCACTTTCGTCAATGAAAAAATGTATATTTTGAGAAAGTAAAGCATTTTCTTAATCCTTGCTTAAGTGAACTTCATCGACGTCATTGATTTTATTGAAATCTGAAATTTAATTTAATTGTTTGAACATTTTTCTTTAATAGTTTATTGTTTTTGTTAATTTTTCATTTATTCCCGCTGTGAATTTATTCATTTACTTATTTATTTATTTATTTATTTATTTTGGTCATATGAACGTCTTATTGAAATTTGTCGCGTTCACACACATAGCAAAACACAACATTTATATTGAATGCATGCAGTTCTTTAAACAACTTTAAGATGTCATTTACATTAATTTCGGCACCGTGTCATAACCAATGTCATTTCCCCCAAATACAATATGGACATAGTCTTGCTGGAAAGATGTTAGATGTTGCAGGAGTCGTCGATCAGGTTTCGTAGCTGTCATCCCGCCTCTTTCGTAGAATCTCACTTCATCTGGTACCTGAAAAGTAAATAAATAAACGTTTAAAGATTCGCGCATTTCATATCTCCATATAATTTTAAGCTAACTACGAAAGAATCAGAAAATGGTGCAACACTAAATCTTTTGAGGGTATTCAATGTATTGGTTGCACCAATGCGAAATAAATAGGTCATACCCTGCGAAACAACAGGAAACTACATGTTCAGGAAACAACATGAAACTATATATTCCGGTACCCCAGTCGCCTGGACTATAAATATGACGATGCTGCTAATATAGGTTATGACCATACATGCTGACAACTTGGAACACGGCGCGAAACAGTCGTATCTTATTTCGAATAAATCAATCAAACAATTAATCAATCGATCGGTCGGTCGGTCGGTCGGTCGGTCGGTCGGTCGGTCGGTCAGTCAGTCAGTCAGTCAGTCAGTCCAGTCAGTTCAGTCAGTCGGTCGGTCGGTCGGTCGGTCGGTCGGTCGGTCGGTCGGTCGGTCGGTCGGTCGGTCGGTCGGTCGGTCGGTCGGTCGGTCGGTCGGTCGGTCGGTCGGTCGGTCGGTCGGTCGGTCGGTCGGTCGGTCGGTCGGTCGGTCGGTCGGTCGGTCGGTCGGTCGGTCGGTCAGTCGGTCAGTCAGTCATTCAGTCAGTCAGTCAGTCAGTCAGTCAATCAATCAATCAATCAATCAATCAATCAATCAATCAATCAATCAATCAATCAATCAATCAATCAATCAATCAATCAATCAATCAATCAATCAATCAATCAATCAATTAATTCACTCTTAATGAAAGGTAACTCAGTTTATCATTTGGTGGATAATCGGATAATCATTAGCTCACTTTTCCTAACACATTTTCCCCTTTATCTTTAACGGATTCAATAAACATATATTCAAAAATATTCAGTTTTTTGCCTCTTCTTTCATTATGATTTTTTTTCTATTTTTTTTTTTTTTTTTTTTTGTACGAGAAAGAATCATACGGCCCTTGCGCTTCTGCTACGTCTGACCGATATTATGGGAGACCACTCTCGCCACTGTCCTGCATTACTTAGTTGATTTGAATACAATGTCTGACACCTGCGTCGGGGAAGATCTTCTTTAGCTCAGTGGTTAGCGCATCGGACTTGTAACCCAATAATAGAAATAATTTTTGTCCGCGTAGATTCGACACCGTCTTACGTCGGATATTTTTCAGAAATGCTTCGATTGAGGATAGTTCGTTTGTTACACCGACATAACCACAAAACACCGAAATGACTTGACGAATTCGTAAAGGTATAAGCCTATATTTACTTATAACTAAAATTAAAATATTTTTACTCGAAAATAACAAAAAAAATGTTACAATATATGCACTATGTGGCGCCATTCCTTTCATACGGCGACATGCGGCGTCCTTTACCTCATTCGGCGACATCCCTTTGGTGTTTCTAATTTGCTATTTTTTGAAAAAAAATCTGAAATTGAGATAATGTCATCATGGGTGATCTTCTCGGATAGGCGAAGAGGGACACAAAGGCGAATAAATTTACAAATGCTCGACAATACGGACGTTCAAGAACAGGTATTTTTTTTATCTTTATAGACATGTAGCTTTATGATATTACAGTGCCCAATATACAGGGGCGGATCCAGGATTTCGTCATGGGGGGTTCGAACTTTGTCAACGTCTTCGTAAACTGACACTTTTATCTACCACATCCCAAAATATTACAATATTACAATTGATGACTTTGGAATCTAATTTTAGCTCCACGGGTCGGTGTATCCATTGTGCATCCGTGTGTATGTTTTTATTTAAACATGTTCTCCTAAACCAATAGGCGGAATTTTTACGAAACTTGGCAGAAATAACTCTAAGGTGATCGCCATTTTTGAGTTGTTCGAGAACGTTGAATGACCCCAGATATAAGGTTTTGAGGGTCATGGGTTATTTTCACTTAAGTATCTTTAAAAGTATTCTCATCATAGACCGTTCGGCCGATTTCAATCGAACTCGGCATGTATAACTCTACGCTTAAAAGTGTTTTAGATTTTTTTTATTGGCCGTGAGAGACCTTTTATCTGTATATTCTTTAAAAATCTTTAAAAATTCTTCTTCTACCAACTCATTGAGGTGTTTCCAATGAAACTTGGTATGAATTTTCATTAGCTGACCTTCTTCATAAATAATTCAAGAAATTTTAACTGACCATCCAAGTACATGTATGTGGATGGCAGGGCAGGTTTAATATTTTACTTGAAATATCTTCCCTTTCCAAATTAATTTGCCAATTTCATCCAAACATGGCATGAATGTTCCGTTAGTAACCTTTAGGTTAATTTTTCATTAAATTTTGATAGACTGTTGTTGTTGTGTTTTTTTTTTTTTTTTTATTTTTTTATTTGTTTTCTTTTTTATTGGGCGCAAGTCTAGGTAACTTATCACAAAATAGTTAAAAAGATACTTCAAAATGTTGTTTTCAGCCAAAAAGAGCATTGTTTAGAGAAATCATTACAATGTCATTTTAGTTAAAAGTAGGTGAAACAGAGATCGGCATATATTTCAATTTGAAGAGTAATTTTACACATGAAGGAATAATCTAGTAGATGCATTGAAGAACTCATCAAAGGGATATAAATCTGATCAGGAAATGTTTAAGTTGTTACTTGATTACTTCTCTTACAAATCCGTAATCACTTATCATCATATACTCTTTCTCTAGTCATTTTGATGTGCTGGCAATAAGTTGTGTAAAATTACACGAATTGGCACTTTTCCTTATATTTTGCTACAGTTGCTAGAATTCTGATTTGACAAAACCAAAATTGTCTTGTTGTAGATGAAACTTTTTTCAATAATTCTGAGTAAATTCAGTTTTATAGTTGTTTGAGTGATATAAAAAAAGAAGGTCTAAGAATTTCTGTCTTATAATATAAATTAGTTATACATCTCCAAACAATATTCGCTATTGATAGCTCGCGAAAAATATCACTGAATGCTGAAGACTCACATGACCTTCAGTGGTTTGTTTCTATTTTTGTCATTTCTTCTTCGAACCTGGCTATTAGAAAACTAATCTAAAAGACCCTCTTGTCTTTTAGAACGCATGGTTATACATGCCATTTAAAAGCCAAACAAAAGACATTCTTCTAGTTAGTTGCCGCAACATCTTGAACAAACTGCGGTTATGGTATTAAGATTACCCTCCAATAATTTGCACTTTGGTTCAAGTTCATAACTTTATATTTTGTAGGCAAATAACGTTCAAATAATTCAGAGGTGTGTCATACAGGGATTTCAGGAGGCGAGGAAAACGATCGATCTGTTCCATCCAGCTCTGTCTACTATGATCTTAACTGCATCAAACAATTAGCCCTGAATCTTATTGGCTTAGAATTGAGCGCATGGTCATTGCAAGAAGCTTTACATTTGGACCCGAATCCAAACGTATCAAACTGGGTAAGGATTTGACCAGAACATCTCTGTTTACGTGCGCGAGTCATCTACTGTGTCTTAGTTAAGGTAGTGGACCCGTAATAGTTCCGCAACGTTTTGGAATTCATGAACTTAAGTAGTGTTAACCGAGGTTTCCTAATGATTTTCATTAGGAAACCTCGGTCAACATTGTGAAAGATCATAAGTTCCAAAACGTTACGGTACTATTACAGGTCCACAACCTTAAAGTTAACATGTTCAGAAGGCAGTACATGTATAAACATACCTAAAACATTATCGGGCTACATTTTGCGTCAAATAACATAAGCCTTATATATTTTCAGCTCGATAAGATCAAATATAAGATCCAACAGATACCTTTAACTTTTTCTATAATATGACCTACGTTGCCAGAGTGAAATAACCTCGTTGAATTATTTTGATATTACACGGGTGTTATTACACTAGTGGAATAACTATGTAAATGAGCTAAGAACGAAGAACAACGTTATAATTTTGTTAGGAAAATGACGTCATAATGGATCTGCTGACGTATATTCGAAAACAGCGTTATATATTTGCTCGTTTTTTTCACAAAAACTCGGGTCATATTATAAACAGAATATCAAATTTGTGCTCGTAAAATATCGAATTTATTCAACTCGTCATCTATTAACAGATAAAATCTCGGCGAAACCTCGTTTTTATCTGTATATAGATGACTCGTTTAATAAATTCGGTATTCAATGACCACTCATTCTATATCCTCTATTTCTTGTATTGTAGAGCTCAGACACTACTGCAACTGGAAGTTTTGAAGGGCTGCTGCTTACTAATGCCAGACGAACTCAATCATTAGACAGTGATAGAACAATAATTTCTAAATAAGAGTGAAATCTAAATTTTGCTAGACTCCCGAGCCGGGGTCCGAACCCTCCTCTTAGCGAAAGCCATTTGCCAGTTACAATTAGGTTTATTGTGGCATGAGGTGTGTGAAAATGTTTCATTTTCCTATATTTGACAATTTTCATCGCGAATTTCTTTTTTTTTTTTTTTGTTGTTGTTGTTGTTGTTGTTGTTATTGTTATTTTCTGCAAAATTGAGCCAAATTAAAAAAAAAGGCCGGGGGGGGGAGTTCGAACTACGATTCCGCTTCTGGATCCGCCAGTGATTGTCTTATTAGATGAATTGGTGTAATTTCAAGTTCCTGTGGTCTAATCTAAACTCTTTTCCAGGTATATTTTCAACGGGGAGTTCCCGCGTTGTCTCTTCTTGCGTAATAACTTTAATAAGCATAGGCTACTGTTAAGCTATTCTAAAAATTGACAATTATTCCGATCACAATCATCAAAATCTAAATCTATATCTATCCCTACATTCATTTATTCTAAACATTCACTCGATGTATTCAAAAAACGCTGCAAAACCTTTCGAAATCTCTTCGAAATCGTTCAAAGCGACCGTTGTTTCATTCAAATCGATCAAATCATTGGTAGGTGTGAATTTTAAACATGAATACAAAAATCAGTATAGTACGTATCTTAAGAGAGGGTAAAAATATCGCTAATTTCGCCCATTTCGGCGAAATAAGCGATATTGAATTAAATGTGTTCAAATGTCATACGCCTACTCATTCAATTTCATTCCGAAATCATTCCAAAATAATTCACCTCACCAAATTTCACGATGTTCTTTACAGAAGGCTTACTTGATGGAAGTTACACGCTTGATTTATAGTAAACTTCAGCGTGAATTTGACAAGGTGAATGATTTAGGAATATTTTTGGAGTGAAATTGAATGAATGCGTGGAGTGATATTTGAGTAAAATTATAGGGAGCTATTCTAATGTCGACAATTTTGTTCAGAATGAACAAAATTAACGATATTTATTACCTCCCTGAAATAAAATACACGTAGTTTTCTGTTTTTGTGACTTCGTGGACCAATTTGGCACTTTAAAATCCTCACAATAAAACCATAGAATACTTTGATCGTTTTGAATTAAATATTGATCGTCATGAACGATTTCGAATTTTTCTCTAATTATTTCGGTGCGCTTTTGATCGATTCGAATGAGTGTATGGAATGAATGTATGGAGTGCTGATTGAACGATTTAGAATGGTTTTGATCGGAATGAGTATCAATTTCACGATGTTTTAACTGTACATCGTGATGCTTCCAAATACCTAAGATGATTATCCTGCCCGACAAAGTTACAGAATTTAAGGTGGCACAGTTAAGAAGATCGTGAATTCGACAAGATGGATGCTTTAAAAATGATCTTTGGAATGAAATTGAATGAGTGTTTGGAGCTAGTTTTGAGTGAAATTAAAGGGATATCAAATACCGTATATTTTGTTCAACGAAATTAGCGATATGTATTACCCCCCCCCCCCCGCACTTAATAAAATATACATACTTTTCTGTTTGTGTGTCTTCGTTGACCAACCAGACACTTTAAAATCCACACTAGCCAATAAAATGTTAGAATGATTTGATCAATTTGAATCAGTTATTAATCCTATTGAACGATTTCAAAATATTTTCTAATGATTTCGAAGCGTTTTTGATCGATTTGAATGAGTAATCGGAATGAATGAATGAATGAATGAATGAATGAATGAATGAATGAATGAATGAATGAATGAATGAATGAATGAAGCGCTCAGGTGAATGATTTGAATGATTTTGATCGGAATGAGTGTCGATTTCACGACGTTTGAACTGTAAAAAGCGTTCTTCTTTTTAGGTAGAATCTACAATTAATCTGAAATAGTTTATTTTCATCTTAAATTGTAAACTTAGGCAAAACGTACTTAGGTTTAGTTATTTTTGTGCTTAGATGCAAAGATATGGCCAATTTTTTAAAGGGGAAAACAATTGTATTTGCTTTATCATTTTGAAAAAAAAGTATAAAATGAAAATACAGTAGAATGAAGCTGTTGAGAATTTTATACGATCTTGATTTTTATCGTACTGATTTCCTTATTTGGTATAAAGGGTAAAATTGTCACACTGCGATATACAAAATTTAGTGAAAGTAAACCGTGATACACTCGCTATTTCGTAAATCACTTATCCTTGGACTTACGCATCTCTTTTCGGATATAGGCTAAAGACTAAGTATAGATCTTACTTTTGTGCAATATGGATAAAATTATACTCAAGTTAGTATTCATGGAATTATATGATTGCAATAGTTTGTGCTTAAAGTCAATATTCATTCCATCAATTATGTCATTAGCACGACACTAAGGCATAGGAAAAGGTGCTGGCGTTCGTCCCAAGTCAATTGAAAAAATAACGATCATAATAAGCGAAAACATTAAAGAAAATCGCTTTCTTATAGCGTCCTTTTTATATTCTAACACATCTTCGCTAGCCAACGGTTCTAGGTCCACTATGTTCCTTACGTAAGGAACTTAGTCGAGCTATAACCCTTGTCTTGCGAAGATGATTCTAACCATGCCCAATAAATAAAGTAGTTTGTAAAACACGGTATTATAGTCGGTTAATTTGTTTGTTTGTTTGAATGGGGTTTAACGCCGTTTTTAACAATCTTTAAATTATATCGCGGCGGCTTGAGCTCTTAAATATGGGTTCATGGTACTTTTCACAAAAGTACTACCATTACACCCTTTCTAAGCCTCCAGCTGCTATTCCACAAGGACACAACTACAATTAAATCAATTATGTTATACTATGGAGTTAAAACGGTGGTATGAAAAAAATCACACTTGTTCTAGGACAAGTTGGTGGCTGCAGTTAACGCGTCCGAGTGGCAAATATTGTTGCTATTCTTTCTATGAAATAAAGATACTTTTAATGTGAGGAAATTATTACCCTTCTTCCGTTTTTCGTGCTGGAGCTTCCGAAATCATTCCAGTATTTTGCACGTTGATAAAAGCAATCTATAATTTCTGATGCGGGGTTCCTTGACGCAGGTCACTGGTAGAGGACAGAAATCCGCTGATTGACCGATTATATAGTAAATCGATTTGTGACCCGTCACGCAAAAGGGACCATATAGGAGTTTGTTTATATAAATATTTGAAAAAGTTATTGATCCTAATACATGTCATCATAGGTCGCATTTCAAAAAAATATTACATAGGAAGGTAGATTGGTCATGCTTGATTCAAAAATGAGCAAAGTGTGATTAGTTGCAATCCAAGTTAGCCTGCGGCACTTTACACACTACCTAGATGGTCCGTTTTTGCCAATCGGGAACCCTCTGTGGTTCTACGGAATAGACCTTGGGAATAATACGGGCGCGGTCATGAAAACGTGCATACATCAAAATCGATAAAAGAAAAAAAGGTGGGCATATTATAATTTGATAAAAGACGATCGGAAAGAATTAACCAAATGCGATTTTCTTCAAGCGTATTAAATAGCCAAATTACCCCAAGAAGCTGAATTACCTTAAAAATGATAGAAAACTTACTACACCTACGCCCGAGGTACTTTTTAGTTTACGATAAAGTCTGAGCGATGTTCCGAAAGCATTTTTAGGTTACATTTTGTACGATGTCGGCGTTACGTTAAATGTTGAAAAACGCGTCCGTAAATCATTGTTAGAAGGAAAAGTTAAAACATACTTTGACATTTTTTTCAAATTTATGTAAAGCTTCGATACATATTACAAGTTGACCGCTACGTTACTTTGATGCTTAGGGGAAAACTACGGGTATTTCGTTTTAACCAGAGAAAGTATCGTTTCAATAGTACAATACATGTAAAAGGTAAATAAAAGAGTGGGAAAAGCAAGTCTAAAACATTCTTGAACGAAACCCTTTTTGGGTGTGTTGGAGGGAGGGAGGAGGACTCTAATGAGTACAAACAACATAGGGTACAAAAGGAAAGGAATCGAAATTCCCTTACCGAAATTCTTAAACGTGTAGACGATGGTATAGAATTAAAATTCAAACATCCCGTAACCGGTAGGGTACGCATTGTTGTGAGGTTTTTCGTAACTAAGCAAATAAAATCGCTGTGAATTATTGTATACATTATTTTGTGTGTTTGTGTCGGATTTTAGTGTTCCCTGTGATATATTCAGCCCGTGACATTTGGCGTGGGATACTTAATAGATATAATTATGGTAAGTGATTGCATCTCTTTTTTTTATCATTTGTCGGATCTGTTTGACAGCAAGTTGACCTACGACATCTCTCTTCAGATATTTAAACGCAATGCATTTTCTAACCATAAAAGATCTGTCACATTTCAAGCTGTAGTTACAACGTTTTATAGGTCACCTGTAAATGAAAATGTTTGAAACGAAATGATGGAAAATAAAAGAAACAGTTTTCTTGGTCTAAACGATTGTTTTGATTGGTCAACCGAGTTTATCAATCGAGTTTATTTTATTAATAGCAGCGATCTAGTCGATTATCTCTGGCTACGGAAAAAAGATTAACTTAGTTCTTTCTTTCTTTCTTTCTTTCTTTCTTTCTTTCTTTCTTTCTTTCTTTCTTTCTTTCTTTCTTTCTTTCTTTCTTTCTTTCTTTCTATAGTGTTAAATCTTCTGGTTTATGGAAAAACACTTTTAAGTGAATAATTGTGCGAAAGGGATCCTCTCGGTACGAAAATTGAAAAGTATCAGTTCTAGCCAAACGGCACCAGAACCAATAGTGCAGGCTGGCCAATGTCGAACCATTATCCAAGTCCGAGGGATCAATAACAGTTGACTTAGATCTAAAGTAGGGTTAGATCTAGAACCATTGGCTATAGAAAATGGTGTCGAACTTTTTCGGTGTATGATTTGCTTTTTCTGAAATGACCATTCTACCCTAGTATTTATTTTTCCTTGAAATGTTGCCTGCGGTTAATCTCTGAAGTATCTAATATACTTTTTTCCATATATCTACCAAACGGGTTACACGGTTTCCTATTCGCTTTGCCCGACAAATTTTGTTAGTTACAACACCATTCATACTTTATCTTGAACTACATGTAGTAAATTTTGCGAAAAACATAACATTTTCAGAACTACATGTAGTTAGTTTTGGGAAAACATAACATCTTTCATGCTTTATATTTAACCACATGTAGTCAGTTTTGAGAAAAACATAACATCTTTCATACTTTATATTGAACCTAGCCAGTCTATATTGAACCAAATGTCCAGTGTCATTTCTGTCCTGGCCCTTGACCTTAACAGATGACATCATTGCAAAATGATAGCTTTTACAGTAAGCATTGCTTATGTATAGAGCGACTGAAAATCTTAAGTTATGCAGCAAAATATATTTTCAATTTTATTCTAAAATCGACCTTACTTCTATGTTCGAAATATATCTCATTTTTGTAACATATTTGTATGAAAAACATAAATAATCAGGCAATAAAACAGTTATTCTATGGTGATCTTGCAACAGTGATAAACTATTGCCCTCGTTGTCGGGGATTACATTCTGACCTGTTGCCCTCAGCCTTCGGCATCGGGCAACACTTCAAACGTCATCCCCTCAACCTCGGGACAATAGTTACACTGTTACACGAAACACCATGAAATAACTGCATAATGGTTATTAAATAATTATATAGGAGATCAGGTAAAATTCAAAACTATAACGTTCAAGAAATGATGTATCTTTTTAACAGTTACTTGGTTTGCAAATATGTCATACGTATAATCTCGAGTTAAGTGCAATATCGTTCGACCCATTGTCATTATAATGTTAAAGATTAAGTCATCTTGTGCTTTTCACGACATACTGCTTCTGTACACAAAAGCTTTGCTAGACGGTATAGACAAAGATCTGCCTGCACTTACGCACAGTCTGATTTTGGCCTATGCTGCTTGCTCTCCGGATCCTGTATTTGTGTAAGAAGAATATGGTCCAGATAGGTCGAAATCCATTACAAGCAATTTGTTTGAAACAAAATTTAAATTCAGCAAGATAAAGATTAAGTCCGTGTAACCTCATTTCCATTTAATATTACGTTAAGGGCAACATTGAGAGTATCTCACGGTTTTGTAAATAGACTCTATTTGAAGAGATTTTTATCTTAACTACGTCGATATTCAAACTATGTACATAAATAGAAATTTCTTTGGACTTCAAAGGGATTCAGATTTTTACTAAAACCATCCTCTTTGTGTCCAATTATTCTCATTTGGTTTCGTTTGAAAGCGGCTTTCAAATATCTTTCTGTTGTATCGCGGCGGCTGGAGCACTTAATGGATTCCTGGTATTCCTCACACCAATACTACCTTTGCATATTTGCTAGCCTCGAGGTGCTATCCCACATAGGATTACGAAAATCGACCCATTGGTGTGAGACAAATAGTCGGAGAGGATGAGTGTCATCGTCGGTGCTCGAACCCGGGCTCATAAGGTAGAGCTAAGCATCTTTGCAAATGTTGTTCGTTCGTCCAATCGTTCGTCCGTCCTTCTGCAAAGATATTTGCTCATATTTCAATGGGCTGCTAATCAAAATTATAACGATAAATTATAAATGGAATTGTTATTAAGTCTTGAGTCTATCAAGTTAAAAACAAGAGAATCTGATAACAATATCGTTGCCAATATCATAGGGAATTGTCCATATGGTCAAGTCTATAGGCAACGTTTTCATAATTCAGCCCCGCGTTCATACTGGAAAAACGATGCAAACTCTTTTCCAAATAATACCCCGCTTTGCACGTGCACCTGCGTGCAAAGCGGGGTATAATTTGAAAACAGTTTGCACCGATTTTCGATCATGAACGCAGGACAGAATTTTGTCATATAGGTCAATTATACTATGGAATAAATAAGACAATTATTCGGACTAAGAAACAATCGTCCGTGGTCAGGTCCCCTTTTCGATCCCAACGTAGTCTACGAATTTTCTTTATCATTGGTCGAGTCTACAGTTAAGAACAGTTCGTGAAATTGACATGATGATTGATTTTGGAATTATTTTGGGATGTAGTTGAATCAGTTAGTGGAGCGAGTTTTGAGAGAAATTAAAGGAAGGTAATCCAATATCGCTGATTTTGTTCTAGGTAAACAAAATAAGCGATATATTTTACCTCCCTTTTATGTAAAATACACGCTTTGTGTGTCTTCGTGGACCAATCAGACTCTTTGAAATTAAAACCATCCAATGAATTCGTAGACAAAAATTAGATTGATTTGAATTAAATGATGATCGTCTTGACAATTTCCAAATATTTTCGAATCATTTTGGAGCGTTTTTGATAGATTTGAGTGAGTGGTTTGTATGAATGAATGGAGCCCTTAGTGAATGATTAAGAATGATTTTGATCGGAATGAGTGTCAATTTTGCGATGTTGTTACTTATAAACATTTATAAGGCCCCGTTTATTCAGAGTATTATCTAAAAAAAACATCGTGACCCCTTTACAAATTGTTTATTGCCCGAACGCATTCAGAAAATGCAAATTTCTTTACTACGCCTAAGTAATTGTAAAGTTAGGCAAACTTCATTTGCATTTTGTAACATTATTTTTATAATTTCGACACGCTACAACGTCGAATAAATTGAAGTCATAATAATAACGTGACAAGTCGTGAGAAATTGGAGCTTAAAAAGTGAAAAAAAATCGACACTTATCAGCATGCGCTGTTTGCACAGGCTGGCCTGGTTGGTTTAACCTTTCATGATTGGAGATCAAAACTGATCTTATTAAATTGTCATGCTAAGTACAAAACCTACTTGAATTTTGTTAAACCTCGTCTCCTTTGGGAAACGAAATTCCATGCCAATCCCGGGGGGGGGGGGGGGGGGGTATGCAAGGGTTGTCACACCTGAGATCGTAAGTTCGAACCCCGGCTCGGCCAACTTTCATCCGATATTTGACAAAAGGCATTATGACACGAGTCATGTGTCTTTCACCAATGGGTGTACATGTTAAGTATACTCGGATACCCCGGGGCCCTCCTATTTACTACGCTTTATCGACTTCGATATAGCGTAGCAAATGGGGAGACCCCAGGGTATCATCGACGTCGAAAAAACGTAGCAAATAAGGCGACCCCGGGGTATCATCGATTTCGATATAGCGTAGCAAATAGGGAGACCCCTGGGTATCATCGAGTTCGATATAGCGTAGCAAATAGGGAGACCCCTGGGTATCATCGACGTCGATATAGCGTAGTTAATAGGGAGACCACAGGGTATCATCGACGTCGATAAAGCGTAGCAAATAGGGAGACCCCGGGGTATCATCGACTTCGATATAACGTAGCATATAAGGAAACTCCAGGGTATCGTCGACTTCGATATAGCGTAGCAAATAGGGAGACCACAGGGTATCATCGACGTCGAAAAAGCGTGGCAAATAAGGAGACTCCGGGATATCATCGACGTCGAATAGCGTAGCAAATAAGGCAACCCCGGGGTATCATCAACGTCGATATAGCGAAGCAAATAAGGAGACCCCGGGGTATCATCGACTTCGATATAGCGTAGCAAATAAGGAGACCCCGGGGTATCATCAACTTCGATATAGCGTAGCAAATAGGGAGATCCCAGGATATCATCATCCTCGAAATAGCGTAGCAAATAGGGAGACCCCGGGAGGTATCGTCGACTTCGATTTAGCGTAGCAAATAGGGAGACCCCGGGGTATCATCGATTTCGTTATAGCCTAGCAAAAAATTAGACCCCGGGTATCGTTGACTTCGACATAGCGTAGCAAATAGGGAGACCCCTGGGTATCATCGACGTCGATATAGCGTAGCAAATAGGGAGACCCCGGGGTATAATCGGCGTCGATAAAGCGTAGCAAATATGGAGACCCCGGGGTATCATCGACTTCGATAAAGCGCAGCGAATATGGAGACCCCGTGGTATCATCGACGTCGATAAAGCGTAGCAAATAGGGAGACCCCGGGGTATCATGGACGTCGATTTCACATAGCTAATAGGGAGACCCCGGGGTATCATCGACGTCGATATAGCGCAGCGAATAGGGAGACCCCGGGGTATCATTGGCGTCGATATAGCATAGCTAATAGGGAGACCCCGGGGTATCATCGACTTCGATAAAGCGCAGCGAATAGGGAGACCCCGGGGTATCATCGGCGTCGATAAAGCGTAGCGAATATGGAGACCCCGGGTATCATCGGCGTCGAGTAAGCGTAGCAAATAGGGAGACCCCGGGGTATCATCGACGTCGATAAAGCGTAGCAAATAGGGAGACCCCGGGGTATTGTCGGCGTCGATAAAGCGTAGCAAATGGGGAGACCCCGTGGTATGAGCCCCTTTGAGTAATGAACAGCTGGTGGCTCGGATGGAATGTTTTGTTTGCACCGGTGTGAGAAAGGACAAAAAACATTGTTGTACCAGCCATTAGCCTTTGTCAAACTGAATAAATTTTGGCTAAGAAATTGCATCAAAATCAAAGGACAAAAAGCAGTGAAAGTACATACTGTAGGTCAAATTTTATTTGAAAAACTTAATCTATTGACAATTCTGATTTGAAAGTGAGAAACAGTTGGTATAGACTAACATAGGACTGCACATATGTGCAGGCTTATGTTTGTCTATAGCTCCTGCCAAAGCAGGAATATTCCGAGTTCAGCATGGCAAGGGTTAAGATGTTAATGCTGGAAGTGGTATTGCACATTGAACCACAAACAAACGATCAAACATACAAACACATTGAATTCCTCGAATGACCTTTTTTGCAGACTTGTTGCAAACATTAACGTGTATACTTTAGGCTTGTTATTGTAAAATGTGCCATCATCGAAGTTAATCAATCTTTTCCGTGAAAAATGTTGTTTAATTGGAATCTGTTTATTTTCGGTTGCTGGGAGGTAGAATAACCATAGCTTTAAAAATGCGTAAAAAAGCATGTTTAAATAAACGACCGATTTCACTTAAAGTCATATTGCTTGGAATATCAAGTACCCCCTTCGATGCGACTCAAGAATGAGTTTAATCACTTACACACGAAAACGGACAGTTGTTAGAAAGAGCTTCGGAAACAGAGTGGAAACTGAAGAAATCAATTCTACAATGTCTAAATGTTTTCTGTCACAAAAGACGGTGATTTTCTTTTTATAATTTCACCAACTAAGAATTTCCGCCATCATTTTTGAAATTGGACCAGTAAAAATTTATTGGCGTGTTGTAAAGGTTATGCAATGAAATGAAAAATTTTTAGACCCAACTTTTAAACTAGAAAAAAATAATGATGACTGGAAACTTCCTAAAACATTGCTACAGTTAACAACATCGTGAAATTGGTGTGAATGATTTTGGAATGAGTTTGGAATGAACTTGAGTGGGTGTGTGGAGCAAATTTTGAGTGAAATTAGAGGGGGTTATCCAAAACCACTAATTTTGTTCAGGATGAGCAAAATTAGCGATAATTATTACCTCCCTTTTATAAAATGTACATACAAGTTCTATAAATAGCTTCCTGTTTCCTCAGGAACAAACCAGTCGCTTAAAATTTCAATTATGTCAGTGAATTCGCACCTGTTTAAAATCTATTTCTATTCATTGTGAATGTTGTTGAAAATTGAAACTTTTAAGTCATTTCGGTGCGTTTTCGATCGATTTGAGTTAGTGTTTGGAATGAATGATTAGAGCGCTGATTGAGTGATCTAGAATGGTTTTGATTGAGATGAATGTCGATTTTACGATTTAACTAACTGTATATACAAGTAGAATCTAAAACCTTATTGATTTATCCTAATCAAAGAGGAAATAACATAAAAACACTTGAAGTTTTAAATAACATCATTTGGTGATAATGGGCGTTTGGCCATGATATGGCCATTTTTCACTGTTTAATTGGAATATTAATGACAATGTCACTTAAACAGGCCATTCATTGTTGGTATAAAATACTCAAATTAATTACCGTATTTAGTAGGTGACGCGAATACATGCATTGTATTTCGGTCGAATAAACAATTATACCATACCACATATAGTAAATCGATTAAAACATAAATAAATGAGTGTTTTCTTTAATCTAAAACGCACACGCATAAAAAGTCAATTCTGGTAACCGACGATGGATTAAAGGGCACCCTGGTTATTTAATAAGCAAGATTAAGCAGACTACAATGAAGGCTTGCAGCGCAGCTACCATGCGTCTGTGTGTGTATTTCCATTTATTTATCGTCGCTACCGTAGCACAGGCCCATATGAGCTACGCCCCCAGAAGACGGTTAGTTGTTACGGGGGATAGTGCAAGGATACACGACGAAACTACTGCTGAGATCCGCCATGGTTCTTTAACGTGCTCGGTGTAAAGCTTCGTCTCACGGGACCTCGGTTTAACGTCTCATCCGAAAGACAATTAGTTTTGTTAGTGTACCAGCTCCGGAAATCGAACCCACGCCGTCGAACTTCAATGGTTTTGAAGTCCGGTGCTCTACCAACTGAGCTAATCGGGCTGGTGGCTACCATGCGACTACCTCTATCCCTTGTTATTCTGAAGCCGGAGTATTACAGCTTTTGGCAGGAGGTTTTGTCAAAGATCAGCCTGCACATATGTGAAGTCAGCCTTGCGTTCTAGATCACAAAACGGCGCAAACAGTTTTCCAATCTTACCCGGCTTTGCACGCCCACGTGCAAAAGCGGGGTAAAGTTGGAAAACTGTTCGCTTTTTTTATTTGATACTAAATGCAGAGCAGGTCTGAGAGAGGGTTAGTCCCCGACTACAGATTTGTTGAGCCGTTCAACGATCAGTCTGTGGTGAGCCGGAATTTTTTGCTTTTAAAATACCAGTATAACGGTTTTTTTTTTAAATAAATGTTCTAATGTTTTAAAGTCGTTAGAAAACCGGCCTGACTAACGCTTTGATTCTGAAATAAAGTTGTGTTTCATAACAATGCCTGAAAAATGAAAGTATTTTTTTTTTTTCAATTTTCCGTAAACGACAAAATATGCCTTTATTTCATGTTTCAACAGCAAAACTGCACTAGACACAAGCGGAGCACTAAAATGGAAATCATGTTTCTGATAGAATCAGAATTTTCCAAAAACTTTTTCTAAACGGCTTCGATTGATTGATTGAATGGGGTTTAATACCGCTTTCAACATTTTTTCAGTTATATCGCGGCGGCTGGAGCACCTAACAATGAATTCCTGGTATTTCTCTCACCAGTACAACCATCACATCCTTTCCTAGCCTCCAGTCGCTATCTCACATAGGTCTACGATTATCGACCCTTTGGTAAGAGACAAATAGTCGGAAAGAATGAGTGCCGCCCCTGGGGATCGAACCCGGGACCCCTAGATTGACAATCCGACGCCTAAACGGCTTCGAAACCGTGGTATGCCTTTTTTCGCTTTAACTCACATTTTAAGTAAAAAGGTATTAGTGATTCATTGTTTCTTACTTTATGTATTAATGTATAACTATTTAGGGCATGATTTTCAGACAAGAATTACAGTAGTTGGTTTGGAAAGACAGATATCATATTAATGACGAAACATCAAAGTGGAGAAAGAAAAAAAATCAATTGAATTGTTCTTCCGTCTAAAAAATATCCTTTCGCGTGTGGTCAAATTCCACTCAAATCTTTTTTCTTTTTTTTTTGTCTTCTTCTTCTTCTTCCTCTTTTTTAAAGAAAAAATTGAATAAATAAGACATCATTCACTCAACAAGAAATTAATTGTTGAAATAAAAAATACGTTACCTTCATTTATACTTTAGAAATTATGTTAGGATACCCTTTTATGCTATTTTTAGGGTTTTGATTTTGCACTAATTAGGGTATTTCCTTTCTCCGTTTTTCAGTGTGTCTCAAAACCACATTTGTTGTATAGTGTCTTTCAAACGTCCTTATTTTGTTGTTGGAGAGTTAACACGTGTTAATCGGCTAATTAACACTATGTAAGGATCTTCCATAAAATCATAATATAACATTTATTTTATTGGATGAAAACATAACATGTTTTATAGCAATTACATATTAACATAGCAACGTTCTGAAATGGATTTACGGAAGAGCACATGATGCTACAGTGCATGGATTAGGATCGAATCTTGTTTGCAAAATAGATATACTTTGACAAATTAAGAATATTAATTTTCGATGACGATGACAAAAGATTACACAGTTTTTGGATGGTTGGCCATGTATAATAGTATCTTTTAATATATTTTGATCGAATACTGGAAAACTTTGTGAACACTAATATGAAATGGAATTCACTCTCTATCAACCCTGAATTACAATTTTTACAAATTCTTTCTTGAATTGCTAAATTTTCTGGGCTTCCACTTTCGATTGCGATTCGTGAGATGAATTAACCTTATTTTAATAATTCATAAAATCAAGGTGTAACTTTACATCGAAAGTGGCAGGCACAGTGAAAAACTTGTCTTTCGGATGATACGTTAAACCGAGGTACCGTGTGACGGTGCTTAACACCGAGCACGCTTAAGAACCACGGCGGATCTCAGCAGTAATTCGTCATATATCCTTGCACTATCCCCCGTAAAAACTAACCTTTTTCTGGGGGCGTCGCTCATATGGACATGTGCTACGGTAAAATGATAAATAAACGTAAATAAACACAACCATCGATAGTGTTGGCAGGTGAGTTGCGACCACTTTCAATGTAAAAACGTGGTAATTTTTACAGTCTTTTAAAATTACTTAGATGGACACTGTTTACAATTTAACAATATTTGTAGGTCTTGAAATATTGCCCTTGCCTAAATAAACCAGCCAATCTAACGTGTTTGGTCTATTGATGTTTTATTCTTAGGTCAGGGATCTGGGCCCGAGGTTATAAAACTTTTCTCAGACTCAACTGAGAATTTTCTCAAATTTTGAATTTAAATAAATGTATGAAAATAAAAGATATTATAATATGACCTACGTCACCGGAGTGAAATAACCCCGTTGAATATTTTTGATATTACACGGGTGTTATTACACTAGTGCAATACTTTTTAAAACTATGCAAATGAGCTCAGAGCGAATAGCAACGCTATTTTGTAACTGCGAAAATGACGCCATAATTTATTTTTTGTGACGTCATTTTTATACGGCGTTTGAAACGTTGAATTTCAAGGATTTTGACGATTTTTCACTGAATTTCGGGTCATATTATAAACAGAATATAAAATTCGTGCTCATAAAATACAGATTTATTAAACCCGTCATCAAAAAAGATAAGTCTCGGCGCAGCCTCGTTTTTTATCTGTTTATAGATGACTCGTTAAATAAATTCAGTATTCAATGACCGCTCATTCAATACCCTCTATATATTAATGAGTTTTAATTTATAACAACTAATTTATATTATCTTTTATGTTAATACTTTAAATGAGTATTTAAACAGAATAAAGCCTCGTTTACATTTTGCCTACGGGTCCCGTACGGCGCCCGTATCTCGCCGTAAGCATAAAATCGTGCGGCGCCCGTGCGGTGACATACGGTGCCCGTGCGATCATCGCATGCTTTTCCGGGCACCGCAGACACCTGCGATCTCGTTTAAAAAAATGTTATACACATCTTTAAAAATCGCAAGCCCGTAGCATTGCGCGGACACCGCACGGTCGCCGCACGGACATCGCACGGAAGCCTTGCGATGATCGCGCGGAAATCGTGCGATATCTTAACTATCAAACATCCAAAATAAAACCCGTAGAATCGTGCGATGACCGCACGGCATCCTCCCGATATCCGTACGATCTCCGCACGGGAATCTCACGATTACCTTGCGATATCGCACGGAACCCGTTCGATCTCATTAAGGTATGTTCCCCCTCAAATATTTTCAAAATCGCACGGTCACCGTGCGGCATTGTGAACACATACGCCGCAGACCGTAGCTGTCTGCGATGTCCAAAAAATCGTAAGAAAAATCGCAGGCTGCGATATCGTACGTATCATACCGTGGCAAATGTAAACTAGGCTTAACGGCTTTAATCTTGAATTGAAAATAGAGAAAGTTTTGAATTGAGATAAGAAAAATACCACAACTACAGGGATCTGAGCTTTACAATTCAACTAAGATTGAGAGGTTTAAACGTCAACTTCAGAATGATATAACAATCAATGATGTCTCTCATAAAAAAAACAAAGATTATGCCTATTTTTCATTTTTCCAAAACCGGACGAAACTTTCGACCATTAGTATATAATAGTTTAAGAATTACAAGCAAATTTGTTATTTACAAAAATGAAAATGTTTAAAATCGCTAAAGTCAACTCATTATACATTATGTGTATTTAATCTTAAATCAGGAAACAGGTCTTTTCTTAAACAAACATCAAAGATTTGAGCGTTTTAATGGCAAAGTAATGTGTATTATTAACGAATTCCGACATAATTTGAAATTCTTCAAACTTTAGGATTTAGTCTGATAAAAGCAAGTCATAAATTAATTTCCCTTTTAACTTTGGACTTCATGGGTTTAGATTTGATTTCAATGTACGATACTACATTTTAGCCGTCTTCTGCTGCTAACTGCACTGGCTTTGACATACATTATGGACTAACATCAACCTATACCGAATTACAGTCTGATCTTAGCAACTTTTGTTGCTTTGTACTTGATTGTTTGGGGTAAAACTTGGGCCAGTTAGAAGTTAGAAAATTGTTTGAAAGAGAATTTAAACTCAGCAGAATAAGGGTCAGCAGAAAATCGCTGCCACAGAGCAGTTGGTAGCAGGAAGGCCTCAAATCATTGGGTTTCGGGTTTGGTCCCCGGCTGCAACAAAAATAACCATGCCGACATTTCTCGTTTCTCGTTTCAAATCTGTACCACGCTTTGCAAGTGATCGCACATTTCGAAAACATTTTGAAATCATTTGTATCTTGAACGCAAGGTCGATTGTTTGATGTCCAAGATAAAAGCCATGTCCAAGGGGCATGACTTGTGCATATTTTCAAACAATTAGTTTAAATCCCCCTAGGGGGTATTAATTATGCTAATCATTAATTTGTTCCGCCGAATTTCTGTACTTTTCTTTTCAAATAGTAACATTAATACGTGGGTTGTCCCATTAGCTTGTGAGAAATCATATAGTTAATAGTAAAAGAAATACTGGGGAAAGTAGCTAAATATATGTCGGAATTCCCTAATGATTGATTGACTGATTGAATGGAGTTTTACGCCGCTTTTAACATTTTTTCAGTTATATCGCGCGGCTGGAGCACCTGGTTTCCTGGTGTTTCTTTTACCAGTACAACCATCACATCATTTCCTAGCCTCCAGCTGCTATCTCACATAGGTCTACGCAGTCTTGGATTTAAGTGACTCCAGGGCAGAAATCTGCTGGACAAGTAATTGTTATTGAATTTTCTATGGTCTATTAGATAAGCAAACTGACCCTCAAATCATCCCCAGGAGACCTGTTATTTTCTTCATGGTATGTTTACTGATAAGCCCAATGTGTAATTTGAGACACCCACTGTAAAGTGGCATTTTTATAGTAAATCAACTTGGAACTTTTTATCAGTTGAACAACTTATTTTATAAAATTGGTTATTTTGCAATATACACACAAATAAATATAAGCATGTAAACTGTTCCCGTTCAAAAATTGGTTTGCAAATCCATTTATAGACATTAGAAAAATATCTTTTAACATAGAGATTTTTTTTTGGGGGGGGGGGGGGGAAATTAGTAAGTAAATAGATGTTGTATATTTGTATACCATTTACAAACAGATTTTTTCTTTAAAAGTCGCCACTTGGTACTTTCAGCTGTCTTACCCAGATTACACAAAATGCACATTTCTTCACTCATCCAAATTCAATGATTTTCAAGAGTAAATTCGGTTTGCGTTCAAATTAAAAAAAAAAGCAAAATATTGCAGAAAACAGTGAAAGAGCGAAATTGCTTGAGACAAGCAATTTCTGTTTTTCCTAATTTTCTTTCCTACTTTATTACCTTCAGTGCCATGTTTACATCTAGATACAGAAAAAAGGTACAAAGCATTTAATTCTTTTGAGAAATATGAGATTTTTTCTTGTTTTATATATGAGGAATATATATTTTTTTTAGAAATGTAAATTAAGTCTATTGTCAATTTTATGGTCAATTAGGTGGGTTTTCCTGGATAACGGGCAGTATGCTTTATATTATGTGTTACATAAATAATGAAATTATGATATATTAAGAATCTAAAGATTTTGATGTAAGCTCCATTTAACTCTGGTTCATGATTTTTACAAAATTGTTCTAAAAGACGAAAATTTCCTTTTTATTCATGAATATGTATGAAACTGAAACGCAGAACTGAATCAATTGATAATTAAACCCTGTATTCATATAGTGTGATTGGGTTTAGAGTCTCATACCTCTATGAATTGAAAATAATATGTGATCGTAAAACACTTATTCCCACGAAATGGCTTCTGTAAAAGATTGAACTTGATAATTGACCTTGGCCTTGATGGATTACATTGACCTTGAATGATGAGTATTGATGAGAGGATCTTCATGCCAAGTATGAGCATTCACTCCTTAGTGTTTAAGTTACAGCAAAGTGTTTGGTTTGCAAGTTAATATTTCTAGACAGAAGGACGGACATCGGTAAAACAATATGCCCCGGATCTTTCGATGTTGGGTATAAAAATACTATCTTCAAGCTTATTAATTTAGAATCATGAAGCAAATCATCACAGCTTCCCCCATAAAAGAAAGATTTCTTTCAATACTACTTTGAGAACAAGATTATCAAAGTGGCTGTCTACTCAAAATTGAACTATCAAACCAATTTGTCAGATAATCAGATTGCAGAATATGTATGAACACTTACAGTACGGAACATCAGGAATTTGACAATCCGATTGGGACGTGATTGAACGCTGAGCGGTGATTGAACGTTTATGAATGATCGTGATTGCCCGCTGAACGTTTTTTCTTCTGATTGGATTGAACGCTTTCTTTGCTAAATCCGACCGTTCAATCAAATTGAACGGTGCGTTCAATCATTCAATTAAAAACATAAATAACGAAAGAAATTAAACGAAATATGAAAATTATATTTTTCCAAGCATATTTTTTTAATTTATCCGCAGGGGTCCACAGCAAATTACCTACTATCATGTTGTAAAGATTATTTCCCTTGAATAAAAAGCCGCCATTTACACACGCAACTGAACTCTAATTAAAAAAAAAACTTTTTGGAAAAATTCTCATGTTTCCAGATTTTAATCTCGAAAACCATTGGCTGGAGTTAAAATAAGCTTCGTTAAGACTGGACATTGATCTTATTTAAGAATACTAGGATCGCCAAAGAAATCGACAGTTGAATATGATGTCACTTTTTCGGACCTCGAACCTTTCGACCTGTCGACTTTACTGCATGTGGTCATTAAGCCTACTAGATGCCGTTGACTAGTCGGGTCGCCAACGATAGTGGTTGATTCCAAAATGAAGTAAACAGGTCAGAAAAGAATATAAAACTCTGTGTCTGTGATGTAAAAAAAGGAAACCCGAGCCAACCAGATGATTAGTCTCAATTTTGAACGTTACATATTTCACATTCCGAGGACAGAAATCTGTACTAACCAGATGATTAGACCTGGCCCGGTCCATTCACAGGGCATTTCATCGAAAGAATGAATTAGATGTCAACTTATCAGAAATTTGTCATCAATTTCATCAACTATTCTACATTAAGTCATCAGTGATGCCTCACCAAAGCAAACAGTGTGTTTATGTGACAGTAGCTTAAGCAAAAGAGGAACATACACTTTCTATCAGTTGATATATTTATCACTATTTATCTATTGCATTACAGTCAATAGTTCAAAAATAAAGGAAAATGCATGAATATAAGCAACGTTTGAAATAAAATAAGGCCCGGTTTGTCTGATTTGGGGTCGGTTTGACTGTTTTGGGGGGCCGGTATGACCGTATTGGGGCCTGTTTGACCATGGGACTGGTTTGACGAGGAGCCGGATTGGCTGGTTCCCTATCTATCTACTGCCTATTTCCCCTTTCGGGTATTACTGGCAAGTGTGTGTCTGTGCTGAATGAAAACTGTTAGTCATTGGTTAGGGTGCCAGATACATTTATTTCAGATTGTGACAAAAAGCTGGGTGAACTGGGGCTGGCTACTAAGTGCCAATTTATTAATACCTTGATGACATTTGGGCTTGAACCACTAACTTCCAGGTCAAGAATCAAGTTCCTTTACCACAATGACACTGAGTGAGATACACTGTTTTATCCAAAGTGAATGCTAGAATTAGTTCTAGTTATAATCTCTCACATAATTTACCTAAAATATTTTACAATTTGACTAAAAGTGGTCAATCTATGCTGTTTGTGACTCATAATATTTCATAATGTTAACCTAGTTTCCAAATGAAATCATTAGGAAACCTCGGTTTAACTTGTTAAAGTTCATGCCTCCTGAAATGTTGCGGAACTTTTACGAGTCCACTATCTAAATAGGGTTCCTTGTCTAAAGTCTGAGCAGAATCATAATAAAAGGGCTTCACGGAAAAGTCTGAGGCAGAGCGATGTTTGGCGTATTTTGTAATGGCAGAGGGTTTCGGATTTGGTGAATATTGATACAGAATCGACAGAGTGGAGCCTAATGATGTCTTGGAAATTCTGGAATGTTTACATTTTTGCCCCTTATGAAAGATGTATGATGCTGTTTTATGACTAAAAATGGAACCGTAAATGCATTTTAAAAGCAAATCATCCACTATCTTTGATTTATAACATAAACATTATCTGGGGAAAACCTTGTTAGGGTGGGGAAAAGGTCCATTTTGGGGGAAAAATCGCCGAGGGGAAGGGGCCGATATTCAGCCCCAGTTTCTCAGTAAAAATACACCTGCAAATGATAATCATTAGGAAACCTCGGTTAACATTGTTAAAATTCCTTGCTTTGAAGTGTTGTGAAATTATTACGGGTCCACTACCTTCAAACCAATACTGATCTGGCAAAATATTGATCCATGTTAGACTATACACTCTGCATTGACTGAGCAAGATGGTAACATTTTTAGTAGAATTCCAAATACAGAAAAGCCATATTACTTATCTTTAAAATTGAATTTCAATTGACCTGAGGTGTGTTTTTTAGGTTGAAGAATTTTTAAGATTTATTTTAATTTTTTAATCGGAATATCTCTGACTGCTATGTAGAATTTCAACTGAATTGCTCGGGATATTCCGATTAAAAATCTTAAGATATCTTCAAAATCTTAATCTATAAAACGCACCTCTTTGCTTGATCATTATTGTTTTATCAAATGCATTTTTTCAACTATTGATTGAATTTATCATTGGACAAGAGACAAAATTAACAAGTTTAATTGTACTTAGCTACTGTTGTTTCACTCTGAAATTGAATTTTATCTGTAACAAATTAATCAAATGAAAAAGTTTGAGTTTAGTTTAAACTCTGATCTGAGACTTCACTTCCTGCTATTCACAATTTGACTTTATAGTAGGGTAGAATGACTCATTGATATGGAAAGGAAGGTGCTACTTAAGAGAATAAAGAATCAGATAGGCAGTTATTAAAAACAGTTTATGTATTAATTGAACAGGTCATATACAGATTGTTTTAGGGATTTTTGTTTGGTATGTCTTGTTTATAGAATTAAATAAATGTAATTACACTCTATTATGCATTTTGTAAATATTTGGTTCAATAAAAGGTTCAAATCCTTTTGTTTTGAACATTTCTACAACAAGAAATACATGTGCTGATCCTGAATTTTTAGTGAAGTAGTTGCTATAGCCTTGGTTGTCGTCTTGCATTACCTTTGACATTTTGTGATATCTATGTTATTCCTAAAGGCATTGAATTGAAACTTGTCTCATATTTTCTCTAACCAAAGAACCAACTCTACTGCCAAGATGTATAAATCTAGATGCATATTTTGCAAATTGTGCCCCTGTTTTGACAATTTTTTTCACCAACAGCCAAGCATAGGCACCCACAATGTGGTGCTTTTGTTTTCCATGAGAGCAGCATAAACATAGTTGTCTATTAATCAATTTATCAGTTGGTGAGCAAAACGTTTAAGGTAGTGGACCTGTAAAAGATCCGCAATATCTCGGAAGTAATGATCTTTAACAATGTTAACCGAGGTTTCCTAATGATTTTCATTAGGAAACCTCGGTTAACATTGTGAAAGATTATGAGTTCCGAAATGCTGCGGAACTATTACGGTTCCACTACCTTAAGCTAAACCTCAAATGAGGTAGCATTTTGGTCACCCACGGATGATATATTTGTATAAATGTATTTCAATGTATTTTTTTTGTCCTGATATCCCCCCACTGGATCCGCACATGGGAAATAGCTCATCAATGCCAATGGCCATTACCCTTCTTATGCTAAGTATAAATCCAGGCTAAATTACACTAGCTTTAAGGCAAAGTGCTGAATGTCTCTGAAAGAAAAATCATCTAACAAATTTTGTCTTGAAAATTTAGTCTCAACACAGTTCTTAGTCAAAAAGATGGTGTAGACTAAGATCAGACTGCACATATGTTCAGGATGATCCTTGTCTATATCTCCTGTCAAAATGGGAATTTCCAGGTTCAGATTGAATTGGATTAAGGTAGTACACCCGTGATAGATACACGACATTTTGAGAGTAATGAACTGTAACAGTGTTAACTGAGGTTTCCTAATGATTTTAATTATGAAACCTCTGTAAACATTGTGAAAGATCATGAGTTCGGATATGTGGAGGAACTATTAAGGGTCTACTACCTCTATACAAATCATGGCCATATTTCGCATGTGTTGTAAGTGACTCAAGGATATGTGAAATATATTGTCATCACAACTATATAGGCGGATGTATTTTGGTAACTGCTGTGGTAGTGTATCCGACACCAATTCATTTGCTCCTAGAGCCAACGTCCTTTCCTACAAGTTGTTCCCCAGAATGGGTTGATATGTTTTGTTTGCATGGGGTTTAATACCACTTTCAATATTAGTGCAGTTATATTATAGTTGGCCAGTGCACCAACTCATATCCTTTCTCACACCAGTAAAACCTCAACATTTCTTGTGAGCCACTAGCTGCTCATCCATCTAAGCGTGCTACATTTTATCGTAAGTAAAATATCATTAGCCGTTGACTCTAATTTAATCAATATTGACGGAAGAAAGTTGGCTGAGCCGGGGTTCTAACTCGCTACCCCATGTTTGACAGCCCTGCGTTACTGCTAGGCTTAGCCCCTGTGGATTAATAATCATAAATCTATGTGGGATAGCAGCTAGAGGCTAGGAAGGGATCTAATGGTAGTGCTTGAAAAGCTGAAAAGACTCTAAGATTGTTAAAAGCAGTGTTCCTTTCTAACACACAAATTGTTGGGTCCCAGGCCCAATCTCTGATGGTGGCATCCATCAAATTTGACTTTCTTCTCCCAGCTGATGGTTCAGAAAAGGTCTTGTGTAACGGCAAATCACATTGTGAAATTGACATTCATCTAGATCAAAACCAATCGAAATCACTCGCCTAGTGCTCAAATATTTCATTCCTAACACTCACTCCAATCAATTTAAAACGCTCCAAAATCATTAAAAAAAAACACTTTGAATCTGTGCAAAATAATCAGCATTCCAATAAAATGATTGTATGATTTTTTAAGGCTGCCGTTGGTTTTTAAAGGGTCTGATTTGTCTGTAAAGACACAAATCCAGAAAAGTTCGTAGATCTTTTAACGGGAGGTAATCAATTGGCACTAATTTATTGTCGATTTTGTTTGAAAAATTGATTAATTATTAATCTAATTTTGCTCATCACACGCATTCAATTTCATTCTAAGGTCATTCAATTTTCAATTTCCAGGTTTTTCTTACTGTATTCACTGGTAAAATACAGTAATATCAAGAGTCAATAATTAGGTGCTCATACCACCGGCATAGGACTCAATAGTTAAATGTAAGAAGTTTCGATACAAGTTGACCGAAACCTTTTCATAAAAAATGTAGCCCCACAATTACCCAGTCTCCCCCTAAACTGCAGTTGCGGATCTAAAGTAGCCTATATCGCGAGTCTTATCATTCATTTTCCTCTGGAAATTTACTCAACTTGTGGTTAACTTTGAAGACCCAACTGTAGAGTAAAACCTACATTACGGTTTGACTGGCGAGCCTGCCTAAATCTATCGATATAGATCGGAGGGTAGCGTAGATGGGACAGGTTTACCAGTCTACATTACAGTCTCCATGAATCCGCCGTATGAAAATGAGATGCATGTCGTGGCTGGTGAGCATGTCCTAATCAATGAAATATTGGAGAATAACATGGATAGGATTGTTTTACCAGTCAATTGAAAGCACTTTCAATAAGTAATATTTTATAAGGGTAACAATGTTCTTGCCTTTAATAAAGCATTTTGGCCCCGGTTAAGCCGGCCACTGAGGAGAGAAATTGTCTAAAGAAAGTAAGGAAAATCTCTCGGCTGTTCATCCTTTCATTCTCTACTGGCGGACTAGGTACGAACTGGCACTGAGGCGGAAACGGTATTTTGATCGAACTGGAATAAGAAACGAACACTCGCAAGTACTCGTCGTCTCGCCTTTAATTTGCCTGGATGTTTCCAAAACTCGCTAGAGCTATTTATTTCGAGAAAATTGTGAATTTGCCTTTTTATTTATCTATTCTATCAACAAAATGAATTATTTTTAATCAAACGAAAATAATTTCGTTAAAACTGATTGAACGGTTTCTTATCAAGTAACCGATCGGAATGAGTGAACGGTTCTGATTGAACGCTTTGTAACGATTCTGATTGAACGCTGATTGTAAAATTGTGATTGAGCGCTGATTGAACGCTGAACGCTGATTGAACGTGATTGCCCGTGAATGATCGGATTGTGATTGAAATGATTGTCAAATTCCCGATGTTCCGTACTGTAGCAGGGTGTCCACAATTTGAGCAAAGCAAAATTCCCTGACTTTTCCCTGACTCAAATCAAATTTCCCTGACTTATGTTTACCGTATTTTGCACATTAATGAAAATGTTGGCATCCTCCACCTCTACAGCCAACCCTTTCCACCTCTAACTTTACTAACTGTAACTGTATTACTATTTGTAAAGATATTTTTTTCTTTTTCTTCATACATACACAATGCATGTTTTATGAACTTAACCTATACTGCTGGGTGTGGGTTTTGAAATAGGAAGCATGCCAAAATGGACAAAAACACAAACTAACATCATAGAAGCATGTATCTTAGTATACTGGACTATTTTTGGTGTGCATAACAATTCATGCTACTTATCACATTATTATTAATGTTATTATCAGTATTAACATTATAGCCAATCATGAAGAAACTACTTTAGCCTTTAAATTTCTTTTTTTATCTTTTTATCATTCATACACCAATTATTTCAAAATTCCCTGACTTTTCCCTGACTTTTGCTTAAATTGTAAAATGCCCTGACCAATTCCAAAATTCCCTGACCTTTAAAAGATATTTTTATCCTGATTTTTTCCCTGACCGTGGACAACCTGCACTGGTAAAATTAAATGATACATGAAAGTTGGGTAAAAATTAACTATTTGATAGATTTTTGTATTTTATTGTGTTATTCTGGTCATTTCCTTTTCCGAATGGCAAACCCTAGGATGTCGGCGTCAGCGTCGGTGTCAGAGTCCGCATAAGGTTAAAGTCTTTTATTTCTATCAACATTAATCCTAGAGGCTTTATATTTTACACAAACACTCATAAGGTAGCCTGGCTCCCAGGCTGTCACTTAGTTTTAAAATTAATAAGGTAGACCACTCATGTGTAACTATTTTATTTCAAATTACCTCCCATATTCTCAAAAACTGACACATATAGGCTGATGAGAAATTTTCTTTCTCTTGTTGAATTTGGCTTATTTTTTCACAATACTTCAGATCAGTGGGACGGGAGCCAGTCTAACTCATAAGGGTATAGGCTTAAATTTAAGACAAGCACCAAGGTCAAAATAACCTTGAGACAGTGACCTTGACACTTCCAAAAAAATCAAAGGCCTGAAAGGCCTGAATTGAAGACAGGACTGAATATTAACAATTGGAATGAAAATTGTGGCGTTTTGAGAAGATCTCTTTGAGTGGGAATCAAAAATTCAAAACAATCATTGATGGTTACATATGGAAACTACACCTTCCTAACAAATGAATATGCTTTACTTTGAAGACTCATCACTTCCAGATAAACCTATCCCTCTAGCCAATTCAAGCTTAACAAGAGGGTAACTGCCTTCATAATCGCTGTTCATCCCCAAGTGTAAGTTTTCAATATCCTAAATGAAAAATATTCATTTAACCAACAGAGATATGGTGGCAATTCCTGTATTCTAAAAACTCATATGAATTATTGCAACCCTGTTTTCTAAAATTGTATAGATTATCCCCAGCAATCCAATATGATCCAAATCCGATTTTTTCCAGTCAAACTTATTAAGTGGATGTGTAAAAATCTTAGATAAAATGTTAATCCACATGACACACATTGCTTACCCCTTGATGAAGAGCTGAACATTTCATTGCCATGGTGAATATTGCCCTGAATTGGAAATTTGTTCAAATTTCTTTTACATTTATTATCTGATCAAGGATTTGACTAATTATCTCCACATAGAAGAAGCAATGAAAGTAATACCAATATTCTTATACTTTTACTAGTCAAAGTCAATACCAAGAAGAAGTATTTTCCCGTATAATAGCTGTAGCTTTTTTTATGAATACGGTTTAAGTTTCTTCCAGGACTGAAACATTCTGTTTCTATTTTTCCATTGATATATTTCGATCTCCATTTCAGTTTATTCTCCTTGCATATGGTCTTACTTAGTAGAAAATTATTTTAACTACAAAATAATATATAAACCTGTTAAGACAACCAACCTTTCAGGCCTTTTCCATGGGACTGCTTTTCTAGACCAAGATTCGGATTGAACTATCCGGTGAACTATCAATTTTGACAAAACTGCCAAAATGACAGATCGTTAAATGAAATCCCGAGCTACAGCATTTATCACCTTGAGTAGAATTCTTACAAAGTCCACTCCAGAATGTTACAAATAAATCTATTCCAGTTTCCAAAACAGTTTTTGTTGTTGTCAGAAAATTGTCGCAAACAAAAGCGGAAACATTAAACCGGGGTCGCGCATGCGCGGTACTACTGTATAGGCCATTCGGAACACCACTCAGTCAATCTAACGCATTCGTCACAACTCGGCCGATTCTGTAACCTACATTTAGATAGATCTGAGACCTCGGAGATCGCCCGATGATTGCCGAGTGAATATCACGATCACGATCTGTTGCCGTTTACGGAAATGACCGAGTGATGTTCCGAATGCTGTACAATATGGATAGACAAAACAAGCCTAATAATAAAGTAATTTGATAAGCCATCGAAATTTCTCCGTAAATCCAAGTAAAAATTCAAACCTAGGAAATTCCAAGGGTTTACGATTTTATTCAAATAGCCTTGTGCTATTTTAGTTTTTATCCGTTTACACTAAGACAGGCCCGGGAGACGGATAAATAAAGCAACCTTAAGGCGCACAAACACACAATTTTACGAGAAATAGGGAGTCTAAAATGGGGAACTGAAAATAGCTTGCCAATGTTATGCATAAAATCAGTTGTAGGATGCAATTGAAAATTTGGAGCAAATGCAAAAGATTGCAGCCGAAAACGCCCTACAACAGCACCACTTACGAATGTAAAACACGTTTCTGCAGGCAACTTCTGCATAGATCACGTGTTCACTCCCCTGAGGTCTCGGCCAGAATTTAGGTCAGACCCAAAATTTTACAGTATATTGCTACACTATTGATTATTTTTGCCGCGATTATTATTATGAATGGGTCTACTTTTTCGAGCGTAATGACACATGTAGGTTTGTTATCAAAATCCGATGGTGACGATCCCTATATTGAAAGACAGGTAAACCTGTCTTCAATAAAAACCTTTAACCAAAAACTTTAACAAAAAAAACTTTAACCAAAAAAACTTTAACTTTGCTTATATTTCTGAATGCTTTATCTAGGGACATCATTACTTCATATATGCACTCACTAGGTGATATGCTTACTCCAGAGACCAAGTGCATTGACATTTTGACCTTGATCTTAATTTTTTTGGACTTAGAAAAACTTTAACCAAAACCTTTAACCAAAACCTTTAACCTTGAATGATTTTACCTAGGGACATCATTACTTCATATACTCCCTCACTAGGTGAAAGGCTTTCACTGGTTACCAAGGTCCTTGACATTTTGAGCTTGACCTTGACTAATTATGGACTAAGAAAAACTTTAACCAAAAAACTTTAACCTTGCTTATATTTTCTGATTGGTTTAACTAGGGAAATCATTACTTCATATACAAACTCACTAGGTGATGGGCTTTCACAAGAGATCAAGTGCCTTGACATTTTGACCTTGACCTTGTCTTTTAATGGACTTAGAAAAACTTTAACCGAAAACTTTAACGAAAAACTTTAACATTGCTTATATTTTTTAATGATTTTACCAAGGGACATCATTACTTCACACTCACTAGGTGTAAGGCTTTCACTGGTAACCAAGGTACTTGACATTTTGACCTTGACCTTGACTATTTATGGACTAACAAAAACTTTAACAAAAAAAATTAACCTTGCTTATATTTTCTGATTGTTTTACCTAGGGAGATCATAACTTCATATACGCACTCACTAGATGACAGGCATTCACCAGAGACCAAGCTCCTTCATCTTTTGACCTTGAACTTGACCTTTTATGGACTTAGAAAAGCTTTAACCAAAAACTTTAACCTTGCTTATATTTCCTGAGAGCTTTTACCTAGGGACATCATAACCTCATAAAAAAACCTACCAAGGGAAAGGTCTTCACCAGTAACAAAGGTCCTTGATAATTTAACCTTGACCATTTATGTACTTATAAAAACTTTAACAAAAAAAACTTAAACATTGCTTATATTTTCTGAGTGCTTATACCAATGGCAATACCTTTATTTCTGTCTTATTCATAAATCAGACTGATATATATTAGATTATGGACTTTTATTTAAGTATTTAAGTATATAAGTGTTTTTGAGAGTCAAATGCTGAGATATTCTTGCAAAGAAAGATCGACGAATAACATATTTTTCCTCAAATCACATTACATTTTTCTCGGAATATTCCAAAAAAATTTGGTTGATATCAATCAAGTTCTGAGAAAATGATTTTCAAAGTGTCCATTATGTAACATATTGAGTAATAACCGCTGCCCATAAAAGACATATTTTCATATGACACCAATATTTTTTTTTGTCGACTATTAAAAGCTTGCTAAAGGATCATTCCAGTGAAATTTTGTTGATATCTTTTGCTTAGATTTTGAGAAATATCACATATTTCCATAAATGGAAATTAGCCATGTCCTTAAAGCCTTTACTTGTTTTTCATTGGATGAAAAAATTATAGAACAACTTGAGAGAGGGTCACAATAGGATCAATCCTGTGAAGTTTGGTTAAAATTCATTCAATAGTTTTGTGAGAAGATTTCTAAAGAAAAAGTTTCGACTTGACGCACAATAGACACAGTGCCATGACAATAGCTCCAATGGAGCTAAAAACTACTGCTAACTCCTAAAAGACGATGATTAGCAATTATATGTTTTCATATGCAACAGTACAAACCTCTTTACTCAAAGTAAAGAGAGGGGTCTAGGGTAATGCCAATTGAAAATGAACTTTTTTTTCATTTTTTACCTATGTTGTTGGAACTCATTTAAATGGGCCTAATTAGACAAATGTTATGAAAATACATAATACACAGCTTAACTGCACTATAATCAGAATATTTAAATTTGAAAATTCATCTGTAGCTCTAATTGTTGCAAACATAAAATCAGTAGAATTGTAACACTGATAAGAACATGGATGATTTCCTGTTATCAGTTTTACTGATCTCTAGTAGCTATAATGTTTATACTGCCCTCCTGCTGTTAAACTCTCCAAGAATGCCATAATGACCGTTACGGTGATTATGAGAACAGATTTTATCTCGGTGCTGCAAAAGCACCATTCAGACCACTTAAATGTATGACTGTACGATTAGTAACCCATTGGTGAGAGACAAGTAATCGGAAAGAATGAGTGCGCGGCGCAAAATCTAGTTATGTTTCGTACGATGGTAAATATCATTCTTTGATAGATCACGTAATTGTCTCGAATCATTTACTCAATTCTATTACCTCATGTCGTATACTAGACGATAATTGTATAAATGTATCTTCGCATAGACCCATCTTGCTTAGTATTGTGATCGAGTCGGTTGTATTTAATAATACTTGTAATAATAGGTCATCGGTGATTTGGCGAAAGGTAACAGAATCTCAGCGTACGCAGTATGCTAATTTTCTCACATATAGTCTTCTTAATAGTATAGAGGCACTGACTAATTCTACAAACAATGATATTTATAGTTTTATTGATATATTACATCTAAGTATTGTGTCAGCTATTTGTGAAGCTTCGGAAAAAATCCTACCATACACGCATTATCGTCATTATCTGAAGCCCTACTGGTCATCCGATCTCAAACAGTACCATGCGTTTATGAGACGTAAACGCAGGGTGTGGATTGAAACCGGTAGACCAAGAGATGAGGAGGATCGATCCTTTTCGCAATATAAAGAAGCTAAGCGTATTTTTCGCAAAATTCACAGAAAAAGTTCATTTAATTACTTCCAGAAAATTAATCATGACATTGATGAAGCTGCTGGCGTCGATAGCCCATTGTTTTGGAGGCTGTTTAAATCAAAGTCAATGTCATCGACTAATGCCGAAAGTCATGAAATGAAATTTGGTAATGATACTTTTCGTAACCCAGAGCAAATATGTAATGGTTGGGGAGAATATTTTGCATCTTTATACTCTGACACAGAGTGTAAGGATTATGATCCTAGTCATTTTGACACAGTAACACAGCATATGAAATTCATAAAAGAAAAATGTGTTCCTTTAGATAATGATCGAATTTCTCTCGACGAAATCCTTTCGGCATTGTCATCGGTAAAATTCGGGAAAATGTGTGGCAATGATCGCGTATGTAATGAACACCTCGTTTACGGTGGTCTCTTTTTAAAAGAATGTTTAACTCTTCTTTTCGATCTTATGTATCAATATTCATATGTTCCACGCGCCTTAAAGCTTGGAATTGTTATTACCCTACACAAAGGGGGCCGTAAGCCTAAAAATGACCCGAACAATTACAGGGCGATAACTCTTTCGTCAACAATCTTGAAATTATTTGAAAAGGTCCTACTTGTTCGCCTTAAAGTATCTATACCAAATGCCATACATCCTCTCCAAGGCGGATTTCAACCCAGTATGGGTAGTAATATGACTGCATTTTTAGTGAACGAAAGTATTCAATATTGTAATGAAAATAATTCAAGGCTCTATGCCTGCTTTTTAGATGCACGACAAGCCTTTGATCGTGTTTGGCATGATGGCTTATTCTATAAACTAGACCAACTCGGTGTCAATTTCAAATTGCTTAAATCTGTTATTTCAATGCATTCTGACAACTTTTGCTCTGTCCTATTCGGTGGGTTCCAATCAAAATGGTTCCCTATATTGCAGGGCACCAAACAAGGAGGGGTCTGGTCCCCATCCCTCTACCTCTGGTACATCAACTCACTGATTGATGAATTAGTTAAAAGTAAACTTGGTCTTCAAATGGAAGGATATGATATTTGTTCTCCGTCGTTTGCTGACGATATGACCCTTCTATCATTATCAAAAAGTTCCCTTCAGGAAATGATTAATATTTGTTATCGTTATGCTTGTAAATGGCGATTTCAATATAACCCGAATAAATGCGTTGTCATAACATTTAATGAGTCAAAAAGATCTTACAGAAATCGTCAAAAATCCTGGTCAATCGGTGAGAAATCTATAGTGGAAAAGGAAGAATGTAATCATCTTGGGATACTTTGTAATAAATTTTGTAAATCATCATTGCTTGTCAAAAGTTTCGATAGAAAACTTAGAAGTACCTTTTTCGGATTAATTAAGGATGGGCTTCACAAAAACGGGCTAAACCCCTTGACCAGTTATCGCATTTACCAATCAATTGTTTTACCTCGAGCCCTTTACGGCAGTGAATTTCTGTACTCATTGAGTAATAATGACACCCTTACCCTAGAAAAAGGTCACAGACTATGTCTGAAACAAATTCAAGGCCTAAACATCCGATCTAGATCAGATATAGTACATGGTATGTTAAATTCGTTTCCTATTGAATTCGAAATCGATAAAAGAAAATTATTATTATTCGGACAACTGTGTCAGTTGGACAGGGATTGTGGCGTTAAACGTTTATTCCTTTGTAGGCTATTTTCGTATTTGTTAACTTCATGTGGAAAGGGGTTTATACCTGAAATAGTTGCTATTTTACATAAATACAACTTGTTTCAAGTATTACTTGACTATGCAAATTATTGTACCTTTCCTTCCAAGAATTCATGGAAAAATCAGGTCAAGCAAAATCTTTCCGATCATTTCATTCGTCAATTGGAATCGAGAACGGCGACAATTCAATTTTCGTTATATAGGGAAATTCAGCCTAATTTCACGTTCTTTCCCCTGTGGTACTTTGCACGTTGCTTCCCGAATATGTTGTATCTTTCATTTTCCACAGCACAGGTCATTTCATATCTTTCATGTTTTTATCCCAACTGTATGAAATGCGGATGTAATGACCTAAGGTTGAGTATATCTGAACATATATTAACTGGATGTCAATATTTTTCTGAGTGTTCATATTCTTTTCACGTGGATATTTCATTTGTGTTAGGTCAGAGAGTTAACAATAACTTACTGTCACTTGATTCTTATCAATATGTTAAAGCGTTATTTGGCTTAGATATTCAGTTTGTTAGTTCACTTAGTAACAACTATGACACCTTTTTTTTACCTTGTTCTACGGTATTTTCACAATGTAATATCTCTGTACAGAAGACCATTTTAGGTCAGAATTCATGCAATTCTCTACATATCTTCTTTCTACTAAGTTTGAAAGACTTTATATTCGACGAGAATACTACGTCTTTAACTATGTTCCTAAACAATTTCTTTTCTTTTCGTTTCGGATAAGAAATTATTTAAGGATCTATCATTATTTATAGTACTAAAAATGGGTAACTAACCCAGATATGAAACATAGTATTATCAACACTAGACGGTGTCGTATGTAAGAAGATGCATATATAGTGCAATTGAAGTTTATCATAAACCTCACGTCATCTGATTTTTGTACATATGTTTTAGTTTCTTATTTATATGTTTCACTCGTATCATTGTTCACTTGCACCAATTTCATTATTATTGTACATGTATGAAATCTTCAAATTGGAGGAAATAAAGAATATATATCGGGAATCGAACAATTCCCTAATGAATACCATAAGGTAATAAAGCATTCTGAAAATATTGTTTGTCACTTTGCATTGCAGCAAATCTTCTGATCTGATCTGATCTGATCCGATCTGGGCTTTATTGACTGAATTATAAGTATTATCTAGACCATTCTGACGTCGCATTTTGACGCACGACGTACGGTGTGTATGGACCGTTCTTGCTTTTTTTTAACATTAATTGTCACATTTGAAAAAGATATTTCTAGGATCCATGCACTCGACATAACCACGCTCTCCATAGGAGCTCCTTTGAGAATAGGCTACGTAATCACATCCATGGGTAAACTAACTTTTCGTGGAGGCCTCCTCTTGCGAATTTATGCTTTATTTCTAGTTAAATTTAATCTTTTCAAAGTTTTGACACTTTTTAACTGCTGAGAAAGTAAAGCTAAACTAGAACTAAAGAAAAAATTCACGATGAAGAGCATTACAGATCACATAGATCTTTCTTTCTCTCGCGACTCTTAGTCCCTCTCTCTTTGTCGCGGATGTTTAAGGCGATTCTACAAATGATAACATCGTTTAATTTACATTCATCTCAATCGAAACTTATCTAAATCGCTCACTCAGCGCTCCATTTATTTATTCCAAACACTCACTCAAACCATTCAAAAACGCTTCACAATCACTACAAAATAAGATAAAAAAATCTTATTAAAAACAAAAATAGCTAGGAACAATCACGATTTCACTGATATAATTCAAATTGTAAGCGTCTGGTTGGTTCTTGGGGAAATAGGAAGCTATTCATAGTGGAAACTTGTATGCTTATTTCATTAAAGAGGGGTAATAAATATCGCCAATTTTGTTCATCCTGAACTAAATTTGCGCTATTGGATTCCCTCCCATTAAATTCACTCAAAACTCGCTCCACACACTCATTCCATTTTATTCTAAAATTATTCCAAAATCATTCACCTTGTCAATTTCAGATGTTGTTAACTCTGGTCCCCCGTGCATTTAACAGCTGCACCGGTTTAAATTTTCTCTTGTCGATTACGGGTATCAATTAAAACCACATCGGATTGGCGGGCAGATAAACATCAAAGTGGTTTACACTTCTCAATTTCACCCTTTACCCTTTGATCTTTATACAAACTTTTACCTAGAGCGATTGGATGTTGAGGCTTGTCGCTCTAGAATTGAATGTTAAGAAATTTTGCTCTCATATTGCAAATAAAGTTGGCGTACATATACTGCGCATTGATGCTTTACTTTCAATGAATCAAATTCAGGTTTTGTGTTAAAAGACGTTCGTATGAATGACATAATACCAACCCGTCATAACCAAAATTAATCTTAGCGGTAGTTATGACATTTTGGATAATGAAGCTACATATTGTAATTCCCTACGAAAAAGTCACCTTAAGATTTGGATTAAAAACACTTTTATATGGTTAATTCACTTTTTTGAGGGCGTTAACACTTGCAGAGACCCGAAAAATGGTTTAACGCCCTCGTGCTTCGCACTCGGGCGTTACAGAATTTTGAGGGTTTCGGCAAATGTGAACGCCTGAAAAATGTGAATTGACGTTATTATTGCATAAAAAGAAAGACAGTATAAGAAAGATAGTATTTATTCAAACAGAGATCGCAAAATGTCCCATAGGGACGCTTTTAAATTAGCTCTAAAAACCACTAAAATTGCGTTATGCATTACATCGCCACCTTTGTTTATATCGACGTTGCTTGCTTAATTTATTACGTCACAAAATTTAACGCGGGAATAGGATCACCGTCTTTATTTAAGGTCTATATTAATGTTAGACAATAGAAACTGATCAAGTGTAAGTGCCCAGACGGAGGACATTTAATTAAGAAAAGCCGAGCGTTTTAATGGCACGTGAATACTAATCCACGTTTTCTCCCGTTAACGCCTGGGTTTTGTCCGTTGACGTATGTCTAGAACGACCCTAAAACGTACATTTTATTCAATGATTAGTAATATTGCATGGATAATCAATTGATATCGTCTAGATACGACACGAGCCGATTATTGAGTAACAATGCAATGTACCAAAATGCTGTTTTTGCTTTGATACAGTTAAAGACATCGTGAAATTGACAAGATGAATGATTTTGGAATGAAATTGAATGAGTGTGTAGAGTTTTGAGTGAAATTAAAGGGAGATAATACAATATCGCTATTTTTGTTCATCATGAACAAAATTAGCGATATTCATCAACTCCCTTTAATAAAGAATACATTCTTATCTGTTTGTGTGCCTCGTGGATCCACTGGACACTTTAACATCCACACCAGCCAATAAAACCGTAGAATAATTTGAACAATTTGAATTCAATTTTAAGCCTATTTAACTATTTCGAAATGTTTTCTAATGATTTCGGAGCGTTTTTTTGATCTATTAGAGTGAGTGTTTGGAATGAATGAATGGAGCGCTGAGCGAATGATTTAGAATGATTTTGATCGGAATAAGTGTCAATTCCCCGATGTTTTAACTGTAACAATACAATGTACCAAAATGCTGTTTTTGCTTTGATAGTACACGTATCTTTTGCCTTCTCAAAAGAAACACATTTATCATGCCTAGTGGTAGCTAGATAAAAACATTCCGAGCATTGTCTTTGGGTAAAATAAATAGACTTGAAGAGCGATAGTGCGTGAGAGAGGAGGTATCGCACGAGTATAGGAAAACCTTTTCTTCTCCCCGGTTACACAATAGGAACAACGTAACAAATTAAACGTTTCAAGCTTATAAATTGACATATCTTGTATGTTGCATGCAACACCATACATGACGTATTTGTTACTATACTTGGACATAAGTAATATTTTAAAAGCGTTATAAGGAAACCTTTTAACACTTGCACTGCCACCAGTTTTGAGGTATTCGTTAAGCAAAATCCAAATGTAAGAAAATCCTGATTGACTAAAGGGAGAGGTGAATTATGCGTATTTCCCCTGTAGAGCGCATTATGCATGTTTATCAGATATACTTGTAAGCACTAATTACTGCTCGGCAGATCTATGGATTTATGATTACCCTCGAATATCAGGTACACAATACATTATGTTGCTACCAGCGTTTTGTTATCGTACAAGAAAATAAACAGTCCGACATTATCTACAAGATATTAATGTATTCTGTTGTTTTCCTGCGATATACTATCGTGTCCAGTACAAAAACATCACATATAATTAGAGGGATTGATGCTGAAACGAAAATGGAGGTGTGTATGGCATTTTGAACAATGTTGATGGAACATACAACCTATATACGAGTGCATGGCATTTTGAACAAAAAGAATCGAACCTACAATTTATATAATATTAGTCGGCTACATGAGAAATTAGTGGTTTAAAGTGGCTGTCTTACTTATGACTGCCAGTATTGGCATTCGATGTCAATCAACCAAATATATGTGACCCGTCACGCAAAAAGGAGCCATCTGTGAATTCTGTAAAAAGCATTATTGAAAAAAGAGATAAGATCCAACATAGGTCAACCAGAAGTCGCATTTTAATTTTTTTTCAGTTAAAGGTAGATTTACCATTCTAGATTCATGATGCAAAAAGTTTCGACCCTAGTCAGTCTGCGCAGTTCGCGCAGTCTGACTAGAGTTGACACTTTACGCACTACCCAGATGGTCCCTTTTCGCGTGGCGGGTCACATATATATAAATGCACCAATTTATTCTAAAGACAAAATCATCTTTCTGACTCATGAACCCTAAACTGGACCACCATAGGAAAATGTACAGATTAATTCGAAGCTACTCTGTGATTAAGAAAGCTACTACTAGGACTTTCCAAAAACGTCTCTCTTACACTGGTGACCCTCTAATCATTCAAGGTCCATGTGTTAAGGTAGAGGAGCCGTAATTAGTCTGTAACGTTTCTAGAGTAATGAGCTTTAACAATGTAAACCAAGGTTTCCTAATGAATTTCATTAGGAAACCTTGGTGAACATTGTGAAAGATCATTAGTTCCAAAATGTTGTGGAAGTATTACGGTTCCACTAGCTTAAGAGTAGAGCGAACTTATCTGTTTTGCATGGGCCCTGAAAGAGACTATCGTAATACGCTGGAATTTCATTACAATTTCATTGCAATGGGACGCATTTTCGTGTATCATTATTCCAGTGATTCCTCAAAAGAGTTTAGTCATTCTTGTACAATAATAAATTCGTGATCTCTTAAGTTTTTAGATCATGTAAGACATACAGAATTTGACGGTTGACTGGTATAAAAGGTGGAGCGTATGTATATTTCCGTTTATCTATCGTCACTACCGTAGCATATGCCCATATGAGCGACTACCCCAGAAAACGGTTAGTTGTTACGGGGGGATATTGAAAGGATACATGACGAAACTACTGCTGAGATTCGCCATTGTTCTTTAACATGCTCGGTGTAAAGCACCGTCTCACGGGACCAACCCCCATCCCCATCCCCCAAGGGGCTGCACAATATATTTTGGAGAAACAGTTTCGATCTTTAAGAATTTGATAGGCTTTTGAATTTTTAACATAAAATATTACATACAAAGAAAATCACTGCATTCATAGAATCTGATCTTAAGCGAAACAGTTTCATTCCCGGATTACCCATTTCAGCATGAACGGTCACATTAATAATTTTCCCTTTTATATTTCTTTCAGGATAAATGATCTGACGTGAAGTTATGCAGTATTTTCCACGTAATATCGTGTTTAGAAGAAACGAATTCTTGTTACACAGTGGGTGTATGAATTTTGGCACTGTAATGAGAAAACCGGCAGCTTGAAACAACGAAGATGTAATTCGGCATGAATCGGCATCGCCCGTAAAATTTTGTAGATAAAAGGTGGGTATTCGTTTATATTGTAGTTCATGTATATAAAGATGTACTTTTATTTTCAAGACTTCTTGTACGAGTAAGTGCGTGACATTTTCAACAATTTCAAGTGTGCGTGATAGACAGACATTTAGAACCCTAAACACTGAAAAAGAACATACAGTTAATAGCATCGTGAAATTGACACTGATTCCAATCAAAATCATTCTAAATCATTCACTCAGCGCTCCTTTCACTCATTCCAAATACTCATTCAAATCGATTGTCTGATTGGTTTACGAAGACACACAAACAGAATAGTACTTATATCTTATTAAATGGGAGATAATAAATGTTGCTAATTTGTTCATCTTGAACGAAATTAGCAATATTGGATTACCGTCCAGCAAATTCACTCAAAACTCACTCCCTACACTCATTCAATTTCATTCCATATCATTCCAAACCCATTCATCTTGTCAATTTCACGATGCTGGTACGGTAAGCCTTCAGGCGCGAACCTGGCGGTCGAATCCTTCTTGTCAGGTAGGGACGATCTTTTGTATCATGTACCGAGGAAACGTCGCCTTCAATTTTAATCATATAGAAAGCCGTTACCTCAAGAAGATATATTAATGGAAAATTGTGAAGAGTAAGGTTTGAAAAATCACCATTCAATGTCCGTTTAAAAATTCCAAAAAAAACGTGATATGTTATCAAAAAACTTTTGTTGATCAGCACCTTTTCGATTTTCTCATAGTACATGCCGATCTGCCAGAAACCATTAAATTTGCATCAGTTTAGACTCTTAGTTCCATACGATTAAGATTCACCTATTTATCCGAGACTCAGTTTTAGACAATAGTTAAGGTTACTTTATCTAATTTCTTTCTTTCTCTTCAAAATAATATATCGTGGGTACACGTTACAATCGTCTCTACGAGACGATTGTAACGAGCATCCAAAATATTCAATTTTTCGGAGAAATAAATAACTCCATTTCAAATTTTTCTCTTATCAGCACCGTTGCCTGTAGCACACAAGTTAGATTTACAGGCCCATAAAAACGTTTCTGTTCTATGTGTAACAGGTATATGTATGCCTCGATGTTGGAATTTCTATTAGACTCTCTCCCCATGATTTTCGTTCGCTGGATTTTTGTTTCTCAGAAATAACTCGGGCATTGCAGACGTTTAGTTTGCAACCGGGTTGTAGCGATGGATTAGTCGAGTAATAAATATGTGATTAAATGAACGGGGTATTTGTGTAGGGATTAAAGGGAATTGCCTCAAAAAAGTAAGTTTTTAAGTTTTAAAGTTCTAGAATAGTTAATTCGATTTTTAGACACCCAGGGCCCAAGTCCACACAACTTTTATTTGGACTGTTCGCATCCGATATCGAGAAAATTGTTTCCGAATGAAAGAACTTTTGATGCGTCATTTAATTAAGGTTTGTCACTACTTTCTTAGCCTGGCTCCCAGGCTGTCAGTTAGTTTTAAAATCAATAAGGTAGACCACTCATGTTTAACTATTTTATTTCAAATTACCTCCCATATTCTCAAAAACTGACCACTGATCAGCCAGTCAGAGAACATAAGCTGATAAGAAATTATCTTTCTCTAGTTGAATTTTGCTTCATTTTTCACAATACAGTATTTCAGATCAGTGGGACGGGACCCAGTCTACTTCTTTCTGAGAGTAAGGAGTCCGGCGGCCTTCCAACTGATTAAATCAAGGAGTCCTAGCTGAAAACATTGAGTCCAATTTTGTACGGGGTGGGGATGGGGGGTAGAGAGAATTATTGTGGAAAAAAAGAAATTGCTTGTTTAAAGCGACTTCTTCTTTTCCTCAATATATCCACGCCAATTTTAAGATGTCTTTCCTTTAGTTGCAAGAAAATGTTGTTTATAAAGGTTAAGTGCTGAACAGATCTAAACTTTCAACAGACTGATTGAAGAGGAGACTCTTTTGCTCTTTTACTCTTAGTGTCGAATCCTGTCCTCTAAGGATTCTAGGAGCTGTTTGAATTGTTTGCATTATTGTTTCTGAGTGGAGTAATTGTCAATTACACGATGTTTCTTAACACTGCATAAAAATGGCTCGTTATCTAAAAATAGTGGTTGTTAAGAAATAGTAATGGATGGACAGGCGAACAGAGAAACATGCATTTCAGACAACGATTATACCTACATATCATTTGATGAACCATAGAAATTTGATTAGATATATGGTGAAATGGGCCACCAGACATGATGGTATTGGTTTAACATCCCTTCTGGATATTGTTTCTATAAACATTGTAAGATCAATTAAGTAAATAGAGATATGATTTATTGGAAATTGGTCAAGGTAATTGACTCCTCGTGCTATCACAGGGTTACGGCTTCATGGGGATCTAAAATATCTCATATCGTTGGATTTTAACTAAGCTATTTCATATCGTTGGTTGAATTGTTTGAAAAATATTCTGATGTCAACCATGTTCAAGTTGTAGTTGCCGGCTTTTAAAATTGCAGCGACGCCGTGTGGGTGTTGTTCTCGCCTTGACGATTCCAAAAGAACTTTAAAAGAAATTGAAAAAAAAAAAAGCAGATTTATACGATTACGTAATCTATTTTCGTAATCATCTTTACGGTGTTATCGATTCGAATGACTTTTGAACTAATGCACACGAACAAATAAAGATTATAGTGAGCGCAGATCGCGAACAGTCGAAAGTCGTGAGCACGAAGCGAGTGTTAATGGTAACACTTGCATGAGTGTGTATGTTTGTGGTTTTATAAGGTCCTTCCGTGCTCGAGGCATATATGGTATGGACCCCAAACGAACCTGTCAAAAAACTCTGTCATTTTTCAATCGGATAAAATCCATTTGTAAGACCGGACTTTATTATAAGATCCCATCGAAAATATATCTTGATGTATCGTATTGAAACGCGGATTACAAAATTGAAAAAAATAATTTTGTCACCCCAAAGAATAACGTTTCTACGAATTGTAAATAACAGTTTCGGAAGCGGGACGATCGAAACATTTCAGTCTGATCAGAACTGTTTTTTCTTGGTTTGTGAGTATTTGAAATCCTACATTAAATCCCTTGAATTATTTTTCGATATGACACATCATTTGAAAAATAGTGGACAAAAAAGTCAGTTTGTATGTCGATCTAAATTGTTTTGAAGTGTTATTGAAAAATACGACACCAAAAATGATCATTTTTATGCCAGAATCTGAATATGGGTCTGTCGACATCGGCAATCACAAATAATTCAGTTCTGTCATCTACGTCAACCCCGTGAAATTCCGTCTGTCTACAGAGGCAACATTTTTCTTACTACATGTCGTCTTTGGGGACCCGCTGTGTGTTTATTTTTTTGAATTATGGCTTCAAATTTGGAAGAAATATCGGCGGATGATTAGACTTCAGCTGTGTACAAGTTAATATAGCATTTATTGAGAGATAGGCGAAATATGAGAGCATAAAGTCTAATTTCGTAACTTTTCATTGGAAACCTCCGAAATAATCAATGATAGTGGCCTTATTTGGGAGGGATATGAGAAAAGATTTATTCTATAGAAGCGCTGAACACTTACACGATAAATTATCTGCTTTAGAATACCAAAGCTTCAATCGTTTATTTACACGAATAAATTTATTTGACCTACCTTCTCCTCGGCATAATGTTCCGATGCTGTCATCGTTGACTCTTACCCGTCATCGCCGCAACCGGTTGTACGGTGTGCATATTAACACAAGAAATCACAACAAATGTTATTTGACGTCATTCTAATGAGTAAATGACGTCAAATATTTAGGCTAGAACTTAAGATATTCGTAATCATAGACTAGCAGATCATAAAAAAACATGATTCCGAGTTAGTTTTTTCAATGATGATGACCATGTCTGGCAACAACTGAAACAATTAATGTACCAATCATTTTTCAGACATTTTCAAAGATTTTTGGAAATAATCAAATGCTGGTTTTTACAAATGGGTAGGGGATAATGTTCGTGATGGATATAATTTTATTTCCGCGCTGATGCCAGGGGTCAAATGCAAGTTTGTCAGGTCACGTTTATCTTTGAACTCAACGAAACAAATATTTGGAAAAAAGATTGATTCCAGTACAGGTCTACCGCAGGTCGCAAGTACAAAAAATCTTCTAGGGGAGGGTAGAATGATGATTCGTGATTCAGAAAATCTGCCAAGTTAGAAAAGTTTTGCCCTAGTCGGACTTATCAGTCCGTACAGTTTTACAAGGATCAAGACTTAACGCATTTCCAAAAAGCTCCATTTTCTAAGACGTGTCACAATTAAGTTGATCGAATTCATGACAAGAAATATTCAATCGTTTATCTTTCTTTTCCAGAATTCCTTGGAAACTAAAGTGTCGTTATGAAAACTGATAATGGAATATTATAAGTGATCAGTTTGGAATTTATTCGTCTGTTGGATTAATTTTTCTTGTGGGATTTTCACACAATGAAGCAGACGACTAGCCGAGTGGCCTCGCGCCAATTTCATCAATGGCTCATACCGGAAAAGACGGTTATGGGGATATTTTCCCTTGGAGTTCTGTTTGTGTTCGCAGGAGCCGTCTTAGTTGCCATAGCTGGAATATCTAGCGGGTGAGTACCATGTTCGAGTCTTAACCTGTATTTTGTATTTCTTAATTTTGACTGGATCAAATTGAAAAGCATCACAGAGGAAATTCAAAAGTTGGAGCAATTAAGAATTAACTCATGTATTATGATTTTTTTTAGGAAAAGGAACTTTATTTCAGCAATAATTATTTCTTCGCGATATCTAGGTTCTTTCTTATACGTAGAACTCTTCTTGCAGCTACAGTAAAAAATCTAATAGATCCCCATGTTTTTGTTTTTGTTTTTTTTTTTCACCATTGGTTTTGGGGATGACTTAAAAGTTTGAAATATCAAGCATTTTTGACCATTTTTTCACTGTCTTAACTAATATCGATGGCTCAGCGTGAACCAGTTGTAACTGACTTTATGTTTATAGACAGTAACATTTGTTTCGTATTTAGCCATCAATATGGCGTAGCCTCTAATAAATGCCCTTTGAAAATATTCAACATTTCAATCAACTTATTCCACGATTTTATTGGCTTATGTGGGTTTTAAAGCTTGGTCTGTGAATACGCACAAACATGAAACTTCACATTGCTTTTTAAAAAAGGGGGGGTTAAAAATATCGATGATTTCGTCCAAATTGGACGAAATTGTGCGATATTTTATTACCTCCCTCGAATCCCACTAAAAAACTCACTCATTGCGCTCATTTAATTTCATCCTAGAGTCTTTCACAATGTCATTTTCACGATGTTGTATCCTTATTGCAAATAAGCAGGAAAGAAATATCATTGATGTTTTACCATTTAATGAAAGTCGTATCTACAACATTTTTATGCTGTAAGTACGATGTTTTGGTTGTCAGCTAACGACATAACATATCTATCATTATCGCATGATGGGTGTATTGATGAAATACTAGACCGTATGACAAAATCCTATTACAGAAATTGATTGGTCTGCCATTTCCTAGGTCTATATGTTCCGGGAAACGGTGTCAAATTGCGCATAAGTATGTATTGGTATACATTTGTTATATCAATCAAATGGCTGCATTTACATTATAACTAGTTTTCCTTAATTTTCCAAAAAATAAAAATACGAACAACATTGAGATCTCATCATAAAATTAGTTTTTTCAAGGATCACGTGATCTGTTATCCAGAAAAACCTGCCTAAATGACGTAACTTGGTACAGTTAGGAACATCGTTAAATTGACACGATGAATGATTTTTGAATGATTTTGGAATGAAATTGAATGGGTGTGAGAAGCGAGTTTTGAGGAAAATTAAAGGGAGGTAATCCTATATCTTAAATCTTTTTTCAAGGTGAACAAAATTAGCGATATGTATTACCTCCGTTTCATATATCATGCACACTTTTCTCTGTTTCTGTGTCTTCGTTGAAAGTTAAACCAGCCAATAAAACCGTAGAATAATTTGATCCATTTGAATTAAATGTTGATCGTATTGAACGAATACGAAATGTTTTCTAATTATTTCGTAGCGTTTTTGATCGTTTTGAGTGAGTGTTTGGAATGAACGAATGGGGCGCTGAGTGAATGATTAAGAATTATTTTGATCGGAATGGGTGTCAATTTCACGATGTTGTTAATTGTAAATTTAGCTATCTTACCCAGGTAATACAAAACGAACAGTTTTTAGGCTAATCTAATTTCATAGAATTTCAACCATATTTTCATTTTGAGCTGAAATTGAAAAAGAGACGGTGGTAATGAATATCGCTAATTTTGTTTATCCTGAACAAAATTAGCGATGTTTGATTACATCCCTTTAATTTCACTCAACTGAACTCACTCATCGCACTCATCGCACTCATTCAATTCATTCCAAAACCATTCACCTTGTCAATTTCACGGTGCTGTTTACTGTATAAGGCTATGTTTACTTGTCTACTATCATCAAAATGTTTACTGCTGAATGATAGATTTCGTAAATTTCAGTTTTGTGCAAACCGGTCTATCATAGCCAAACTTTCGCAAACTGTTTTGCCTCCCGAGTGTAGATTTCTTGTCTAAATTTCTCTTGGTTTATTAAAGCTTTCAAATGTTCACGAATGCACTGTTATATAGTATTTGGGCATCTTTACAATCTAAAGTTATATGGGGTAGGTCAATAGACAGTTGAAATAAGCTACCGGCCATCAGTGATGTATCTGGCCATATCGCCCCATTTTTCATCTTTATTGAATTGTAAATCTTTTGAGATAAACTTAATTTCCCCCTCAAATAGTTATTTAAGCGTGACACTCGCCTTAAAATAGGGCACAGCTTTGTATTTTATTTGGTAACCTTATAACAAACTCGGAATACTTTCAAGGAGCACACAGCGACCTATTAGATGCTCCAACGTTTATACAGTTAACAACATCGTGAAATTGACAAGGTGAATGAATTTTGGAAGGATAAAGAAATGAAATCGAATGAGTGTGTGGAGCGAGTTTTAAGTGTATTTTATGGGAGGTAATCCAATATCGCTTATTTTGTTCAAGATGAACAAAATAAACGATATTTATTACCTCCATTAAATAAAATATATGAGTGAGTGATTGGAATGAATGAATGAATGAGTGAATGAATGAATGAATGAATGAATGAATGAATGAATGAATGAATGAATGAATGAATGAATTATTTTGATCAGAAATGGTGTCAATTTCACATTGTTTCTAACTGTAGATGTTCCAACGCTAAAGCGCGTTTCCTCTAATTTTATCGATTGTCAAACTTTTTTTGTAAAAGTTTGCTTCTTAAAGAATATACCAGCACTGCGTTCAGGATGAAAACGATCTCAAAACGGGTAACAGTCATAAAAGTTGAAAGCGTTTTTGTATCGACATTGAAAGGAGTTCTTCGTCGTAAGAAAGTGTACGGTCAATATAGAATCTTTAGGAGATCAAAACCCTTGCCATGTTGAATCTACATAATTCCTACTCTGAAAGGAGTTGTATACAAAGATCAGCCTGCACATAAGTGTCGTCTGATCTTTATCTTTGAACCTCATTTTCCTTTTAAACTAGACAAGATAAAAATTCGACTGACTCTAAATAAATTATTCATCATAAATCAATGCAGCACATTGATTTTGAACCAATGTGCCTTATTTGTAATGAGCATAACAAGGATTTAAATCGAAATAATTCACAGTTTCCACACCAAACATTCTCAAAAAGACGATTGTTAGAAACCTATGAAATGGCGTTCTAGTCTCAAACCCTTTATGCATATCAACTTCGATTTCTAACTTAGCAAAGGATAGTATATTTATTTATACTTATCAAATGAAAAGAATGATTTCTATTTTCTTTTTTCATTCATACCCTACTTGAAAGATTACACAAGGGTACTTTGAACGCTTAAAGACATATGTTTGTAATGTGGGAGGTCTCAAAATAGGATTTAGGATTTGAAAACACTGAGTAGTCTTTGGAATATTCGTTTGGTGTAAGAAGAGAATAGATTTTTACTCTTTTCGTTTCACGCGATTCTATATGTTGTATTGCGATTTTGATCGCCCGGTATATTGACAAATATATTCCTTGGTCAGCAGAGTCTTTATTTTATTTTATTTATTTATTTATTTATTTATTTATTTATTCAAAACATTTCCTCATAATTATGTGAAAAAAAGCTGCAGACAGACGAATGTTCGTTATCCGGCCGCGCCATTGGTCATTGAGTAATTTCACTGGAAAAAACATACGGAGCTCCAGTCCAAAGCCGGCGCGTGCTTGAACCATCGAGTAATTGGCTGTCGACGTCAAACAACGCATATAAGGCCATTATAGTATTATCACAAATAGCTTTATATAGACTTGAATCAGTCCTCATTTTTTTTTACCTTAAACGATCATTATTGCATAAACTGTGCGTTTTTGGGTCGTTATACGCATACGTTTACGAACAAAACCCGGGCGTTAGTGAAAGAAAACGTGGATTAATAAGAAAATTCACGTGCCGTTAACGCCCGGGTTTTTTTTTCACTTGAATATTCTCGATCTGGGTATGTACACTTTATCAGTTTCCATGTCTAACGTTATTATAGAGCATACCTTAAGACGTTGCTCTTGACTGTCTGACGTTATAAATTAACCAAGCAACGTCGGTGGACGGTGTAATGCATGACGGCATATAAGTTGGTTTGTAACTGGATTTATATCGTTTCTATGATTTTGTTTACCTCTAATCTATCTTTTTATGCAATAATAGCGTCAATTCGCGCTTTTTCGGGCGTTAACATTTGCAGAAACCCTCAACATGCTTTAACACCCTCGTGCTTCCGCGTGTCTCTGCAAATGTTAACGCCCTCAAAAACGTGAATAAACCCTATATTAGTATTGGCAATCTCTTCGAGATTGACAAAACTATCAATCGCGTAGGAACAGTTTTGAAGACTATCAATATATTAGTTCAATACTACTGACAATGTCATCAATGATTGAATAGGTTGATGATATAGAGGGTAATAATGGGTGAACAACAAAAACTATATTTTCACAAGTGGCGGATGCTTCATATACGGACGCATACAAGATAAATATTTCGCGGTCTTTTTACGTGTTTTGTTTTTTCGAAATATCACATGTACTATCGAATACAGCGCCTACCAAGCGACATACCATAGAACGTCGGATTTTTAACGTTTACGTGCATTATTGCCAGGCAGTTGACCCATTCCGAATGAAAATGTATTTTTTCAATTCGTTATTGGAATATAAAGTGCATTTTCCTTAGCTTATGGCAAATAACGCCCGAATGGCTTTATGTTTAAGCCATGCACTAAGGCAAATGTATTTTATACTCCAACAAATGCAGCGAAAAAGACACTCTGCCCTTACAATTGCTTACAATTGCAATCCTTTGTCCACGAATAAAGTCAGATGAGGGGGGTGTTAGGGGGTAGGGATTATATGCAAAAACTCCGCGCTCGGATTTTACCTTTCGCATATCGATGGCTCAGCGCGAAACAGTTGTAACTGCCTATAAACATATAGGCAGTTACAACTGTTTTGCGCCGAGCCATCGATATATCCCCTCCTCCATCGGACTTCATTCATGGACACATCAACGCGAAAATGAGATTATTTGCGTTATAACACGAACACAATTTAAAAAAAAAAGTTTTATAACCCTTTTCTACGAGGGGTGTTCCAAAAGTTCGTGGACTGACGCCATATCTCAAAGGCTGTATATTGTATGAAAATATAAGTCATATCATCTTATTGCGCTTTTTTTCCGAGCTCGCACTCCAAATTTGATGAAAATACATCGAACAGCAATCATGGTATGGGCGACCAAAGACATACACTGTACGCAAAGCGGCACACACTGCAAGTTACTAACAGACATTGTTGTAGTCGAGATAAACAAAACAAAAACTGTAATTTATACGATAAAATCATCCAAAATTTCGATTAACTAAAAATGATTGGTAAAAGTTTCATTACACTATCAATATTCAGATATATAGCGCTATAACAACCCATCGTCAGGTGTCTAAATGCTCTTACATCCTGGCTTGTAATTCAACGGCAGTTTTCACAAACATTTGATACTTGTCCTTAATAAGGTGCCAAATTCTAACACACCTCTTTTTACAATTGCTCGTTGAAACAGTTCTTCGTGAAAATATTTTAGTCATAATGCTTAATAAGTTGTCAGTGACAATGCTTTCGATCACTTACTCTCCTCGATTATCGATTTCTTTAACAGAACACAATCCGACGATGTCTTTCTGACGTCTGTGTTGGATTATTCACTTTACCATCTATATGGGTTTAGGTATTTTATTCTTGCAAAGAAACGCGTTATAACCGATAACATTTTACGGAAAAGTCATTCTTTCGGTATTGAAATAAAACGCCAAGTTCTAAGAAATTCATTCGAATATTAGGTAATAAGAATTTTGGCGAAGGCACTGAATGTATGAGAAAATAACGCAAATTTGTCTCTGCGCCGCCTGACGTTACGTATGTCTCCATGGCAACGCCTGATACGCGAGTTATGTGGATTAGTAGGATAAAAGTACTATACATTGGCTCCTTAATGTTTGATATTTATCATATGCTAATTTCAACGATTTCCGTTGAACAGTTGTCGAAATATAAATAAAGTCCACGGACTTCTGGAACAGCCCTCGTATATATGTGTCAGATAGTCTTATTACTATTTCCAGTTTGTAAAATTGATATATAGATAATGATATTGACCTTTGGAGATTTTCGCTGCACGTGAAGCGCTTTATTTATCACATTGCTTATATGACGTCAAAAGCATCAACGCTACCGCTAACGATGATAGACTGGTGGTTTAGACCGAAAATTTTCGAAGTGTGGGCACTTTTGCGGCATAAGGTCTCAATAGGCTAAATAGCTTCGGCAACCACCCCTGAACAGATTTTGCCCAAAAATAAAATCATAAATGAGGTCACAATCGGGGTCAAAGGTCACCAAGTACATTTCACGTAAGCGAATTCTATGGGTATAATTGTTTATGATATAATATTCTTCTTTGAATAGAAAATAAACTTTAAAAGTATCAGTAAATAACATAGGAGCATTTTTCTTAATTTTTGTGGTATTTGGTGTTTATTTATACTATGTTAGGTCATATTTTTAACCCTTAACTCGACTAAAAAGGATGAATTACCTTGCTAAACAGACTACTGCTTTATGATTTTAGACAGAAAGCGTTGTTTTACCCTACGTTAACCTAAGATAACATTTATTTCGTATTTTATGGATGTCCTGGATTCATTAATATATTAACAATCCTGTCTCAAAAAAATTACTAAACGTTTGTTTGTCAATGACGTTATACTTTTCAGCCTATAAAAGGGATAAATGGGCATTAAGTTAAAGTACACATTTGGACAAACAACAACATTTGATTGTGTAATAGACAAAGTAAATTAGTAAAACAAAAACATTGTGACAAGTTGTGATGTGAAGACTCTGGTAGAATAAGATAATTATTTTTGGATGTTTCTATTTTTTCAAATATATGAAAACTACGTTACCCATTTAGAATATATTCAATAGAAGATACAATATATGGAGTTATCAACGATTAAAACTTCTTTCATTTTCTAATTTTAGTGTTTCTTTTCATTTTCAAAATGTCTCAAACACAAGAAAATTGTGTAACACTCGAATATCATTAAAATATAGGTGTAAGTAACTACTTTTTACGCTGTTGAAACCCTAGTTATCAACATTTACATCTCCAAATGACTCGCAGCTCATTTATTAAGTATGTTACATTTAAGTGAAATATCAATGGAATTGATTAACGTATTCAAGTACATGTATTGCATTGGATGAAACAACTACACAAGAATCTTTCTTTGGGAGGTCAAATATGTGTAACATACGTTACCCATAAAATCTTATAAAAATTTGATAATTAGAAGATACGTATTGTATTTCACGGAATGCATATCACAGTTTCTCTTGTTTATTTCAAAATCTATATCATTCGGGGTATCTTGCCACAATTTATATTGCCGTGAACCATTTATTTGTAAGATACGTTTTATAATTATTTTTTTTTTTTTTAAGCATAAAAATCCTGCCCAACTTTATTCACCTTAACATACCTACTAAAACTCAAACAATGTCTTTTCACGGCCCAGAGAGAGATTCAGTGGCTTGAACCGAAATGCTGTCCAATTCTACACTTTGGCTCGCTGGCCTTGGTCATTAAGTTTTTTTTTACCATAAACAGCCCCTGTGATGTTGGGCTCAAACCACGTATCTTTAGGTCACAAGTCGAGCGCCCATACTAAGGGCGCAATGCAAACCAGAAAGTCGAGACAGTAAAGATAAATTGGAGATACTTTGACTCGAAAACTTTTTTTGCATTTATCAAATATTCATTGCTACTAGATTCCATGTTACGAAAAGTATTACGATTTTAAAGATGTATGAGTTAGCAGCATACAGCGGTATGCAATAATATATAATTCAGAACTGCAAAAGGCAATCTCATAGACGTCACTTTATTTTTTATCTGAATAGAGAGACGAAAAAGTAACATACCCCATAATAATTAGATCAGCAAAGCTTTAGAAGGTAAGTTATTTCATTTAGAACAATGTATGTACAGCAACCTTTCTTTCTGTTAAAATGAATATCTGTTGTAATGTGTTGTTTTGACAAACATTGTTCTATACGTGTATCATTTGTTTTTCATTAACCCCACCGCATCTAACTTTTTCGAGTATATGAAAAGCTAGATGTGATTACGACGAACGGCTTGTTGACAGAAGTCCGGAAACGAACGGAACAATAACCTTAAATGTATTTTTACAGCAAGTTTATGTCTGTATAGTTACGCTAATAACGCACAGTGCTAAGATCGTGTGTCGATCAAATTTCTACCGTCAGAAACGCAATTGGACTTGATTGAAAGTAAAACCCTCTTGTATCAGGGTCCAATACGATTTTTACGCTGCTATATTCGTCGAAAAGAACCAAATTCGGGACATTGTCTTTCCACACCGGCTGTTGGTTCAGCCGGTAACCAACATACGTTTTTTCTAAATCATTGATCGGCTGTTGTTCTATGTGGTAAATCTAGGCTTTTTGAAAGGGACATATGAACATGTCCGAGTAATGAAACTGATCTGTTTCCACGAAAAAATGTATAATTTGAAACGAAATTGGTTAGAATTATATTTTACTATGGTGTTAATTTCAACGATGCGAGTTTCAAGTTCCCTCTTTTCCTACAAAAGAAGTGTTACTTAGTTTGACTTGATCAAGATGAGTGCTTAGACAAATTATTGTTGAACGTAAGTTACATTCAGAAATCAGAATCTAACCATAGGTAGTTACAATTTTTTAAGTTTTTTAAATTGTAAGTGCTTTGTAAAGTTGCATTTGACAGAATTGTTTCTCATTACATTATGAGTATTGTTATTTTCAACACAACCCGTAATATTGTGGCGAATATTCTATAACCCTTATTCGTGTATAAAACCGAGGATGTAAGACTCGATTTTTTTCAAAAGGCCTTTTTAATTTGTATTGATGTAGCTTGTATCGATACATATTGCTCTAAAATTCCTTTTTTGTCCGAAAGGGCAACGTTTGACCATAAAGACCATGTTTTTGTTTAATGCGGAACTCAAAAATCATTATTCTTTAGAGGATCAACGTATTTTGTTACCAAGTTTTCGCCGTTAGATATATTCTTTCGGCTGAGAGTGATCGATTTATCACCAGTGATAATTCTTTAAATGCAAATATCGACAGTTTTCAATGATACGCAGTGACATAATTTTTAATTGTTCTCGTCTACATTTATCAATTTCATTTACACGAAACAAGCAATACATGAGGTTGCATTCATAAAGTATTATAGATGTGTAAAATGATGTAACATAAGATGCATTTTTACTCTTCTATCCTTTTAGAAAATCATTCCCATCCAATTAGCAATAGCACAATAGATTGTAAATATAGAAGAAAGATTTAAATCGATTTTACAAAAATGGTTGGATCAAATGTTGTTACATAGATTATTACATTCGTTACGTTTTTCTGTCGCGGTAACGCAGATCTGTCGATTACAAAGTTATTATATATTATTTCATGATTTGTCGTGTTTTGGAACAACAGTTATATGGGATATTTAACACATTTTACCAGTATTTTCGTTACATCTTTTATTTGTGATCGGCCATTTCGATATTAATCAAAACTTTCTTAGTTATTGCTTAATTTATCAGTACGGTTATTATCAAGAGTATTGCCAGAGTTTTCTGGTAAAAGGCCCAACGATATTTCCTATATTGAGTATTTTAAAGTAACGTATTTTACAATTACCCTGGTAGTCATCGTGTAACTGGTAACAATTATAAACATAATATTGGGTTGCGAAAAGGTTATATTTGCTCAAAATAAAAGGAACACAAAAATGATATTAAAGAATACAAATCACTAGCCACAATAAAGTTTTCTATATGGAGTTTTTTTTTTAAAGTAACGTATTTTACCATTACCCGGATAGTCAGAGGATAAGTGCTTGCAATTATAGATATTACTTTTGAATGTAAAAAAGTTATATTCACCAAAAACAGATTAATATCACAAAATTCGCAGAAGAAAAGCTTACGACAAGTTAAATCTTTTATAGGTAAACTGAAAAAGGGAACACAGTTCTTCATTTGGCTCCTTAAAAACTGATAAAAATAACAGACAGGTGGACGAATACATCAAGAAAACTGTGTATGATGTTTAGAAAACAATAGGTCTATAGAATAAAGGCATTTCAATTTGATTCTGATACGTACAGCTAACAAATGCCCGTCATTCGTCGTCTATGTGCCATAATTATTGAATTTTTCACCCTTTTGCTACCAATGACCTTTGACCTCATTTATTGACCTTAGAAATGATTTTTCAGTTGGGCAACAGGCAGATTCTGAAAGAGCAGATGTCACTCTGCAACTTAAGCCCTGTTGCCCTTCATGCCGCGAAAGTGCCCACAAACTCGATATCTAGCGCACTTATTCCCATATGGCCGCCTGACTATGACGTCATAAATAGGTTTAGCTATCTGTGTACAAAGTAAAACACGTGACGTATAAATTTTATTGCGAATAAAGTTCTATATAATTCTTACTATTTCATATATGCGTTTCACGCCATCGTGTTAAAATAAATAACTCATTTCTCACGATGCGTTATAATTTTATTTCACGCTTGCGTGCGAATAAAACAGGGAAATGTTGCATCTCTGAACTAAAAATGTAGTAAGGCTGTTGGCGTGACTCATACAACATGTAGCTTAACACTATTACGCCCCATTTAATTTTGAAATTGATATAGATCTACATCAATGAAAATACCGACGTTGGATGACCAAAACCTCGTAACTATAGCGTATTCAAGCTTCAGCTATAGGTGTTTGGTCGCTCAACGTTGATATTTTATATACATACATGTACACAAATAGTTAAATTTGCTTCGCAGCCAACGACAGGTACATGTAATAAAATATCGAATGATCTGCATCAGGACGTCAAAGCGCTTCCAACAGTTTGCAAATTATACCCCACCTTGCACGCAAGAACATTTGCAAAGCGGGGTATAATTGGAAAACTGTACGCACCGTTTTGTTAACCTGAACGCAATGCTGGTTTGAATGAAGGTATGGAGCGTTTTGAACAATTTCGGTGCGGGTTTTTTTTTTACGATTTCAGAGTGTTTTGAACGACATGAGCGTGAGGTAGGATTACAATTAACGGAGCACTGAGCGAGTCCCACGATGATTTTAAATGGTTTCGATTGCACTGTGTTTCAATTTCACGATGTCACCTACTGTATAATAAAAACTTACACAAATCCAGTCCTTCGGGAACAATCTGTGATCCGAGACATTTCGAAGCCAAAGCTTCATTTTGTTCCTTATTGTAACGAATCATAACTCTTAAAATAAAAGGCCAATTCGTTATTTCAAAGGAAAGTGTTTGCTGTGTGATTATGTACAATGTTTATAACATTAATGTATACATAAGTTATTAATAAAATATAATTAACATCAAATACTTGAAGCAGAATTCTAGCTAACACCGATACTCGTTTTCTTGATACGCAAAGTCTAAACCAAACCTTATGTTGTGGGGTTCTCGTTTGGGTTGTCTCAACGAGACGATTCTAACGATTACCATACAGCATAGGCTTCCTATGCAACTTGGCTTAAATTTCAATTTTATTTAAAATTTTGAAATCTACCTAGAACTTTGCGTAGGTGTTGCATGCATTCCGTGACAGCATGCAGGCTCCATCATTATGTATTTCGTGCAATAAAACATAAATTGACCCTTTTTAGAGTAAACTAACGACCGCTTGTTGGACAGTTTTTGTTGAAATGGGGGGGAGACAAAAAAACTCCTTTGGGCCTGTCTCGACTGTTGAACTCTGGCAATTTTTGCCTTTCAGCCTGAATCATTTTCTTGAAAGGACAACTTTAAACGTCCTTAAAAAAGATGTAGTTACGACGTTAAGGCCATCCTTTAACGAAGTGCTCTTTATTTCATTTCTATTTACTGTATATTTTTGTGAAAATAACGTTTTAATATTTGAGGGATATGCAGGGTAAGGTTTCTGCCAATGTCGCCCTAGGATTCATTTAGAAGTTGTCTCATTGTTACACGTCACGCGAAGAGAGACCATCTAGAAACTCTGTAAAATAAATATTTGAAAAAGAGATTAGGTCCAGCATATTCCAACCAGAGGTCGCATTTCAAAGAGTATTTCGCGCGAAGGTAGTTTGACCCTTCAAGATTCAGAAAAAAGCAAAGTGCGAAAATGTTCGACCCTAGTCAGTCTGCGCAATCCGCGCAGTCTGACTAGGGTCGATTCTTTACGCACTACCAAGATGGTCCCTTTTCGCGTGACGGGTCACAATTGTTCTCTGTATATATATTCGCCGTATGTAGCATTGCCTCATAGGGTTTTACCACCTTTTTACAAGGCTAAAGAGATAAAAGTAGATTGATATTGAAGTGCGAAGTAATTTTTCAGTCAATTGACTCGGGTTTACGCTTGATCTATAAAGCCACTTTCAATCTCGACTTATAGAAACCTTTATACAAATACCTACACCCTTAAATATACATCTTAAAAAAAGTCTCCGAGACGAGTTTGATGTGTCTAATTGGGAAAGGCGAATATCCTTGAACTGTAATTCAATAAAATTTTAACAATCTATTTTGAACCTAAGCTATTCTTCACAATAGTCGACCCAGATAGCTCTGTGTTGTCTGTGGTCGAGAGATAGAGTGTGGGCTTCTTGACCATGAGGTCCCGAGTTTGATACCCTGGAGCAGTTTTCGATCTTGGGTCTTTCATTGGCCCGCACAATCGGCGCTAAAGCTAGATTGAACCCCAAAAACATTTATGCCATGGTTCGTTAAAACTACCCTAATCATTTTGATGGAAATCAAGTCTTTAATGTATGATTTTTTAAAGATTATTATCATCGGTATTCAAGTTGAAAGTATTAGACTTTGATTATCCTAGCCAGGAACCTAGCTTGTGTTTTAGGCGAAGTCACTCACTCCTAGGGCTAGAACTCGCTCATTTGGCTTAGTTGTTACCCTCTACTTTTATTTCCTAAAAGAAGAACCATTTATCTCGACAGTGATACTAAAAATTGAAATGTAAATGATTATTTCGGTTTATAAATTAGTGAAAAACTTGCTCCCCCGTTAGTTCCGTATCGAAAAAATCGATCAGGTGTCAACGAACCATCTGGTGTCGGCGTGGCACGTTATACCTTGTGGGATGGCAACGGTTTAGAATGCCATCCTACACACCAAGGGCAATATTCTTTCACTCAAATACGAATCATAATAAAATTTATCATATAACTTTACAAATATCCCTGTGATTACATCCCATATAATATTTTTTTATGATATCACATGGATATTTTTAGAGCAACGACATTTAAGAAATTCGGGTTTTTTTTGTTTTTTTTTAGAAACAACGATGACAACAAGGCAAATAGAGGTTATAAAATAAATATAATGCGTGTACTTAGTGTATTGTATGAAAAAATATCTAACTCGGTTGTTGGAATTGATCATTGTCTCTGCAAAGCCTCGACAATGATCAATTCTCCATACCTCGTTATATATTTTTTCTCATACAAAACACTAAATACGTATTATATATAAATATTACCTGATTGTTGTTTATTAAATAATTCTAAATATGTTACAAAAAGAGACGGAGCGACAAAAAGTCTATTTTTTGATAATTATTCATAAGTGCGCGTCACTCGTACGTTTATTACACGCGCAAAATACATTTATGGCGTCATTTTGCTTAGTGCACATGGACAAAAAATTTCAAACTGTTGTCCGTTCATGTGACGGGTTACTTAATACACTATTAAACAGTTCCTGTTTTTCAAAATTTTAGACTTGTCCAAATTCAAAGGTTTTGCAGACGAAAATTTAAAGTGGATTTAATTTAAAAAAAAGACATTCAGTAGGGTAGAAAAAAATGTGGAAAAAGAAGAAATTGCTTGTCAGAAGCAATTTCTTCTTTTTTCTCAATGTTTTCTAAATCATAAAATCACAGGCACGTAAAAAGCAGGGATTAAACAGGAAAGGGTTAATATACATTTGTATAAGAGATCAGGTAATAATGTCGCCTGTTCACGGGGCGGATAGTGCTATCAATTATTAAATACATGTAGTTGTATATAATTAATATACATTTGTATAGGAGATCGTGTAATGATACAGCCTTAAGGTTCATGTAAAGTGTTGGAGCCCCAATTTTAAGGGCACTTCATTTTCCAAGAAAAGGCAGTATGTCCAGGTATATCATATATCGAAACGAAGCTATTTATGAGCACAAGCAGTTAAGCAACATAAGACTGCCATAGCTATAGCAGTAAAACTAAAGCATTGAGGAAAAGGGTCATTTGTTCAGAACAAGCAAATGCATGACTGTTGGATAAATATAACTCATATTTTAACAAAGTTCAGTCTAAAGTACTACCCAGGTACTACTACAACCGTTGGTAGAAAACACACACCTAAAACGTAGTTATGCAAGCAATTTATTTTGACTTATTTTATAAACACGTATGTCATATATGTCATTCTAATTTTGTAAACGTGTAGGTTTTTTTAAGGTATGGTGTGTTATCACAAAATAAACGGCCATTAATAGCTAATACATGTATAGCCGTAAGGTTGTTTAGCATTATTTCAATTTCTATTTCACAAAATGATAGATATACAGTAATTTATTATAGATCATTGGATTTAAAAAAAAAACTATATTTTGAAATATTTCGGAGAAAATATTTCACAATATAATGGTGTGATGTTGCACCATACCTAACATCTATTTTAAAAATAGACCAAACCGGTTTGACATGTATGTTAACAAAATAAATGGAAATTGATTTTTTTTTCAAAAGAACCTTTTGAGACTGAGTTTTATATCTACTAAGGTTTTAACGTTAGCAGTACCTAGTAGGAACATTTGTCTACATTGTGATCAAATTGAGGCAAATTTTATCCAGCCATAATGAAGTTGTTGCTTCTTAATAAATATCCCTTTTCCATAATGGTTAGGCTGTTCTGTTATGAGATGGGTCCTCTAATATTGTGCAACTACTTGTTCGTATCTACAGCTTCAATTTTATATATTGTTTAGCTGGACAAACTGTCTTTTTTTTTAAATAGAAACTGCATCAAATTCGGGTCAAAAACTCTTAAATTGAACCTTAAACCATATTGTATAGATGAGCAATGTTATGTTAACCACCCTGCATTCCACTTTCCTTATGAGAGAAAACTTCAGTTTGACGGGTTGAAATGTCACCAAAACGGCAAAAACATAAACCCAGCATGATGACAGCTAGTAGCTGTTGGCGAAATTTCAGTCAATGTCTTTGGATCCTTGAGCCTTAAAGTTCGGTGAATTTTATTATCTAGAAGAGAATACATTCCCAGGGAAATTACTCATACTCAGGGATTTAAATTAATTGATGGTATAAAGACTCTGATAGTTCTGGACTAGACCCAATTCGCTTTCAGTAGAATTAACAGGTAGAGCTTTTTGATCGTATATATTTACCTTCTCTCTAGAAGCCGCCGTTATAGCGCAGCTGGTAGACTGTCAATCTAATGGTCTCAGGTTCAATCCTCGACGGCGGCACTCATTCTTTTCGACTATTTGTCTCTTAGCAATGGGTTGATAATCGTAGATCTATGTGAGATAGCAACTTGAGTTTAGTAAATGATGTGATGGTTGTACTTGTGAGAGAAATACCAGGAATCCATTATTAGGTGTTCCAACGTAAGCGATATAACAAAAAAAAATGTCGAAAGTGGCGCAAAGCTCTATTCAATCAAACAATCAATCAACTTCTCTCCTATACATAGGGTCTGTGATGAATATTAGTAGAATTACTTGAAAGTAAGACAATACGAGTCTTTCTTTAATGCTTTTCAGTGGTTTATCGAGAAATAACTGTAGATTATCACTTAATAATCTCATCGCAAAAGCAGTGAAATTATCAAAAACTTATACCCTGCTTTTGTGAATTTCATCCTATCTGACGTCATCTATGCGGGGCGAAATAAGTGACGTCACAATGAACGTTGCATAGCAATCACGCGCAAAATGACGCGCTTTATGAAAATATGTCCTAGAAATTCTACATTTTGTCTCATTTTTGCATTAAAGAAATAGAATAATCGTTTGTTTTTCGAGTAAGAGCGATTAATATTTCATTTCGTGAACATCTAAAGCTATATTTTCACTCGTGGCTCTGCCACTCGTGAAAATATAGCTTTTGTTGTTCACTGAATGAAATATAAATCGATCTTACACTGAAACAAACGATTATCCTCTATATAATATAAATGATTATAATAACGAAATCGTCAAAATGACGTTTCAGCAGCACAATAGCCATTATTTTTAAATAACAACAAAACAAAATCATTTGAAGAACGGAATTGAAATTATATGACCTACAGTCTATGGTATATGTGAACTTGCCAAATATTTTTTCTTTGTTTCTTTACTAACATTAGCTCATATTTCACGGCATTTCTCGCACGCGTAAAAACATAACTTCCGAACACAACCAACACAGGTGTTTAACAGCAGTTAAGAACATCGCGAAATTGACAAGTTGAATGATTTCGGAATGATTTTTGGAATGAAATTGACTGAGTGTTTGGAGCGAATTTTGAGTTAACTAAAAGGGAGGTAATCCAATAACGCTAATTTTATTCAAGATTAACAAAATTACCGTTATTTAATACCCCCTTTAATAGAATATACGTACTTTATGTCTGTGTGTATTCGTGGACCAGCCAGACACTTTAAAATCCACAACAGCCAATACAATCGTAGAATAATTTGATCGATTTGATTTATTTTTAATCCTTTTGGACGATTTCGAAATGCTTTCTAATGATTTCGGGACGCTTTTTACCGATTTGAGTGTTTTGAATGAATGAATGGAAGGCTAAATGAAAGATTAAGAATGATTTTTATCGCGATGAGTGTCAATTTCACGATATTTTAACTGTACTTTGTTGAATGCGATGTCGCTATATTACAAAGTATCGTGAATTTATCTTCTCTGATTTGTCTTTTAGAGCATAGTTGAACATGTGCGTGATATTTCCAACAATTCCACGTGTGCACGAGGCATAAACAGCGTATACGGACTTTTATCATGCAATGACGCCTATTCGACCTGTTATCACCTGTCTGATAACCTAACGTGATATCAGGCAGCCTATTTTTAGAGATAATTTGCAAACACTTTCAAATGAATTTGATTTTTAAGGGTTTATCTTTATTTAGCGCTGAAAAAATATTGCATAATAAAAAGAATAACATGTAAGTGTCTTATAATAGCATTATCTGGTCTCGGCTGTGAGAATTTATCAAGACTCCGCACAGCCTCATCATGATAAATTCTACCAACCTCGACCGGATAACATTGACATTTTAAGACACTAACATACTGTTCTCTATGTACGACCATTTTAGAGCTCAAAGTCAACACTCTGGCCAGAATGAGCGGATGCACAGGCTGGCCAGGCGTTTAGCTTTCCGCACAAGTTATGAAAATACCACGCAAATGCTCAATACATGAGTATGATAACACAAAGCAAAACATTTCGACGGTTTTAACTGTACTAAATGCGACCTCTGTCTATAAATCTTGAAGATTCCGTTGCTTATCTGTGCACCTGGGTAGAAGTTATTCTCCTTGGAGATAACCAACCTGTTCTGGCGTTTATGACTATGAAATGTCTACCTGCATCATTTATTTAGTGGCTTTGGGGAAATGAGAACGGGACCCCAGGTACATGTTATGTATTAAAAGACTCCAGGGTGTTTATAAGACTCCAGGGTGCTTATTCACTTTACACAAGTTATGTTCGAATCCCCATGGTTAAGAACGCTTTTCACCAAATGCGCAGTTATTCACGCACGGGACCAGAAAAAATATCAATAGGGCTTTCAGCAGATTCAAATTGCCAAGACAGAGAGTCAATCTACGCGGGAGTTCGTACTTCATATACTAGTATTGATCAAGGTTAAAAAAGAATACCTTTTGGTCAGACCCCACCCGATTTTTGGCCTTCGTTCTATATAAAATTGCTCAACTTTCAGGTGCTGCAGCGCATTCCACAACAATACGTTTATATATTACGTCATCAGTGCTTCATCTACATTCATTGTTCTATCATTTGAGACTCAAATAACTGGGTTTTTTTTAGGTTTAACTTTTGGGCTATGCAAGCCAGGGTAAAGGAACCGATTTTTTCCACCAATGAAGAGGACAGTTAGTTCGGGCACGCCCGCCGTCGCTCATCCGTCCTCCCGGAAAGGAAATCGTGCACAAAAAAGATCGAGCTAAGCCATATATTAAAGACGAGATGCAAAACTAGCAAAAAATCAAATAAACATGCACGTGGATCACTGTTCTCCACTTCAAAATGCCATTTTCAAGCCATTTTCGTTAAGATCTACTTCAACCATACAACGACCTCCGGAAGTAAATTCCAGTGAGGTCACTTCTTTTGGAATAATGGCGGGTTGCAGTGCATCGACGCAGTGAAAAAAAATAGGCTTGCATAACATTTCCGGTAATTTCACATAAGCGCAACGTATAAACACAGCATCTGTAGACGCTGCTGATAGTCTTTACTTCCAATTGAAGGACCAGGGGCCTGTTTTTCTAAACATCTTACGATACATTTTGTGTAAGTCAAATATAAAAATTCCTTCAACTCAACAGTAAACAGCAAACACTAAAGACGATTCCAATGAGATATTGCAAGGCAGAATCTAACCATGTTCACTCAAGGCACGAAGAGAGTATTTTTTGATTCCATGGAGGTATGAAACTTAAAACCTCTTCACACTGTATGAATACGCGAAGCTGTTTCGTTTAAAAGTGATTCTTTTTATTTGTTCCATACTTCCATCAAATCAACATTTCATATCTTACAATTTAATGTTTTGAAGGAAAAAAATGATTGTCAATATTTATAACTGGTCTTCTTTTTGTTGAAGCTTTAATACCTTAATGCTGCGTACCCAAATTGTTTTTATTGAGAAATGGACCATTGTTTTAGCCAATCGGAATATACAAAAATGATGGAATCACATAGAATTAGATTTAAATCGCATGGTTTTATTGCTTTGTGTTGTTGGCCAGGCTGCTAAATATCTTTCTGTGAAATGCAAAATTAGTGGAAATAATTGGCTGAAATCATACCAGAAATCAAAATGGACATGTTGTAAAAGTAGAATTTTGACAAAGGCGCAACTAGGAAATTTATACGCACAAAGATAGCCTAGCTCCCAGACTGTCATTTAATTTTAAAATTAATAAGGTAGACCACTCATGTGTAACTATTTTTTTTTCAAATTACCTCCCATATTCTCAAAAACTGACACTGATCGGCCAGTCAGAGAATATAAGCTGGTAAGTAAATTTTCTTTCTCTTGTTGAATTTGGCTTATTTTTTCACAATACTTCAGATCAGTGGGACGGGAGCCAGTCTAGCACTAAGAAGGCAAACACCAAACAATATAGGATAAAGGCAATATTTGGACTTTGACAAAAGATGAAAGTCCTCCGTCCGCTCCCCTTTTAATGATTTGAGCGATGTTGAATCATCAAATTATCATAACTACAGCTTAAATAAGCTGTAGTTTCGATGTTATGATCATTCATCGACGACATTTGTCGAAAGATGTTTTATTTCTATTACGCACTTGCGTAAATGGCGAATTGGGAGCTACGCCCTAGATTGAATCAAACCTGAAAGAACATGTACGTGATGGTGTGATATGGCATGGGGAAAGAATCAATATGTACGTGATGGTGTGATATGGCATGAGGAAAGAATCATTCAACATTTTTTAACACAAATCTCAAAATAACAAACCGGTTGGCCTCCGATGTATCCCGGTTTCTTTTTTAAAATATTTGTTTGATGATTTTCCTGATAACTTAAATTATCGGATCGGTTCATAAAAAGTAAGCAATTTTCGTTATCTTTCAATTTATCACAAACCAACAATTTAAACGTTATTTATACGCTACTTCGGGCAATTTCTTTTCAACTCAACGGGATTTAAATTCAGAAGATAAATGGAGAAGTTTATCCGTGCAATCCTTTCCTCGGCATTTTGTTTTTTAATGAAAACGTTTTCCTGATCAAAATAGTGATCATGACCATGATTTTCAAATTTATAATGAATTAAATAATCTAATTTTCATTAAAAAATTATTTAGGAAAATTAGATTTTTATCAATTATTAATTATTTGAGAATACTTTGTTTCACGCCGTTATACAACCTAAAGCTCATAACTACAGCTCCACTTGAGCTGTTGTAACGTGGCTTTGGTCTCCAAATAACAAAATAAAAGAATAACTAAGAAACAGTTCCACTATGTTATCAAAAGAACTCGTTACAGAGCAAATACTCCATTTTTCATGGTATGCAGAAAACACGTCTGACAAGTTTCTTTACATCTTTTCGTCATAAAAGTAATTGTTTACATTAATCTGACACCTACTTACCAAAGGCGTTTGTTACATAAAAACGATGATTATGTTAATGTCAATTAGACAGCTGTATGTGAAAACGCCCCTCTCTCCATCTCTCTCCCCCTCTCTTTCTCTTTCTCTTTCTCTCTCTCTCTCTCTCACTTTCTCCCCCCCCCCCCCAATCTCTCTCTCTCTCTCTGAAAAAACAACCGAAACTGCACAAAAACACCAAACATAGCCTATGATGGTCTTCCGCTAGTCGTGGGAGCGGTCCACTGCGTGTTCAATTCACGAAGTGGGCATCCCCCTTGGTTAGCAAATGCTTGTCTTTGAAGATCTGAAGATCATTTGTCATGAAAAAAACCGTATCAGTAAGCGATGAAATTCCAGACCTCTACATTGTAATTGTTGAAGAATCTCAAAGTCGGAAGTATAGGAAATGAAAATGGCTGCCAAAAAAGGTGATTCTAATTGATTCCACTAGAAAATAATGTTTTCAAAAGAAAAAAATGGGTTAGTGTTAGAGTTTATGGCCATTTATAGATGTACATGTTTCAGTGACTGATCACAGGTCAATTTTCTCTACACAGGTATAGACAACTTTGGTCTTTGTTCATTCTCTCTATAAGCTTGTTTAAAACCAGGTTTATTTCTACAATAATTTGAAATGCATTTTATAAGAAATACGTAATTTAATTCAAGTGTACGGAATTTCCCGCATGAACGGAATTACCCGGACCTACTCTACACCTATAAACCTAGTCTGACTCCCGTCCCACTGATCTGAAGTATTGTGAAATGAGCAAAATTCAACTAGAGAAAGTTTAATTTCTTATCAGCTTATATTCTCTTACTGATTGATCAGTTTTGTCAGATTTTTGAGAATATGGGAGGTAATTTGGATAGGATAAAATAGTAAAACATGAGTGGTGCACCTTCTTTATTTAAACTGAACACTTACTGACAGTCTGGGAGCTAGGTTACTATTAACCCCATAAATACGGTTTCATGATAAAGCAATGCTGGTCTTGTTATTTCAGCTAGAGTCCTTTGGATATTCCCTTCATTTACAAAGTAATGTTGATCTAACATAGTTTTCCTGGGCGGAAGCGTTCTTAATATTTACATAACACTAATCGATTAACTCGGGTTGGATATTTCTGACCGATTAAATATTGACCAGATAATGTTATTCAAAAGTTGAACCCTTAAACTATTTCTTATAAGGTCATTCGCGGAAAAAGTCGATGGCTTTGTGCAAAAAAATAGTACATGTTCGTGTGTATACATGTCATGCGAAGAATATTGCTCCCTTTTAAGAAATGCACCGGAGACCGTAGATAGGTGAAATGAGCACTGGGACTAATGCCATAAATCTGACTTGTTATCCGATAATAGCCATTACTCCCGGGGTTTGTTTTCTTTAGTCAGCTAGGGGTCGGGGCTGATTCTTAATGTCCTGTTATATCCACTGCACATCAATATCCAGGAATAACTGGTGTTAGTGTCTAGTTTGTCTCAAGATCTTATTTTGGAATTTTAATGTTTTGTTCCTTTAAGAAACTCTGTTAAACATGAACTTACAACACATCCAGACCGCTTACATTTTGAAGAAGATTTGAATGAGTTATTGGCAACGTTGTATAGTAAAACCCAAACTTGAATTTTGAAGTTAATTTTTTTTTTCTAAACAAAATCCTTTTATAAATTTCGTCTGCCTTGTAACCAAAGTTTGTACTGTAGTTATGATGTTATGATTGCTTTTGTTTTAACTATATATGGTAGCCGGTTTATGTGTAAGGGGTTTTGTTCTGCCTTGTCGTACAAGTTAGCTTTTTATAGCAACGCGGTATAGCTCTCGCTTTTGGACAAAGAGGTCCCTGGTTCGATTCTTAACGAAGTTGCATATTTATTTACCGTGGACATTACCTGTAAAAGTATTGACAGGGTATTGTTTTCTAGAACTCTGTGACAACTAAAGAGCTGTTTAGGGTTATAATTACAGCCTATGATTTCTTTTATTTAAAAATAATGCATGTATGTCTTTGGGTCGAAAATTTTTTTTTAAAGAGAAATAGTATTCAACAAATTATAATTATCAACTTTCATAGTTTGAAAAAAAACTTAAGGTAGAGTGCTTCCATTCTATATGTACCGGCAAATTTTCTACCATACATGCATAGACAAGAAACAGGTAATTATTTTACTGACAACTTAAGCAATTATTTATGTTTAAATTTTACGAAACTGGCATTCTTGGGTTAGTTGCCATGGTGATCACCATCAAGCATAGGAGGTTGTAATGAGCACACACATTTCAAAGACATAGACACATTACACGAACACTTTAGTTAAGAAATTTCTCATGTTTCAAAAATATTTCTTGACAACAAAAACACCAACTTCACATCTATTTCAAACAACAATATTTGAATTGATATTTGGAATCCGTGTTTTGACTGAAAGAAACCTCTTTAATCATACTAGTGAGAAAACTGAATTTTTATTTAAAGGATAGCAAATTTTCGTGTAATGTGATTGGCTTTCTCTATATGTATCAAGTACAAAGGATATCACTTTTTAAAGCACTAGCATTCAACAACATTGAGCTAGTGAATACAAAGTACAAGTTTATTGTAAAACGAAACTTAGTCATACACTAAGGAAAACTGACAAATCGAGATTTCCCCAAAATGTCAAAGTTTAGATTTTTGTCGTTAAATTAACCGACGTGATAATGAAGGACATGTAATAAAATGTCGCTTACTTAAGTAGAGCCACCGTCGGAGCGCATCAGGCTTGAAATCATGGTGGGGATGGGGTGGGTGGGGTGGGGTCATATTTCTTATATCCCATAGCTTCCGATATATGTATTACATCAGCGAGTTTAAAATCGTAAATCTATGTGGAATGGGTGGCTGGAGATTCGGAAAGCATATATCGGTAATTTGGTAAAAGGAATGCCAGGAACTCATGGTCAGTAGCCCCAGCTTCCGAGATTTGACTGGAAAATTGTTACAGAGCGATGTAAAGCCTAATTTCAATAAAAAAAAATCAAATGTAAGTTAAGTTATAATTGCACACCCTGTTTACCTTTTGATTCGAAGCATCATGAAACCATCGAAGGAAGTTCCATTCGGTCTGAGTTAAAATAGTTAGTCCGGACAGCTGGTAAAGCCTGACTTGGATCGTTACTTTTCGCACTTCCAAGATAACCCCTTATTGCCAGACAGGTCACAATTCATGTAAAAACCAAGCTTCATGCACAGGATGTTAAATGCACTCACCGCGAGCAGAATCCAGGCTAGCGATAGTTCAATTTCGGACATACTGAGTTCGCTTTCAAAAATGACAGGCTGGAGGGCAACCCATAATTTGAATACAAAAAAAGGTTTAACGTTATAAAGTTGTAGGTTAAAAATCGTTGAGAGTTAAAGAATCCATCGTCGATATTGTTATGCTAGTAAGGAAGCCCGCCGATAATCGTGAGTACCCCAAGTAGGCAATGTCTTCAATTTTGGAAAACATACATCAACATCGCTAATTGTGCCCATCCTGAACAAAATTTGCGATATAGGAATACCTCCCATTAAATTCACTCAAAACTCGATCCACACACTCATTCAATTTCATTCCTAAACCATTCGAAAAATTTTCACCTCGTCAATTTCACGATGTTGTTAACTGTAGAAGCAGATAACCATGGGTATTCTCGTAGCAAGATTGGAGTCCTCGCTAGCGCGATTTGGATTGCAGAAAAAAAGGGGAAAATAAACATCAGAATCAAGCCTCCATATTTGAATTATATACGGGTTTAAAAGATTCATTTATTTTTTCTTCTTTCCCGTTAACATAATGACATATTTTCATTCGCTTTCTTTCCAAGACAAACGAGTAAATATTGATAGAGATTGTATATTGACTTTCGACACAACAAAGCTTTGATTGATTGATTCAATGGAGTTTAACGCCGCTTTCAACATTATTTAAGCTATATCGCGGCGACAGGAGCACCTAACAATGGATTCCTGGTATTTCTCTCACCAGTACAACCATTACATCCTTTCCTAGCCTCCAGCTACTATCTCACATAGGTCTACGATTATCAACCCATTGGTGAGAGACAAATTGTCGGAAAGAATGAATGCCGCCGTCGGGGATCGAACGCGGTACCTCTAGAATGACCGTCCGTCGTGCTACCAACTGCGCTATGACGGCGGCTATAAAGTTTTGAACAAAGAAAGAAGGGCAAACTGGTGGTAAAGGAGAGCAAAAATGTTTGTTGTCTACTTTTTCTAATATAGCCCATTTTTTGGTACGACAAGATGAAAGGGCGGATGCATATGTCATATGCTCCTCGTACGCTGAAAGACAAAAGACAACGCGGATCAATAAATTTTAAAAGATAAATACATACACATATACGCTTACAAATCATCTTTTCGATGCATTGTAAGATTTTCATACACTTTGCATTCTCAATTCATCCGTTAGTGCAGTGGCACCGGGCCTTAGACCTTTAAAGGAGAAAAGTGGTGCATAAAAACCACAACATTTTTGTTGCATAATTTTGGGATTATTGTCCTTTGTGTTATTATAATGACTCAGATTTTTTTTTCCGGAGCATATCTGTATGTACATTTGCTATCAACTTCAAGCTTCAGTGGTGAAAAGATCCTTTAAAATGATATTACAATGCACAGGAACCATAACTATTCCCTGTTTGATTTTTGAAGTTATTGAAATTTCTATTTTGTATTTAAAATGAAAATATTTTATCGAAATTAGGGAACTAGTTTATGAAAGAAAGCGAGATGGAATAAACAATACTTGCAATTTATGTGATAAGTAATGCAAAAATGACCTCCCGGGAACTTCGTAAAATAAATATCTTAGAGAGATATTGGTTCCAGTAGAGGTCAGACGGTGTTCGAATTTCAAAGTTTTTCTTACTGGAAAGAAGAAAGATCATCACAGATTCAGAAAAAAGCCAAAGGCAAAATGTTAGGCCTGTGAACAGTCCGCACAGTCTGGCTATGATCGACTCGTCACGCAATACCAAGAAGATTCCTTTTCGCCTGACGGGTCATATTTGAAACTCACTTCTCTTTTTACAAGATCATTTAGAATGATGTATTTTCTATTTTTGGTGTGAAAACGAAACATTTTCCTCGAATACATGTTATCCATGTAATCCAAGATTCTAAAGTTACATGTATATGGATTCAATACCAGCTGCCCTTATTAATGACCATTACATGTAATTAATAGTTCACAAATTTAGTGAGATATGTCAAAATACCTCCGTTGCCATAGCTACAATTCATACTGGAGGTTGTTTTCAGTTTTGCCAAACATCTTAAACTTTCCAATACTTTTATGTATGTCTGACAAAATCAAGAATCTGATATACCAATCGAGATATCAAAATGATACACCTCACGTGCATTTTGTTTCAAAATCCGATTTTAAAGTGTATATTGCTAAATGTACTACCAAGAGACTTTTTTATAAAAGAAATATTATGAAACAATCGTATGTGATGTAACCTTTAGTAATAATACTAATTTCAAAACGTTTTATTTTTGCGTATTGGCGAGAAATTGAGAGATTGATATTTGAAGACTTTGATCAGAATGTGCGGATGCAGAGACAGATCTGAGTCTGGGTGTTGCGCACATGTAGAAATAAAAAAAAAACATCAGAAAGGATTATTCATTTTTCAGACATGTTGACTTGGGAGAAAAATTTACTGATCATATATTTTTCTTGCTTTCCTTTCTTTTTCTTAATATTTCCATAGATTCGTTATTTAACCAATACATTGTGCTTAGAATTGCGTATCTTTTTTAACCAACAGAGCAGAACAGAATTTTGTAAGTCGACTAGTACAAAGCAGACAAGAGTCATAAAAAAGAGGGGTCCTGGCACTTTATCGGATAGTTTTGCGAGTCCTAATTACCATATGGGAGTCTCGGACTCGAAAAAACTGCTCATCTTAAAACCATGGTCATATTTAAGACATATTTCTATTTTGACAATTTCTTATACCGGCATGTGTCCGTAAAGCCTAGTTTACATTTGGATTAAGGAGCCCTTACGGCGCCCGTAACTCGCCACAATTCAAAAATCGTTCGACGCCCGTGCGGCGACATACGGTGTCCGTGCGATCATCGCATGGTTTTACGGGTGTCGCAGAACCTTGCGATTTTTTATAAAAAAAAATAGGAATACAAATTTTTAAAATTGCAAGACCGTACGGAGAGCGTAGTCCGTAGACACGTCGTCTAGGCATCGTACGATCGCCGCACGGACATCGAAAGGCTACCGTATGATGTTTTGCCTATAAGTATAGAACGGATCATCCTAGGGTCCCCGCGCGGGTTCCGCACAATTGTTGTACGGCGGCTGCACTGTCTACAGTGTATAAAGTTGTCAAATCGCACAATTCTCGAAGCGGGGGTCGCACATTTACCTTGCGATGGCCGCAAGGGTACCTCAATGATTCTTGTGACAGCTTTATGAAACCCGTGCGGACACCGCACGATTTGTGAATCGTGGCAATATCGTAAGGCGATCTCGGCAAATGTAAACTAGGCTTAAAGCAGAGAAGAAGAAATGCTTTAGTGTTACTCAGCTATTAAATGTAGAATATGTATTTGCATATTCCGCAAACTTGAGAAAAAATTGGGATACCAGGTAATGGTTTGATGCCCCCTTATTCGACATCCATGTTCTTGCTGACCTGCATAATATAATTAACGGATCGCCCAACTATTGCAAATGCAGTCTATTTTGGTTATGTTATTTTAAATACCATACGAAAATCTTAGCATGATACTCAACCGGTTATTACCGGGACTCTAAAATCATATCGTCTGTGAGCGACCAAAATCTCATATAGCTTCCTGTACGAAAAATTCCACCCGTAAAAGAGGCGTAAAATAGACGTAATTATCAAGCGGATTCCTTCTCATTTTACGCTTGGAAGCTGGTTGAAACTTATTATAGCAATGAGGCGGAAACCAAGCGTAAAATAGACGGAATTTTAGGCGAATTATGATAATTAAGCGGAATATTTTTACAGGCGTAAATGCTTGTAGTTGAAAAACCTGGCGGAATTGACTAGCGGATTACGTCTCATTTTCCGCTAGTGAGCTGGTAAGGAACCAGGCAGAAACCAAACATACATGAGACAGAATTTTAGTTAAAAGTGAATGTATAATTGGTTGGATTCTACAATAATATCTCAATTCTTAACAATAGATCCCTCACAAACAAAGATTCCCCACCAGCGCTTTGTTCAATTTCTGCAGAAGGTTCCTTGACAAAGTTCAATTGTGACCTTGACCAATATGGCACTGCCCTGGGTCATGGGCAACAATAGTACAGTCCATTATTCAAGGACACTTTGTTCCTATGTTAGAGCACGGTAACAACAAAGGTCTAAGAAGGTATGTCAGACAAACAGGGTGAAACCAATATTCCCCTCTCTACTTTGTTGGTTGGGGCAATAATAAAGAAATAAAATGGCAGACAGCCAGACTTGGTAAAACAATATGCCGCCTATCTTATTGATGTGGGAGCACAAAAATGTCTTTTAACTCAAGTCTCTTGTTTTCAAGCCCCTGAGTAATGAAAACATTGTGTGAACATAGCAATTTCTCCGTTTCCCTACATACTAGGTACATGTGATAATATTTCAGAGTACAATCGCTTTGAATTCTAGCTTCTTTGGAATTTACCTAAATGAACAATTACTCTATTCATTCCAAAATCAGGGTTTCAACACTTTTTTGCCTGTGGCATGCTGGACCTTTATGTCCTAAATCTTACAGTATCTCCCTGATAATAACAAGTCCTTGATGGAGACTATATTCATTCATGAACACTTGAATAATTATTCTAGTATAAGGAAAATAGTGAGTGAATAGAAGAAAATGCATATAACAAGCAATAACTTATTTTCTCACAATGTTTTCCTCAGTGGAATGAAACTCTATGAGTTGAAAAGAAACAATTAAAATTACATGATTTGGTAAACAAGAGCACAGCATGCCAGTACCTGCAATCAGCTGCAAATGCTAGATAATGAAAATATCTAAGAAAAAAGGGGCATAACTCTTACAAAAAAGATGCTATAGTTATACCACTTGTTAGTCTTGGTAGCTATTGTGATAGTGAACACATGCCAAATTTCAAGTTCATATCTTCATTAACAAGAGATATGACCAAGGTTTAAGTTTGCCAGTTGCCAACACATACGCCAATACAAATGCAAACAACACAAATGTGATGATAATACCTTGATGTTTTGGTGTTAAACAGCCGAGCTGAAAATCTTGGACAAGTACTATAGGCCTGAAGATCCTTGGACATGGTGGTTACTACCAATCCTCCAAAAGATCTACAGGTCCTAGGACAAGTTTTAAGTATTGATCACTGAAAATCCATAGTTACGTGCCAGGAGCACTGCTATACACAAGCCCAATTTTTACATTGACCTTAGAGCTATAGATCAAAATTTTATTTGAATGGCACAATTACTCCGACTTTAGATCTGCATTTTTTTTAAATCTTTACCCTATTTTGTGTGTGCTCAAAGGGAATGAATTGATGAAACATTTCGAATGAGTACCCACAACACGGTATTTGATGAATAATATAAATTTTCATTTTGAAAGGGAAATCACTAGCTCTGTTGGCGTCAATGCTTGGCTAGATGATCCAGATAAAAACAAGATGTGTTTGTGAAACACGAATGCCCCCGTAAGGGCATTTTTTTTTCAAAGTTTAAACTTGACAGATGACCTTGACCTTGTCACATGACCTTTACTTTGGTACCAGCCGATGTGGATCATTGAGATCTATCATCATGCCAAATATTAGCTTTGTATCTTGAATAGGCTTGAAGATATTGGCAACGTTAAGTTTTCAGGTTAAGTTTTTGGACAGACGGACAGACAGATGGACACACAGACATGAGTAAAAAAATATGCCCCTGGTCTCTCGATGCGTGTTCATAAAAACTCAGTAAAAAGGGGCAAATCACACAGTTTTTCCACAGTAGATATAGTGAACACATATGGAAAATTTCAAGCAGATCTCTATACAATTGTATTTTAAATAATGACAGAGATACAACGACAGCATGATGAAAAACTTCAATTTTTATATTCTAGAACAGCCAAGCAAAAAGGAATGACGACTTTCACATAAGAAGAAGGATAAATTGATACATTATGTAATAGTACTTCAAAAAAATTTCAAATTTCTTTATTTTCAGTCAACAAATTATTCTTGATATTCATCCATTTCTGTTCAGTGAATCCTCTCTGTAAATTCCTCATCTATTTCAACCATTTTTGTCCAGAATGTAAAATGACCATCAAGCCAGACTGGAATTGACATATTCTGAAAAATAAAACAAATAATCATCACATTACTTGGCCAAAAACTATACAACTTTTTTGCATTCTCTAATGAGAATTTTTTTAAACTATAGCTTGCCATTAAAGTTTTTATTTTGTATGTTCATAAAAGATAATATTAATAAGTTGTAAATAACAACTTATTAATATCATTTTTTATGTTCCACATCTATTTATATTCTAGATTTAGTCCACAACTGATTTTCTTTTGAAAACCAGAAAAGTTTAAGTTCTTGGTAAAATTTCTTGCCAGAAATTTTAATTTCTCATTTCATTTGGCTAAATGAGATATCTTTGCACATGACATTCTGAACCAGAATTATCGCTGCAAGGGTTATTTAGCAGTTTATCTATTTGTAAATCTGTGATCTTTGACAATCCCGAATTGAGTAACCATATGATTTCTACACACTTTCATCTCAAATATTTACCAAACCTAATTCCAAATACTTAAAGCGTGAAAAAACTTTAACCTAATTCACTGTATGATTTGTATAAGGCAAAAAGTATCAAAACAATGTATTGAGGATGTTGAGCAAATTTTTTTGTGTTGAAAATATTGGGTGTGTTGCACACAGTTTCATCTATGTGTCCTACCTGAAATATTCTATGGGCAAACTCAAGCCTCAGCAAATTGGTTGTTACAATACAGGGAAAAAATCAATGATATGGTAATTTGAAAAAAAAAAATGCACCCAATGATTTTAAGTGAAATGGATTTGTAAATACCTTTCATACATACTTGATGCAATCTTGTTAGTTTTCATAACCCATCTCCTCTCAGTACTGATGATAAGTAGCTTATTTTGTTGATCTTTTGATCCCTGAAAGTCCTTAAATCAGGTCTTCTGCCCCAAACTGTTCGGTTAGATGATAGGCTGCCTTCTCAAGGCCTCTTTAAACAGTTAATCAGTCCAGAATAATTCTAAAAGGTTCAGGAGGACAAACTTTGTCTGGAAATTAGAAATAATGTTTGTAAGTGGTCAATACAGTAAATACACACTTCAAAAATTCATTCATATATTAATGTGATTGCTTGAAAAATTATTTTAACTTATATTGTGAATAGAATGCACAGTGCTCTCAATAAGCGGACATCGAAAAAATGTACGTCCAAAATTTCAGAAATTACAACAAGAAAGTCAAGACTCTTTTACGTAAAAAAACGTCTAAGATTCAAGAAAAACGCCCTGTTATTTGACCCTGGTCCTTTGATAGGCCTTTTGAAACAAATGAAATTCAAAGCAGGGGAATATTCCTAAGATCAAACGGAATTCATACAGATCTGACTGATAAATTTCGAAATATTGCTTTGTAAGTGTCTAGAATAGATCTACGGGTAATTTATTCGAAGTGAAAAAAGGCGCTACCGGAAAACAATACCAAAAGGTCAATTGACTACCCTCGTCTAAAAACGGCATCCTCGAAGAATACAAAATATCCCAATTACGTCATTTAAAAGTTGACTCCATCAAAATGACTGACGAGAGATTTGAAAAGGACAGAGTCATTTTTTGTCTTAGTTTTCAGATAATTCAGCATAAGTTTAAATATATTAATAAGTTTTTTAAGGTTCAACTGCCAGAACAATTTTTTGCACACTACCCGTAGAATGTTCATCACCCTTGGAATGACAGGGGGGGGGGGGGGATAAAGCTGTTTTATATCGAAGGATATCAAAACATTGTAACTAAAATGTGGGTTAGCAGCATTTCCTATGTCCTTTACGCAAGAAACATCTACAGAGCAATTCCAAATAGAAACTTCAGTTCCTCATATTAGTTTCCAAAATTTATATAAAGATTTAAGGGGTGATTGAGCAACCAAAGTTTGTACCTACAGCCAAAGCTATAAGTTTTAACCTTGGGAAGTTTATATATAAAGACCAACCAAGAATAATGGACTTTGGGAACAATTAAACTTATTCTAACAAGGAAAGGAGCATTTACAAAGTGTAGGAAAGGGAGGTATTTGGAGAGGGGTGGAATTCCTTAGTTTGTGTAAAAAAATCCTAAAAATCCAACATAGAATTACAAAGATTCCTGATTTTGGCCCTTATTGAGAGCACTGTACAATATACTCTTAAAAATAGTTGCTGAAATTTGACAGAGGGTCGAAAATTTATAGGTACGAATCTACAAAAATTAAAACAATTTGATATATCCATTTCATATAATTCTAAAGTCTATACCTTTGGAGTAACAAGGTTTAATCTGGGTTTAATAATATTTGGAATTATGAATTTTTGCTTAATTCATTAAAACCATGGAATTATTTTTCAATTTTTGCATTCCGAAGGACTCGCTATTTTTGTAAGTTGTCTTCTATTTGTAAATAACTTGTTTTGAGCCCTACAGGACAAGATTCTTTTAAAAATCATCAAATTACTGATTTTTACATACCTTTTTTTGTGCTATTCTTCCCAATGTGAAAGGAAATAAGGCAAAATAACATGTCAACGGAAATTTCTTTGAAAATCGGCAGCCATTTTCGATTTCTATAGACTGGAGTCCTAGTCATTTTTAGACTTGGACATTATCAACTGCATTCGTTTGGGTAAAGTAAATAAGCTTGTAGATATTTTTTCAAAAACATTTTCAGAAAATATAGTTGTATTTAAACATATTTACTTGAGAATAAGAAGATTTTTTGTGAGTATATTAATTTTTTTTTTTAGGGGGGGGGGGGGGGGGGAGAGGGGGGAGCCTTCTTCATATTTCACATGTATGATGATTTTTTCACTTCGAGCTTTCTCATGGAGTTCTTGGTCATCAGTCAAGGTCAAGGTCATTTTTCAAAGTCAAATTTGTTAAAGATTAAAACTTTTACATTTGCTCTAACTTTGTAATGGTGAGTGATATGGCATTGGTATTTTACATATGAATTTCTTGTGACAAAGCCTTTTTGTGGATAGTAAAGTCAAGGTAATTTGCCAAGGTCAAGGTCATTTTTTGGAGTTCACTGATTTTCAGCATAAAAACTTGAACATTGGACATAAGATTTCAAGGGTAAGTGAAAGATTGATTGAAAGGAGTTTTACGCCTCTTTCAACATTTTTTCAGTTATATCAAGGCATGAATTTTCCTCACAGTAATGATTTCTTTCACGTGAAATGTTTAAGTTAGAAAAATACGCCTCTAACAAAAGTTTAAGTTATTTTACGCTTGCTGAAAGTGTCTTTCCGCTTCCATAAAATTGCTAAGTCTGTAAAATCCGTCTCTAGAAAAAGTTAAAGTGTTGAAGTACGCCTGTAAAACTGAATAGAAATGAAATTCCGCTTTGAATTCATTTTACGCCCGTAATTTCTGATGTATTCCGCCAGTACTTTACGATGTAGCAGAGACGTAAATTAAACTTACGCCTGAGTTACAAGCGTAAATGACCATTTCCGCTTCATTTCCGTCTCATTTACGCCTATTTTCCAAGCGGAATCCGCTAGAATTTTTCGTACGGGTCCAGTGTATTCAAGCCGTAAAAACAAGGTTTAAGTCTCTAGCCGACGATATACCAAAATTTATTGTTACAAGAATTTAAACCATGATTTTGAACATTTCAGTGCAATAATTTAACTAAGTTTGATTGCTATTCTCTTATATTACCAATGTACGACAAAAACCTCGTAACTCACGTTCTTTCAAGCTGTAGATACGAGGTTTAAGCCTTCCGCTTACGATAAACCAATTTTGCTACTTTGAGAATTGCAACATGGGTGGTTTTGAAATTTCCAAGGCAATGGTTTGATTTTATCTATGACTGTTACATTGAACTTGACACTATTCAGTGAAATGTGAACGGTAGTCTAAATATGGCCGAAACGGCGGCACATATCTTTTCTTACATTCATCTCCCACCTGAAGGCCAGGAAAGGAAGTAATTTTTAATGGTAGTGCTGATGCGAGAAATACCAGGAATATAATGTTAGGTGCTCCAACTGTCATGTTATACATGAAAAAAATACAAAAAAACCCAACCTTAGTTGCACCGTCTATAGAAATAATATTTTCGAGGTAGCTTTGTCGACCTTTGCAGAATAAGATCAATTACGACGACAGACATTCAATGAACAAAAAGGCTCGTCCCCATGAAACACCATGTGCTCAGGTGAGCTGAAATTTAGCTGAACATTCAGGAAATAGAAAACGTTAAACATAAACAGTGTTCAGGATAGCGTGCGGCCTATTTTGAACGTACCGGACGTTGGCGCTTTTAAACTGATATTTTAAAATAAATAGATAAGTGCTTCAATGTTTCATCATAAACCATGACAGAAAAAAAATCTGCCATATTTGTTTGCTATACTCAGCATGTCGCTCGCCAATCATCGTTTGCATTTCAATACACGAATACTGAATAGATTTAGAACATTTTCCAAAAGTTAAAAGTTTAATCTCGGTCAGTCCGATCATTTTGCACAGTCTAGTCAGGATTTGTATACATTTTTTTAAATAAGAGCCTTCGGACGTTAAAGTAACATTTTTTGCGTAAATGATGAAATGTATGATCTTGTGTATGAAAGTAAGTGAGACCTTGACAAATGTTCTGCACTATCATTTATAGAAGTTAATGCGTGAAAGCATTCAACAACGCATCATCATATCTCTGACCGCCCCCATCCCAACTCATCTTTCCAAAAAGAAAGATCGTAGAGCTTCCACGGGGCGCGTTTCCTTCTATTTACTTCAAATTTTGTTTTCTTTCCAAAAGACTCTAAGGCCACATGTTTACTTCGAGCCGCAAACATGGTTCCAGATGTGTTATTTATGAGAATGAAATGACCATTGCATGTAATTAATTGTTGGACATATCAAATTTTGATTGCGTTGCTATGGTTACAATGGAAGATGCTTTTATTTTTCCCAACCAGTGTAACATCTTAGCTTGTTAAATAAAATACCGAACTTTTAAGAGAGTCGAGTCAGGCTGGCTCAACGGTAACGATTTTGGCTGCAAATCCTGGGTTGAGAGTTCGAACAATGACTTGGCAAGATTCATACGGTAAAATTAACAAAAGTCGTTGTGACACGAGTCATTATTCTCCAACCTAGCACGTTTGATAAGTAGTATTCTTAAGAGGAATAAGCAGTTGATGACTCGGACGAAATATTGTTAATCTTCCGCTGGTGTGAGAAACGAAAGAAAATCATGTGATGGTCACCAGCCGCCGCAATATAACTGTGATAGTGTTAAAAATAGCATTTAACCTTATAAAAACAAACAAGTCAATTTCGTAGAGGATTCGTAGAGGATTTTTTTACTCTATTTATATACAATAAATCTTCTGTTTTAATTTTTTCTTTATTTCTTGTTTTATAAAATAAACTCTACTACAAGTATAACTACATAATCGGAAACTTTCGGAACAAAAATGTGGAGAGCGAGAGAGAGAGAGAGAGAGAGAGAGAGAGAGAGAGAGAGAGAGAGAGAGAGAGAGAGAGAGAGAGAGAGAGAGAGAGAGAGAGAGAGAGAGAGAGAGAGAGAGGGGAGGGAGAGAGAGAGAGAGAGAAAATAGAGAGAGATGAAAAGTGAGAGAGAGGCGGAAAAAGCAAGAGAGACAGAAAAAGAAAAGAGACAGGGAAAGATAAATTCAGACAGATAGAGGAGAAGATCGGTTAGGATATTTTTTTGTATTTTTTTTTTTTTAACAAAACGATAGAAGATGCAAATTTCAAACTGAACGATAATAATAATAATAATAATAATAATAATAATAATAATAATAATAATATCTTTATTTAAAGAAGGTAACATGATAAGACATGTAACATAATATCTTATTTACAACATGGCCTTCTAAACATATAAAAAATGAAAGAATAAAAGTCTCTCTCTCTCTCTCTCTCTCTCTCTCTCTCTCTCTCTCTCTCTCTCTCTCTCTCTCTCTCTCTCTCTCTCTCTCTCTGTCGCTCTCTCTCTCTTGATTCGCAAAACGTTCAACATGCAAATGTAATCATGTGATCAGATTTAACAATAAATGTATGTGCACAAATACTTCTGACAGATACTTGAGGTAAACCAAAACTGCATAGCGCTATTGTTTATTTTTTAGATAATACGACTGTAACTTTGTCTTAAATGTTTTAAGTTTTGTTTCACTTCTTATGTCGAGTGGAATATCGTTCCAAACTTGAACACTATTGTAATTGAAACTGCTCTTGTATATATTTGTTCTTGGAATTTTATTCAATGTAAGATTTGTTAGCGTCTCAGATCTCAGCATATATGTATCATTTCTGGAAATAAGAATTAAATCCAACATGTAATCAGGCGCATTGTTACTTAACGTTTTATAGATAAGCACGGCAATGTGGTAATTGCATCGATTTAAAAAAAGATAGCCAGCCAAGTTCTCTGAATAAATCCTGTGACGGTGTTCTAATTGGCTTTCCCAGAATTAATTTTGCAATTCTTTTCTGGAGTGTGTTTACTCGATTGATGTAACGTTTGTCAGTGTTACCCCATATAATGCAGCAATAATCAAAAATGGGTAAAATATATGAGTTGTAAAAGAGGATTTTCATTTCTTTACTTAAATAATACGATATAGATTTAAAAAGAGAAATTTTCTTTTTCAGTCCGCAGCAAGTGTTATCTATTTGAGTGTGCCATTTCAACTGATCATCAATGTAGATACCAAGCACTTTTTGCGCGGTTACATTTTCCAATGCTACACCATTAATGCTTAATGTTAAAGAGTTTTGGTTTAAATTTTTCTGTTTTGATCCAATTAACATACATTTTGTTTTTGCGGGATGTAAGGACATATTATTTAGAACACACCATTCCTGTATCAAGGATAGACTTTCTTGAAGTTCATTTTGTATCGCAACTAATTCGTAGCATGACTTATACATGGTAGAGTCGTCCGCGTAAAGATCGATATCAACGTCCCAACATGTAACTGATAAATCATTAATGTATAATAAAAATAAAAGAGGTCCAAGAATCGATCCCTGAGGTACTCCAGATTTAATTTTTAGCAAATTAGACTCACAATTTTCAATTTGAATAAGTTGTTTTCTGTCAGATAGATATGACTTGACGAGGTTAAGTGCATTATCTGTGAAGTGATACAACTTAAGTTTGTGCAAAAGGATTTCATGGTCAACGAGATCAAATGCTTTCCGTAAGTCCAAAAAGACAGCCCCTATCAATTTACCATCATCAATATCTCGAAGCCATGCATCTATCATTTTTGACAATGCTGTAACGCAAGAATGGTTTTCTCGGAACCCAGATTGGGAGCAATTTACAATGTTTGTCTTTTGTAAAAAACTTCGCAATTGAGAAGCAATGTGGTGCTCAAAGATTTTTGAGATTGTTGACAGAATTGAAATTGGTCTATAATTGTTTGGATCATCTTTATCACCAGATTTAAATAAAGGGATGGCCCGTGCTAATTTCATATCATTAGGATATATTCCAGAGGATATACTTTTGTTTATGATTGAAGCTATAATTGGAGTTATGATATCGCCGCATTGTTTCAAAATTTTAGCGCTTAAAAGATCCAATCCGGTAGCTTTGTTCATGTCAAGTTTTTTTTATAATACAGTGCACCTCATACGCAGAAATGAAGTCTACTGAGAATGTATTAAATCCTAACTTATTGTCAAGAATATTTTCAAGATATCGAAAACTATCTTCGGAAAATTGTGTTTTAGTAACAAAATCGGAAACACTTACAAAATGCCAGTTTAATACAGTTATAATATTTTGACGCCCCTCAACAACAGATCCAGAATGGACAATTTTCTACGGGATCGTTATGTTTTTTGACTGGTTAATGTTTGAAACATCTTTTATATTTTTCCATAAAGTTTTTGGCTTTGTCTTGTTTTTAACAGCTTTGTTAAAATAATTTTTCTTACTCTGCTTGATCATGAAAGTAACTTTATTTCTAAGTAATTTGTAAGTGTGATGATTACCATTCTTATGAGCCATATCTTGTTTAAAAATCATTTCTTTAATTTCTTCATCAAACCACTCAGGCTGTTGTAATCTTTTTATTCGCTTGTGCTTTATTGGTGCATGTAATGAAAGCGTTGACTTTATGATATTATAAAATTCAGTCAGAGCTTCATTTGGATCAGCTATCATTTCTATAGACTCTAATCCTGAATGTGTTAAGTCGTGCATAAATTTGTCATGGTCAAATTTATTAAATGATCTATATTGAATGAAGTTATCGTTTTGGCTTAAACCCTCTTTGTTTGCACGTGCTGATATTCGGGTACAACAGATTGGGTAGTGGTCACTTATAGACAATTGGGATACAAAAATTTCTCCAATGTTCTCAGAACAATTCGTATAAATGTGATCAATAATTGTTGAACTTGTTTTTGTAACTCTGGTTGGACTTTTTACAAGTTGTTTCAAATCAAAATTTGAAATTAGATTTGCCCATTTTATATTTTCAAACTGTCTTTTGTTACTTTTATCATCAAATTTGATGTTAAAGTCGCCGAGAATATGATACTCTATATTAAGTAAATCAACTTTTTCAATTTGCTCACCATAAAAATCTATCCATAAATCGATCCCGGATTGTTCCAGAAATCAGCATGGGAAAGAATAATGTTTAATCTTCCCTTTTACCATAACCCAATACGATATTACAATATTCCAATGCCTTACTGCTATAACATGATCTCTTTCGCAGAAATAGTGTTATTGAAAAAAAATCTTTGCACGTTGTTAACTGAAAAAATAAAAAAAAAAGAATTTTGAAGACGGTATTTTCCGACTGCATTTCTAATCAACCTTTGATCGATCCAATCCAATCTTTTGAGCATTTTTTTATTTTCTCAAATCGTCTTATTTTTAAGGTTTAATATAAAACTTTACAACTAAAGTTCAATACTAGACCTACGTATTGAAAAATTTGTGACGAAAGCAAGAATTTATGTTTTTTTTTTTCTTTTTGATTTCTGTGTATTCCTGAAGTAACGTTTAATTGTTATTTAAATAAGTTTAAGAAATAGAATCGAATACCATAAAGAAAACAAAGTAACACAACTTTTTCTACTTTAAACTGGCCATTTGCAAGCAATGATAAAGTGAAAGACCAGGCAGACAATGAAAATGTGTCCAACAATCCGACTGAATAAATTTATGGCTTCTCGGTGCCCATCAGGGTAATTAAAACCGCATACATAACAAAGACGAGACGGTCTACTGTTCTCTGACAATTTTAATGGGATATTAACGGACAATCAGAGAGATAGGGTCTTTTTGCTATTATTTCTTAAAAGGGAGTTTTGGTACAGGATATTCTTGGCATGACATTCGGAACATCTCTCGGCCATTTCCGTAAACTGCAATAGACCTCGGATGTATGTAAGGCGGATGGGTAGGTAACAAGGTCGCGCATTTTGTTAGCCGGAGACAGAAAAACTAGCACTATAGATTTATATCTTTTACAGTAAATAACGGCTGAAAAATCTTAATTTTTGAGAATGACGAATCATTCCCAAAAATTAAAAGATTTTTCAGCCGTTATTTAAGAATCTAAAGCTATTTATATAAGGATACGATGGTTTCACGTCAGTAACTTAAACGAGTAGCGTTGACGACATCGAATGTTTTCACGCAAAGTTTCAAGGGCTAACGCCATTTTAACTGACGTCATCGAGTTTTTCCAAGGGTTTTCCCGTAATTTAAAAATAGTCCGTCTATGTATCCGAGGTTGATCGTGAGATTGGCCGAGTGATGTTCCGAATGGTGTATACAATGCAGAATACGGTTATTACCTAGTGATATTGGCACCCACGCCAGTTCAAGACCGATCTAAAACCTCGCTTATTACTCCGTTCAAAGCACATACAATACATAACTATACAAAAGGTTTATTGCATTAAACCATGTTGCACCAATTTAAAATGAGAAATGTGTTGGAAAACACTCAGAAACATGCTCACACAAAACGTCGATAACGCTCGGAAATCGTTCAAAGCGGTTAACAACTTCATTCAAGTTGATTAACTCATTCCATTATAACATTGGCTAGCATTGCTTTTGGAGCTTCTGCTTTGGTCCAAGAATGCTGAAAATGATGATAACTTGAAAGTGTAAACTTGTCAGTTACCTTTCAATCATTAACAATCAGATCACTATTAACAATATGATTATCACGGTGGTAAAGAGTTTCCAAGCCTTTACAAAAGAGTTGTTCGATCTAATAAGGGCACCCCCTGTAGCGTGACCGATTAGGAAACATTCACGCAACTATCTAATTACAAAAACATTCTTCTGAGTGCTTAAAGTAACAAACTAAGTGAAATTAAAGGGGGTTATCTAATATCGCTAATTTTGTTCACCTTGAACAAAATTAGCGATATTTATTACCTACCTTTAGTGAAATATGCGTAATTATCCTTTTGTGTGTCTTCGTGAACCAACCAGACGCTTTAAAATTTAAACAAGCCAATAAAATCGTAGAATAATTAGAACGATTTGATTTGAATATTGACCGTCTGGAATGGTTTCAAAATGTTTTCTAATTATTACGGAGCGTTTTTGATCGATTCGAGTAAGTGGTTGGATTGAATGGATAGAGCGCTGATTGAATGATTAAGAATGATTTCGGTCGGAATGAGTGTCAATTTCACGATGTTGTTAACTATACCTAAAAGATAGAGTTTCTATGAGAAATAGGAAATTAAGCTTGTCATCATTGCCTCTTATATGAAACCCTCGATATATCGTGATCCATTGTCCAACGAAAAGTAGCGATCCGCATTTTCCAGTAAAATAACATTTTGAGGAAGATTTCGGAGAAAACCGGTTGTAATAAACGCAACCTCGTATTCCAAGAGGACGGATTGACCAATCTACTTCTTCGAATATCTAGACTGTCAGTGTAATTTTGTCTTCGACATATTTCAATGATGTCAAATTATATTTTCTGGTCAGAGATATATTTGCACATCTTGTTCTAGTTAGTAGTTACGATATTTAGGACGTACAGTATAATTTCATCTAGTCCAAGAGTTTGAGAATTACTTGTATTAGTAAAAAAAAAACGAAATCACACAGAAACACAAACCTGAAGCTTGGGTTATTGTTCTTGTTCTAAACCTAAGAAATTAGATATTATTTGATTCTTTTATTACTCGACGTACCTAAATTATTTAACCTTGATATCATACCTTCGACTAATCCCTGAAATTCCCTGACTGATGTCGTTTAATACATGAGACGGATGCGGGCGGCTTTGTCGAAGATCAGGGGAAGACGCTAGCAGTCCCGTTTCAAATCTTTCAAATCTTTCAGAGAAGACTGGTCATGAAAAGAGGTTCTGCGATTTCAGTTATATCGTGGCGGCTGGAGCACCTAACAATGGATTCCTGGTATTTCTCGCACCAGTACAACCATCACATTCTTTCCTAGCATCCAGCTGCTATCTCACATAGGTCTCCCATTATCAACCCATTGGTGAGAGACAAATAATAATAATAACTTTATTTATAGAAGGTAGCATGTTAAGATACATATACAATCTTATTTTCAACATGGCCCTCTTGAAAAAAAAAACAATATTCGAACTTCGTAATCTCTCTCTCTCTCTCTCTCTCTCTCTCTCTCTCTCTCTCTCTCTCTCTCTCTCTCTCTCTCTCTCTCTCTCTCTCTCTCTCTCTCTCTCTCTCTCTCTCACTCACTCACTCACTCACACTCTTTCAAACGCACACACACTCACTCAAACTCAAACCACACCACACAAGCACATAGGCTACCAATTACATGTACTATATATGCATAAAGGACGAAGCAAATAAATTTCAATTTAACTCCTGAAAAAAAAAAACAAAAAAAAAAAAAAACACCAGCATGTAAGACATACACAGATAATATTAGATTTGAAAACAATTGCTGTATAATCATTTTATATGTAATATAACAGTGGAAGAGTGTAGGTGCTTAATAAGAAATCAACTGACAATAGAAAGCTCCTTAACTTGTGTTTAAAACATCTTAAATTGTCAATAGATCGTATATCTGTTGGAATCGAATTCCAGTATTGCATCCCAATATAGGAAAATGTGCGCTTTTTAAATTCTGTTTTAGGTACTGTGCTTTTGCTCATTACAGTCAAACTTCGGTCTCTCGAACAGGGGTAATCTCGAACACTAGGGAAAATTCGAACAAGGATCTCAGTCCCGGCGCAATTCGCTCATAATTCATAGTGTTCGACCTCGGAAAACTCGTACACCAGGCCGGTCGAACTCTCGAACACATTCTTCAGTCCGGAAGTTAAAAATTCTTTATATTTCACCTGGAAAAATTCGAACAAAATTTCTATCGCTAATAACAAGATGTCATATTTAGGTGATTTTCACACTTTTCAACTCGTAATCCTTTGACACCTTATTGTCAATAATGCACCGTGTGTCATAATTACCAATTCCGTGAAAAATACACTTTTATTTAATTTAATTAACTTGTTGATTGGCCATCTGCTGTTTACATTCATTACTTTATATAATCTCTTATTGATATTTCGGCGACTAGTGAACTTAGCGATGTCAAAAAAACATACAGACATGTAACGTCTGCTTGAAAGTATGACAAGAAGAGTCCGAACGATTAACTCGTGTAGCATTTTGGGGTTTAAATTTAGATGGATCTATATTTTCTTAAAGACTGACGTAAATTTATATACTCGAAAACGTTTAATGTTCATCATTTGAACGGTGTATAAATTTGACTTTAATTATTTTTTCACTTGCAATTGAGGCCGCGTACGTAACAGGAATAATAAAACGGTTTCGGCTTTTTTGTAAACAAAGGGAATGCAACAATAAGACTCCTTAGTCGAGAGTTATTTCATCCTTTTTTAACTTCATTCATTTTCAAACACAAATCCCGTGGATCAATCGTTAGAAACCTAAAAAACAATGAATTAAAGGTGAAATTGAAGAACCACATAAGTTCACGTATATTCGGATACAATGTATTACTGGATGTGGCGCATTTCCATCTTCTGGTACCTTTATAGTTTTTTGGATTGGTCGAACAACCGATCTCTCGAACAAATAATCAAGTCCCCGAGCTGTTCGAGCTACCGAAGTTTAACTGTATATCATTATTTAACTCAGACCTAAGTAAGTAATGTTGGTTCTTGCAATAATTAAAAGCATTAGACATGTAAGGGGGTGCCAGACCATAAAGCGTTTTATACACCATGATGATAGTGAACAATTTTTGGCGACCTTTTATGCTTAGCCATTTTAATGAGGTGAAATTCGACTTAGAGGAAGTCTTTCTAGTTTTTTTTCAATATTATACATGCAGCTCTTTTTTGTAATTTACTAACTCTGTTTAAAAACGCTGATTTGCATTGACTCCAGGAAATACAACCATAGTCAAAACAAGGGGCAATGTATGAATTATAAAACAGTTGTTTCATATCAAGCGTGAGAAAACAATTAATTCTCTTGAGTAAATGCACTTTCGATGAAACCTTTGAACAGACCATGTCAACGTGAGTCTTCAAACTAAGTGAATTGTCTATGTATAGACCGAGAACCTTTTGAATACATACATTCGCGATCTTGTTGTTTAACACCTTTAATTGAAGTTCTGGTAGATTTTTTAATCTGTTATAACTTCCTACAATCATACATGTGGTTTTCTTTGGATTTAAAATCATATTGTTATTTTTTGACCAAGTATCTATTTTAGACAAATCATTTTGTAAGTATTCATTTATTTCGGAAAGAGATTCAATTGATTTATAAAGTGTAGCATCATCCGCATACATGTCGATGTTAGATTGAATTTTTAAAGGCAGATCATTTACGTATAATAAAAACAAAATGGGTCCTAAAATTGATCCTTGGGGAACACCAGACAATATTAGTTGCATTTTTGATGTGACTGAGCCATTTTTGATGACTTGAAATCTACCGTTTAGATAAGAACTGAAAAGTTTACAAGTATTATCTGTGAAATTATGTAATTTAAGCTTATATAATAAAATTTCATGATCAACAAGGTCGAATGCCTTTTTAAAATCGAGAAAAACCGTTCCAATAATTTTCCCATCATCCATGTCCATTAACCATGAGTCTATAAGCCTTATAAGAGACGTCTGGCAAGAATGATTTTCTCCGAAGCCAGACTGATATGAGAACAAAACATTCGTATTTTTTAAAAAGATTTTAAGTTGATTTGCAATATGTCTCTCAAATATTTTTGAAATCGTAGTTAAAACTGAAATCGGCCGATAGTTATTTGGATCAGATTTTTCACCACCTTTGAAAAGTGGTCTTACATTCGCCTTTTTAAGATCAACTGGGAAGATTCCGGTTGATATGCAGCTATTTATAATTACTGATATAGGTTTAGATATAAAATCTTTGCACAATTTTAATACTCTCGGACTTATACCATCAAGTCCAGTGGCTTTATTGTTGTCTAATTTTTCAATTATATGCCGTACTTCTAACGCAGTTATGAACTGTATATCAAAGTAGTTGCTTTTTATTTTGTTATGTAAGTATATTTCAAATTCCTTAAAGTTTTTCGGATCAAGAGGAACTTTAGTTACCATTTTTGAAATATTTACAAAGTGTCTGTTTAATGCATTTATAACATTTTCTGTACCATTTACTTCAATATCATCAAGAACAAGTTTATTAGGCAGTTCATGGAAGTTTTTGTCATTTGACGTAATTTGTTTAAGATTCTTCCAGATATTTTTTGTATCTGTTTTATTTTGAATGGCTTGATTGAAATAATCTTTCTTGTTTTTCTTGATAATCGCAGTGACTTTGTTCCTCCAAATTTTGTACATGGGGAAATTTTGTTTTTTCTTAAAATTATCTCTGGACCTAATTGCTTGTTTACTTCTTCGTTGAACCAGTCTGGCTGTCTTAGATGTTTAACCCGTTAATAGTCGGAAAGAATGAGTGCCGTTGTCGGGGATCGAACCCGGGACCTCTAGATTGACATTCCGACGCGCTACCGACTGCGCTATGATGGCGGCACATTCTTGTCTAAGGATTAAGGTTAGATGATTGTCTAAATAGACCACAATTTATGGTGATAAGTAACACAGTTTAGATAATTATTCACATAACTCACATGTACTTTAGTAATGCTTATCAGCCACGTGTGCCTTCGGGTACGTTTAACGGAAGGATAATCGGTTAATTTAACTAAGAAATTGCAATAAAAAATGTACAATAAATTATGAGAAGCGAATGCGTTTAATGTAAACAAGAAAAATGAACAGAGTTAACTTCATCGTGAAATTGAAAGTCATCTCGATCAAAAACCACTCGCTCAGCGCTTTACTCATTCATTCCAAACACTCAAAAAAACCTCTTCACGCAAACACTATAAAAACATAATCTCACCCATGTGTGATTAGGTTTATAGTTTCATACCTCAATGAAATCACCAAGTACTCTCTTCATCTCTTAAATTGATATTTTGCATAATTTCTTTCACAAGACCGTTCTGTGTTTGGAACACAAAATACCGTTTTTTAGCTCCACTGGCTGAAAGCCACTGGGGCTATTGTCATTAATGGTATTTGTATCCAGCATTGGTATTGCAATAATATACGCACTTTGTAAGTAGTTATAAAAATCCATTTCCAAAATTCTTCCCCCCCCATTGGATCTAATTTATCAAGCATGGGTTACAGTTCGAGGTTTACGCGCAACACTATACAGTTAACAAAATCGTGAAATTGACATTCATCTCGATCAAAACCATTCCGAATCATTCGCACAGCTCGCACAGCGCTCCATTCTTTCATTCCAAACACTCAATCAAACCATTCAGAAACGCTCAAACCAAAAATTTGAGAAATATAGAATCAACAAGTTCATTCAAAGTAAATTTCTATAGAGAAAAATCGCGATTTCACTGACATAATTCAAATTGTTGGCGTCTCATGGGTTCTTGAAGAAATAGGAAGCTATTTACTTGTTTGCATGTTTTATTAAAGGGAGTTAATTAATATTGCTAATTTTGTTCATCTTTAACAAAATTAGCCATATTGTTTTACCTCCCTTTGAATTCACTCAAAACTCACTCCACACACTCATTCAATTTCAACCCCAATCCTTTCCAATATCATTCATCTTGTCAAGGGAACTCATTCAATTTCATGCCAAAATCATTCATCTTGCCACTTTCACGATGTTGTTTCATGTAATCAGCGCTGTCTAAAAACTTTCCAAAAAACACTCGTATGTAGGCACATATAAATCAGATTAAGCTTATCTATAAAATTCTTATTTTTTTGCTCACCTGAGCACAAAGTGCTCAAGGTGAGCTTTTGTGATCGTACAATATCCGGCGTCTGGCGTCATTCGTGCGTCGTGTGGTGTGCGTCGTGCGTCGTTCGTCGTCCACAATTTCTTTAAACATCTTCTCCTCCTAAACCGATGGGCCAATCTTGATGAAACTTGGCAGGGATGTTCCTTGGGTCAAGCTATACCAAAGTTGTTTAGATAAATGTTATCCACTCTTAACTCTCCCTTTACCCTTAACAAAAAGGGTGAAAATGGTAAAATCTTCAAAAATCTTCTTCTCTGAAACCAGATGACAGACGGCTTTCATATTTGGTATGTAGCATCAACTGGTAGACCTCTACCAAGTTTGTTCATATCAAGACCCTGGGATCATATTAGGGCTCTTCCCGGGCACAACCCTTTTTACATAGACCCAAAGAGCGAAAATCTTTTAAAAAAAATCTTCTCTGAAACCAGAAGGCAGACAGGTTTCAAATTTGGTATGTATTATTATCTAGTAGACCTCTACCAAGTTTGTTCGTATTAAGACCCTGGGGTCGTATTTAGGCACCACCCAGGCGCAACCTTTTTTAGCTTACCTGAGCACGAAGGGTAAAAATAGGAAAATTTAAAAAATCTTCTTCTTTGAAATCAGAGGGCAGACAGCTTTCATATTTAGTATGTAGCAGAGTCTAGTGGACCTCTTCCAAGTTTGTTCATATTAAGACCCTTGGATCACATTTGGGCTCCACCCGGGCTCACCCCTTTTTCATAGAATCAAAGAGCGAATGTGAATCTTCAAACATCTTCTTCCCTGAAACCAGAAGGCAGACAGCTCTTGTGTTTCATATCCATCATCTAGTTGACCTCTAACAAAGTTATTCATATCAAGACCATGAGGTCATATTTGGGCTGCACTGGGGCACAAAATAAAAGAGCAAAAATCTTTAGGAAATCTTCTTTTCTGAAACAAGAAGGCGAGGAGCCTTTATATTTTGGTATGTAGCATAATCTAATGGACCTTTACCAAATGTGTTCATATCATGCTTCTGCGTTCATATTTGGGCCCTGAATGGGCCCCTTCCCCTATTTTACATAGACACCAAGGAGTAAATCATAAAAACTTGTTCTCGGAAACTAGAAGACAGAGACTTTTCTTAATAGTTTCATTTAATCGAATTTCATCAAGTTTATTCATTACATGCCCCATATGTTTATATAAGGGCTGTGTCAAACCAAATCCTTTTTGCTCTTTGCTGAAAACATACCATGGTATTGATCTTATGTAAATATCACATTGTTGTTGACATCTACCTTTTTAATTGATGGGATTTCCTATGAGTCAAAGAGACTCAGGTGAGCGATCTAGGACCATCATGGTCCTCTTGTTTTATCTGCCCTGCGTACTGGATAACAAAACGCGACAAACGCTAAAACTGTTTGCAAATTATACCCGGTTTTACACGCAAGGAAAATGGGAAAATGGAAAGCTTCAACAAACTCGAGTAAAGCAGACGGCTTACGTTTAACAATGTTTCAAGGGTTTTGAAAACCTGTAAGCTGTTCTTTAATGAAAGCTCATAAAATATATCAGGCACGCCTTATCCCTCAGTCATGTTATATAATCATCTTAATCAGCGTTGAAAACTCCACCACTGCTTGATAACCATCTGTGATTTGTTTCGGAATGCGTAAATATATAATACATACTTAGTGTATTATATGGAAAAAAATATCTAACGAGGTTGGGAGAATTAAAAATTGTCGAGGCTCTGCCGAGGCAATTGTCAATTCTCACAACCGAGTTAGAAATTTTTCATACAATACATTAGGTATGTATTATATTTATCTTATAACCTCTATTTGTCTTCTTTTCGTCGATGTTTCTAGCTGAAATGCAAGTTCCTAAAAATTACCACATTATATCATTGTTCTAAAAATAATTATGTGATATCATAAAAAAAGTATCATACGGGATGTTATCACATGGCTATTTGTATCGTTATAAGATAAAAATAAGAAACGTCTCGAACAGATCTAGAAAAAAGTTTATGCAGTGAAATAAAACCCGTAGTGTTAAAGAATGATAAAAATGCAATAGTTGACCTGAGGCCAACATTACCTACGATGTTGAACAAATTGGAAGGGATTAAAAACATCAGCAGTAATTTGTACGGACCTCTCCATGTTAAAACGTTTCGAAACTCTAATTCAGGGTTCTTACAGTTTATAACGGAGTAAAATTGACATTCAATACGAGTACAACCATTCTAAATAGCTCGATCAATAATCCATTCAAATCATTCAAACCACCCAGTCCACTCAGAAGCCGCTCCAAAACTGTTACAAGCGCTTCGAAATCAATTAAAACCATGAACGTTTAATTCAAAATGATCAAATAATTTTATTGGCCGGTGTGGATTTTAGCCGTTTGATTGGTCCGTGAAGACACACAAATAAAAAAGCACGACTATTTTATCAAAGGGAGGTAAAGAAAATATCGATAAATACGTCGAAGTTGAACGAAATAAGCGATATATAAAATACGTACTTAGTGTATTACATGAAAAAAATCTAACGAGGTTGGGAGAATTGAAAATTGTCGAGGCTCTGCCGAGACAATTATCAATTCTCACAACCGAGTTTGATAATTTTTTTCATATAATACACTTAGTACGTATTATATTTATCTTATAACCTTTATTTGTCTTGTTTTAGTCGCTGTTTCTAACTGAAACGCATGTTTTTAAAAATAACCACATTATATCATTGTTCTAAAAATAACTCATCTTCACGAGTCAAGGGGTATCGAATCGATAAGATCTTCTCGAAAGTAAAACGTTCGTAACCCTTGGTTCGACAAGATGAAAATAACTATGTGATATCGTAAAAAATATCATACGGGATGTTATCATACGGATATTTGTATAGTTATAAGATACATGTATTACCGCTTTTGAATCTCAATAAAAAATGCTTATTGCTTCCGTTCAATTTCCTACCGAAATCCTTCTATTATGGTTTGTACACAGTTTTGTGGATTCCGACCAATTATTGTTTAAAACGGTTTAGTGTTCCTAGCAATTCAAAAAGATGCAAAATTCGTGAATTTAGTAGGATTGCAGCCCGAAAGAAGCGCTGATACCGTTTTGGATGACTTTATAGGAAAAGCAATACATGATAAGGGATACATGAAGTATAGTATTTTGATATAGAAGAAAACAACTCGATATTCGAAAACATTGCTTATGCTTATGCATCTAATATTTACAATATTTTCAATCTAAGTAAAGATAACAGGATCTTGAGAGGAATAGAATAAGCATGGACAACTAAATGCTCACTGAATAGAGTCCTATTTTGGTTCTACACGTAGTCTTTTCGGTATGTGTAAGGATAAGCCATGTTACTATTCATTAGCATCATTCCGTGTTAATGACCGGTAACTAAAGTCCGTTACGCTAATTGTTTTTACTTGTCGATAGTTTTACACCATGTCAGACAAAGAAACACATGTTTCATCGATGTTGGGAACATCTCATTATTAGTGCAACGGCTTTTTGGAACAATATAACTTATTTGTTTTTACCTCACTTGTACAGTCTCATGTCACGCCTGAGGACTTTAAATATATAATACGTATTTAGTGTTTTGTATGAGAAAAAATATCTAACGAGGTTTGGAGAATTGATCATTGTCGAGGCTCTGCCGAGACAATTATCAATTCCTACAACCGAGTTAGATATTCTTTCATACAATACACTAAATACGTATTATATTTATCTTATAAACTCTATTTGCCTTAATTTTGTAGATGTTTCCAACAGAAATGCAAGTTTCTGAAAATAATCGCATTAAATATTTGTCCTAAAAAATCTATTCGATATCATAAAAAATCCCACACGGGATGTTATCACACGGATATTTGTATAGTTATGAAATAAAGTACGTAAACAGTCCCCGAGAACTTCAGTGACCGAAATATTACAGAAGTCAGTAAAGTTGGTGTGTCTAAAGTTGAGTTTGACGCGGCTTCTATATGAGAATAAAGAAAGAGCAATTGAGTCGTTCATGATCCAATACATATACGTATTATTGCATCTTTTTTGAAACGAAAAAAATGAATAGATAAAGGTACATGATGTGCGAACAGCCAATCACCTCATATCCATATGGTAATGTTACTTGGGTAGCACGAACGGCATTACCCTTGAATTTGTACTTTGCCTTAATGTGACATTGCACACTATTTTCCGATAGCATAATTTTATATCAAACAATAATCTTAACACTCATTTTCCTTTGAAGAGTGAAAAGCAAATTAATCAAAGCAATCGTGGAACCCCTCAAGACAACTGTAACATTTCACATGTCAAATTGCAGTCAAATTTGTGTAAGTTTATCAGGGCTTATCGTATGGACTGCAGTGAAAAAGCCTGCAGTTAAAGTTGAACTGGTTCATTCAATAACTTTAACGTATATATAGACGTCAAATTGAAGCGAGCCTTTTATTTTAGATGTTTCTTAGATTTTCGTTCAAATCTAGACTAGGTTATTAAATTATATAGCCTAAACCTGATGTTCAAACAAGAGGGACAAACCATCCCGCAATGAGCTGGTGCATGGTCGAGTGAATAATTGTGTGAGTTGACTGACTGAGGAATGACTAACCGGCCGACCGACCGTCCAAACAAACGACCGTCACCCTCCGACCGTTTGTCCTTTCGTTCGTCAAACTGATCGACCAACTTAAATAATACGCATTCTGTCTTTTGATTTCTTTGACCGACTGCATATTTAATTATTTTCGAAATATCGTTAGTCGCGATCACTTGACAAGAAACCCCATTGGTAATCTGTAAAACAAAAACATGAGGCAGGAGAGGCAAATCAAGCCGAGGACAGTCACATACTTCAAGCAAAGAAAAAACATGACAATTCAACAGTCAGAAAAAAATATTCAATTTCCTATCACGATTAGCCTGCTTAATCGTCAATTCAAGCAATTCACAGATTCTCCTTCTCTGCTTTACCAGCCATGTGTATTTGCTTTTCAAAATCAAAGGTTTTCACATGCCCATTTTGGTATTTCTCGGCAAAACGGTTCAGTACCAAATTGAAAAGATGGGATGGTAAAAATATAAATGTGACCCGTCAAGCGAAAAGGGACCATCTGGGTAGTGCGTAAAGTGTCGATCCTAGTCAGACTGCGTGGATTGCGCAGACATACTAGTATCGAAACTTTTCGCTCATTGCTTTTTTTCTGAATCTAGAATGATCAATCTACCTTCCCGTGAAAGCAATTTTGAAATCCGATATCTGGTTGGTCTGTGCTGGACGCAATCTCTTTTCTCAAATATCTTTTTACAGAGTTCCCAGATGGCCCCTTTTCGCGTGGCGGGTCACAAATATTTTAACCTCAAATCCTTTGTTGTGGGTACCCATTGGAATCGTCTCGATGAGACGGTTACATTGAGTAATCGAAATATAGGATTCGATTGGGGATAATGAAATGCAATATTACGAGAAACCAAATCACTTAGAACTCATAGTTAAGCAATACAGAATAATTTACAATAAGAAAGTTAAGGGAGATATTTAAGTGCACATGTGAAACGTTTCGTATGTTGAAAACTAGCATCCACGCTGGCAGGTGGGCTAAATTAAATGGAGCATTCTTCTGTTGATGCATATCTTTGTAGCTACTTAGATTTCACGGTTCTATTTACTTTACAAGAACAAAGTGATAGGGACGAAATAAAAGTAAATATTTCAATGAGTTTTATGCATCCCTCGGGTGAACTTAATTCTTCGCGGTGCACCTTTTAACCCCTATCCATTCCATTCACCCTTGTACATGTACATTGTTTTCAGTAAATCGCTTTATATTATTGAAAAGTAAAAAGTTTACGATGCAAATCTGTTTCGCCGTGTAATAAATCGAAGTCTACAATTTTTAGAACTTTTAAAACTGCATCACATTGTCCAAAAATTGTTACAGTGAAGAACATCCTGAAATAGACATGATGGATGATTTTGAAATGATGTATTGGAATGAAATTGAATGAGCATGTGCAGCGAGTATTGGGTGAGGTTAAAGAGAAGTTATCCAATATGGCTAATTTTGTTCAAGTTGAACAAAATTATCAATATTCATTTCCTCCCTTTAATAAAATATACGTTTTTCTGTTTGTACGTCGTCGTGGACTAACCAGATACTTAAAAAAATCTTGTTTAGTATTTTTGTATTATGATCAATTTATACAAGCTTTTCATGTTTCTGAAAACTTCTGAAAACTTCTGTGTTTTAGGTATTCGGATCCTTTAAAAGAATGATTGTCTGGATGTTGCTTTAATAGAAAGGCGTGCCCAAAGGCCATAAGTGTAAAAAATCAACAGTTTCGATTTCATCATGAAAAAAAAAAAAGAAATTTGGTTTGTCAATTTTTTTTTTAATTTTTGAACAATTCAATAGCGCGTGTGATGTCTATGGGCTTCGATTGCAGCCTGTCAACGCCTGTGCATACTACCTACTGAAGTAAACGCTCATTTGGCATCCTCCAGACCCTCTTACGTCTATATTACGTCCACACAAAACCTGGATTCTGGTCTGTAAAAAAGGGCGGGCCCTGTCATTTCGGGTCCACTTCACATAACCCCGTGCCCATGCTAAACGCTTTTGCAAGGGAATTCGGGTTAACTGAATACGGACTGCAGGCTGTCCTGACCCCGGGCCAGCATCATGCAACCGATTTCTGATGGTTTGGGTACTTACTCGCACACCAGTAGCGTTCTTGAAGTCATTACGTGACGTTGTTGCATTGTCAAATCGATGACGCCATGCCCGAACCACCAACGTTCCGAAAAAAATAGTTATATTGGATTACCTTCCTTTATTTTCACTCAAATCCCACTCATCGTACTCATTCAACTTCATTCCAAAATCATTCCAAAATCATTCACCTTGTTGATTTCACGATGTTGTTAACTGTAATAGTTTCGTTCATAATCTTGAAATAAGATTTGACAATTATTGAAGAGATTTTTAACACTCTGCTTATACCTAAAATAAAGCATAGTTGTCAGAGTAAAAGTTGTAGTTTTGGAGGGTATTTATAGGTCATCAGCATCAGCCTTTTTCATCATGTAAAAAGAACAAAACAGAAGAAATGCCAGAAACATGCATTATCACGGCAACACAAGATAATATTGTTTTCTGAGATAATGTTTGGATACAGTTAAAACATCGTGAAATTGACACTCATTCCGATCAAAATCATTCTACATCATTCTCTCACCGCTCCATCCATTAATTCCAAACACTCACTCAAATCGACCAAAAACGATCCGATATCATTAGAAAAGCATTTCAAAATCTTTAAATAGGATAAATATTTAATTCAAATTGATCAAATTATTTTACGAATTTATTGGCTGATGTAGATTTAAAGTGTCTGGTTTTGTCCACGAAAACACACAAATTTTGAAGCACGAATATTTTATTAAAGGGAGGAAATACTTATCGCTATTTTTGTTCATGTTGAACTAAAATAGCGATATTGGATAACCTCCCGTTAATTTCACTGAAACCGAGCTCCACACACCCATTCAATTTCATTCGAATATCATTCCAAAATCATTCATCTTATCATTTCACGATATTGTTGACTGTACCCAGAATCAGAAAAAAGTACAGGAAATAATAACGTGAAATTGACATTTACTTTAATCAAAGCCATTCTAAATCACTCGCTCAGCGCTTCATTCGATACATTCAAAACAATCACTCAAACGTTCCGGAATTGTTAAGAAACGTTTCGAAATCATTCAAAGCGATTCACATCTCATTCAAATCGATCGAATCCTTATCTAATTTGATTTTTTTCATGTGGATTTTATAGAGTAGAATCGGTCCATGAAGACACAAAATCAGAAAAGAACATAGATCGTTAATATCGCCAAATTTGTCAAAATCGGCGATATCAGTTACCTTTATTTATATAATTCAAATCTCTCTTTCCAATCACTTGATTTCATTCTGGAATAATTTCAAAAACGCCGCTAACCATGTCAATTTTACGATATTATTAACTGTATTAAACGAAATGTTTGGGGCATCTTGGTTCGTTTAAGTCTATTTTAGAGCATTCTGATCTGCTTATATTTTTCTATTGAATTGGATGACCGTCAATTAACAATTTTGCTAACTGCTCCTGTTTTCACGCTCTGTTTTGCAAAGAACGGGCTTCTCAGAACCGCACCTAGACTGCCTAGATATCATGGCCTTTTGGACATTATGCTTTGCCAGATTTCGCCTTTTCCCATGACTTTCAATTCACAAAACCCAATAAATACTCAAGTGTTGTTTCGTTATGCTCATTAAGGCTTGCGATCTAGCTCATAATCCTACATGCTTGAAATATTTTCTCACACTTTTAGATCTTTGAGAAAATACCCATTTTAATGGTTTTATATCAATGGCCAAGTTTCCCCTTACTTTCTTTAGACTTCCTTGTTTAGTAAAAGGGGCCTGTAACATCCGCTGTCAACTTGAAATAGCTATTTCAAAAGAGATTGAGTTTTAGTATAACTTTGAACGTATCTAAAAATATTGCTAGACAGAAAGACGATTCTAGATCTGCGGTGAAGATCGAAATTTCCTCTAATTTGAAGCAATAGTATTTTTACTGTTTTAGATCTGATCGAAATCAATACTTTATACACAATTAGATTTTCTGATCGTTTATGAAAGGTTGATTTCGATCAGATCTGGCCTGCCACATAGATCACGTGATTACCATATAGGGAAAATGCAAAGCACAAAACAAATTCGTACGCGATTTATTCCCCCTTTTTCGAGCAGTTTAAGCAGTATATAGAATGATTGAAGGTTATGAATATTTACATCATTCAAATTACATGTAAAATAATAAATTTTCAAATAATCCGGCGTAGAGATCATGTGATATGTCTTTAAAAAAATAAAAAAAAGATCCCGGAATGAAATTGTCTCGGGTTCAATTTGCGTTTTTAGCTCACCTGAGCACAAAGTGCTCAAGGTGAGCTATTGTGATCGTAGAATGTCCGTCGTCCGTCGTCAGTCGTGCGTCGTGCGACGTGCGTCGTGCGTCGTCCGTCGTCCGTCGTCCACAATTTCTTTAAACATCTTCTCCTCCTAAACCAGTAGGCCAATCTTGATGAAACTTGGCAGGGATGTTTCTTGGGTCAAGCTCTACCAAAGTTGTTCAAATAAATGAAATCCACCCTTAACTTTCCCTTTACCCTTAACAAAAAGGGTGAAAATATGAAAATCTTTCAAAATCTTCTTCTCTGAAACCAGATGGCAGACAGTTTTCATATTTGGTATGTAGCATCATCTAGTGGACCTCTACCAAGTTTGTTCATATCAAGACCCTTGGGTCATATTTGGGCTTTGCCCGGGCCCAACCCTTTTTACATAGAATCAAAGAGCGAAAAATCTTTAAAAATCTTCTTCTCTGAAACCAGATGGCAGACAACTTTCATATTTGGTATGTAGCATCATCTAGTGGATCTCTACCAAGTTTGTTCATATCAAGGCCCTTGGGTCATATTTGGGCTTTGCACGGGTGCATCCCTTTATCTCTTATGAGCACGAAGGGTAAAAAAATGAAAATCTTCAAAAATCTTCTTCTATGAAACCAGAAGGCAGACAGCTTTCATATTTGGTATGTAGCATCATCTAGTAGACCTCTACCAGGTTTGTTCATATCAAGACCCTAGGATCATATTTGGGCTCCACCCGGGCGCAACCTTTTTGACATAGAATCAAAGAGTGAAAATCTTTTAAAATCTTCTCTAAGCGAAACCAGAGTGCACACTGCTTTCATTTTTGGTACGTAGCATCATCTAGTAGGCCCCTACCAAGTTTGTTCATATCAAGACCCTTGGGTCATATTTGGGCTCCACCCGGGCGCATCCCTTTCAACTCATCTGAGCACGAAGGACAAAAATAGGAAAACCTTCAAAAATCTTCTTTTTTGAAACCAGTAGGCAGACAGCTTTCATATTTAGTATGTAGCATCATCTTATGGACCTCTTCCAAGTTTGTTTATATCAAGACCCTAGGATCACATTTGGGGTTCACCCGGGTGCATCCTTTTTTACATAGAATCAAAGAGCAAAAAGGCATATCTGTCTTACTCTTCGCTGAAAACGTTCCATGGTATTGATTCTAGGCAATTATCTTCTTTTTGACATCTGCCTATCTAATTAATGTGATGTCCCAGGGGTCAAAGAGACTCAGGTGAGCGATCTAGGACCATCTTGGTCCTCTTGTTTTTTAAATCTAGGTTAAAATTGCTACGCATTCTAAAATAAAACCTCTTTTTTAATCAAGGAACCCATCTGAGATGTCCCAGTTTCTGCGTCCATTATCAAAGTACGCGTGTCGATGCCAAAGATATGTCAATTTAAACGAAATTATCAACATTTCTTATTGCTGTTCGGACCACCGAGTTATACTTGGCAAGGAGCCGTAATACGTGAACCAATTAGCAAAGAAAATTATTTGGGTCATGTTTTCATGTGTTGCAGATTTATTTTTTTCTGAAACAATATGTATATTCTTGCTTTAAAATGGAGCAACCTCAATTTTTGACCGCAGATGCAACTGCTGTTCATCTACGATGTTACCTGTTTTAAAGACCTTCTGTATTAAGTACAGATAACAACATCGTGAAATTGACAACCACTCCGATCGAAATCAATCTAAATCGATCATTCAGGGCACAATTCAATCATTCCCAACACTCTCTCAAATCGATCAAAAACGCTCCAAAATCATTTGAAAATCTTTCGAAATCGTTCAAGACGATCAAAACTTTTTTAAATCGATAAAATTATTCTACGCTTTTATTGGCTGATGTTGATTTTGAAGTGTCTAATTGGTCCACGAAAATACTAAAACGGTGAAGTACATACATTTTATTAAAGGGATGTAATTATTTTCGCTTATTTTGTTCATCCTGAACATAATTTGCGATATTGGATTATCTCCCTTTTATTTCACTCAAAAATCGCTCCACACACTCATTCAATTTCATTCCATAATCATTCCAAACTCATTCATCTTGTCAATTGCACGATGTTCTTAACTGTAAGCATGCAACAATTATTAATGGATCAATCTGTATTAAACCTTGCCATGATGAATAAAAATGATGTGGCATGATCGATGAAAAAACAACGTGTGGATATACTTATTTAGACACAGTATTTATTTTGAAAACATAGTTATAAGATGAAGAGAATATTTCTTGATTTCATTGGGTCATGAAACATGCGAGCGGATTTATACAGAAGTGTGATTAGGTTTTTACTTTCATACCCTCAAGAAATCAATACATATTCTCTTCATATCTCACCAAAAAATGATATAGATTTTGTAATGGGATTACTTTCCACAGAAGCTTACGAAAAAAGTATTAAAAAATAATTTTATTGAGTAATTAAAATAAATTTTCAGAATGCACGAAATATGATGGAATCATTCAAAATTTAATTATTCACTGGAACAGTTAAATACATCGCAAAATTGACACTCAATCCGATCAAAACCATTCTAAATCACTCACTCAGCGCTCCATTCATTCACCCCAAACACTCACTCAAACCATTCAAAAACGCTCCAAAATCACTTTAAGTTATGTTCAACAACTACATTAAAAAAAACGGTTGATAAAATCCACGATTTCTCTGACAAAATTGAATTTTGTAAGCGTATGATGGGTGAAAACACAGAAAGCTATTTATTGTACCTATATGTATATTTCATTAAAGGGAGGTAATGAATATCTCTAATTTTGTTCAAGATGAATTGGACTACCTCCCTTGAATAACACTCGAAACTTGCTTCACACACTCATTCAATTTAATTCCAATACCATACCAAAATCATCCATCTTGACAATTTCACGATGTTCTTAACTGTATTCCTGATGTAAAGAGACCTTTCACAGACGGGAAATCCTATTGTCAGACTGCATCGACGCTCGCGATAATGGAGGAAAAAATTAAGGGAAACTAGCCAAAAATATTTACAATTTGTTTGAAACAAAATTCAAATTCTGCAGCGTAATAGTTAATTATTATTTTTTATTATCTTTTCTATTTTCAGAGCCCTTGCCATTATCGGAGCAATACTTTTAGCCGTTGGGTTCATATTACTGCTCATCTGTACTTGTCTATGTGCGCATGCGTGGTGTGTATGGTACGTCCGGGATGCGGAAACACAGACCGTACAGACGGTAAGCATTTACACCTCACGAAAGAAATGTCAAAGTAGTTGGAATACACCAAAATAAATTCATGTGATACGTTGTTTTCTTTTGAGAAGCGAATTATTTAAATCATGACTTATAAATGAAATATTCCTGGTTCGGAAAGCGTGCGAAATAACAACAAGGTTGAAATTAATATTCGTTTTTGACTTCCGGCTCTTGTTTACATTAGAAGCGTCCTTCAGCAAGTAAATAAAAAAGAATTGTACTTTTGATAACAGTATTTTTTGAAAGAAAGTAATGTACTTTTTAAAGTCCGGTTTGAAAAAATGCTGATAAATCAATACAAGCCATTTCGTCTGTTTTTCTCTCCTGTAATCTGGCTTCTATGCTACATAGAAACCGGATCCTAAACGTCTATTTCTTTTGATACATAAATGGAGATTCAGCAAATTGTAATAGCCAATTATTTCAGATTTTATTTAATTAACATTGACCCGTATTTTTATTAGGAAAAAAATGCACAATAATACATTGGCACCCTCTTATTTAAAAAAAAAAAAAGCTTTGTAGGTCGGGGAAGACAAGTACATTTTATTCTTGTTTGATTATCGAAACCCTATTTTCATCCACTTGATACCTTAATTTGAAAATTCTTCGAAATTTTATCACATTAAAGAATACATTTCCGAGAATATCTCTCACTCAAATGTAGAAGTTCTGCCAAATTCTACTTTTTTTTTAAAAGGGGCTTTGTTTTAACCTGTAGTTACAGACAGTAAATCATGACCATCGGATATAGAATGAAAGATATATTATAATATTTCAATCATGCAACGAAGTCCGTTTAGACATGAGGCGTACCAAAACTGCATACAGGTTTCATGAGATTCGAATACCTGAGAAATAAGGGCATTATAAAAAAAAATATCTAAATGTCTTACATATCAAAGTAATCTGGTCTCGACTATTTTAAATTATTGTGACTCGGCAAAGTCTTATCGCAATAAATTCTCCCAACCTCAACCAGGTTATTGTCTATTTTTTATATCCAGTGACTGTATAGATGGGCTGAAATGAGGCATTTGTTAGGTGGCCGTTCAGAAGTTTATGTCAGAGAATCATTACAGATAAACCAATCATAATCGATTTGATTCATACAACATTTCCTTTTTTCAGAGTGTGGTCGGTGTGGACCAAGTTGACGGTGACTGGAACCTTGGTTATGGACACACGGAGGTCAAGGTCCCTAATGGCGTCCTCAGAGACGGTCGACAATCTACGTCATCAACCAAGAAGCACGTGACAATCTCTCCCAAATCCAAAGATATTTATGAACCGGGAAGAGGGGACTTCTCCTCGTCCCGAATTGGCCGGAAATCCGGTCCGAGTTCAGTTGCGTCAGACACGCCATCTACGTTAGCCTCGCTCTCGTATTTGACGGATCCGTCGTATTCGACGCCGTATAGCACTTTAAATCAGAAGCGCCAGTATCAAGTTCAGAGTCAAGGGGGATATGGACAGGGTCAAGGTCAAGGAAACTTTAGTCAAGGACAAAGTGGTTTTAGTCAAAGTGGATATAGCGGTCAGTCAAGTGGTTACGGGTCTGTACCTAGGCACCAAGGAGAATACGGCCGAACGGTACAGGTAAGGCCGTATTATACGGATCAAGGATCCATGGCGCGTCAAAACGTGATGCCCGTACGACGTCACTCCGATGACGATTACGATAACGCCAGCGACATGCAACCTATGTTGGCGACGCAGACATTTCCTCAGGCGCCGACCCCGCAACCATGGCAACACCAACCTCCTATGACGTCATGGCAACAGTCAAATCAGCAGAGGACTGGTTGGCAACAACAACAACAAAACCACCAGCAACAACAGCTACAGCAACATCAAAATCGCCAACAGCAACAGTCAAATCAGCAAAATTGGCGACAAATGAACGTTAGTTACGACGAGCCGCCACTCGCTCAACCGCTTGTGTATCCCTCCGCGAGAAGGCCAATGACATTTGAACAAATCTCCTCGTCTAAAGTGAGCCTTTATGATAATATTCACATGAATAGGCGAGATGATGACGAATAGGGCAGAAGTACAAAATAAAACTTCAGGTTAATTCTAAATCCTCGTAAATACAGCTTGTTCAAAAGCTGTAGTTAACCGGATTTAGATTTAAACTAACAAAAGGCTAAATGCAAAGTTTTGAGATTGTATCATTGTGAAACCGTTACATGTGATGGATTAAGTCCATACAAGTAAGGGATTAAGTCCTTACAAGTGATGGATTAAGTCCTTACAAGTGATAGAATAAGTCCTTACAAGTGATGGATAAAGTCTTTACAAGTGTTGGATTAAGTCCTTACAAATGACGGATTAAATCCACACAAGTGATGGATTAAGTCCTTACTAGTGATGGATTACGTCCTTTCAAGTGTTGAATTAATCCCTACAAGTGATGGATTAAATTCTTACAAGTGATGGATTAAGTCCTTACAAGTGATGGATTAAGTCCTGTCGAAGGTTTACATGGTACAGTTGATTGATTTAGATCATTGTTGAATTTTGGTGCTCCTAATGTTTGTCAAAGTGTTTGTGTTCTGTTCTAGTTAGTACTGCAAGGATTTTCGGAAAGGGCGAGTCTATTTTAGAAATGGATGAAGGTGACTGGCGAGCCTGTCTCAATCTATCGATACAGCCAGTATCGGAGGGTAGCGAAGATGGGACAGGTTCTCCAGTCTATGGATGAAGTAGTTTGTATGTCCAGTCTATGTAAATTTATAATCTAATTATGCCAAAGACCGAAGACTGATAATAGGGTAAAAGCCAAAAGATGGCAACTTATGTATGTATTTTTTTTCAGTTGTTGGTGAGAGGCAATCACCCTTACGGTAGTGGAACTGTAGAAGTTTCACAACATTTCGGAACATATTATCTTTCGCAATGTTAACCGAAGTTTCCCAATGAAGATCATTTGGAAACCTCGGTTAATATTGTCAACTTCCATTATGTTAAAAAATGTTGTGGAACTATTACGGGTTCACTGCCTTAAATTCCGAAACATGAACTGAATTTGAAGCGCAAATCATAGCGCATTTGATTTATAACGGTAGATAATATTCATTTGTTTTAGTGTAAAAGCGATATATCTTTCTGTGAGTGAACAAAAAAAATTATTTCACGACTGTCACACTCAATGACAGATATATCGCTCTTACACTAAAATAAACGATTATTGTTTCACTAATTCAAGATTAAGACAAAATTGGAAATTTTGGACAATTTTTGTTAAAGCACGCCTTTTTCACGAGATTGCTTAATAACATCATTACGTCATTTATTTATTTGGCTACGCTTCTAAAGATGACGTCAAATATGGTCAAATATTAGAAAATATGGTATCAAATTTGGTAACCTCACTGTTTAGAGACGAGATTATCAAGTGATGGTCTACCTTTGTTACTCGATTATTTATCGAAAATCATTAAAGAGGTGATATTGAAAACAAAACAAGAACAACAACAACAACTGAATTTCAGTCAGTAGCAATCCAAAAAGACCAAAGTATGATGAGACTATGCGGATGCACAGGCTGATCTGAGTCTTAAATTTGAAAAGACTGTGTTACTTCAAAAGAAAAATTCCTTTTTATGTCTTAATCTATCTAAAACATCTCCCCTCATATTCATATGATGAAATTAAACGAGAAACATAATCGTTCAATTGTTGCAAGTGTTTGAAATTCTAACTGAATTCAGTTATAGTATTTAATTAATTAGAAATGTTATTTCGATACCAATGTATTTTGTTTTGTTGTTGTTTGTTTGTTGTGTTCAAAAAATTATGTAATTAACTAAATTTTGTTCGCATAGCTGAAACTACATAAATCTATATCTTTAATTTCATATAAAACATTTCGTATTTCAATCTTATCTATTCTGCGTTATTAGTCAACTGGCAGGGCGTGGCTAAACCGTGACGTTATTTGGCGAGTTTACTGCTCAATATTTTGGTTCCTTTTTAAATCGGAGATTTATACCGTTTTCCAGAAATCCAGTCTGTTTGACCCACTACATTTTTACCTTTATCTTCTGAGCAATGTGTTCAAACCAAATTATGTGTTTTCAAACACCGAAGAAACGGCCTTTTCAGTCACAATCTACAAACTTTGTTTTTATCTTATTTACTTTTCGACAAATAGAGAAGAGGCTAATACAAAATTTGATGTAATTTTCGCTTGTAGTAATTACCAGTTAGTATTTTCAGTGTTTATAACAAGAATTTCGGTTGAGTAAAGGAGTTGAAACGTACAATAGGTTAACTGTAAAATAAATTTGTAGCACTTACAATATTACTGCTCTGATTTTTTTTTTCTCGAACGGTCATTTACCAGTTGTAGGGCTGACAACCAATCAAATTCTTTTATGATTATCACTCGGTCAAAACCCACGCGTAAATTCAGACCACGTGGTAGATGCAAATGGACATCGTCTGCTCGAAATGTGTCAATTAAGTTGTTTGTCATTGGTCAATGATCGTCTGCACTCTGACAGGGAGCGTGGGAAGTCTACTGGTGGAATGAGTACTGTTGACTATGTGTTAACAAATAGAAATAATTTTGTAATTTTGAAATATTTGATTTCAATGAGCACTCTGATCACGCTCCAATCCTATTTTCGATAAATTCAAATTTGAGTATGAAGAAAAATTATTCAACAACAAATAAACCGACAAAAACATACGATAAACTGATAAAGGATAGCAGTAAGAGCGATCTATTTTTAGAATAACTCTTGAATTATCATAGAGTGCTGCTAGATTTAATCGATTGGTCAGAAACCAAAGATATAAATAGCATACATTGTAGTTGCCGATTTCACGTGTTTCTTGAGGGAAAATGCATTTATAATATTTGGGAAAACCAAATGCTTGAACATGTTGGTTATCAAAATTGTAAATAGTTTAATGAAAAATGTTTTGTTGCTAAACAGGCTTTTAAACTCTAGAGAGAGGAATAGTATTAACAGACAAGCTTTTAGCTTGGCGTGTGCTCATTATAACAAGGTAAAAAAATCTGCTAAGAAATAATTTAGACTAGCAGAGGGCTATCGAATCAGCAAACTTTCAAAATCGGACCCACGAGGTTGGATGAGCTGGCGATGTCCTCGAAAAGATGGAGTGTTAAGACAAAAAACTCACAAATTGGGCAAATATTTTACCAACTTTTATTGTCCAAATTTGAGCCCTTTTGATTGGCGAACTTTTGCACTATCCCAGCCTCTCAATGATGTCCGATTTACAGTGCTGACAGCACTTTGATTAAGGTTAGTCGGCAATAAGCGTAAGCCCTTGCAAATAACTGTATCCAAAACCTGAAGGATTGACGTGTTTCGAGAAAGTGAACATATTTCAAAGTTTGGTTACAAAACCCACGTAACTTCAGCTTGGACAAGCTGAAGTTACGAGTGTCTGGTTACCAACCAACGATTTAAGCTTTTTTTATTCAACTATCTATAGAAGTAATTAATTATAAATAAAAGCTAATATACCTTAACCTTAAGTGCAACGACCAGTATATAAAGCTCCGCCCTGCCAGGGCAAAAATCATTGATTATACTTACAAGCACTTACTTACGAGTGTCTGGTTACCAACCTACGATTTAACATTTTTTATTAGACTATCTATAAAAGTTATTATAGGGATGAGTGTCTTTTTCACTGCGTTTATTAGGGTATAAAGTGCAATTGCCTTAGCACATGGCAAATAACGCCCGTATGGCAATTGCACTTTATACCCCAATAAACGCAATGAAAAAGACACTCGTCCCTTATAATTGCAATCCTATAGATCAAAGAAACTATTAAATTACTCGGCCAAACATTAAAGCTTCAAGTCTACTTTCTCCGCGTAAAAAATTACACGATCTATTTTTAGATCGTGTATTGTTTATCTCGCTATCGAAGTGAAATGTCATAAAGTAAAACAAATGATACACAAATAAACGACAACATTAAAATTCGTAGTAGTCCAGTCAAATTATGGTAGGACCCAAAACAAATTGCAACAAAAACAATGTTGTGTTTTTTTACATCCATAGACATACCCATTTAACATATATAAAGTAGGACAAAATCGGAAGATACGTATTTTGATTTTTTTCGTGATTTTTATCATAGATTTTTCCCAACTAGACCTGTGAAGACTATTTGACAGAAAACATGTTTAATTCTAAATAAGAAGTTGTTGGTATATCAAAAGCTATGTAGTGGATTGTAATAAGTCATTGGCTGATTGAAAATAGGATATTCTTTGTTATTTGGTCAGTTTTAGAGATAATTATTAAAACATCTTACCCCACCCACTCACTTTAACATTGAAAAGAAGTAGAAAATGGTCGCTTTGGCAAAAAAGGGGTTTGGGCTTCAAGAAATAGGTCTGAAACATTTTTCACAGTCCAAAGTCTTTTCAATTTCCAAGTTAAAGTAGATTTGAACCTTTTTTAACCCCCCCCCCCCTTCCTCCCCGATGTACAAAATTTTAGGTTAGCAAGTGTAACTAAAAGTAGTTGTAGATATAATCACCAATCTTATTTAGCACACCAAAAACAAGATTGTTTTGGATAAGATATATTTTTTAAAAATAATCTTAGTTCTTTTCACAAATTCTGACCTTAAAGCTGTTTTATATTTTCGAAAGCATACGATTCACACAAATTTGATACTTTTTTTTTAAATTCAAAGCCGATAAAAACAACTGTTTTGTTTGGAAAGGATTTAACATCTGTATTAACAATTTCATCACGCTGAAAACAGAGCACTTATCCATAGTTACTGGTATTTTTTCATCGCTACTACCAGGAAATTCCTTTCCGGGCTACATCTTTCTATTCCCAGATATTTTTTACTAGTTTCTACCCGTTGGTTGGAGACAAGTGTCGGACAGGCTGTGCTGCTGGCAGAGATCGAACCTTGAAACCCGTAACTTAATTGATTGATTGAATGGAGTTTAACGCCGCTTTCAACATTTTTTCAGTTATAATGTGGAGGCTGCAAAACCTAACATTGGTTTCCTGGTATTTCTCTCACCAGTACAACCACCACATCCTTACAATTATCAACCTATTGGTGAGAGACAAATAGTGACGAAAGATGAGTGCCGCCGTCTGGGATCGAACCCAGGATCTCTATATTAATTGTCCAACACGCTACCAACTGCGCTATGATGGTGGCTCCCTCGTAACTGGAATCCCGTAACTGGAATCCCAGCGCACAATCATTTGGGCTGCGACGACAGTAGAATTGTCTAGTACTAGTTCTTTCGAATGCAATGCGATGTTGGCCCCATTCAATTCATATTGTAAAAGTTAATTGACAAATTAACAGTAAGGTTAACTGTGAATGTCAAAAGTTTGCGTTTTAGATTTTGCGATTTTCATATTAGGCGTTAAGAAAGTTTAAATTGAAAATTTTTAAACAAGTGCATCACATCAATGACCTAGGAAACAGGTTTTGTTTGTCATTTAACGAGATTCGAAAACATTTCTCAAAACATTACGTGTTAAATTCAAGAATGGCATAGGAATGAATTGGAAATGAAGTGCTCTGATTGCCAATTTATTGGAAGTTTTGATTTTTATTTAAAACAAGACTCAATAAAGTTATTTTGGATACAGGCTTTGTTTGTCATTTGACAAGTTTGGATAATATTTCTCATAAATAACGTGTTAAATTGAAGAATGGCATTGGAATGAATTTGAAATAAAGTGCTCTGAATGACAATTCATTAGAAGCTTTATTTATTATTTAAAACAATACTCAATAAACTAATTTTGATGTGGATAAGTATTCGTCATTTATTTAAACACTATACGAAGAGAGTATGCTTTACTAGTAGCAAAAATATGAAATGATTCAAAACCTTGTGAGAATGTAATGCCAACATTTCCTTTAATATTGAATGAAGAACAAATGATAACGAGCTTAAGCTTCAAAATTATTCACCAAATGAATGTTCACAAACAATTTGTATATCAAAGTTATTTAAATGACAGATCTCGTGAGGCATAAATATTCATTTGGAATGAAGTTGTCTAACGAATTTCTCCTGGTACACCATGCAGATCGATTACAAACGCCCTCTATATTGCGAGGCATAAGATTTGAAATGGTTGAAAAACGAGGTTGAAAGACGTGTTGATTTAAAAAAAAGTTCAGGAAACCTCAATCTTAGTTTTAAATTAGTTGACTTGATCATGGGCTAATAAATTAAACATGAATCAAGAAATGATTCAACAGGTTTGTGAATTTGACCCCCTAGCAAATTTGAGTAGTATATTTCCACAAGATGAAAAAGAAGAGATTTTTTATAGTTTTGAAAAATATGAAGGACCCAAACCTTATCAATTCTCAATTATCTACCAGTTTTGTTTATAAAGTTATATCAATTTCATATTATGTTCTTGAAATACCTTATGGGTTGATAATCGTAGACTGATGTGGAAAAGCAGCTGTAGACTAAGAGAGGATGTAATGGTGGCACTGGTGTGAGAATACCAGGAATCAATTGTAAGGTGCTGCTGCCGCCGCGATATAAATGAAAAATTGTTGAAAACGGCATAACTCCCCCCATTCAAACAAACGAAACTTGAAATAACTTGTTTTGATGAAAATAATGTTAATTAGGTATTGTAAGAAACCATTTCCAATTTCTACCATATTATTCTTTGAATTTGATTAATGTAAGAAAAAAAGAAGGATAATTATGAAAATTTTAAAAATTTAACCAAAAACGTTTAATTAAAGAACCTGGAGAACAATTTTGGTAAATCGTTTTAGAATGCCACCCAAGACACATAATTAAGTATATTTTTTTAGGGGGGGGGGGGGGGGGGGTCAATGGTTTAAAGTTTAAGACATATTATTACTAAGATTAGACAAGTTTGTACAACCGAAAACTTTTGATTTTTAATGTAAATGAAATTACAACAAAATTTACTATATAAGATTTGATCTTAATGCAGTTGTGGTAACCCCCTATTTACGGTTATCAAATGACCACAGTTTTATTGTTGTGTCTTACTTATGCGAACCCTCTTTTAAAGTTTTAGGTAAGGTAATTTCAGAATTTTAAATGGTTCTTTGTGTCATTGTTATACTGAATTAAAAAAGAAATGTAACACTAGATTAGTGACATATATACCTTCATTTTGAATTGTTTGGAATTGAAGTTTCAGAAAATTATTCTTAGACAGACAGATCACAGGCAATTTCATTATCCAATTTTCGTCAAATACACAAACCTGCGTTATCATATAAGACAAGGTGTCGACCTAGTCATGTACCTCATCAACTATCACCATTTCTAGCATATTTTACACAAAATGGTTATAATGAAAAGGAAAATTATCAAGAAAAAAAATAAACTGATAACAATGTTGTCAAAATAACTATTTAAGACATAGGAAATAACAAAATTTATATTCAGTGACTAATGGGAGAGTTTACATGAGCAAATGTTGGATACATGGTCTTTTTTCACGAAACAATTGCCTGTGGGATAGGCACACATACAAATAGATCAATCTAATAAAACAATTTTGTTTTAAATTTGTTGACAAGGGTATATATCAAAATGTTTCAATACCAGAAGCTATTTTTTTCTCCATTCTAATTTTAAATCAAGTGGGTGGGGTAAGATTAATTTGAATTTGTCTTTTTATGTTTAAAATGCCATACTTTTGACTCAATCCATTAGAAAAAGTTGTGGTTTTATGTCTAGAGGTAATTCAAATGATTTTTGATTTGTTTTGCTTACACAAATCAGTTTTATTCCAGGTATATCACACAATATTCTCATTAAATTGGTAGTATTACAGGCATTACTAGTGGGTATCAAAATGTACGGAAAAATCAAAATACGTATCCTCCGATTTTGTCCTACTTTTAGTATGTCATCTAGGGAGGGTGAAGCTACTCAAAAAAGCCAAGAACGTTTTTGTTGCAATTTGTTTTGGGTTGAGGCCATATTTCGCTATTTTGACTGGACTATAGAGGTACTTATGACAAAAAGCTTGTTTCTGCCAAGTAAGTCTGTATTTTTAAACGAAAACGGCGTGGTCGGTCTTAGTTGAGAGGGTTGCTTGACGGTCTTCGTCGACTTGCTGTTTTCTAAGTTTACGTCGGCACAGAATCAGAACTGCATGCTTGTTATCGTAAATTCTTTCGAAAATATCTTAATTTATAATAGATTAAATAACAATGTTGCGTTGATGATCGGGAATTATGTAAATTCGAGTTCCTACAACACAGGACTTGCAGATCGAAGGTCGGGGGTTTCCCGAAAGACCTATTGCATTTTATACAGAAATAAAGCGCAATGGATTTCCCCACGTGATACGATTTAAACCAATCAGAATTCTTTATTTTATTGGATTGCAATTATTTATAAATAAAAGCTGATATACCTTAACCTTAAGTGCAACGACCAGTATATAAAGCTCCGCCCTACCAGGGCAAAAATCATTGATTATACTTACAAGCAAAGAGATCGATTGAATGGTTGTGTCCATGGTCGCGAAGTAGAGCCTTGGCTTCTTGAACAAGAGGTATCGAGTTCGATTTCTGGGAGCGGCTATCGATCTTGGGTCCTGTCATTGGCCCACACTTTCGGCGTGTGTACTGGTAATTCATGCCAATATCATTCAAAGTCATTCATCTTGTCAATTCTTGATTTCTTAACTGTACCACTTTTGAATACCAAACGAATGTGAAATTACCTTCTGAAAGCTTTTAGATAATAAATTGGTCTCAAGTAGTAAAATATTACTAATTTACCCATCAGATTTATTGTTCAAGTTCAAGACAAAATATGTATTTTCATAATACAGTTTCCAGAACTGAAAAGTGAGCTATTGTCACCAAGGCGCTTCGAGAAAATATTCTTGTTTCTGCTTCTGCTCACCATTCAAGCTCAATCGTCGTCGTTAGGCAGATTGATAGGTTAAATTGAGTTTTACGCCGCTTTCAACATTTTTTCTGTTATATCGCGGAGGCTGGAGCACCTAACAATGGATTTTTGGTATTTCTGTCACCAGTACAACCGCCACATTCTTTCCTAGCCTGTAGCTGCTATCTCACATAAGGTTACGATAATCAACCCATTGGTGAGAGACAAGTAGCCGGAAAGAATGTGTGCTGCCGTCGGGGATCGAACCCGGTCGTTAGGCCGAATGTTTTAAACTAAATAAACAGGACAATTGCTGGAATTGGAGCTGAACGTACAGGTCAACGCCATTCTCTTGTGAAGGATAGCCGTAAAACCCCGTAAATACTTTCAGTGGTATTATGCGTTATTATTCATACGTCAGGATGTGACATAGCCGTGACGTAATTTGACCAGTTCATTATGAATAAATTCATTTTCGCTATGACGTGTCGATAAATAAAGTCTGATCGAGGAGGAGTTATATGCAAAAGGTAAAACCCGAGGGCGGGGCCCGAGGATTTTGCTTTGCATGTAACTCCTCCCACCATCAGACTTCATTCATCGATACATCATGGCGAAAATGAAATTTTATCCATAATAACACTATCACAAACCTGAAATTAGGTTTTTTTATCATCCTCTGGGTGTAAAATTGTATTAAAACATTTTTCTGTGTGTAAAATTAATGGAAAAGTAATTATATTGACATAGGGAGAATTTCACAGAGAGCGGAGTGCGGCATTTAGCACGTGGGTTATATAACATTAAAAGAATCAACGTACGCGATAAAGATGACGCAGGGTAAAAAATGGGCGTGGCTATATGTATACAAAGTTTAAACGTATGACACATGCCTTTATTGCAATACAGTTTTATGTAATTTCTTCTTATTTCATATTGTCCATGATTAATGCCCTGGCAGGGCGGAGCCTAAGTAACGGGTCGTTGCACTTAAGGTTAAGGGAAATCAGCTTTTATCTAAATAACCTACTTCTGAAGAGAGTCGACATAAATAACTCGAGACCTTAAATCATAGATTGGTAACCAAATCCATGTAACTTCAGCTTAATCAAGCTAAAGTTACGAGGCCTTGGTAACCAAACAATGAAATGTGCTCACTCTCTCAAAGCACGTGAATCCTTTAGGTTTTAGGATACATTTATTTGCACGCGTTAACGATGATTTCCTCCTAAAATTTGAAAGGACCCAAACTTTTCAAAAGTAAACTCGCCAAATTACGTCACGGTTAAGCCCCGCCCTGCCATATCATTAATTACGCAGAATACATGCGTTTAATGCCATCGTGTTATAATTTTCAATAAACTGGGTCCTTTCGAAAGCTAGTCGGTAATTATATTTAAAGCATGTAAATAATTGTATTCTTAAACCAAACACATTTCATTGTTGGGTTGCCAAAACCTCGTAACTTCAGCTTGTCTTAGCTGAAGTTACGGGAGATTGGCTACCCACATACGATTTAACGCTTCATTTCGACTTTAACAGTTGGTAACTATGAAAAAGCTGATTTTCTTTAACCTTAAATGCAACTATCTGGTACTTATGCCCCGCCCTGACACGGCAAAAATCACGGATTATATATTGTAACAGATGAGTTTTCGATGATTTTATACGTGTTTTACAATAGTTCATACTGCTTTTTAACATATAGATCTTATGATAACTTTATGATATTAATAAATGCTGCATATTGTTGTTTGCTTGTTTGTTTGATTTTTATCCATGTACATGTTTTTACCCTTTATTACCAAATTATATACATGTAGCATCGTTTAACAGGGATTTGTATTTTACAAAGTTTTACAGGAAATTTTGAACCGCACTTGAGATTACACGAGACTTGCAAAATGACTGAATTTGCAAACGCTATTAACAATGAAAATTAGAACTGTCGCCTGTAAGGAATGACGAATAACCCCCAACTGCTGCCTCTTTTGAAATGAGGTCAAATTGTAACCATTGAAATGTTGGCCATCAAGTAGACATTTTTTACAAGTTTTAAGTCAATGAGGTGCAATGACTATGTAGAAAAAAAGGGATTTTGTTCATCATTGAAGAGGGAAATTATGGATTTCCCGCAACGTCGAACATGGCGTTTATGTTCCGGAATTAACGCGAGGACCACTTTTACTTTTTTAATCTGTCAACCTGTTCAGGAGTTATGATTTATTCTCTATATATCGTATTAAAGAAAATAAATCAAAGGGGCATTACTCTTGATATAGTTAATCATAATGGAAACTGCAGCTGCAGACTCCGTTAAGGTTTCAGCAACATTGGTGAAGAACTGTAGAAGAAGAGGTCACAATTTTTCTTCACTATATATTCTACTTGTATATGGGATATATATAATACGTATTTAGTGTTTTGTATGAGAAAAAATATCTTACAAGGTTGGGAGAATTGATCACTGTCGAGGCTCTGCCGAGACAATTATCAATTCCCCAAACCCAGTTAGATATTTTTTTCAATCTATACACTAAATACGTATTATATCTATCTTATAACCTCTATTTGCCTTGTTTTTGTTTTTTTGTAGATTTTTCCATCAGAAATGCAAGTTTCTAAAAATAACTGCATAATATTTTTGTTCTAAAAATAACTATGTAATATAATTAAAAAACATCATACGGGATGTTACCACAAGGATATTTGTATAGTTATAAGGTAAAATAATTAAAAGGGAAATAACTCCTGAAATAGTTCATTAATAGATGACGCCACATACCAAATATCAAAGCTGTAGGCCTTTCTGTTTTGGAGAAGAAAATTATTATAAGTTTTCACTTATATGCACCTATGTAAAACTTAAATTTCTTACTATCCCCAGGGACGGGCAAATTTTTACCCTGGGGCCATAACGGGAACAATCTTGATAGAGATCCACTAAAGGGTCCTACAAACCAAATATGAAAGCTGTAAGCCTTATGGTTTTGGAGAAGAAGATTATTTGAGTTGTCACTATAAAAGCCTATGTAAAATTTGTGAACCCCGGGGATAGGCCATTTTTGACCTGGGGGCCGTAATTTGAACAATCCTGGTAAAGGTCCATAGGATGATGCTACATACAAATATTAAAGCTATCGACACTTTTGTTTCGGGGAAGAAGACTTTAAAAAATTTTCACTATATGAGCCTATGTTGAAATTTTTGACCTCGGGACAATTTTGACACAGGAGGCCTAATTTGAACATTCTTTGTAGAGGTCCACTTGATAGTGCTACATCCTGAATATCAAAGCTGTATGCCTAATGGTTTCAGATAAGAATATTTTTAAAGATTTCCTGAAATTCGCCCTTTTTGTTGACATGGCAACAAGAGCTCTGGAATTCAATTCTTTGAACAACTTTGGAAGAGCTTGACCAAAGGAACATTCCTGCTACGTTTGATCAATATCTGTCCAATAGTTTTAGGCATTTAGCTGCATAGAGAACAACATATATTTATTCTATTTAGGATAATGATTCAAAGGGTCATAACTCCTGAAACAGTTGATAAATCAGTATGAAAATTGCAGATGCACAAGTTCTCATTGCAAAGAAAGTTTCGGTAAAGTTTGGTCTGGAAAGGTGGGAGGAGATGAGGACACAAAATAATGTCCCCGGACGGACGGACAGACCGACAACCTAATTTCACTATACCCCGCCCCTCTTACTTCGTAAATAATAAATTCTTATAAATTAGAATAAGAAAAAAACTAATCTGGAAATTGGTTATCTACCTTCCTGTGAAATAATTTTTGAAAAGCGACCTCTGGTTGGCCTTTTCTAGAACTAATATCTTTTTCAAATATTTATTTACGAAGTTCCCAGATGGTACGTTTTGGCGTGACGGGTCACAAATATTAATTTTCTAGTCTGTAATAAATTAGTAAGACTAGCAGACTAACGGAAACACTCATTCATTCATAGATCGAAGAAAATCTGTGGTAAGTAGGCATGCGAATTTTCAACCGAAATTCAGTTATTTTACAGCTAGGGAACATAACCATCATCGTCTTTGGCTTATTATATCAAAGACATTCTTCATTTCCCATTATTTCCTATTTGTAAAAAAAATCTATACATATTTATCAGAGAATTAATTCCATGTGATAGTTGTTAAATTCAATTACATTTGTATTTCTTTGATACAATATTTTGCTGAATGACACAGAAATGTTTAATGAACAAAGAAATGATCTTGGTTTTGTAATACAGTGGTCTCGCGTTACCTCGAGAGGACGAAAAGTCGAACTCATGCGAAGGCTCGAGCTCGGCTTCAGGTCCCGACGTGTCTTATTCTTTTACTGCACTAACTCGAAAGCGCAATTACTCGGTCGCTCGATCAGCAATCTCAGTCCCGTGGTCAAATTTTATTGCATTCCTTAGAGCAAAGGGGTTCGCATCTTTTTGACATGCATTGTTTTGCATCAAAATTAACTCACAATGCGTAAATGTTATTTCGGTCCATCGTAAAGAATACCTTTATATTTTTTTCACAGGGTATCGAGACGTCAGACGACTTGTTTTCACACCTCTTTGTATGCCTCACTTATTTAATTTTAGGGAGTAAATGACGGGAATTTAATGATCAGAAAATAATTTTGAGACTTTGAAATAATTATAAAACAAATGAACAATTTTGTCGAATTAATGCATATTATCATTTGAAAGTCTTTCGAAAATTATCCTCGTGAGTAATTCAGCATATTATTCATCTTTATAACGAAAGATATAGACGATCGCCCACCGAAATATCATAACTACACTTTTTTCAGCTGTAGTTACAATATTTCGGTCGCCCATCGACAGTGTTCGGAACAAAACGTGGTTACAGTAAAATGCGTGGATCTTTAATTGTCTTGAATCCTGCTTCGCTTTAAATTTTGTTATCTATTAAACATAACTTTTCGATTAATTCCAGTAAAAAAAATCATAAAAAGTTGTAAACTTCTTTCTATGTTTTTTGTTGCCATTTCAGGGAACACCCTTACAATTTTATTTTTTGAGATACCGAAGAAGTTAGCTCTGAAGAAAACATTGTGAGAATAGAAGAAATTGCTTTCAACCTTGCCTATCTTCTGACTGATTAAATGTCTAAAGATTTGTTATTTAGAAACGATAGCTACGAAAATATTGTAAGGAAGAAAGAATATGTTTGTCATAAAACCTCACATTTAAATTGCTAAATCTAAACTTTTGTCATTTCAATGACAATTATGTACAGAGCACAGACACCATTAACGTTGACGCCGACGCCTTCATCGACTTTTTTTTTTCTTTCTCTTTTTAACGCTGACAATTTGACCAAATTAACAAATCGTTTTAAATCATAAAATTATTGATCCTTCAAAAAAATATTCCTCAATGAGTATTTACATAGGTACTGTATATTTTGAAGGCAAAATATGCAAAGGTGAGTTTAAAACGCAGTGAAACGTCTTCATAGAGGACAACTTTGCGTACTGGCATTAACTCGAATCATGCTATGACTCGAACAAATTGGTCGATCCCGTGTGTGTTCGAGCTGTCTCGAGACCTCTGTACAAAAATTAGATGTTTTTAATAGGCGAATGTATAAACAATATTTTCTGAGATTAATTTTCATCGAAAAATAATTAATCTTGTCAAACGCAAACAAGATATCCTTCTAAAAATTGAGAGGAACTGTGAAATTGATCTTGTATTCCTTCATTATGACGGAATAGGTATATGGATGCTCATCATAAATCGGTTATAACAAGTAACATAAATAAAAGCAAACACTGAGAAAGCTAAAATAATGAAAGAAACAAAGTAAAATGTGCGCTTTTCTGCTGTCTTTTGTTGAGAACAGCCTCTTTATAAACATGAAATTAAAAAAATATAATTTGAATCAATTAATTTGAAATCTCCTGCAAAACATCTAATATCGAAAAGGCGAGTTTTCCTCGTCTGAAAATGGCTATCCGGCGATTTACTTTTTTTGTGAAATTTCAAGGGAGAAAACCATTACTTTCAGACAACCTGTATCTTTTGATTACTCTACCCTTGAAAACTATTTAGATAGGAAAGTCTAATAATAATATTATTTTCTTCACAAAGCCTCTAAACGTAGAGCATCAGTACACGGTAATTAGGGTATCTGCGGACAGATGACATGGTCGAATTTTCGAATTTCTTAAAACCCACAATGAATGCTGAGACTTATCTTTAAAATGCAGATATTAACGAACCTGCAATCAAAAGGAGTTTGAAGCTCGTACATTTGACGTCGTATATAGCGGCCCCCCTTTTCGACCAGACAAAATCAGTAATTGCACATATTTTCTGAAGAAATTGACCGATTTCAAAGTACTGAAAGTTTATTGAGAAAGGCATTAAAACGTCCAGGCAAAAAGTAAGTCTTACGTCAACATTCGTTTTAAAGTGGGGGTAACAATTGCCTAGATTCTCTACGTTCAAAAGTGTTTACTTTGTCTACACTTAACTATGTTATAAGTACTTAAGCTAGTTGTCTGAAGATAATTGAAATATGAATCAAAGTACTGAAAGTACTGTAAAAAGCAATCTACCAAAAGCTTAAAAATTAAAAAAATTAAAAATTCAACTTATAAAAGTTGATAATGGTATTAAAAAAGAGACACTATTGAATTGAATAGTCAATACTTCAAAACTGTGTGTGTGTTGGGTTTTTTTTTGTGTGTGTGTGTGTTTTTGTCTTTTTTCAATATCATCAATGACTACTTTCTCCCGACCAATTCCGTCAGATGTCCAATTTCTCCCTCTCTCTCTCTCTCCGAAAATCAAATTCGTTTCGCTATCATTTGAGAGCCAAAAGAAAACTGATGAAAGTAAAAAAAAAAAAAAAAATAAATAAAACACATGCATTGAATCAGTATCTAAAATCAAAGCACTGAAAGTACTGAAGGTGGGCGTTTCTGTAGGCATTTTTTTAAAGAATGAGATGAAAAGGAAAACTATTCAAGTAAATATACGATCAATGTATAAGTCACATTCGCTCATTTGACCTGTTGTTTGTATACAAATGTACTGCAATCAATGCTCAAGGAGCGAATTCGGGTAATGAAATGTTTCGACAGGTTACTATGCTAATAAAAAGGAATTGCACTCTCTTATTGTAAAGCCTATGTTTCCGATTCATTACATGAATAACACTATCAAGTTTGTTGCGCGCTGGCAAATGCTTTTAAACGATAACGCTGTAACCCAACACCATGTAAGGCGTCACATTTAAACTCGTTACAAGAAAAATTGTTAAAGTTAGAGTTGACGACGATATGTAACGTTGATCATAGAAACTCTATATCTGATAACGTGTAAATTCGCATTCGGGGCAACTTTTCTTGCATGAGTGAAAGACAGGGAGAGGTCAGCGTTAGGTCACATAGATGTCGTACAGTAACAACAACTAATTTATTGAGTGGAATTGGAAGATTTCCTTATCTACATGTCGCTTTTTTCATAAATTTGATTTACAAGGCGCTGTTAAACTTGTTTATTCTCATATTTTTCATTAAGGTTAGATCTACTTAGAAATACAAAGGATGCTTAATGAGAAAACAAATCCTCACACAATCGTTCCATATGACGTTTTAAAAATCTTATTAAGCTATTCTTTTCATCTTCTCTAACGAACGCACATCTGTTTATTAATTGATATAGACGGTGAAAGAAATGAGGGTATAGCACAATGCCAGGATGTCGTCTGCTTCTATCTGCGCCACTCTATTCGCAGATTCCACCATCAAATTAAGTCACAGGAAACTTTTCTCGCTTTTCTCTCAGTTTGTATTTTCTTCCTTAGACCACGAGAAATCCCAATAGGCGAATCAACGCCGTGCCGTTAATTAATATCATTGCGCGCAGATAAAAAACGCCTGGTAAAGTATTTGCGACTGATTTCGCTTTTTGTAATGAGTCTTTAAGTAATCTACAAACTGTAAAGAATCCTTAGTTAATGCCTTTTCCAAAATGCACAGTCGTATGGTCTTGAAAAAAAGAACATTGAAAGCTATTAACATCTGACTGGATTTTTTAAACATTCTAACACTGAAATCGTCCACCAAAAACTACCATTAACAAATTTACACAACCTTTTCCAAATATCGGCAGTAACAGCATTTAGTTATGTATTCTACAACAACGTCCCATATTTTGGCTGAAGAAATAAGCTAATCAAAAATAAGATTACTATTCGATAATTTATGCAAATATCTCGGTTGATGATACATCTTCATACAAAAAAAACTACATTGACGTTATGCGTTTCTTTTTCATGTCAGTATATTTTTCCAAATCGCACTTTTCCATATTTCATTATTAAACATAAATTCGCTTTTCTCTCTGCTGGTGTATAAACAAAATAGATTTAAGACGTCGCGCTCAAAATTGGCGTACAATTGAAAAATAGCTTACTTCACATGTTGAAAATATTTATCCTCGGTCAATATTGATTGCATCGTAATGATTTATGAACTAAAATAAAATTTTATTAATAAATTTACCAAATATAATCTTTGCACAGTTCAAATTAGTGCAAAAACGTATTTTTTACCCATTTTTCTCGGCGTGCGTTGATTAAGAACGCTGGTAAGATGTAACACAAACGACTTGTTCCATTTCTGAAAAAGGAAAATTCTTGGCTGCTTATTAGCGCAATTTTAAGGCAATACAATCATCGTGACCTATCGCAAATTCCCTTTCACGTACTTTTAAAATTTTTTAAGGATAGATACACAACTTCCTTATACAAAACATAAGATAATAATATCCGTCGAAAATGTGAGATTTTAATTTTTAACATAGACGCGTTCCAATAATAATGTTTTTAAACATTGTTTTAAGAATCTGTTCAGTACTGTCCATACACAAAGTACATTAAAATGATATCTAGCGATGTAAAACTGAAATCACAGTTTTTCTCAGGGTCTTTATTAATATGGGTTTGAAAATGTCTAGTCGCCCTGTAATGCGCGTCGAAAAAAGATAAAAATGTTGCGATTCGTGTATTTAGATATTATTTTATAGTAATATGGCCACCATATTAGTAAGTTACATTGATACATTGAAAAGGTACATACTGAAACGAAAAGAATGATATATCATTGTTCTAGTTTGAGTATCTAAAAACAATCATATTCAAATAATGAAAATGTCTAGCCACGATGTAATGCTTGGCTCTCAAAGAACGTCGACGTCGAATACGTATTTAAAGTTGTTATTTTGACTTATCCAGTTGATCTCGGAATTGATGACTTACTATTTATATCAGGCGATGAAAATATTTTGTTCTTGTTAAGGGACCAAAGTTTTAAATTGTTCTTGTCGAATACATAGTGCGGTGCCTTATGTAATCCCGTAGGATTTTCGTGCTGAAATTGATTTTCTAAGTTCAATTGGTTGTCTAGGGGTCAAGCAATCGGAAACTATGCGGGTCCAAATTTTTCTGGTCTGTTCCCCGATTTTATGGGCTCTCATTAGAGCCCATATGGGCAAAATGGGTATTTTCCTAATACTGGGTTCAGGAAAGGCGTTTTGTCTTTCTTCTTAAATGTTTTCTTTAGTTTTAAAATGTATTTAGTGCTAGAACATTTAAGAAATTACAGTAAACGATATTTCAGTAGCTTTTTGACTATTTTTGGGCTCTCACGGAGCCCAAAAAGGCAATTTTGGCTCTTTCCAATTAATGGGTTTAGGAAAAGTATTTCTTTTGTTTAGACATTATTTCTTAAACCTTATTTGGTATAAAGTGTTGGTTGGCATTGAAATAATGCAGGTCAATGTCCTCTAGGATCATTTCAGGATTTTATGGACTCTCATAATAGCCCATGTGAACAGATTTGGGTGCTTTTTTTGAAGAAGGGCCACAAAAAAGGTAATTTTCATTGCGGTTCTCCAATTACTTTCAGCACGTTATTGTACTTAAGATAGCTATAATAAACAATTAACCCATATTTAAAGTCTAATATGCCTTTGGATTGGCTTGCAAAGGATCCCATAGGAGCCGGACTATGAGTTTCCGAAGTTTAGTTTTAAGAACAACGGCATTTCTAATGGTGTTCAGGGGTACCAAATTTGCTGTAAATGATTCTTCATGGTTGAAAGAAATGTCGATCAAAATTCTCTTAACCAACAACGAGATGTTTGATCAATTTAACTGGATCCCATATGAACCAACACGAATACTTTGCCTTATAATGGGTAGGGGAAAATCAACATTTCTCGATCAACATTTCTCGATCTACATTAAATTATGAAGGGTTATGATGAGGGTAGAATTAGAAAAAATATGCATCAAATATCTAAAGCCGACACATGATAATCGGCGTTTGGTGAAGCCCATATGTACTGGTTTGAATATCCTCCAAATATACGAAGCCACTACTCTATAGTTTGAAGCCTTCTTACACAAGACAAGAATCATTGTAGTCGAAAATACCTAAAATATATCACCCCGGTCGAATGTATCAAACTTGCTATACTAAGCACCACACCCTTTTAACTGATAGATTTGACTTTACTGTAAGTTACAAGATTGTGGAGAGGTATAAGGTCAAGAAGGAGAATAACACTATATTTGTCAGTTGAGAAACACGATTTCTTGAAAATTTTACTGATGGAGACAATTACTCGATCTGTAACTTAGTGATCATGAGTGTTCTGACCTTCACAATCACTTTACTATAACTTCTTTTCGGTTGCCACAGTTACTGTCTTCATTGTTTCGTACTGAAATAGGCAAGAAACTCAGTACAAGGAATGATAATAATTTTCGATGATCACAAAAGATGTTTCTATGACTTAAAAGTTTCATTTATAAATCGAAGTTAAAGGTTTCCGATGTAATCGAACTGTTCTTGTGGGTCTTATTTTAAAATGACTGGTAAGAAAAACAATCATTATTATTCTGTCTAAGATTTAAGAAAATTTCCTTGTCACTGTGCATGTTTCACACGTCTTGCAAACCAAAACAACATATTTAGTGTTGGTAATTTCTTAGAAAACATTGCCTCGTCCCTTGTATGACCAATAAAAACTAGTTGGTGAAAGTCCGTTTCTTCAGATTTGAAAGGGCGTAGCTGCTACCGGAACAGGGAACTGCAGGAGTTTTGCGCTTGAAGCGGAAATAACAATGTCCGTTCATGTCATATCTAATGGTTGTTTCATATTAATTTTCAACCTATTCACGTAAAAAAATTACGGTATATTTTTATTTCTTTGAAGACATATCTACCAAAAAAATCCAAGTATTTTCCTTCAGCTATGTGAATCAAGCAATATTAGAGCAGCCTCGCTTTACCTAAGTCCAATACTTTCTCCGTGGCATTAAAGTAAATACCGGAAATCATCACCTTGATATGCATCGCCTTTTTGGTATATACATCTGGTCAGCAAGAAAGTCCCTACTTTAGCCAAAACAAAAACCGAATACTCACACTCATCCATTGAATATGGACATTTTTTCAGGGGCTTTCGCTTGCACTAGATGAGTTGAAAAATCCAAACAAGAATCGGATGACCATGCCAAATGATGGTCTTTACCAAACATGCATTTTCAGAGACAGAAAGATATAATTAAAATCTGCAATATTATATGTACACAGATTACTGTTATTTTGATGGTAATTGTGCCTGTTCATCATTCAAAATTTCTATACTGTCCTGAATCATTAAAAGCTGATGTAATTTAAAAGACACCCAATATCGTGTATTTCATTAAAATGACGGATTGACCTCTTGGTCATGTCATAACTGATGTCAAGAAAAATTGAACAAAATTGATAAAAGTTACAAGAATTTGTTTGTAATAAGCGTTGCAACCATATGCATGCGTCTAAATATCACCTCTTTTACTTATTTTCTAGGAAGATCTACTATTTGTTTTAAAAATGCAGTGAATTCTATCAAAACATATGAGATATATACTAAAAGACATTTCCATAAGAGTGTCTGTGAGTAGGGACATATAGTGAACTAATGCAGGCGTTTTGCCTGCGAATGCTTCAGAATGTTTACAAGTATGGCAATCCGTAAGGACTCAATAATCTGTAAGTGTAAACCTTGTTTCAACAGCAATTGTGTGTCTTTCCATAGAAATTTCAAAGGAAAAGAGCTGATGCCCTTATCTATAACTATTACTCCTATCTTATTGGCGAACTTGTTGTTCGATACAGTTCTAAATTTGTGCATAAGCGAACTATGCATTATATAGAGCTTACTCGAGACGTTAAAGGGCGCTTAAAACAATTTGAAAAAGAGTAAAGTGGACAAATTAGCAAAATTAAGACGACGTGATTTTTAATCGTGGAAACTTATAAATGTCAAAGCAAAAATACAACATTAAATGCAAACATATTTATCCGTTGTATACATTGTGTATTTTCAATATGCCGAAAATGCTCTTATGGGATTCATTATGCGCCAATGAAAGCGGTATGGGCTATGAAAATTTGATTAACATATTTTTTACTGAGACCCGAATCCGTTAACTTATAAGGATTCAGAAGTGCTTCTCTTCAGAAATCTTTTCTTGAACCAAATTGTTGGCAAAGAAAGAATGATGACACATATGAGCTTATTATGGGTCCATTAATGGGTCGATTAATAGTAATTTGGTTAGGAAATTTAAATGGAAAATTTCCGACCCAAAAAGATCATTGATACCTTTTGTGGTACGAGTGAGCAACATTAAAAACAAACATATTTTAAAAATACGTCGTTTATTATATAAATATGTCGTATATCTGCATTATGAAAAAAAATAAACACACACACAAAAAAAAACCAAAAAAAAAAAAAACATACACACACACACACAAACCCACACAAAAAACAAACCTCTTATGTGCTTCATTTAGCGCTAAAGCACCAGGTATAATTAAGAACATCGCGAAATTGAAAGATATTCCTAACAAATTTATTCTAAATCATTTACTCATCGTCCCAGCATTCATTCGCATAACATTATGTATATTTTGAACGCATTTAACGATTTTATATTACCCCCCTTTAAAGTCATTCAAAACATGCTCCTTCCACTCATTCAATTTCATTTCGACATCATTCCACACTCATTCACTATGTCAATTTCACTATCTTTTAACTGTATGGGTTATGAAAATTTGATTCATATACCATTGTACCATTTGTGGTACAAGTAGGCATCATAAAGAGGGCTATCTTTTTTAAAAAAAATCGCGAGTTCAGAAAACTCCTAAATCTGTTCATATAGAATTATTTTAAAGCCCATCAAATATAATATCAGAAGTTAAACATTGAAAAATGATATGCATCAACACTAGCAAACGCTAGGTATTGAACTTATTTTGAAAAGAAAAGTCAAAGGAATGTAATTTTTGTGAATCTTATTTAAGGAAAACACCCCAATCGGCTCATATGGGCCATTATGAGAGCCCACAAAAATTCTAAAATGACCCTAGAGAACATAGACATGCAAGTATTTCAACGCCAGCCCATACTTATTAGTTATTACCTAACAGGTCTTTAGAAATCATCTCGATAGAAATAAGTTTTTTTACGTAACCCATTAATAAAAATAACCCCCCCCCCCCCAATATTGCTATTTCGGGCTCTGTGAGAGCCCATTAAAGGGAGAAATAAGCTTTTAAAACATGGCTTTTTGTAATTTTTTTAACTCCAATCCACGCTAAATACACGGTAAAACAAAGAAATCATTGTAGAAGAAAAATACAAATTTCATGAGCCCTCTTTATAGGAAAATACATTTTTTACTCATATGGGCTCCTTTGAGAGACCATGAAATCGGGGAATGGGCTCGGAAAATTTGGACCCGCATAGTTTGCGATTGCTTGACCCCTAAACAATCAATTAAAACCGAAAAATCAATTACAGCACGAAAATCTTACGGGAGCCCTTTTTCGTACATAAGGAACCGCACTAACACATGTACATGAACATCAACCCTTTGCTGTTTAATCCCTGCTTTTGACGTGTCTGTGACTTTTTGATTGAGAAAACATTGTGAAAAAAAAAGAAGAAATTGCTTCTGACAAGCAATTTCTTCTTTTTCCACACTATTTTCTACCCTACTGAATGGTTATTTTTCAAATTAAACCCACTTTAAATTTTCGTCTGCAAAACCTTTGAATTTAGACAGGTCTAAAATTTTGTAAAACAGGAAAGGGTTAATACCTAGGAGTACATTTGTGATCCGTCAAGCGAAAATGGACCATATGGGAAGCGTGTAATCGTTCATCTGGGCCCAAGGTTATAAAACTGTTCTCATTCTCAACTGAGAATATTCTCAGTCATAGATCTTAAATAAATGAATGAACACAGAAGTTAATATAAATAAGTTTTTATCTCAATCTCAATTTTACAGAATAGAAGCTGTTTATCATTGAAATATTTGCAGTCAATAAGCCAACCATAACATTAGGTATCATTTATTATTATTTTATCCGAGAATAGCAAATGTGAATGCATATAAACACAAAGAAAAGAATCTGGATCGATGATTTCTGAACCTGCTAAGGCAGGATTCAGAGGCCGGATTATTCCGTTTTCATAGCATAATATAATACAATATGGCTGCTGTAATATAAATTCACAAAACATTTCATTGATGTGCACTTTAAGCTAATAATGTTTGAACGTAGTACAAAATTATAATAGACAAAAATAGAAAATTAACAAGAAAAGCATGAATTGTTAGAAAACAGTTTACACGATACTTAAATTTCACCTTGGTCACGGATCTTATTTGCCTCATATAGAAATTTTGAAAATTTAACCAAAACACTCTTTCTCTCATTATTTATAAGCATTATAAATTTATTAATAGTGGGCCAAGTATAATAGAACTTCGGTAAAAAAAATTCTCAGGTCATAATATAGAGGACAAACTAAAGCAAAATGGTATCCATCCTCGATAGCATTGGTATTTCAATGTTTACAAATTTTCTGTTCTCTTGGAATATTTGAAAACCTTCCTTCTTCTATCAAAAGACTATGGGACGAACATCTAAATTTGGATAGTGTAAATCTTTCTATGTTTAATATTACTAACACAATCTAGATAATTTTCAATGTTAAAACATATTTTATATTGATTGTATAGAATTAATTTACGGCTATTCTCTTTTCCTGATATCCAGCTCTGTATGTACGTTTCTTTAATTCTAGATATAATCAAACTAAGATCATTACTATCTATACGAGCCTTATAATAAAGATATGTTAGTCCTATGTTATCCAGTAAAGTCGATATATCTCTACGGAACGAATTTACAGCATTGCCCATTGAATTAGTCAAGTTATAAACTTTACAAAGAACCGTGTCTGGATTACTACAAATTCGATACCAGTTCTTTACAATGATAATTTTCCTTTGCACCGATAAGGGATACAGACCGAATTCGCCGTACACAGCCAGTAAAGGCGTTTGTTTTTTAACATTTAATATTCTGCGCAAAAATTTAAGATATACTTGTTCCACATCCTCAGCTCTGTTAAACCCCCATATACTTGCCCCATATGTCAAAATAGGTAAAACTAAGCTATCAAAAAAGATTTAATTGCTCAGAAACATTCAAAGAAACTTGGTCTAGTGTTTTATTTAATGCAAATAAAGCTTTCATACCTTGCTCTGATAATTTCTTTTGAGCGTTATAAAATTTACCGTTATAAGTCAATGTATAACTTAAATATGAAAAACTTTTAACGTACTTTAATAGTTCACCATTATAATATAACTTAGGATCTGGACTAGATCGACCTTTTTGGCATACCATTACAACTGTTTTATTAGTGTTTACTATCAAACCCCATTTCGCACAATATGTATGTAGTGAATTTAACATAGACTGTAAACCCTGCTTAGTGTACGAAAATAATACAGCATCATCGGCAAAAAGTAACAAAAATAGTTTAAGGTTATTAATTGTAAAAACATCCTCGCAATTAACAGTGAAATTCTCATATAAATCGTTATGAATAATATGTATAAGAGAGGAGAAATGGACTCGTCCTGCTTGACTCCACTCCAGCTGGAGAAGCTACTACTTATTTCTCCACCAGATCTTTCACAGGAACGAACATTTACATACATAGCTTTAATAATTTTTACGAGCTTAGTAGATACACCAAGTTTAAGAAGTTTCAGCCAAATACCATTTCTGTAAAAAGTATCGAAAGCTTTTCGAAAATCCACAAATGCACAATATAACTTTTTCTTTTCAAAATTTAAGACAGTCTGTATAATAGAGTTCAAGACGAAAATACAATTTACTGTGCTTTTACCGCTTCTGAATCCGTATTGATAATCGAACAAAATATTATTAGTTTCTGCCCAGGTACGAAGTCTTTTCTCAATGATAATAGAAACTATTTTATAAAAAAATACTTGTTAAGGTTATTCCTCTATAGTTATTTACATCGGATTTATCCCCTTTCTTTGGTATTGCGACAATAACCCTTAACGACCAATTTTCCGGATATATACTTTTTTGAAACATATAGTTAAAAAGTTTACACAAAAATGGTGAAATTACTGATTTGCAGCTCTTAAACATTTCTGCTATAAGATTATCAGAACCACCGGTTTTATTACAAAGTAGTGAATTTATAGCCTGTTCAACAGAATTTCGATATCGCAATCTAAAATATCTATTTCCTGTATTTTTTTTTCTTGATTATGAGCTCAAATTCAACGGATTCGTTTCTAAACGTATTTTCACCGATGAAAATAGATGTGAAATATTCGAAAAAAATCATTATTTGATATACCTCCACTATCTTGATTTTTTTCCTATTTTGATCTATTATTTTCCAAAAAGATTTTTGGTTCTTTTTAGCAAAATTATTCATATCGTTTCTGAGTTTATTTTTATAAAGCGATCGAGCGCGCCTTTAGTACAATGATAGCTCAGTTGGTTTAAGCGTATCGCTATCAACCACTCATCTATGAGTTCAAGTCTTCGATACGTTTGTCTTTTTTTGTTCATACCTTTTTTTTATTATTATTATCAATACAAGTTCACACATTGGGAATATTCTCTATGTTGAATGAATAAACGACCACTTTCAGCTGAATCATATCGCAACGTATCAGGTGCAAATAACCCTTTATCGTTGTATAAAATTTAATTAAACACTGAACATATTTGTCTTTAACCACGATTAAAAGATGTTTCCTTAATTACAGAAAACATCAAAATATTGCGCTAAGGTCTAGTTTCAAACCCTTTCCTAAATGAAGAAAAAAACAACACCTTTGCGAAAGATTCAACAAAGGCACCCGATATCAGCAGAATCACTTTTGTTGTAAGAGGATTAACCCACAAACTTCCTCTGCCTAAAAACATATATTGTAACACAGGGAAAACATAAGAAAATTTGAGTCTGGAAAATATACTTTCTCTTTCTCGGTTTGAACTTGTAGTTTAAAGATTCAAACGTGGATATATTAACCTCTACACAAGAGGTCTGAGTAGAAACGGTGTCCAAAGTAAACGACCAAATCCTAATGCAAATTGGACGCTATCGTCTTTCATCGGTGATTTCCGATTTCACTCGCGGAAAATAAATAGAGTCTTAGATGAAATTGGCCAAGGAATACCTCTTACGTGTGTCAGTCGGACACAAACACTGATGCAATAACACAATTTCACTTCTCATGCGACTTACAGCGAGAAAACTCGAAATATACATATTATTTAGTATATTTTCAGCTGTTGGCAAAGGTACCGCACTAGACTTCCATTTTGGCATATTCCTGCTATACAAAATAGCTGTATAACACCAGTTTGAAAAATACCACGGTAGATTTAGGTTTCTGGTGTGATTAGACATTTCTGGGTCTTTAAAACTGAAATCATTGTATAAGTACAAGATTGTATGCTAAATGGTTAATTGGCTAATCAAAATACCTGTGTTTACACGAATTTTCTAATTCTTTATTTGGGCGAAGAAAATTGATTGGCTTGTCATATCATCAATTTAAACCCGAAGGACAATAACGACCCCCATTATCCTCATCCATTTAAGGAAAATGTTGTGGTTTGAGTTAAGTGCCATGGGTGGACAGGAATTAGGGAACAAACTGATAAAAGAAAAGTCAGTCTCGTTAAAAAAATGGCGGGTTAACACTTTGTCAAAAAGGTTTAATTGCATTCTCAAATGGATACAATATTTACGCGTAATGTGAATCACGAAAAGAATTTTAAGGCCATTTGATATTCATAAAGTAGCTAAATTTAAGGGACTGCTTAACCTTTTTATTCGCGGATATACAAAAGCTCTGTCTAAGTTAATGTTTAAATTGCTTGGTTAAAAAGGAAAATTTAGCTTTTTGCTACTTTAATGATTCCATTTTGTTTCAAAAATAACAAGTTTGCAATAGGATCTCGTTTTCATTTTATAATCATATCAATTCTAATAAAAATCTGTGGAAAAAAATGGTACATTTTCTTAAATTTCCTCAAATCTGAAGATTTCATACATATTCCTCCAATCTGAAGATTTCACACATGTACAATAATAATGAAATGGTACATATATATTCTTTATTTTCCCCTAATCTCAATATTTCATTCATGAACAATAATAATGAAATTGGTGCAAGTGAAACAGCGATACGAGTGATACATAGAAAAAAAGATACTAAAACATATATGACATGAGATTAGTGAAAGAGTTCACAGATCTACATACATTATACATACTGATGCATTGTCTTAAGTGGAGCCAAAAAGTAAAAATAACTTCTCGGGCTTCATGTTTGTTGTAGTATAGGTGGAAGTGTGTACTTTAAAGATGGCCAAAAATCAGTGTAATGCTGTATCATTTAAAAACACAAATTTTCACATGAATGCATTTTCATGTGCTTGTTCTGTTTTCAATATTTGTATAACTTATCTTGTCTTCTTTCTTTAGCAAGATGGATTAACAGTCTATGTTAAACGGATCAAAAATCATGGTTTTCGTTTGACGCAGGACCCCGTGTTTTGACGCGACAAAATTCAAAATGATTCAATTTTGACTCTTGAAAATTTGAGCTGGTGCGTCATTTTGACTCCTCAAAATTAGCAGCCATGCGTTAAGGGTTGTTAGAAGTGTGTAATATTATTGGAAAATCAATCATTTGATGGTCTTAAAACACATAGCTTGATTTTAAAATGGCAACCAAAACAAGACATGTCCTCTTTTTTATACTTTTCCCCAAACTGAAACCTGTTTATTAGCATGACATCCTAATCTTAGCTGAAGCAATGTAAACAAAACACAAACGAAGTGCAATATGTCTTGCTTTATATCAGTTAAAGAAATCATAAACTGCTGACACTATCAGCAGACACTTCCGTTCACAATTTACTCATCAATTGCATGCTTTGAAATGTCAAAAAAATATCTGTCTTGTCCGAATCCCGCTTTATTTTATAGAAGGGGTTGAGTGATACAGGTTATTTTGTGCATGATGTATGTTTTCATAAAGATCAAGTCTACATAGAAAGTTTGTAGATGTCAACTGTAAACAAAAACATACAAAAAAAAAACCTTTGTCCGCAGACATGTATTGGCCGTAACCACCCAACATATATTGATACTAAGTTAAATATACTAGCAAAAACTTACTTTTTATCATGCAATTTGGTTTAATTTTATTGACAGAGCCAATTTTTACAGATTAAAAATATATTTTGGGAGTAAGCCTCCGTGATTTTCACCATACGATGAAAAGCCATTTTAGCACAAAAAATAGTGTTTATAGGTGGATATACAATGAATCATAGGTCTAAAATCTCTTCTTTTAAGATTATTGTCATACTGGTGTTTTCATACTAAAATGCACAAGACAAGTAGCAATTAGCATTAAATCAACCAGCAAACTTGAACAGAGAGGGGTGTCAATGGACAAGACACGATCACGCAATAACATAGTGTTTATTTTTTTTGTTTTTTTTCCCCAGAAAAAATGACTTAAAATTGATATAAGAAACAAAAAGAAGGAGACTTAAAGTACTGATGCACTGATGCTCCAAGATACATAAAAAAACTGGCGAAACAAAATTACAAGAGGAAAGGAAAAAGTGGAAGGAGCAAAAAAGACAGCACAGACAGACGAAAAAGGAATGCAAACAAAAAGAACCCCCCAATGACAAGGGACAAAAGAAGATTGAGAAACTTAAAAAAAATAGAATGGAGATATGTCAATTACAAAAATCAAAAAGAAAAACGCTATCTCAGAACAAAATCCTGGAGGATGCGTATTTAACTTAATTCATAATCAAAAGCAAATAAAGCTCCAGTTAAACATAGTGAAAAGCCAAAATTCTCATCTTGCTCTACTAAGCAAAGAGTTGACATCGAAGCTAAAAAAAATCACACCCACTTACTCAAAAGAAAATATCTAGAATCGCTCAAAAACTCTCCAAGAACAATAAAACATCTAGAGGCTAAAGGAATCGTTTTAACAAAAAATACAAGAAAAAAGCTGAATCTGAGTGTTGATGTAATCCAAAACAGTGTGGAACGATACCCAAATTGAAGAGGCAAGCATATAAGAATTAAGTCCAACTGCTACTTGACAGAAATTTTACAAAATATGATAAATTTGGTATTGTCATTGCTCCATATCTAAAAGTAAGAAAAAACAATGTATCAATGAATGAACGGTGGAAAGACCAGAAGAGAAAGACAAAAAAAGATGAACTCAGTTAGCATGTTAGAATAACAATAAAAGATTTCTACATGTCACCAAAAATAGGCCGTGAAAATCCCAGCAAAAAAGATGTAATCAATGAAAACTTGTTCGGCGTCATATCATGACAATGACTCACAGTTAGTATTCCATCATTTCAAGGCCGAGAATACGAAATTAACGTTGGATTTTGATCTTTCAAGAGAGAGACCCAAATAATCTAAAGATAGTAAATGAAATATCTCGTAGATCATGCCTCTGTCAAATTTGCTGCAATTTAGCATTTAAAACTAAAAAAAACCATGCTGAAGAAACTCAAAACAGCCAACTAAACGATCAGCTGAAAGACATTAGCAAAACAACTGCTTCAAACGAGACCTTATGTGAATTTGATAGTTTACCTAAATCCAGTTGTTTGAACAGAGCGTATGTTATGTGGCCCTTAGAAGTTCACACAAGCACTTCTGGAAAATATTGGGGATAATGAAAGTATTAACTTGTTCAAGAGGGAATATGTTGACAAAACTGGAGCAGTAAAAAGGGTAACATTAACAGCCAACTGGAGATGAAAATGATGACAACATAGATGCTAAGGATATATTGGTAAAACACCCTATTGTTGTCATAATCAACGATACATGACCCCTTTGCTGTTAAAAAATTTGAAGGAGCAGCATTACAAGTTCTGAAGTTCTGAAGAATTAGTAAGAGGTAACAGAGGTTATCAAGTTCTCCGATGGATGTGTGTCACAATATAATGGAAAGAATAGTTTCGCACATTTATCCAAATCAGAAATTAAGAAAAGTAGATGTCTTTTAAACATCACATGGAAAATCACCATGTGATGGCCTTGGTGTAGTCATTAAAAGTGCTTTCTGTAGAGCAGTGAAACCAAACAAAGCAGTGATATGGTCTGCAAAATCAGAATACTCTCGAACATGGACCAAAACTTATAAAAAGGCAAGGTGAAGCGAAGGCAATGCGAAGCTGATCTGTGCCTTTGTTTTCGCATATGAAAAAATCTGGTTTTCCCACGATGTGGCTCAAATATTGTTTTTAGGATGAAAAAGCAAAAATAACTAGGTTCATGACAGACGACTTCAAGAATATACAGATGCTATGGAGAGAGATGATACATATGCGGAGCACATTGTGATGCATGTCTTGACGAAAATTCTCAATCACAACATCAGAAAAGTACAATCAGAAGGACCTGATACTCTGTTTGGTCAAAGTGACTGTACAAAAAAGGTAGTTGTAGGATACATCCCAGATATGGAACATTATGTCAGTTTTAACTAAATCAGGTATATTTCAGTTTCTCAAATATTTGGAAATAAAATGGGTTTGGTTTGTTCTAATCTACGCTAATGCTTTGGCTAGCTATGACACTGTCAATGAACAATATTTGTATAGTTACACTGAAAATAACTATTCAGCTACTATTGGATACATTTTAATATAAAAGTACATGCATACATGACGCTAAACATAAAAGCATCCAGTTTTAGATAATAATCTTCTTTTAATTGAATCATAAAACCTGTTGTTTTTAGTCAAGAGCCATGCAAGTCTGTGGGAGTGTGCCTTGAAACACGAAGACAGAACACATGTATCTTGGAAAGGTCAGTGTTGTTTGTTGACAGAACTTCACAGAAGTACTATTAATCAAGTCGAAAAGTTCCACAAAAGTCTAAAATTAATATATGACGTTATCAGACGGCTTCTCATAAATGCTTGCATCTGCAAAAATGGAAAAAAATGCAATACCCGTATACCAGTGTGGACAATTTTAGAGTGATCATATGGCACTATGAACACTTGCTATAAAAAGCAGTATAGATATATACATTTATCTCAATGGTTTATAGTACATTTGCCAATGCCGTAGTACAAGGTGAAAATGTGTCTAAGTTGTTACCAAGTGAATTAACCAACTGAATATTTAAGCCAAATAACGCTTTAGCATATTGATGAGAATCAAGTGACAATACGTTATTGCTAACTCTCTGATCTAACACATCTGTATAATCCACGTGAAATGAATATGAACACTCAGAAATACTCAGGTGAAATACCAAGCCATCATTGAGGTAGAGAAAGGCCACAAATCGAAAGCAGCCATCGCAAAATTGTTTGAGATGCCAGCCACAACGAAAGTTCAAGAGCTCCGCCTGCAACGGGGGCAAGAAGAGCAAAGAAAGAATACGGCCCTAGTCTGCTCCAACATTACTGAGAAAGACAAACTACCGCTGCTCATCATCGGAAAGTCAGCCAGACCTAGCTGCCATAAGAACAAAAAGACACTACCCACAACCTACACCAGCAACTGCAAGGCCTGGAAGACCTCAGAAATCTTCACTAACTGCCTAAAGAAACGCGACTCCCGACTACAGCGACAGAAACGACAGAAAGCCATGATCATCGACAACTGTCCAGTTCATCCCAACACCTAAAATCAATAGAACTTGTCTTCCTACCGCCGAACACAACCAGCAAGACCCAGCCCATGGACCAGGGGGTTATCCACAACCTTAAAACAAGCCTGGGATAACTTAGAGTCACGAACAATCCACAACTGTTTTCGACACGCGATCTTCTCCCACATTCAACCAACAGATACACTCGACCCACTACCCGAAGATGAAGACCCAGAGGACGACATTTCCACTAGCCAGACTTTCACAAATCGGCATCACAACGACAACGTTTCAAGACTCCGCGTCCGTCGACGAATACATTCCAACTTCAGAAATTCTCACCGACAGCGACATCGTTCAAGAAATTGTAAACAATCAACATTCACCACTTACGATGACGACGATGACGACACAGAAGACATTTCGTGTCCAGAACCAATTTTGTTAAATAAAGCCATGAACTGTTACACTAAACTCAGAGACTTCATTGAACAATGTGACAATTCTGAATCATTTTTGTCGGGTTTAGACAAAATCAGTGACTTTTCACTTACACAGGACTTTCAAAACAAACGGTTAAAACTGGATTTTTTAAACCAAGGGATTTAAATTAAGACTTGTAGAAAACATGTTCATTTGTGTTTAAGATCGATACTTTACGTACGCGTAATACTTTAATTTTCCTAATCAAATGAAAAGAATAAAATACGATTCGCCTACAAAGCTTCGTTCAGTACAGTACATTGTACATCATTGATGTAGAATTTGGATGTAAATCAGTATTTTACAACAGCTTTATCTGGTCAAACTTTAATTACAAACAAAAGTCTAAAGTCTAAAATTTTGACGCGTACTACACAAGTACACAGAGTGACTTGATCCCGAGGGAAACCACTATGTAAGGAATAATAACAGACGTGTAAACAATTGGAGGAATATTACTTCATAAACATGTGAATAAGTAAAAAAATAAAAGATAAGTATTTTTAAATTTGTATTTTTTGCTTCATTACCTTCTACAACCGCTCAGTTAAGAACTTGGTTCTAAATATAAAACAAATATACTTAAAAAACAAGAGGCCGTAGAGGGCCTGTATCGCTCCACTGGATTTAAAATCTTTAGACTTTCATGATAATAAAGCTTACTTTAAATGACTACATTAACACTCCAAAATCTCCTAAGACCTATTTAGTAATGATTAAATAGTTCTGGTCCATATTGCACCAAAATACTCAATCACAATGAACCTGCAACCCTTGACCAATCTTATTAAAATATAAGGTTCAGAAGATGTCGTTCAAAGAATTCGGGCTCAAAATAGACCCCACCTGACATGCCCATTTATTTATGGACCAAACAAAATTTCTTGAACAATTTAAGTAAATAGTCACCCAAGAAACATTCTGGTAAAGTTTCATTGAAATTGGCTGAGTGGTCCCAGAGGAGAAAGCGTTCAAAGATTTAGGCCTCAATATAAGCCCCGCCCTGCCAAACCCAAATTTATAGGCCTATCAAAATTTAGCAAATAATTTTTGAAAAGAGACACTCAAGGAACATTCTAATAGGGTTTCATTGAAAATAGCCAAGTGGTTCAGGAGAAAATGTCATTTGAAAATTTTGGGCTAAAAAAAGGCCCCGCCCATATTTTTAGTCAAATCAAAATTTCTTGAACGATTTAAGTAAAGGGTCACCCAAGGAACATTCTGTTAAAGTTTCGTTGAAATCGGCCTAGTTGTTAAGGAGGAGATGTCGTTCAAAGATTTCGGGCTCAAAATAGCCCAGCCCTGCCACGCCCATATTTATGGGCCAATCAAAATTCTTTGAACAATTTAAGTAAAGGTCACCCAAGGAATATTCTGTCAAAGTTTCATTGAAATCGGCCCAGTTGTTCAGGAGGAGATGTCGTTCAAAGATTTCGGGCTCAAAATAAGCCCCGCCCTGCCACGCCCATATTTATGGACCAATGAAAATTTCTTGAACAATTTAAGTAAAGGGTTACCCAAGGAATATGCATGCCAAGTTTCATTGAAATCGGCCCAATGGTTTGGGAGGAGAAGATTTTTAAAGATTTCAAAGTGAAAAAATGCCACGCCCTGCCACGCCCATATTTGGGGGCCAATCAAAATTCTTTGAACAATTTAAGAAGGGGGCCACCCGAGGATCATTTCTATCAAGTTTCGTTAAAATCCGACCATTTGTTTGGGAGGAGAAGATGTTTAAAGGAAAAGTTTACGCACGGACGGACGCACGCACGCACGACGGACACTCCGCCATGACAATAGCTCGCTGGCCTTCGGCGAGTGGAGCTAAAAAGTCCAAAATAGGGGGTTCCCTACGTCCATGTCCGATTCCAAGTCATCAAGAAACTACCGATCACAAGACTCCGCTTGGTTCGGACTGCGTTTAGCTCGTATAAAATGCCCCGGTCCCTTGCGCTACGAACTACCGAGAAATTACTCTATAGACATCCAGTTAATATAAGTTCAGATATACGTGTACTCAATCTCGTACTCTATCTAAGGTCATTAAATCCCAGTTTCATACCCCTGGGATAAACATGAAAGATATTAAGAGACATGTGCTGTGGAAAAATGAAAGATACAACCTTTTCGGAAAAAAAGTGCAAAATAACACAGGGAATAGAATGTGAAATAAGGCTGAATTCCCCCTTCAGTTTAGAAACCAATTCTCACCGAGTACTAGTTCTCGCCAACTACCCCAGCTCACAGTAAAGACGGAAAGGAAACCCTTTCATAAATTACAAGTTACGTAGACAACAACTTATTCCATTCAGAAAATAATTTGTTTTAAATCAATTTTGCGTTTTTACTGTGAAAATGGTCAGTTGGCGAGAATTGGTCTCCAACCAGTTTGATTGAGATTGGATTGACGCCGTTCTCGATTCCCATTGCCTATCATAAAGATTTTCGATGTCACTTGACAAGGTCAATGCTTATTATCAATATCAAACATCGGAAGATAAAATTGACGTTTCGGATGCATTCATGATAAAGTAACGCAAATTTCTAGATCACTGCTGACAAAAACCATTAACATTCAATTACTTTCTTTTCATATCGGTACAATTTTCTGTACAAAATCTCGTAATAGTTTACGTTCGCTTATTCCCAAGAATCTCATCGTACCAAGGCTGGCGAACGTTCTTCTTAGCTTACCTTTCGAGAAGCTGTTGAAACGATTAGCTGTCACTCTTAAGATGGTCAAAAAGTGCAGTGATATATGACCTTTTGGCAATCTTATACTTTTGGGATTAACGAAATTACTTTTTTTAAAATCTTCTACATATTTCGCTTAAAACTTTTTTTGTGGAGACTTTACTGCATTTTTTTTTTTTTTGTAAATTTGTGAATTGCCTTCCATACACAAAAAAAATAAAAACTTGCAGCGGAACTAATGATACGTGATTGTCTTTGGGTTTTTTTAAAAACTAATTTACCTCAAGTCTCACCAATGTCTTGTCATAATTTGTCTAACATTCTTTAAAGCCGACACAATTCGCTTTGCTGTACATTACAGACTTTTTTAATCGTATTCTACTGCATCACGCGCGGTTTTTAAACAAACTGGTAGTCCTCCTATCTGAGAGTCTAGTCTCGATATGTCTAGGGGTAGTTTACCCAGTCTAATGTTTAAGAATTTATCATGCAATGAAGCGTGTATTAACCTTATATAACCTGCCTGATAACAAAATATAATATCGGACAGTCTATTTTCAGAAATATTTCGCATAGACTTTCACCCGAATTTCTGTGATTTGTAAGGGTTTATTATTATAGTTCAGTGCTAAAAAAATGATTGCATGATAAAAAAAATAATATACAATTATCTTTAAATACCAATGGTATCTGGTCTCGGCTGCGAGAAATTATAAAAATAATAATAATATCTTTATTTCATGAAGGTAGAACATTAAGACATTTTTCAAATAAAAATACACATGAAAATAGTCTTTTTTACAAAGTTGCATCATCTCCCAACCTCGACCCGAAAAAGTTAGTATTTTATATATATAAGTGACCCGTCATGAAATTGGATCATCTGAGAACACCGTTCAATAAATCTTTGAAAAAAGGATTGATTCTAGTACAGGACAACTACATGTCGTTTTTCAAAAATTCTTTCATAGGAGGGTAGGTTGATTATTCTAGGTTCAGAAAATTAGTAAAGTGCGAAATATTTCGACCCTAGTCAGTCTACTCCGTTCGCGCAGTGGTTCATTTTTCGTGTGCCGGGTCACATATGATATAGCCTTCATGAGTAAGACACAAAAAAATGTTTGACCCATACGCGCGTGTTCTTTTACTACAACTTGTATGTCATTTCTCGAACAATGATTAAGGAAATAATATATGACTCAAAGGGTAATGATCTCTCAATAACTCATCATGACATGTAATTTATCCATTAATATGAGAAATCCCGCAAGTGGACAATGGCCGTAACACATTTATGTGTCTACCTTAACGTTATACGTCAAAAACGTCAAAAATGTCAAAACGTAACGTAATCAAGTGCAAGAATGACAGGGCTACATGGGTTGGGCATTGCATATGTTGAAATAATTTCATGGAAATTTATTTGATTTCATTATATTATTTCAAAAGTCGACTTCTATAAAAAAAAAATTAAAAGAAATTGAACATAGTGATGTTGTATGACAAAATAAGTAGGCCTAATCTGGCTCTGATATTACGCCTACAACTGTTTTTGGTTTCTCGACTAATATTTTTTTCTCTACAGGTTTGTTTTAACCTAAACTTACCCTCCTCGGTCCCACTGACTCCGATTCGATGCCGATTTCGATTTGTTGTTGTTGTTGTTTGTTTGTTTGTTTCAAAGTCGGCGTGCTGCAGGACAGTCCTGATGTCCCAGGCAAAATTCGATATCAAATCGGGATAAAAATTAAATCAGGGTAAACCTTTTGACATATCCCGATGAACTACAAGAAACGCGACAAGCAACTCAAGCCTCACCAAAGTATACAGTTTAACTGCAAACGATTGTAAAACAGACCGCCGTCATAGCGCAGGTGGTAGCGCGTCGGACTGTCAATCTAGAGGACCCGGGTTCGATCCCCGACGGCGGCACTCATTCTTTCCGACTATTTGTCTCTCACCAATTGGTTGATAATCGTAGACCTATGTGAGATAGCAGCTGGAGGCAAGGAAATCATGTGATGGTAGTACTGGTGAAAGACTTACCAGGTGTCCATTGTGAGGTGCACCAGCCGCCATGATATAACTGAAAAAATGTTGAAAGTGGCTTAAACTCCATTCAATCAATCAATTAACTATTGCAAAACGATTCGAGTTCAAAGAAAATGTCCTGTCGATAAACTATTTATAACAACATGTATATATAAATGTTAGATAAATTGTATTCAAACAGTGTAAAATATTTGCATTATAAAATTATAATCATAGCGTTTTCGAAACTAATGTTCAATGAAAACTGCAGTTTTCTATCTCAAATCCTATAAATATGAAAAAAAAAAATTATTTATTTATTTATTTTGATATCGGGATTTTTCGGACCGGATGTGTTTACAGGAATCAAGGAATTTCAAAATATTTAGAATGGTTTCAATCGTATTTCAAAAATGTTTTTGTAGCGTTTACGCATAATTCAAACAACTAATCAAGCTTTAATTTTGATGTTCTTCTCCATTGGGAGCAAAAACATTTGAGCCTGTGCTTGACATTTCCAACAATTTCACTTGTGCCCAAAGCAAAGACGCTGGTCGAACTTCTAAACGGCCACTGTTTTTTGCTGTAAAGTAACATTTAATCTTGATTCTGTAGCGGATAATAGTCGAAATATGAAAGTAAAATTAATTTAGAAAAAAAAATAAATCAACCTCAAACTGAAAAGTGTGAAGTAAAACGACGAATTTTTCAGGAATTCGGGAGTACCCCTGATTTCAAAATTAACATTGATGGATAATTCTAACAATTTATGCTAAGAGTGAGAAACAAAACACTTGTGGTGTCATTTTCGTCAACAATTTAATACCTGACACGGAGAAGTCGTCGAAATTCGTCAGTTATTTGAGCTATTCGCGAGAAATTCTTAAACTGAAATTTTGAAATGCCTCTTAAAAGTGCTACTTTTGTGACATTTTAAGGAAAGAAAGGTACTCGTCTTTAACCGTTTGTGGAAGACACATAAAAGGACAATTCTTGTCCATTCTTTTTCCAAAATACGCAAAATTGAATGTGAAAGCATTTGAACTAGTGTGTGATGTTTCCAACAAATTGACATGTGCGTGAAGGAGCAACATTAACTAGCCTTGACTGCCTCGTAGTTTTATTCGAAGTTTACCTGACTATTGGATCTTATCTTTCTACAAAGCGCAAAGTAAAGACCCGGGTCAGACTGTGCAAATGCACAGGCTGACCAGAGTCTTTGCTTGGCACACATTTTAAATTGCTGGAAATATCACACACGGGCTCATTTGTTATTTAATCAGTCTACATCTTATATGTTAAAATACGGTAATTGCAAGGTGACCGTTTAGAAGTTAGTTTCAGTGTTTAGCTGTATAAGGTCTCTGTTCCTCTGCTAGTGGTTAGCCAATATTCTTATGGCTTTGAGTAGTTGTCTAGATTACAGCTTGTCTATCGATCACGCATATATGAAATTGTTGGAAATGTCACACACAGGCCCTTTTTCGTACTCTAGTGCCCGGCTGATACATTCGGTCCTTTAACCTTACCAGTGTTTAAATGTCCATTCTGCACAATGCCTTTAAACATGTTCACACTTCTATACACTGATAAGAACTAAAACAGTTATTTACCGATGAGCGGCCCAAAGGTTTAATATACCGCTTGAATAAAGCAATATTTCATAAGTATTTAAAAATGGGATTGTGTGGGAATTAGGTAAAAAAATAGTCTTGACGTTACGCAAGATACTCGCGACTCTTTGCGTTACAAACACGTTCGACGTCGGCGTAGATATAACGTTCAGTTTTAACTAAACTATCTTCGTGATATATTTCTTTTATTGAAGCGCTGTTAAACTTTGCCAAGATTCAAATACAAAATGTTTGCCATTTTTATGACAGGAAAAAGACATGGATTTTTGAAGAATCTGGCGCAGATCCAATGATATAATGCTGAGAAGGATTGATTCGGTGAGATTTTGAAATACTCATTCAATGTAAAGATATTCGGGCGATATCAAATATTTCTAACGGTTCAAAAATAAGATTTAGATTTACTAGTAAATCGCGTATATCTGAACCAATCGATCTTACTACTGAAGAAATCTAACTTCGAATAGAAATGTGATATTCGAGTTCTTTTTTGATCAGTCTGATCCATGTTTTCTGTTCAGGATGTTCTCAAACAGATCAGTTTATGACAGTATCATGTTTTCATTTTATTTTATTTGTTTATTTTTTATCCATTTTGCTTTTATTTTATTTTCATATTGTTTTAAGTTTGATTCTACATCTTCTTTTCTATATATCATGCGTAAATTTGGAGCAATTTAATTTATTCACTTATAATTCTTATTATAGAGTGACATAGAATTTTAAATACAAATACAAATTAAATCAAGCATGGGAAATGCGAGTACATGAAATAAAATTCATTCTGCCTTTGCTTTGTAACAGGGAAAAATAACGTCGCGTTCTGAAAAACAATGTAGTTGGGGCATTTCTGGGTTTGGGTGACTTTTGTATTTATCAATAAAATCATATATTTTAGGTCGAGAATTGCAAAAATCATATCTTTGTAAACAGCAATGAAAATGTACTTTCTATAGAAAATTCATTTCAATGCAACCAGATAAAGATGTAAATAATTTAGGTGGAAAATAGCAATTCTTTATTATCAATGTCAAAAAATGACAGTGGGACTTTTTTGGTGACTTTTGTATTTTCGCTAGGCTTCTTAACGGCGCTTCAAAAATTAAATTTATTTACATTATTCTAATCTATAGAGAAAATGTATTTTTTAATGTAATCAGTACGAGCATTGAACTTTACATAGAACGGTATAGACAAGAACGGGACTTCACTTACATCGTCGCTAAAGTGGGACAGCTCTTATTTTATCAATCTATCATTCGTGCGATCTTCATTTTTCAAAAAATTATTTTAAAAGTTAACACTGACGAAACAAGAAACATTATAACCTCGTCCAGATATAAAAGTATTATTATGTTTACGGCCAAGTAATTAAGACAGCAGAATGAAAGACCTCGACCAGAGGAGAGTGTAACGCGGGACACGACGTTTTTACATTATTTTTATACGTTTAGAAGGCAAAATAACCTATGCATATTTAACATAGTAACAAGCATTTGATCTTACCTAGTTATCATGTAGAATGTTATTTTATACAAAGTTTGGTATATATCTATATCATTTATTTCCGACGAAAAATAATGATTTTATCGAAAAAACAAGCTAACAATGGCGACGTGTTTGTAAAGTGTCACCAGTATCTTGCGTAACGTCCCTTCCATTTTTTTCTTTAAAAACTCGAACCTCGTTGTGACATTCGGGTTTTTATAAATTAATGCGCGGTTTCATTTTTATAAAAAGCTGGATGTATAATAGTAGGACAATAGACAGTTGTCTAGCCTCGGGGCAACACGTCAGGCTATTATAATATAGCTGTAAAACACGAACGTATTCCGTTATAGACGTTGGATCACGTTGACTTTATCAAGTTGACGTTTTAAACGTGAGCGTCTGTGTACGTTGGTTTTGCAAATAGGATAAGCGGATTATATTCTTAAAACCGTCGATTTGTTTTTATACGTGTTTCTGTTGCCGGCCCTGAGTTTAAAGTGTTCGCATATAAATAGATCGCATATAAATAGACAAAAAAATATATATGAATGGAAAACAAAGTTTGACACAGTAAGTACTTTTGTAGAATAATAGTTTGAGTATTGTCTGTTGACGGTAAAGCGTATGTCGTCACTGTAGATTATATAAGCTACAATTACGTCATTTTAAGTCGCTAACGACGATAACATGAATAATTAATCATTCGAGCCTGTGCGTGACATTTCCAGCAATTTAAAACTTGCACGAGGTTCAAACATTGAGCAGCATCGACAGTTCCACAGTACAACAGGAAGATTGGCTGTCTGTATGAAGACACATCTAGACCTAATCTACCAGTAAAGTGCAAAGGAAAAACTCTGGTCAGACTGTGCAGATGCACAGGCTGGCCAGAGTCTTTACTTCGCGCTTATTTCAAATCATTGGAAATGTCACGCACAGGCTCTAGAAAGTGCGAAAAGTGTCGTACTTCTTCAGACTGTGCTGACTGGCCCGCTGCTCAGAATCGACAATTTATGCCGTTGTCACGTTTTATAATTCTTGAAGGTTATTCTACCTTCCTGTTTAATATTTATGTAATGTGAACCATAGTTTACATCTACTGTACTTTATACGAGCTCCGTCACACAAATAAAGGACCATCTATTAGTTCCTAGAGTGTCGACACTAGTTTGACTTGGAGGACTGCGTCGACTGACTAGGGTCAAAGCTATTTGCAAATTGCTCATTTTCTGGATCTAGAATGAACCTTCCTGTGAAAGACTTTTTAAAATATGACCTCTGGTTGACCTTCTAGTATTCTGGACCACAGAGGTCCGAAATACCCCCCCCCCTACCACTATATAGACCAATAATATAAACGTCTATATATTAGGTCTATATAGTGCTGGTGTGGGGGGGGGGGGGTATTTCGGACCCCTATGTTCTGAGCCTATGCCATTTTCAATAGAGTTCCCAGATGGTCCCTTTGCGCTTGACGTGTCACATATCTTTTTTGTTTGAGTTTCTAGATTATTTTTTTTTTTTTTTAGTGACGGAGCACCTACGAGAACCGTCAATGTATCAGTAGAACTCAATAATAAAAATATATACCACTTACCCTTTGCAATGGTTTAAAATAAAGATAAGAGAAAATTCATTCTGGTAAAAACAAATTTAATCTATTCTTTTTTCCATTTACAAAAATCATCGATAGTTTAATGCAGACAACACGTAGATTTTTTCTCTTTTCTTTTTGAATTCTCGATTGAAAAAAATATAAAACGTATGTTGCAGATTTTAAACAAATATAATTGTGACCCGTTACGCGAAAAGAGACCATCTGGGACTTATGTAAAATAGATATTTGAAAAAATAGATTGATTCTATTCAACCAGATGAAGAAGATAGATCATTCTTGATCAAAAAAATTATTAAAGCGTGAAAAGTTTCGACTGTAGTCAGTCTGCAAAGTCCGCGCAGTCTGACTACAGTCGAAACTTTAGGCACTACTCAGATTATCCCCTTTCGCGTGACGGGTAACAAATAATTAATAGTGAAACTTGTGCAATAATGAAAAAAATCGACCAGTGCAATATGCAAGGTCCAGTCAGGATACGTCGGACGGCCTACATATCTGCCCTTCCATTTAGCACACCGTCCGTCTGTCCCTGTTATAGGCGAACGGCTAACTGATAAGCGATTAGACGACAATTAAGCAGAAATAATAAACTTTCATAAAAGCAGCATATCACTATCCCCTTTCTTTTTTTCTTGCATGAGTACTACAGCAAACAACTGTTTTCTCTTTTTCTGAACAAAATGGCAAGCCTTATATTGAAATGGATGTTCCTCGGATGTGTTGCTTAAATGGAGAACTTTTGATGAGCTAACATATAATTTGACCAATTGTTTTTTTTGTTGTTGTTGTTGTTGTCGTTGTGTTTTGAGGGGGGATGTCAAAACTACAAGGATTTCTCTTGGAAACCCGAGAAAACAAGGAAGGATGAAAGATCCAGCTGAGCTTACTGGACTGTGTAGTCTATGCATTCTCGTCAAGGTCGACACTTTGAGCTCTTTAAAAGAGGTCCCTATTCGCTTGAGCGAGGTCGCATTAAGGTAGTGGATCCATAATAGTCCCGCAACATCGTTTGGAAACCATGGTTAACACTAATAAATTTCATTACTTCCGAAACGGGGCGAAACCAAAACAAGTCCACTGCATTTTTTCAGAATCCGTTCGTTTTCATTGATTAAACATGCATATTAATGTATATTTAAATTAATCTATTCGTGTCATAGTTATGATGTATGTTTTCATTTTGAGCGACATGTAATAAATTTAAAGGTTAGCTTGTCATGTTTAAGTACATAAAAATTCCCTGACACAGCAACGCCTTGCCATTATCTCTTTCTCATGAAATTATAAACAGTAAAACCTGTTCTAAGCGACAAATCAGAGGACCACCAAAAAGTGGACGCTAAAAGGAATGTTCGCTTAAATCAAAATTGCATGATGAATAAGACGGGTCATTTTGAGAGTATTTGAAAATTGTTGTATAATTAATAGCAAATTTTATGGTGTTCGAACCCAATAGAATCGTCTCATTGAGACGATTCTAATGGGTTCCAACATCATAAGATTTAATAATAAGCAATTCTTGGTTTAGGAATGTCCACTTTCTCAGAGATTTTGCTCACATAGAATGGACTTTTGAAAATGGTCGCTTAATACAAGTGGTCGCTCAATAGAGACGGTCGCTTGCGCAATATCAATTCTTACTAATGCTTATTTAACCCTGTAATAAAATTTCGGTCATTAAACACACCTAAGACATGCGATGGTCCGCAGGTGCCAGACCTACGATTTAATTTTGGTAAATATTCGATCACCAAGTCTGTATGGTTTACCAAGATACCCTTCACTAAATCGTACTTGGGCGACCAGGGTTCGACACTTAAATCTGTGTGTAAGGGTTTGCGAAACACCAAACTTAACAAAATCAAGCACTCAAAGCTGTAAGTAAGGAATCCGAAGTTTAACATGGTGGAGAGCATTGAGGGAAGGAGTAAATCATTTGTATCAATAACTTTCGGCTTTTTTACAAGTTTATCCCTCTAAAAGGTGTTTTCTTCCGGAATTTCTTGTAGATACACCTAAATATTATCTGTCACATTTTTTTGTAGTGTAAAGATAAAACAAAATGACCAAAACAAGGGATTGAAATATTCTCATATTCAATGGAGTACATCGGACTCCTAACTCGTAAAATGAGTCTCGGACTCCCGGACTTCCCTAAGTGTCAAACCCAGGCGACTAATCAGATAAAACGATAAATTCTGTACAGTATTTACCGGACAATAAGCTGCTGTTTATCTGTGAAAAGGGGTTAAATTTTCACGGGTGTTTTCACGGGTGTGGCTTATACGCAGATGCGGACTATACGCCGATCTTGGTTTTCCTAAATGACCTTTATTTTATGGAAAAAAATGAATGGTTGTTATTTGAAAGTAAGGGTAAACAATTGTCATTTAATTTCGATATATCACCCTTATTGTAACAGGCATTTATTCTAAGAAATATGAGATCAAAGCTTAATCATTTGATACTGTCTTTTGTTCTTTATTTTGGGGCCGTAGGCGTGACAAAGTGTGAAATAATTAAGCCTTTGAGTCATTTAATGAAATCGAGATTAAAATGATATAAATACCATAGCATAGGCCGCGGCCTATAATATACGCTGGTGCGGCCTTATGTTTCGAGTAAAAAAAAGGCTGCGGCCTATATGCCGGCGCGGCTTATTTTCTGGATTATCCGGTTCCGTTGTTTTATATAGAGAAGATTTTTTGCTTGGATGGGGTTTTGACGCCACTTTCAGCATTATTGCAGTTTTATCGCGTCGTTGTCTGGTGCACAAACTCGTGGTTTCCTTTCACTTCGAACAACAGCACAACCACAACAAATCATCCGAGTAATTAGCTTCTCATCCCGCCTAAGCGAACTACTTGTCCATTACTTATTTCCTACCTACACGGGTCACCCATTGATTCATTCGGAACATTGCTCGGACTTTTCCGTTAACTGGAAAGTACCTCGGACGTATGTGCAGTAATTTAGGGCATTTTTATGTAATTTGACTTCTGGTGGTACTTCGGTTATTAAGTGCGCCTGAAGAAAGTCAAATTCTGTTGATTCTTTTTGAAAGTTTGGGAAGATCTTGTTGGCATATTTTGATTTGATGACAAAACGCAGTAAAACACTGCGTTTTGTTTTCAAATTATAATGTGCCTACGTTTATTCTTTCGTTGATAATAAGGTAAATTTAACATTTTTGAGAGCGTGAATTGACGCTATTATTGCATAAAAAGAAAGACTATAGTATTTATTCAAATAGAAATTGAAAAAAGATTCATAGGGATTCTTAAAAACTATACTATACTGGTCGGGAATGGTGCTTAGGACCCAACGATTGAAATCCTAATTCGTTTTCGCTGAGCACGCCGGCCTATGCATATAGAAAAGAAGTGTGCTACCAAGTCACTATTTAAATGTCAAATATTGGGGAAAACAATTCTTTATTGTTTATATTGACCTATGCCATAACCACATGATGAATGATAACGTATGAAGACATGATATTGACGTACTTTTTAAACATTACATGGTTTATCAATACAAAAAAAGAGTATATGTGTCTATCCGAGGAGAGATTTCTCGCGACCAAGGAAAAATAATTTTCATGAAACGCTCCATTTCATGCATTCAACCTTCCCTATCGCTCATAAGTCAACAGTGAAAACCGTTCAAAGATTTTTGAAAACGCTTCGAAATCACATAAGTTTATCCAACAAATCATTGCATTTTTCTAATTTATTGGTGTTTTTTTTTTGTTCGCACATGGAAAATGACATTGATGTAATATAATGTCTGGTAAAACCAGATCCTTTTTTAGTTCAAAATGCACATACACAAAAATACAAAAAAGAGGGATTTATCTTCCGTGGACAAACGTGTGATAAGATAGGTATAAAATGGTAACTAGCACTTGGTATGCATAAATGCAACCTATACGACGGAAACAATTAAACTGTCATGATATGAATGAAGAATTCTTTATGTGTGTTTCAACTCACGATATCCAGTCTAAATATTTGTCACTTCGTTTTGCTTTGTGTTTGAGATTATTTCTATTGATACTTGTGACATGCTTCCAACCTATGGGATTGTTACACAAACTACAAAATAGACCATTCAGAGGTACAGATAAGAAGGGGTAAAGCCAGTCCAAAATATCTATTTCTCATTGAAACTCTATGCTGTAAGTACTCATTTGAATCGTCTTAATGGGGTGATTCCAATGATTACCCACAACATTGAGTTTACGTTTTTGGTATTGAAATACTTTGATCTATAATCCAAAATACGTTTTCTATCTGAAGCGCTTTCAAGTTAATACATTACGCATTAATCAGTTAAAACATTTCTATGGAACTATTAGTTGGGGTGGTCTTGGTCGAGAGGTAGAGCGTCGGCCTATTAAGGACGATTGCTAGATTTTATTTCCCGGGATAGATTTTTCTTATACTTTCATATTTTGTAGATTAAAGTATGGCGATTGCAAAAATGAAAAGAAAAAAAGGGTCACCGAATTAAACATTTCGTTAAACGTCATAGAATGTCATAGGTATCGAGTAAATTTTTGTCCGATTTTTCGCCGATTTTCATTTCTTGGTAATGACATAAAACCCCAACACAATCAAATCAAATCAAACAACTCATATCAATTTTATTCAATTTCATAGATAGGAAGTTATTTGCACTGAATATAATACACAATTATCGATTGAAAGGAAAATTATGATTTTTAAACGTTTTTTAACCACTGCGTAAAAACTGGTATATCGAAAATGAACGAAAATATTTTCAAAATTTATTACTTGGTCAAATTTCTCAAAAACCCTGATATAGAAAATTTTATAGAAAATTTCTATATTTTGTAGATAATTATATGTTCGTGTGATATTGATATAAAAAAGGGTATGGTCACCGTGCTAATTTTTAGAAAAAATGCAAAATTCTAGGTCACCCAGTTTTGACGATTAGGATAAAATCACTCCAGATTCTTAATCTCGTGCCAATTTTGTGTACAAAATCAACGATACGGGAAAAGTAACGCAAAGCGCCCGAAGGGCATTTAAATAATCAAAATCAAAATAAAATACATATACCATCAAAGTTTAAATTTGTGTCGTAATGGCGGCCTCCATGGAGGATGATGATCTCACGAGATGTCGCCATTTTGTTTTATAAGTTATTTTAATTATCTTCTTTTTTCTTCGGTTTTATTTCTGACGATTATTATCCAAATTTAGATTGTAGTTAACGTAAAATTCGGATAAGAATCAGCCTTACGTATAAAAAGTGACACTTTTTGCTTAGAATCTCGTCTGGATGACGTTTTCTTTTAACCCTCCGCAAACGACGGCATTCTACACTTTGGGGAAATAAGACGCTACTTTTTTCCCGCTAAAGCAACGTCATGGTTGTTGCGTTTTAACGTCGGTGTAAAAAGCGGGATAAGACTTGAAAGAGATTAAATCTATAACAATAATCCAGGTTTATACTTGAAAAAGATGAAATCTTAAATAAAATTCACAGTTTGATTTTTTAAAAATAATATAAATACAGCTATTTTAGTAAAAGCTATGCCGGCCAACATCTTGTCGGAATCACATCATTTAGGATTTAGACCTGACGCAGTTTCTATAATACGTGTGCCCATATCCAAAGTACCCCTCTTACATTTTTTACGAAGAAAACCAATAAGAATTGTATTAATTATCTTTCATTCGCATGAGGTTAGTTTCTTCCAATGTAAGCATTTAGCTAAATGACTGTGACTGAGGAAATCATTTTTGAAATAAATGAGAAAAAGCAAATAGCCATCGTTATAATAAAAAGCCTATTTTTGGTCTTCGAGAAAAAAGTTATCATTTGCATGTTTTGTACAGCACCTGGGGAAGAAAAAGGTCAACAAATAATTATATTTTCTTTGTTTTGTCGTATATAACTTATAAATGACAAAAAGCGGCCTTAAACCCCATCCAAGCTTTAAAAAAAAGAAAGAGTGGTCGGAACAGACAGACATAATATTGAATTTGATACATCATTCATACGCGTCGATACAAGAAAAGGTTGAAGTGCAGGAGCTTTATTGTTAAATTCGGTAGCTTATGAGCTGAGTAAATGAGGAAATCAAGAATGGTTCTTTCTTCAAATTACTTTTTCCGTCTATAGGTTAAACCTATTATTATAGTATTCAATCCTTCTTAAATAAATCGATTATGGAGTTGATTTCCTCAACAATTAGGGTATCACTTTGTTTTGCGTCAACAAATCCAACGGTCAAATCATATGAAAAGGTCAAGGTCATATATCAAGGCCAACGTTACATAAATCAAGCAATTTTCAAAAATCTTCAAGCCTGTTGAAAATAGAATACTCACGTACGGAATAATACGGGAAAAGTAACGCAAAGCGCCCGAAGGGCGCTTTGCGGCTTTTCCCGCTTCTAGATAACGCGTGTAAAACATTTAAATAATCAAAATCAAAATGAAATACATATACCATCAAAGTTTAATTTCGTGTCGTAATGGCGGCCTACATGGAGGATGATGATCTCGCGAGATTTCGCCATTTTGTTTTATTCTTGATTTACCCATTTACTCAACTAAAGCTACCGAATTTAACAATAAAGCTCATGCATCAAAACCTTTTGCTGTGTCGACACGTATGAATGAATTATCAAATTCAATATTATCTGTCTGTGTGTTCCGACTGCTCATTCTTCTTTTCGCTTGAATGGGGTTTAAGGCCGCTTTTTGCAATTTTTAAGTCATATGCAACAAAACAAAGAAAGTAGAACCCTTGTTGACCGTTTTCTACACCGAAGATATTGTCACTGGAAAAAATAAGTGCAGTAACAATGTGGAATAAACTTCCCAAGGTGCTGTACAAACCATACACATGATAACTAATTTTCAGAATACCAAAATAGGCTATTTATCAAATCGATGGCTACTTGGTTTTTCCCATTTATTTCTAGTTTGATTTCCTCAGTCACACAGTCATTTTGATAAGTGCTAACATCGGAAGAAATTAACATAATATGAGTGAAAAGATACTCAATACAATTCGTATTGGTTTGTCTTCGCAAAAAAATGTAAGAAGGGTACTTTGAATATGGGCGCACGCATTATAGAAACTGTGCCAGATCTAAATCCTAAAGAATGCGATTCCGATATGATGTTTGCTGGCATAGCTTTAGCTAAAATAGCTATATTTCCATTATTTTTAAAATCAATCTTCGAATTTTGTTCTAGATTTCAGCCTTTTCAAGTCTTAACCGGGAATATTGCTATAGATTTAATCTCTTTCAAGTCTTATCCCGCTTTTTACTCCGGCGTTAAAACGCAAAAATGACGTTGTTTTAGTAGGAAAAAGAAGCGCTTATTTCCCATAAGTGTGTAGAATGACGTCATTTGCGGAGGGTAAAAAGAAAACGTCATCCAGACGAGATTTTTAGGCAAAAATGTGCAACTTTTTACATGTAAGGCTGATTTTATCCTAATTTTACGTTCACTACAATTTAAATTTTGATAATATTCAACAGAAATAAAATCCTAGAAAAAGGTAGGTAAATAAAAATAAATAATAAAACAAAATGGCGAAATCTCGTGAGATCATCATCCTCCATGTAGGCTTCCATTACGACACACAATTTAACTTTGATGGTATATGTATTTCATTTTGATTTTGATTATTTAAATGTTCTACACGCGTTATCTAGCGGCGGGAAAAGCCGCAAGGGCGCTTTGCGTTACTTTTCCCGTGTAAAAGGCTGTTTCCCAAGCGTTTAGAAAAAATGCTTTAGTTTAAAACTAAATAAATTGACTTGAATGCACGTCATATATACCTTGCCTTTGCGAACATAATCGAATGCTTTCATGTTGTAATTTCGACCATAGAATTGCGGGGGTACACTACAGGGGAGCCGAACACGGCTAGCTCAGAGGTATCGCATTGGGTTGTCAATCCTTGGGTCGCTAGTTCGAGTCCCGAAATAAGTAGCTAGTGGCCTAGATGAAATGTGGTTGTGCTAGTGAAAATGACATAAATCAATAGGTAGGTGCACCAGCCCTGCGATATACCTACACTAATGTTGAAAGTGATGTCAAACCCAAACGGCAAACAAACAAACATCACAGGATTCCTTAAGGAAATATAGCTTTAACATTTAAGTAAGCCACTCTTCTATAGCTCTATTGCATGCCCACGTTGTTCATGGTGTTTCCTGTAACACGCATGTGAAACTGTGGGAAACGTCACGAATATGCTTAATTCCGTTTCATTCTGTCCCTACCTACGAAATAAATCATAGTAATTGAATTAATAGAAAATAGTACGTGTGCGGTTACCACACCTCTACCCCCGCGGAGTAATATTCCATCAACATGCGAGAAAGTTACGTCAATAAAAAGATATTTTACCGACAGCCTTTCCAATGAAATGACACAGAACTGCGTTCTCAGCACCCTTTCGAAGACGTTTGCAATATTTAATTTCCGTTCTTAGATAATTCAGACTTATTCCTTGTGACGGCTTAAACCACTTTCTATTCATGTAGATCTACTCCAACCTCGATGCAATATTTTGAGTTTATTTGGAATTAACCATCAAGGAAAACGGTCAGGCTTTCGGTTTTATGGAATTTAGATAAATATTTTTAGCCTTTTCTTGTTTAAGCCTAACATATTGTATAAGGTTGTTGTGCTTAAAAGATGTATGTTGTTTGAAATAATTTAACCTGTTGGTAGAAAATATAAAGTGTCTTTTTCTGTTGTCTTTATCTACTTTGTTTCAATTAGGATATGTCTTTAAAATGTTTATTTCTTAAAGTAGCGACATTGTCTCTCGTGCTTTCATAATTTTTGCAGAATTATTGCAAATTGTAGACACATTTCATCAAATACGATCTCATTTCTAAATTATTACCAAAATTTCATGGTCAGGAGACTTTATAAAATACATTATTTGCGAAGAAATAGAAGGCCAGTAAAAAACTTTTAGTAAGTTTCGTTATAATGTATCATGTACATGCATTATAACTCATGACTTACACAGCTTTCCTCGCTCAACACACAATGTTATCAGACAAAAATACAAATGACGAAAAAGGGGCGATTGTTGAAGTATTCAACAAAAACTATACATAACCTGCAAGAGTTGTACAAAGATTGAAAATATGATATATTAGAGTTTTTGCTTTGGTAAATGTTCTGAGTACAAACGGAAAAAACACTGGCGAACTGTGTTGCTGGAGTTTATTTGCATTCTAAATCAGCAGGGGCCCGTTTTACTAAACATCTTACAAAAAATTAATCGTTAATCAAAATCAATAATTGTATCTAGTGTTTATATTAATTGATGGATTCTGTATTGCAATATCTCATTGGAATCATCTTTAGAAGACGATTCCAATGAGATTATGCATGACAGAATTCCAAATTTAGTTACCTCTGTAGAAGCAACTTAAGGTTTTGATTTACGCATAAAGTTATCATAAGATGTTTAGTAAAACGGGCACCAGGTTCTTTAAACCTATTCCCATGTAATTGCAGGTCCAAAAAAATAATCATAAAATGAAATCTGTATTGACCTGATATCACCTGCCTGATAACATAGCGTGAGATCAGTCAGTCTATTTTTAGAATTAATTTGCATATTCCTGATCATATGCAGAACATTTTTCCTGATTTTCATGGATTATAAAGTTTTAACAAAATAAAAACACTGGATTGAATGATGAATAGAAAAATGTTATGGTGTTAAAATATCGTGCTTGTTGGTGATGTTGTTGTTGTTGTGTTGATGTTGCTGCTGTTGCTGGGAATTTTATTGTTATTATTATTATTATTATTATTATTATTTGGGGTTTCGCCTGGTGAGAAAATTTTCATGACTCGACAAAGCCTCGCCGTTATAAGTTCCCCCAATCTCGACTAGATAATATTCATATATTAAGATACTAAAGAAGATATTGTTCTCAATAAATTCTGTCTCCTAATATTTACACGAAATTTAAGTGTGATGGAACTATTCGTCAGAAAAATCTGGTAGAACAGAAAAATTCTGAGAAAGAGCCAGGGTTATTTTATCAATTATGATACGATTGCGAAAACGGATATATGGAGTAAGAAGAAACTTTTATTCGCATTAAAATTTGTGTCATGTTTTTACTATGTACACAGAAAACTCCGCCTATTTATAATACTCAACGTCATCTGGGGCGGGAATGTTGATGCTTTAAACGTCATATAACTCACGTCTAAATGACGTCATTCGATTTCTGTGAACATCTCCAAACGTCGATATCATTCATTTTTTAAAAATTTTACATCCAGAAAAATGTTATACCCAAAAAAGGATAATAAAATCTAATTTCAGAATTGGAATTTTCGTCTGTGTGTAAGGAACATTATCAAAATCTGGACAACCAAGTAGTGCATAGCATTCGTTCTCTAATCGTAAACGGAGAACATTAGTCCCATAGCAATTAGATTGAGCCCAAAGTGAAGACTCTGTTCAGACTGTGCGAATGCACAGGCTGGCCAGTGTCTTAACGTTGCGCTTAATTGAATTTCTCGAAAATGTCATACACAGGCTAACTTTTAGTTAGAATTATCCCGACCCATAAAGGATAATTGAATCACGAAATAATAATAACCGATCTTATCACAATTATTTTTTTTTTCTCTTTTCAGATGAATAAAAGAAAAATATCAGTCATGTTCACTTAAACCGAGACGAAGACGCTCCTAACGACTATTTTCGGCCATGTTTCCGGCTAGGAGAGGGTCACGTGACGACACTCATACGTCATTTGTGATATCATGGATACTCGCAACATTTCGGTCCTATCGGGCATTCTTGTTTTTCATTGCTTTATGCATTATAATTGGATCTCTGGGAATGTTGCAGTATGCTTCGTTTAACCATTCCAAAACACTAGTTATTTATAACTCATCGTACAGGCAAACGATTCTTCAAAGGGCCACAACAATATTATTACCCAAACCAGGTGTAAATCAAAGAACAATTAAAGATTTGTATAGGAATAGGCAGCCATCTTACGTGAAACCGACAGGGAAGAAAACAAAAGCATTTTATCCCGTTATAAGTAAAAACGACGCCAAAGAACTAAGTGACGCAAGATTCAAACACGTCAAAGATAGCAATATGAAGACGCAATATCCAATCACCCTTAACACTCCGTATTTCTTGGAAAATCCTTATTTATGTTCGGCGGTGTCTAAATTAAAAGTATTAATAATTGTGCATACAGCGCCGAGTCACTTTGCTCGAAGAGACAGTTTGCGCCGTACATGGACGAACTCGACATATTTACAGAACCTTAAAGGAGAGCTACGTGTTCTCTTTTTGCTTGGTCGTGTAAAGGATACAGGTGTTCAGCAAAAGTTAGAAGACGAGCATAAAGAACACAAAGATTTACTGCAAGGAGATTTTATTGATGCTTATAGGAATCTAAGTCACAAAGGTGTGATGGGTTATAAATGGATAGCAGAAAAGTGCCGAAATGCAGAATTTGTGCTCAAAGTCGACGATGACGTAGTTGTCAATACGTATAAACTTTACAGAGAATTTCTCCCGCGCTTCGTAAATAAAACGAAACAAATAATGTGCAATCATATTTTACCCGGTACAATGCTCATCATACGGAATAAGAAAAGCAAGTGGCATGTTGATGAAAAATATTTCAAAGGGAAGAAATACTATCCTCGATATTGTAGCGGCTTTATGGTGTTATTCACAAATGACGTCATACCTGCTATTTATAGATCAGCGTCAATGACGCCATTTTTCTGGGTAGATGACGTATATTTATACGGATTGGTTCCGAGCGGTGTGCCCGGGATTAAATACAATGGATTAAGAAAGAAGCGGTACGAACTAACAGGACAAAAAGCCGTGAGCTGTTACAAAAATACGACAAAGACTTGCGATTTTATAGTAACTGGGGCTCATAAGCCAGAGCTAGCAGACCAAATATGGTCCTTCATGATCAAACAATCGGCACAAGCCCCACCAACAACAGCTAAAAAGTTAACGAAAAATTAGAGCAAACTTAAATTTAAAGTCATTTCATTCCGTTTTATGCACATGTACTGTTTCAACTTTAAGTCATTATTTATTTACTTGATTTATACTTTAAACTTATTTTGTGGTGTACAATGATTACCAATTCAGATTAAAACAGAGATAAGCAAGGTTATTTAGATTTCGTTATTCATCTCATAAAACTATTGCTTTAAAAGTTGAAATTTGTGACTTTGAAAAGTAAGACAAAATGAAGAGGGAAATTATGGCCGATATCAAACTTATATAACTTCCTATGGGAAATTCATTTAGATCCATGTATTTACTGGTTAACATTGCACCTACTTTTCACAGACTAGTGGGAGTATTTTTCGAGTAGAAAAGTTCGAGGGTTCAGAGCAATGCTATTGTAAGTGCCCATATATTAATATACACTTTCAAAAGTATTACACTGAGCTCTACAATTGATGGATCGTCAATCCTACTCCTTGACCACCGATACGACGCTCCCCTTACAAATTTGAACGATATTTTTATGAAAAATATAATTGATTCAATATGAAGATAATTGGGGGCGACCTTAACGTCGTAACTCTAGTTTAATCAAAGTCGTCCATCAACGAAAACGATTAAAATAAAAATGGCGGAAAACTTTGATGTTCAACAGTCATCTAATTGTGAATTAAATGATTGGTAAAATGGATATTTCATCAACAGAAACGATCTGTTAATTAAAGAAGAATATAAATTCAGATTTTCAACTTTTTAAGCAGTAGGTCATTTTTTCTACTACTTTTTTTCAGTAAAGAAACATAAGTTTTCTGTTTTGTTTAATTTTCGTGTTTCTTTAAGGCTACCAAATGAATTTGGCTATTCTGATCTTATAATGCAGCTTTACTCTCTTTGAGCGTGTGTATGTTTATATACTTAACTCCAAAAGAAACGTCCACAAATGCATGTTCTCGAAATACATTAACCGCTTCTGACTAGCTTGCATTTTTTATTTTAATATCTCTCATTTGACTACCTTTTTATAAACCAATCTTTTGACAGTTGGGTTCCATTTTCCTTTCCGTAAAATCGCATACTTGATAAATGTACCTCGTTACCTTGATAGTCTGATGCACAAAGGCTTGATGAAAATGTGAAATGATCGATATTTTTGCACATAACTATAAACTGTGTCCATATCTTAAAATTTTCACTGACGTTAAAAGTTACGTAAGAACGTTATCAGTCAAAATTGGGTCTACGGGGGCAAACCAATTAAAGTAGACGTTGCGTTATCAATTCAAACTTTAAACTTTTCCTGTAATATGAAGGATGGTTTTAAATCGTTAAAACTGCTTTTAACAATTTTCCAATTGAATTTAAAGGCCTGGTGCAACTTACCATGGGTTTTAGTCTTTACCCGTTACTGTGTAGCTAGAATAGCGACATTAAGCCGAATTGTTTTTTTTTTTCTAAAGCTGACGGTCTGCTACGAATTAGCACGCTAACAATTAACAAATCTGGTTGACATGATGACCCCTGTAAAACGCTAAATGTCGCGAGTTTTCTTAAGGAAATATGCGATGTGAAAGCCCTCTTTCGAGTCTACTGTAATTCTTCAAGCGTTTATAAGAATTAATTTCCAGATTTTATCATTTTTAGGCAGGGTTTCAAACATATCACATGATGAATGCTTACCCCACCCACTCTCCAAATATGCAATGTGAGTTTGCTACGAAAGATCTATCGGACGAAATACAAATCTTTTTGATACAGATTTATTGTGTAGGCATTGCAATAGAGCTCACTTATGAAATGGGCAGTCATATTCATTATTGAATTACAATTTGTATCATTATGAACTTTAATTTAATAGTGCTGTCAAGTGAGGCTTATCTGTTTAACAACAGTCTCGGGCAGTATCATTATTTCATCCAATCCATGTATAAATATGGTTGTTCTATCAAAAGTGGCAAAAAAATAAGATTAAAATTCGTAAGAAGATTTTTAATTATTTCAAATTATATTTTGTGGGCGTTTCTTTTTGAGTTAATAATTTTCTAGTTGTATTTTATTCCATCTCACGATATGCCAAAGGTGATACAATCTGAACACTACACTCTCACCATCCGCTGTCTTTAATTTATTCGTACATAAAAAAAATCAAATCTTTTTCTCTAAATCGATTGAACAAATCTCAATGACAAACGAACGATATGTTTAGGGTTTAAGCTCCACCAAAGTTCAAGCTATCAAAAACTACCAGTAAGTGGTTGCAACGACACTAAAATGATTCTCTTCTGAAAAACTATGTATGTAGATGGTTAGACACTTAGTATGTATCTTCTCTTAGAATACATCGACCAAATTTCTTAATATAACACGTCGTGCTAAAAGTAACAATTTAGCAAGTGGCAAAAGTATCGACCGTGGCCAGTCTGTGTTATTTGCGTAGGCTGACCTGAGTCGAAACGTTTAGATTTACCAATATTAGTTTAGTGAAGAAAGGTAATCTTACCAATTTATAAGGTCATCTTTGAAATATGATCATTTGGCCATTTGGTTTTTATTGTGTCCAATCTCTTTTTCTAGGATATCGTTTGGGATTATCCTACAAGACCTTTATCTTATATGTTGGCTTGTCCCGAAATCAGCATGTTTACGCTATCCCACGAAATCAGAATATTTACACCATCCCACAAAATCGAGTAAAGTTTGGAGCAATTTCAATGAAGGTTTGGAGTGTTATGAGTGATTTCGGGGCGCTTCAAATGAATGGTTTTAGTCATTCGGAACATCGCTCGGAATTTTCCGTAAACTGGAAAGTAACTCGGACGTAGGTGTAGGAAATTTTGGTCATTTTATAGGTAATTCGGCATCTGACGGTGCTTCGCTTTTTCACAACGCTTGAAGAAAATCAGGTTTTTTTAATTCTTTCCGATCCTAAAACACCGCGTTTTGTTATCAAGTTATGATATGCCCACTTTTATTCATTCGATGAATTTTTTTATGCAACGCCATCCTTAGCGGGATCGTTGATGTTTGTGACGTCATATAAACCGACGTGCGACGTGACGCGCTTTCATGTCTGCGCCCTCATTATTCCCGAAATCTATTCCGTAGAATCGCCGAAGGTTCCCGAGTGTGGTTTTATGGGGTGCCCGAAATGTATGAAATCATTTGGAACACCACTCAGCCAATCCTACGATCAACCTCGGATGTACATAGACGGACTATTTTTAAAAATAACGGGAAAACCTTGGAAAAAATAGATGACGTCACTTTAAATGGCGTTAGCCCTCGAAACTGTGAGTGAAAACATTCGACGTTGCCAACGCTACTCGTTTAAGTCACTGACGTGAAACCATCGTATCCTCATATAAATGTCTTTCGATTCTTAAAAAACGACTGAAAAAATTCTAATTTTTGAGAATGATTCGTCATTCTCAAAAATTAAGATTTTTCAGCCGTTATTTACTGTAAAAGATATAAATCTACATTGCTAGTTTTTCTTACACTGTTTCCGCCTAACAAAATGCACGACTTTGTTACATACCCATCCGCCTTACATACATCCGAGGTCTGTTGCAGTTTACGGAAATGGCCGAGTGATGTTCCAACTGGTATGAAATATGTGCTGAGTGTTTTGATTGGTGTTTCTTTCATGCTTCTACATATATTAGCCCTTCTCCTTCTGTTCAACACGTTTCCTGTATCTCATTAAAATCATCTCTACGAAACCACGACGTTATCTCTCCATTACGTAGGACAGGGGCGTAGCGGTAGGCAATATGGTGAATCTAATTTTAATGAGATTGCTGTTCTATGCAATGCTTGAACAGACAGTATAGATTAAGATCAGACTGCAAAATAGGTACTGGTTTCGATCCCCGACGGCGGCACTTATTCTTTTAGACTATTTGTCTCCCACAAATGCGTCGATAATCGAAAACTTTTGTGGGATAACAGCTGGAGGTAAGGAAAGCATGTAATGGTTGTACTGGTGTGAGAAATACCCGGAATCCATTGTTAGGTGCTCGGGCCGCCGCGATACGACTGAAAAATTGCTGAAAGCGGCGTAAAACACGATTAAAACAAACAAACAAACAAACAAACAGACAGCATACTAATAAACTGCCTACTTACTACATAATTACTAAAAATCTAGAGCTGGACGGCCCGAGAATTGGCAATTTGATTACCGGAAATTGTACTAAAATGTTTAACCTCTTACATGTCCTGCCAGCCCTGCGTTCAGGATGACAAAATGGTGCAAACTGTTAGCAATTTATACCCCACTTTGAACGCAAGTTCACATACAAAGCGGAATATTATGTCCAAAGAGTTCGCAACGGTGCGACTAGGATTCAAATCCGGAGCGTCTAATCTCTCTTTAAACATAAGTTCATAGTTCAATGAGTTACTCAGAAGGCAAAATTTGAATATTGGTATCTTATAATAGGAGTGAAAGATCACTATATCATGACCTTATCTTAAGCCGAACTAAGCTTAATTAATCGGATTCTCTTTAATGACGTTGAAATACTTTAACAAAATGTTCATACCAAGTATTGTATTTTAACAAAATGACAGACCATAGTTAAAAACATCGTGAAATTTACGAGATGGTTGATTTAGGAATGACATTGAATGAGAGGGAGGAGCGAGCTTTGAATGAAATTAAGGGGAGGTGATACTATATCGAGAATTACGTCCAATTTGACGAAATAAGCGACAATTTATTACCCCCTTTTAAAGATTTACGTATTTTTCTGTTTGCAAATCTTGTCGAGGTTATCAGGCGCATTGAAATCCTTTTTCGATAATAAAATTGTGCAGTGATTGGTCGAGTTGAACGAAATGTTGATCACACTGAACAATTTCGGAGCGTTTGTGATCGATTTTGGAACCATTTTAGAAATAGTTTGAGTGAGCGTTTGAAACGACTGAATGGAGCGCTAGGTGAGTGATGAAGATAATTTTATCAAGGTGTATATCAATTTCGCGATGTTACTGTAGAACGTCATTGTGAACCATAAATCGCTCTCTTAAGTTGAACCATTTTGTGGAATCACAAAAATCCGTTAGTGTCCTAAAATCGGAAACTAAATACAGTTAAGAACATCGTGAAATTGACAAGATCAATGATTTTAGAATGACATTGTAATGAGATTAAATGAGTGTGTGGAACGAGTTTTGAGTGATAAAAAGGGAGGTAACCCAATATCGCTAAATTTGGTCAAAATGAACAAAATTAGCGATACTTATTACCTCCTTAAATATACGTATTTTTCTGTTTTTGTGTCTTCGTGGACCAACCAGACATTTTAAATTCAACACCAGCCAATGTAAACGTAGAATAATTTGATCCATTTTAATTAAATGTTGATCGCCTTGGACGATTTCGAAATGTCTTTTTGTATTTTCGGAGCGTTTTTGATCGATTTGAACGCTGAGAGAATGATTTAGAATGATTGTGATCGGAATGAGTGTCAATTTCACGATGTCCTTTACTGTAGCTTTTCTCAATTGCTTATACATGTACTTTATGACAGAACCAAGATCAACCGCGTAATATTTGTAGACTAAATGTGAAATCGAGGCTGGATGTTTACATTTACAAATACGATTGAAGCTTGTTATTTCGAAAAATCTGTTACAATTTCAATATAAGAGTTCAATGAAAATCTAAATTTAATCTTAGGCCGCGACTACACCACATCGTACTAACCAGTGTAACAGCTACTATTTAATTTAATCCTGGAAATATGAAGCGTATGTCAACGTACCCGTAGCCTGAAAGACCATTGTCAGCGTAAGATGTACAGTTTGGTACATTGTGAAAGTGACGAGATGAATGATTTTGGAATGAATTAGGAATGAATTTAAATGTAGCAAGTTTTGAGTGAAATTAACGGGAATCCAATATCGCTTATTTTGTTAAAGATGGACAAAATTAGTAATATTTATTACCCCCCTTTAATGAAATATACGTACTTTTCTATTTCTGTGTCTTCATGGACTAATCAGCCACACCAGCTAATAAAATAGAATAAATTGATCGATTTCAAGTGAAAGTTGATCATCTTGACGGATTTCGAGTTTTTTCCGAATGATTTCGAGCGTTCTTGATCGATTTGACTGAGTGTTTGGAATGAATGGGTGAAGCGCTGAGTGAATGATTTAGAATGATTTTGATTATCGCATTGACAGCTATACGTCACGGCAAATATAAATTGACAAAACCGTCACTCTCCCTAAGGATATTTTTAGACTTGTAACGGATTTCCATCATAAGTTACGGAATTTTAAAAATTCTCCATCTTTATAAAAACTATGTAAAATCGTGTTCGAAAAAAAAACGTGTAAGCTAAGTGACGTTTGATGAGCTTTGTATCCAGTATTGAGATGTTGATCTTATCAAAGAGACTAGAAAACTATTGAAATTTATTGCATTTATAATGTTATACGAGAGTGAATCAAAAATTACATAGACTTGCGTTACAGAAATTTTGGTTTTACAGACTTTGAAAAGAAAACTACACTGTTATAAAATTGCGGCATTTTTTCTTTTTGTCTAGAAAACTTGGAATAAATCCAACTAGTTGGTCACCTGCAGCAACCATTCTAAAATATGTAGTCATACGGTACCGGCGCACGGTAACGACGTCAATATGACGCTACGGCATTGACAACTTCCGTTGAAAGTCAGCACTTTTCAAAATACTCAACTTAATAATGAACACAATTTCTGTATCGCCTATTGATTGAATAAGTACTATTTTCATATCCATCTTATCCAAAATAATGAACTTAAATGTAAAATGTGTCTTTAAGAAAGAGAACTGGTGTTTATCTGTGGCAATGACAGATCAAATGTCGAGGAGACGTTTTCAATTCTCCGAGTGTCTTTCTTCAGAAACGCTCTCAAATTCTAAAACGAAACGTATGTACCATTTAAAAAGAAGGTTTCTGCTTACATTTGGAGACCTTCTAGCATATCGTATCATTTGAATCCCTTGGTTAGGTTTTCCATAGATCCAGTAGAACTTAATTATTGCTCGGTTGTCTATGGCTGCGCTTGTGACGTCATTCCGAAGTTCACAAATTGACTTTTGTCCTTGGGAACGGTGATACCTTTGACCTCATATAACCCACGTGCTAAATGACGCGCTTCGTTTTCTGTGAAATTCTCCAAACGTCAAATTACATTTTTTTTTACACCCAGAAAAATTTGATGTTTCGATCATACACCAAGAAAATGGTTATGAAACTAATTTAGGAATTATGAACCTGTTGTAATGGATATAATTTCTTTTTCGCGTTTATGTGTCCATGGATAGAGTCTGTTTGGGGCCGGAGTTTTATGCAAAGCAAAATCCTCGGGCTCCGCCCTCGGATTGAACCTTTTATGTTTACCGTATCTTCTCCATCAGACCTTATTCATGGACACATTAATGCGAAAATGAAATTATTTCATAAAAAGCCTTGACACAATCAATATATTATTCAATCACGAATTTTGACAAAAATATTGTCAAGAATATCGTGTATCGGCCGCTTAGGGTAGTGGGCCCGTAATAGTTCCGCAACATTTCGAAATCCGGGATCTTTCACAATGTTGACCGAGGTTTCCTATTAAATTATTAGGAAACCTCGGTTAAAACTGTTACAGTTCATTATTCCCGAAACGTTTCGGAACTATTAAGGGTCCACTATCTTAGAAAGCAATTTCTTCATCTTTCATATTCATTCCCGAAGCATTATACTTCTGGGGCTTCAGAATGATGAATAGTATTGGAATTGGTTAAACTATTTTAAGGTGCATTACAGATTAGTGTACAGTTTAAGTCTGAAATTACAAATAATACTTGACCTCATTAAGGTGAAAGTTATTATGGAATTAAATGGAATAAGTTCATGATTATGTTATGGAATAGATGTGAGAGTTGTGTAGATAGTAAATACCCTCCTTAATCATCTAGATGGGAACTTTACAGGATAAATCATCAATTTTGTATTTTATCTGTATCGACAAAAATCAGAAGTATACCTTTAGGTAAAAATAAATTTCTGGGCGTTTAGATAAAAATAATACGAGTAAAAAATAAGCTTTGACTTTGTGGAATCGAATATTGAATTAAGACGCCAAAATGAACGAATGAAAAGTAACTAGTTTCTTCAATATGGAAGGCACAATATTACATCTTGAACGATTTGAGATTACGTCTGAGCGAAGTCTCAGATAGCATACAATATGGCGTCAAGAAGCGGTACAGCCCTACAATCGCAGCCGGCGTCCATCTTAAAACCGTCACGTGGTCAGACACAACGTTCCCAGACTCGTGGGAAAACGCAACAGTCACAATCTCGTCCATCACGAGAACAGACGAGACAAACGTCACAACGAGGGGAGACACGGGGTGAGACTGCGGCTACTGGGTATGTGCATGTCTTTTTTAAGATTTTCGAATTCATTGCGGATTTAAACAAAATATAAATGCGGCATAAGTGACCTCAATGACAAGAATAGACAACTGATTACTGAAGACAGTGAAACAAAAAATTACAGAAATTTCTCTAAAATGAATATGGACAAGGTATAACTCGAATACGGAATTTTTACTTGTGATTACGGTTTGAATAAATAAATGTCAAAATAGCAATTCTACTTACAGTTGGAAATTACAGGTGTTTTTTTTAAGCATTTGCAGCTTCACCATCTTTTATTCATTTATCTTATTTCTATAGAGGTATGGTTTGTAAGAAGCCATATTTGATATTCTGCGTTATTATTAAACTGGCAGGGCGTGGCTTAGTTGTGACGTAGTTTGGCGAGTTCACTTACAATATTTTGGATCAAAAGTTCGTTAACGCTTGTAAATAATTGTTCACTAAAACCAAATGGATTTGCGTGCATAGAGAAAGTGAACACATTTCATCGTTCGGTTACCAAAGCCTCGTAACTTCAGCTTGGACAAGCTTAAGTTACGAGGCTTTGGTAACCAACCTGACTCGTGACTAGAACTCAGATTCCTTGTATGACATCGGCAACAAGTAGTTTCAAAAAGATTCTGTACACAGGGACAGCTACGTGACCGGAGGCAGTCGGCGGACAGCGCGGACAGGTGAAAGTCAACGTACAGCCGGACGAACTAGTCTACGGACCGGTACGAGGGGTGACGGGGGTGATGATGGGGAGAATGTCAAAACAGACGACATTTGGAACAAGTTTGTAGCAGACGATGGTGACGTTGTTAAACCACCAACAGCCGAGTCGGTCAAGTCAAGACATACGGGTAGTCAAAGATCGAGAAAAACAGGTGAATTCTTTCTTTTCTGTCTATTTATTGGTGATTTTTTTAGTCATTTCTCAATGAAATAATAACTTGTTTTGATTTGACGACCCAATTTCTAGAAAAATGTAGGGGTGTGATTTTTATCATAGCAAGTGTAATATGATGATCTAATCATTAATGGTCTATTTATATTTAACAAATACGTTGTCGCACTAATTGAAGCTGAGAATGTATCTGAAAAGAAAATCATTGTCACTTAAAATATGCGTATATTTCCAAAATAACTTATAACCTGTACGTGACATTTCCAAAAAATTCACGCGTACGCAAACCCTGACAACCCTGTGCATATGCACAGTCTGCTCAGTGTTTTTGCGAACTATTCAACCACGCACACTAGAAATTATTGGAAAATGTCACGCACAGGCTCATACTAGACTCCATTAGAAAGTTTCGAATGTGTTCTAATACCATAATTACTTTGAATAATGCAAAACAGAAATATCCAACTTCACCTTCTATCTCAATAAACGTGTTTATTTCACTCCTAAACAATTTAGACCAATGGCATCGCTTATTTTGCATCACGTGAGAGTGAAATATCTAGATCCATATTGTACAACCAGAACGAGGATTCGTACCCTGCAGAACCAGTCTAAAATTTGACTTGGCTATCGCCTCGTCAAATATAGACTGGTCTGCAGGGTACTCATTCAATAAAATTCAGTATTGTACCCGATAATGTTAAACAACCTTTTAATATTATCAACATTATAGGTTCCCAAGCTGGTTCTAAAATAGACGAAGAAGAGGACGAAGATAAAGGGAGTGAATGGGATATTGAAGACGAAGATGATGATAGAACTATATATAGTGACTACTATCTACCGCCAGAATACGAACGATTTGTAAGATATTTATAGATTTGCCATATACTACCACCAAAATTTAACACATTTATAAGATATTAATGGAATTGACTACTATCTACCGCCAGAATATGAAGAATAGGAAAGATATTTATAGTTTTGACTACTATCTACCGCAAGAGTATGAATGACTTGTAAGATTTATAAAGATATTTCTACTAACTACCGCCATAATGCGAACGATGTGTAAGATATTTATAGATTCGACTACAGACTACCCCCAGAACATAGCGATTTATAAGATATTTATTGACTTGATACTTTCTACAGCTAGAATATAAACAATTTGTAAGCTATTTACAGTTCTGACGACTCTTCCGCCATAATATCAACTCCATTGTATTTGTAGGATATCTATAGATTTGACTTCTGCCAAACAACTATTATCAACAATCCAAATATGATCGTTTCACAAGATATTGATAGATGTCTTTATTATCATGATTTAATATAATAGAATTTTAAGATATTTATACATTTGACTATTATCTAAAATTTAAATATGTCTGAATATATCCATTCATCCTATTTTTCATCTATACATCATTTCTTATGAATTGTGCGTGTCTTTGTGATTAACTTAGAAGTTTCATATAATGCCTTCCTGGGGGGCATAAGATTATTACCTTCGGCTCATAAAGTCCAATTCATATAATTCTAAAAACTCTATAAAACTTTCGAGTCTTCGCATTTTCAAAGGACGATTTTACCCGATGGCAAAACATGAACCGTGCATATTCATGTAAATTGTGGGCCCATCGGTAAAATGATAATTCTAGGTTTAGAATATGCGCCCCTTGCGTTTTTCTATCTTTGTCAGCCTGGATGATCCGCGATGCTTGACATGGATAGACACCTAAGTTAGTGGACCTGTAATAGTTCCGCATTGTAGGATCTGTCATGACCGTTTGTTTGAAACATGCTGATCTTAACCGTGCCTTTGGTACAAGAAAGCACGTTTTTGAAACACCCAGATGCATGCTTAAATTCCGCAATGACGTACGTAAGATGACGTCGTAGTGGCGTCAATTATAATGCCATCTTACACACTTGTAAGATAAGGATACCTCTGGTGGCTGTTCGTTAAAGAAGATAGGCCTAGCTTTGTAAGGAAAGAAATAAATGTCATTGTCATTTTTATAGATTCAATTAAACGGTATTTCAGGATGGAACTCCAGAAATCAGAGCAGAAATCGTTGACTCTCATGAGGCATGTAGCTGTTTTCCAAACAGAAGCAGTAAATTTCTTGGATCTATGTTATACGACAAAATCGTTTGTCAACATTCTGGTATTACAGGTGAAACACAATCAGGGGTGTTTAAGTTTAATCCATATTGGAACGAGAACATGGAGATTCCCCGGAGATTACGTAAGCGTGACATGCGCGTGGCGAAGACTAAATTTGTATTGGGGTATCCCCGACCTAAATTCGAGATTATTTCCGAAAGCGAGGACGACGAAGACGAAGAAGGCGACGAAGATGATGACGACGTTGAAGATGATGAAGAAAGTGAAAAAGAGGAAGATACAAGGAAAACTATCACTGGAAGTAAAAGTAGAAAATCAGGAGCTGAGGAGGACAGCGATGGTGACGAAGAAACAGACGATGATGACGAAAGTGAAGAAGAAGAAGACGAGGACGAGGACGAGGATTATCTCCCTTATGAACTTCCGCAAATCGGATACCCTCACACACCATCCTTACCGACGAGTAGTCAGAGCGGGCGATCACGGAGATCTATTGATGACAGCGATGAATACGATGATGATGATGATGATGATGACGATGATGATTCTGGTAGATTACCTGCCTTACCATCAACAAGACAATTAACCGCCCAAACAGCTCATTCTAAACGAACAGGCGTTCAGACGCAGGTAGGTACTGTATTACAATCATTGTTAATTATGAATCGAATGTTACTCCGCGTCCAGGTACGCAAAACGTTTGCCATCGTTAAATAATTATACCCTGCTTTGCACTTGAGTCCACTTGCAAAGCCGGGTAACATTTCTCAAACGTTTCGCGATCATTTTCATTCACAACTCAGGCCTGGTTTGGTTGAACCAAAAACTAGATCTGAGACTTATCTGAGGCAACATACTGTACACGGTTTTAGCATTCCCAAAAAATCGCCATAGAATTACATATTATGCCTGCTATATTGTGTAGTATTTCATGTCTCAAATATACTTAGTTCCAAAGGAAAGTGTGCACTTTTGAATTTTGAATATCTCTGAAATTTCACAATCTATCGTTATGAAACGTCGTATGACTATCCCAAAGAGTATGTGCAAACGATATTTGAAAAAAACAAAAATCGCATGATGAGTAAAAATTTTCTGATAAATTGAGACATTTAATTTTTGCATATTTTGCATGTGCGTCACGCGTTAGACAAATAATTGGTCTGAAAATGCATTCAGTTGAATCTTTGCGGCTTTCCTAAGTATAAAATCACATTTCCAATACAATTATGCATGGTGCTACATTGGTTTGACAACCAATAAACGTCGTTGAACAAAATCCAACCTTGTCAGATTTAGAATGTCACGTAGATACGTAGCAATGTCTAACGTTGACGTACACGTTATGTCTGTGTAAGAATTAAAACTTTTATTTGCAAATGACTTGGAATGGCTTCTTAAACTCTATAATGCAACTTCAGCACATAGCTCTTACCAAAGGAAAAGTTATAAGGAGGTCAAATCACAACAATTTAAGTTCTGCCTGCGCGTGTGTAGCATGCGATACTTTATCCAAAACTGATTGGACTTTAAATTTTAAAAGGTCTTAACTAAAGTATGGTATTACCTTAACTCAATAATTTTCCCCTAACTTTGTAAAAAATAAAGAAAAAATGCAAAAAGTAAAAGTGCACACTTTCTCACGGAACTCAGTATAGTTACGTTATTTCAATTCTGGTTAAAATCGCACTTTGAATTATCAGCACAGTAATTTCACCTGTTTGTAATGAGAAGAACCATTACACAATTAACGTTCATTGCCATAACTTAAAAGTTTCGGGGTAATTGTTTTGCTATTGCTCATTTACCGTTCAGTAATGGCAGTTGTCGTATCCAAATCATGTCGGTTACCTTGTCGACGCTCCTTCCACCGAATCGATAGATCGGGGGCATTGAGTTTTGTCATTTCTGTTTGTCTGTATGTGTGCCCTCAAAACTTTAACATTTGGCTCGTTAGCGAAAGCTTTTGATTGAAAAGAGATAGAACCTTCGCATTACATTTGTGTATTACCGTTGACAAAAAAAAAATGTTGGTACTAATTTCAAGGTTTATCAGCTAAGGCTGGTGTCATTTTTTTCAGGGCCAAATCCGTGTGAAATAATTGCTTTGACATTAGCCATATTTTTTAATAATAAGAGAGAAAGCCTAAAATTCTGTAAGAATATTACCAATGACTGCACCTTTCCTGAACCTTTCAGTCAAGGCAATCAGCCAAGGTCAATGTCATATTGCCAAAATCATTTGATTGTCTACATTTAACCTTTGGTATTAACATTTGATTGATATAGGATAATAATCCTTATATTCCTTGCATTGTTTTCAATTAGATCTTTCTGTTAGTACCAGCTTGGAGGTCTTCATTTAAGGTCAAGACCATGTTTCAAGTTCAAATTTGTGTAAATTTAAACTTCGACGTTGGTCATACCTTTTGAATGGTAAATGATTAAGCGTACATTTTCACATGCGAAATTGCATCGGGCATTACCTTTGTGGAAAACAAAGTCAAGCCAATCGCTCAGTGCATAAAATGCACGTATTTGGTGCATTATAGGCATACGATTACGAACAGAACCCGGGCGTTAACGGGAGAAAACGTGGATTAATTAGTAATTTTATGTGCCGTTAACGCCCCGCGTTTTTTACTTAAATATCCCCTGACTGGGGATAATATATTATTTTTAAGTTTCTATGTCTAACATTAATATGGAGCATAAATAAAGACGTTGATCTTATTCCCGCGTTAAATTTTGTGACGTCATAAAATTACCCAGCAACGTCGGTGTAAACAAAAGTTGTGGTGTATTGCTTTACGCAATTTTCCGGCACATTCTTGGGTTTGGAGCTAGCTTTAAAGCTTTTCTATGAATCATTTATCTTTGAATAAATACAATAGTGTGTGTTTTTTATGCAATAATAGCGTCAATTCATGTTTGATCGAGCATTTACATTTGCAGCGACCCTCAAAATGCTTTAACGCCCTCGTTCTTTGCACTCGAGCTTAAAACCATTTTTCGAGTCTTTGCAAATGTTAACGTCCTCAAAAACGTAAATTAACCCTATATTCAACAACTGAATTCTATATTAGTATATCAACACTATGTTTCTGAATAGCGTGATTGTGGGAGCATGTTCTTTTGTTTAAAAACAAAATAAGTAGCATACAATGCCATACTCTTACTTATTCAAAGAAGAAAATGTAATCCGTATACATGTACTTCATTACGATTTTTTGCGCTGAAAAGATAAATCTACCAAACATTCATTCGAGAAAGTCGAACCAACGTTAACAACAACCCATTCCATTTTCAGCGAACACAGAGAACACATTTTACATTACCATCTCAAAAACCGGAAACAAAACGCTCCACACGCACCGCCAAAACTAGCAAATCGAAGACTAAATCCAAGAAAGACGAGGAGCAGTCCCAGGATAGCGGATATGACGAAAGAAGTAGTCAAAGATCAACCGCCAGTCGACAATCACTTCCGGGCGGCCCCGTCATCAGCACAACAAGAACTTTCCAGGGCAAATTTTATGACCCAGGTAATTATTACCCCTAGCATTTTTGTTGATCTAGACGTGATCGTCCCACAAAAGCTTTGACTTTTGGCTTTGTGCAAAGCGATAGCCTTTGGGAAATGTCAACCCCAAATAAAATGATTTTTTCTTTGCTGCAATAGCTACTGTTGTTGTTTCTGTCGATGTAGCGTTTAATTACATACCAAAATGTCCACAAACGCCGGTTATTGAAGAGGAACAAGGTTTTATCGCTTTCTCCAGATGACCATTATCATATTGGCCCATTCTTTCTCGTAGAATCGACCCGCCAACCCCCTGGATTTTATTTTATGTCCTTGACGAGTCTGCGACATTCATTTACTTTGACCGTTGGTTGCCCGTCAGTAGACCTAAGTATTTGTGCCAGAAATACATACTGAAAAATATCCATAAACTATGAGTAATTCTCCTAACAATCTTTGTTTAAGATATTTAAACTTGACCCGTGGCCTTGACTATGTAACTACCACAAGATCTTTTTCAGATACACATCAACCCAGAAAGACGTAATACAACGCCAAATCAATAACGGTTTGCCTTTCGGTGGGGATAAAAAGTGGCAGGGTCCATTGCTTTTTTTTAAAACAAAATTGATCTGTGGTCTTTTATTGTATTGATTGAGTTTACTTTCAACACGCAAATATTTGAGGTTTTTTATCTTACCATGTTGATGAATTTATATAATGTGTCGTCCACATTCTAGTTACGAAACAAATGATGCTTTACGACATTGGTACCCGACCTGGTGAGAGACTTCCTGTTGGTATACTGGAGCCCCTTTTCAAACCGCCGACCGTCCAAAGCGAAAAACCTGCTAGCAAACCAATTGCAGCTCCTAGCTCGAAATCTGGATCTAGAGCGAGCAAACGCAGTCAGGTCTGTATTGCTTGAGCGCAATTGACAACAGAAACGCATTTAAGATATAAGTTGAATAGTCATGAACTATTTGAATTATTTAGTTAAGTAAAGTCATTTATGAGCATATAAAATTAGAGCTTTTTTCGGAGAAAAATTTGGTATTTGAGCTTATATTTCATCCAAATTCGGAATATCTTCGCCAAAACCATGTTATTTGGAAACTTTACGTACGTTTGTGTTAAATTCTTATTTCTGTCGATCAAAAACAAGACTCCAAAATGTATCCTTTTGCTTAAACATCGTGCATAATGGTAATAGAGGCGTGTATGTTTCTATAAACATGCACAAAGTCCACTTATGAATAAAAGTTAATTGTTGAAAAATATGAAATCTATCTTTGTGCGGTTATAAGCAGTTGTAACAGAGGCTCCGCAAACCGCAAACCGTGCAAATGGGCGCATATGTATACGTATTTTTTGCGAAAAAAGTGAGAGTTTGTTTACCGCAAAATTTTGAAGTAATGCAGATGAAGTACCTAGAATAATCACACCCGGTGTTCCTGCGACCTTGCGCAGAAACTCCGTACTTTGCGAAATTATTTACTGTCTGTGCAGATAAAGTCCACAGAACATCAAAACGCGGTATTTCTACGCCCGTACGCAGATGCTCCGAAATTGGACAAAATATAACCTGGGTTTTCATTAATGAGGATTTCAAGATGATCGATAGATCTTTTCTTTTTTTTCCGCGAAACAAAATAGTGGGATCTAATTATCTCATGTGTTTTGAGCTTTAAAAAAAACTGTCAGAGTAGCAATAAAGCAGTTGTTAATGCTTGAAGCAACTAGCATATAGTGATTACACCAGCTAGTAATTTAATTTAAGTTGTGCCCACCAGTATTCGTGTGTTCTGAATGGCTGGAAAGTTGAGTTTATTCTCCATTGAAAAAAAATTCAGTACGCATTTTTGTAAGCCTCCGCAAAATGTAGTCCCGAAAGCAAACTGTTTCTTTTTGACTCATGATATTAGATTATAAGATATGAAGATAATATTTGTTAATTTCATTTAGGTATGAAACTAAAAAACCAAATCACACTCATATATGAATCCAATGCGCGTATTCATACAGTGTGAATAGGTTTTTTGTTTCAATGTAACCAACAAATATTATCTTCATCTCTTAAGTGTAATACAAGCACATTATGAACTCCATGTATCTGAAACACGTTATGTCTTAAAACTACATTTGCACACAATTTATGGCAATTTAATGGAATATTTACCCGTAAGCAAAGAACTTGAAAAAGTGAGGAGATTAATTGTTTTATTCACAATTTTATTTGATTAGTCGATTGAATGTTTGATTGAAAGCGGTGACCAGTTTATGATAAGATGTAAATGATTACCAATTGCGTTTCAACCGTGACATGAAAGATTCTAGCATTATATTAATTTATTTCATAATATTTGTCAACAGAAGAGCCATCACAGTGATGTCAACCCTAAAGCCGCCTTGGTTGGAGCCGTGTTTATTTCCAATCTACTCAGCAAGAATAAAAGTAAGAAAGAAACACTGGAAGCGGGATACAGCGACGAGGAAGATGGAAACCAGTGACGTCATCGATGATCTCAAATTGTTGTTTTCTTCGCCATAAAATGTGCGCTCTGTCTTTGTTGACAATATTATTAGAATAGCAACTGATTTTATAACATATGACCATGGAAGTATGGTTCGCCAGATAAAAATAGAAAACTGTCCTGATTCAAAAGTTAGAACTCCAGCAAATACGTACTAAGAGATTCGAGAGACCATAATTCCTTTGATTGTTTTCAAAACATCTTTTCGTCGAAAGATGGATTGCTAGCTACATGTAATCTTATCTAGCTGCAATAATGACAGTTCAGTATTTACTTTTATGATATGGCTGAAGCGGATATTATACGTATATAATACATACTTAGTCTATGGTATGAAAAAAAATATCTTACGAGGTTGGGGGATTGATATTTGTCGAGACAATTATCAATTTCGACAGTCGAGTTAGATATTTTTTCATACAATACACTAAGAACGAATTATATTTATCTTATAACCTCTATTTGCTTTATTTTCTTCGATGTTTCTAACAGAAATGCAAGTTACTTACAATAACCACATCATGTCATTGTTCTAAAAATATCTATGAGATATCATAAAAAATATATGGGATGTTATCACACGGATATTTGTATAGTTATAAGATAAACATACTTGCGATTTTGTTTCAAGCATGGATGACTCTAACGCCTAATTTCTCCCTTCTATGACGTACATTTTCCAAATATGACGGAATCCGCAATATTTTTTTCCTATCGGGAATCTATGTCTCTGATTCTTTGCCGTCGATGGCAACATGGAGCTTCACATTGTCCTATTTCATTAGCCAAACTTAAAAGTTCAATAATGTCATACTGTCAAAACAGATGCCTGATACGGTAGCCTTTTTCTACCTACCGTTCATAACTCTCACCGATTTGAAATGCTGGACAGTCAGTATTTCTTTTTAAATATCAATCCAATTCAAGAGATTAATCATATATATTGTTCATACAACTTTGATCTTAAATCATTATCAAAACGAGTTAGTTTTCACAAACTACAACGACTTCAAAACATCCTTTTTTCATTCGCTAGCTATTTGGCGGGAAGCACGATGTCGTGAGTTTTCAATAAAAAAAGAGCACCCGACATGTAAATCAAAATGGCACCTGAAAGCTCGAATTACAGATGGTGTTGCTGATTTACAGTGAAGTATTTAAACTATCTGTATTTTGACGGGAAAATTGTTTCTTGAATTGATAAATAAGTGGCCATTTTATGTTCCGACAATAAATTTGGGATTGTAGCTTTTAAACAGCTTTCAAGAATTGACCCCAAAATTGCAACAAGGAATAAAGACGGCGTGGTACCCCTGCCACATCGGGGTCCTATTTTACTAAACATCTTACGATCATTTTTTGCGTTAGTCAAAAGTTAAAGTTGCTTCTGCCGTAGTTACTAAATATGTAATTCTGCCATGCATCATCTCAGTGAAATCGTCATCCAAAGACGATTCCGATGGGACATTGCAAAGCAGAATCGAACATTGAATGAAAACACCAGGTACTATTTGTGATTTTGACTTACGATTATTTTTTTTACTAAGAAGTTGAGTGTTACGGCCCCCTGATTATCAAAAGAGAAGAACGTAATCGCATCTATTCAAAGCTATCTCTGACAAGCCAAAAGGGATCCGTAATTTACCCCCCCCCCCCCCCCCTTTTCATCCCATAAACCAATATCATGATGATGGTCTGCAGGTCGGAAAGGAGTAAAATTTCGCAAGCCTTTGCGTTGAAATTAATCTTTTTGAAGATGTATGATCGTACAGATAATAACATAGTGTAATTGACAAGTTGAATGATTTTGGAACGATATTGGAATGATATTGAATGAGTGTGTTGAGCTAGTTTTGAATGAAATTTAAGGGATGTAATACATATCGCTAATTTCGTCTAAATTGGACAAAATCAGCGATAATTGATTACCTCCCTTTAAAAAGGTAACTTTTGTTCCTGTTAGTGGTTTTTTCGGGCTAAAGATCGCTTTGAAATCCACATTCGATGATAAATTGTGCATTTACTTGGTCGAGTTGTATGAAATGCCGATCATAATGATCGATTTTTAAGCGTTTTTGATCGATTTGGAGCGTGTTTGAATGGTTTTCAAAGAGGGACTGCTTTGATTGAATAAATGGAGCCCTAAATGAGTGATTTCATCAATTTCACGATGCTACTATAAACTGTAGACATAAAAAGACAAATATTTGGTTGGCGACCCAGACGTGTTTAAAGCAGCTTGAGAAAGCAGTGGTTCGTATGATTTTAAGTCGCTGACAGAGAATGTTGACCCATATGGTGGAGAGTGGCGGAGTTTAAAAAAGCGCTTCTGGTTTTAATGACTAATTTTATTGATAAATACATATTTTATTTACACTGACAGTCCGTTAATTTGTATCCTTGTCATAGTTAAAGTGCTGTTATTTATATATATGATTATTAGCATATCTCCTTAAGTATAAAAGCTATCAACTTGAAACTTTATATGTGGATAGATCTCATGGAGGAGAAGTCTAGTGCAAAAGAACTACAAATCTTGCTTGCATAATTTTGGAGTTATTGTCCTTTGTAATTTTTAAGACTTAGATTTTGTCCGGAGCATATCTCCTAAAGTATAATAGCTATCAACTTGAAACGTTATATTTGGATAGATCTCATGGAGGAGAAGTCCAGTGCAAAAGAACTACAAATCTTGCTTGCATAATTTTGGAGTTATTGTCCTTTGTTATTTTAAATTCTTGGACTTTGTCCGGAGCATATCTCCAAAAGTATTAAAGCTATCAACTTGAAAGAAAAGTGCAGTGCACAAGAACTACAACTCTTGTTTGCATAATTTGGGAGTTATTGTCCTTTGTTATTTCAATTACTTAGATTTTGTCCGGAGAATATCTCTGAAAGTTAAATTGCCCTCAACTTGAAACTTTATTGTTGGGTAGATCTCATAACAGAGAAGTGCAGTGCACAAGAACTACAACTCTTGCTGGCATAATTTTCCATTTATAGCCCTTTGTTACTTTAAACTCTTACTCTTTGTCGGGGGCATATATCTTAAAGTATAATAGCTCGTATTCACTTCAAACTTCAAAGGTAGATAGTTCTTATTGAAGAGAATTACAGTGTACAATAACTATAACTCTTGCTTACATTATTTTCCAGTTATTGCCCTTTTGTTATTTTAAAGTCTTAGATTTTGTAGGGGCATATCTCTTAAAGGACACATAAATTCTTAATCTATTAGGCTACAGTTTGCTACCAAGCTTTCTCATGGCGGGGGATGGCAATACCCGACACCGCTCTTGTTCATGTTGCATTAACGTTACCATTAACTTTGAGAATCTTCATTGAACTGCCTTGTCGAAAGTAAATGAGCATGGAAACTATCTGTCAATCAGCCCTGCATTCAGGAACAGTGCAAATTGATTGCAAATCATACCATGCTTTGCACGCAAGTGCACGTGCAAAGCGGGGTTTAATTAGTAAACAGTTTGCACCGTTTTGTCATCTTGAGAGTATGGCAGGAACCATTGTATAGCTTCAATCGATGTTTGTTTGTTCAAATGGGAATTAACGCCGCTTTCAACAATCTTTCGGTTATATCGCGGCGGATTGAGTACCTAACAATGGATTCCTGGTATTTTTTCAGACCAGTACTACCATTATATTCTTTCAATAACCTTTCCTAACCTCCAGCTGCTATGTCACATAGGTCTTCGAATACCAACCCATTGGTGAGAGACAAATAGTCGAAAAGGATGAGTGCCGGGGACCTCTAGATTGACAGTCTGTCGCGCTACCAACTGCGCTATGACGGTGGCTAGCTGTAATCGAATCCTCTCTACTGTATACAATGCTCGATTTTTTTTTTACTGTAAGCTTTTCAAAAGATTATTGCGATTATTGCCCTGATATGGTGGAGCCTTAATAGACATGTGCGAAGTAAGTGTGAAAACGGAAACCGACACCGAAAACGGTTTAAATTGGGGGAGCGTATCAAAATGTACGAAATAAGCGAAAGCAGGATTTTGACCATATTTCAGCACTTTAAAAGGCTGTTTTGAATAATTCTTTAGTAAATTAGCATGAAATCTGTATCCGGCAAAACCTCTAACACTTTCACATATTCTAAGTTCTAGAAAATTGAATAGCCTTGTTCTTTTTATGTTCGACTATGGCTTCTCAACTTAACTCATTAACCAAAACTAAGGATATTTTTCTTAGCAACGCCGCCCATACATTAGAAAATATTTTTTAAAAGATGAAGATGTACAGTATCATGAAAGCATATATCCAGTCACTCAATAGTCGAATATTATAGATAGGTGTCTGAAAACTACCAAGAATTCAGATGCAAAAACGTTATGGAACGTTTAAAATTGTATCCCACTTTGCTTGTGAGTACACGTCCTAAGCAGAGTACCATTTCTAAAATGTTTCGTTGACGTGTCCATCCTGAATAATTATCGTTTCTTTATTTAAATATCTTAAGATTCTTAATCAACGACTGAAAAATCTTAATTTTGAGACTGATTAGTTTTAAGAGTCTCAATTGTACCCTAGAAATATATATTTAAAGATAGCGCCTGTTGTACCGCGCTAATTTTTCTCGTCTAAATTCCGCCTAACGAAATGCACAATTTTGATCGATACCCATCCGAGGTCTGTTGCACTTTACGAAAATTGCGTAGGGGTGTTCCGAATGCGTCGTATACCTTTTACATGATGATCTCGAACAATAACGATATAAACTAACGTCAAGCGATTTAGTGAAACTGTTTTATTTCTGAAAGGCATTTAACATCATATTGTATATGGCTATACAACTTTTTTTTGAAATTGAAACAATTTGTTAAGTGTACTTTGGGTTATCACCGATAATTTATCTATTTCTTAGCCTACACAATTTACATGGCTTTTTGGCGACTTTCTTTGCATTTCTTTGCCGTCTCTATTTGAAATTATGTGGCTACCACCAATAACTATGGTATCTTAATGCTAGAATGTACTCTCTTGTGAAACATTTTCCTGTATTTTTTTTTATCTTTTTTTATCGAAAATTATTGCCAAACGCCCAATCCCGTCTGTTCACTGGCCATGATTTAATTGTTTTGTTTGTTTTTTTTCAGTTTTATTTCACCCATCAATGCTTTTCCGCATCAAAAAAAAGTTTTCAACTAGGGCACCCAATCTCAAATTCATTTTACGGGTATGTGTTATTCAAACCTTTTTTTTAAAAAAAAATGCTCTGGCTGAACGAATCATATACATGTACTGGATGACTTGATTTTTGTTTTCAAAAAACAGTCAAACCGATTTGTTGTCCTTGAAGTAAAGAGAACCCTCTCCGTTATCTAGACAGCGATGAGTAACGAGCATTGCTTGTAGCTAAAGCAAGTGTTACATAAACGCCCAAACGCGTCGGCGATGCGTCGTTGATATCGTTTTGTAGAATCAGTCATAGAATCGACTCCTAATCTTGTGCACTGGCCGATTCAAGATTTGTCTAACACCGGCGACGCGCGGTAGAGTTTTATATGAAAGCTTAATCCTGTCGCCTAGTCGGCGATATGTTTTAGATTAAAGGAAAACTATATTGTGTCGACGACTAACCACCGGAGATCAGCCGAGCACCGACCGATTTTGTACACATCGTAGACGTGTACTCTGACCCTTTCACTTCCGTTTGGTGTTGGCGTTGAATCGTCGGAACATCGCCGACAAGTGACTACATCTCGCCCACGTTCAATCAGCACAATATGTTTAATCAACACATGATTTCTTTATCAACACTGGACAAGAAATGAGACATCGCCAGGTCGGTAGGGTTTAATGTGCCTGCAAAATAATATTTTTGTCATGATATAGAGCGGGCACCGACGTTATTTTTCACTTATCAGCTGAAGAAATATAGGCATCGCCGACGCCTCGGGAATCAATAAAATGTCTGATTCTATTTAAATAAATTTTCACTGAGGGAAACAACTGTTCCAAAAATTTTCATTGCATCAAAATGACTACATTACTGAGTTAAAGAAAAAGTAAACATTAAAATTTCCAGCATAAATTCCGACTAGAACCCGACCTGCATGTATGCGTGACAAGATGATAGAAAACTGATGAGGTCAAACTTTGTTGCGGACAGCAGAATTGTCCAGACATCTGCTGTAGAAAAATAAACAATTTAGAGTTAATCAGTAAATTCGTGAAAAAATATATATGTCAAAAATGAAGATTCTCCTTTTCTGTCTACGTTTAATTAGCAAAACGATGTACAAATACGACAAATTATAACATAGTTAAATAAACGATTAAGCGTTAATTAGTATATTCGTGAAAAAATATATGTCAAAAATGAAGATTCTCCTTTTCTGTCTACGTTTAATTAGCACAAAGATGTACAAATACGACAAATTATAACATAGTTAAATAAACGATTAAGCGTTAATTAGTATATTCGTGAAAAAATATATGTCAAAAATGAAGATTCTCCTTTTCTGTCTACGTTTAATTAGCACAAAGATGTACAAATACGACAAATTATAACATAGTTAAATAAACGATTAAGCGTTAATTAGTATATTCGTGAAAAAATATATGTCAAAAATGAAGATTCTCCTTTTCTGTCTACGTTTAATTAGCACAAAGATGTACAAATACGACAAATTATAACATAGTTAAATAAACGATTAAGCGTTAATTAGTATATTCGTGAAAAAATATATGTCAAAAATGAAGATTCTCCTTTTCTGTCTACGTTTAATTAGCACAAAGATGTACAAATACGACAAATTATAACATAGTTAAATAAACGATTAAGCGTTAATTAGTATATTCGTGAAAAAATATATGTCAAAAATGAAGATTCTCCTTTTCTGTCTACGTTTAATTAGCACAAAGATGTACAAATACGACAAATTATAACATAGTTAGAATTCTTTTTAATACCTTTAAATTTTACCGCAAATAGAAACAGACTTTAGAGAACAATGCCGCGTTATTCTCTATTGTTTCTATCTTTTGCGGTTAAATTACGACATTCGTAAGTTTTTGAGGATTAGTTATAGTTAACGTTAGTTCCTTTGAAATTTACCTATAGGTCTAACATAGTGTATAAGTATTATATTGTCATTGTATCTTGCGTTTCAAGTGAAAGAAATCCTTCAGCAAAGGCCGTATAACTGTTATACACATGTTCCTCATATGTAAGAGGGTAAATTAGACAAATCGAATAGACAAAAGAACAAACAAATTAACGAAAAGATGGGGAGGCGGACATGAATTAATCTTATTGTTCTAAAATATAATTGTGGGATGACTATAAAGACGTGATTTCTTCAATTATGTTATTATGGTTTTTCGTTAATTTTGATACGACCCCTTTTATCCCGTGTTCGGGTTTCCTTTTCAGATTTCCGTTCTCCTTCGCACATGTCTAATAAACGGTCGTTACATTTAAGGTCAATGAAAATCAGCTTTTTCATAGATACTCACTTTTATAGATAGTTGACATGAAACCTTTAATCATATTTGGGTAACCAAGTACTCGTATCGTCAGCTTGCACAAGCTGACGATACGAAGATCTGGTACCAAAAGATAGTAGGCTATGTGTTCACTTTCGCCCAACACGTTTATCTATTTGATTTAAGGTTACAGTTATTTACAAGCGTTGACGTTTATTGTCGACAAACTTTTTAAAGAATCCAAAATATTCAAAAGTATCACTAAAAAAAAGTTTATGCTAAGCCACGCCCTGTCAGGTTAATTGTAACGCAGGATAAATTTGCTCTAAGTTTGGTTTTAAACTTGCCCATATCAACATATTAGCTACCCAAAATGTGTGGAAACATAAATTGCGAGGACTCGTCTGGAATTGGCCGGCAGGGTTTGAGACGTCCCACTAAAAGGTTTGAGACGTTCCAAGAAGGCCTGAATGAACCAATATTTCATAACAAAGTTTTCATTCGATTTCGTCAAAATGGTACCCAAATAGGGCATTTTACTTTGGGATCGAAAGGTCCCGGGATCGAATCCCGGCCAGACCGTGTGAATTTTCCTGAGCAATTTAACAGCAATCTGATGACAGCGATGGATCTAGGATATCTGTATAGGGGATTCTAACGTACAAAAAGGGGACTCGTTCTCTTAATATTACACAATTTAAACCATTATGCTGCCGAATTAAAATTTCCTGTTCGGGACATTTCAGTGAGTTTTCTTTAAGATTTTTACCACAAAGAATCCACCAATGGGTGGATAATCGTATACCTATGTGAGATAGCAGTCGGAGGCTAGGAAAGAGTGTAATGGTAGTACAGGTGAAAGAAATACCAGGAATCCATTGTTAGGTGCTCCGGTCGTCGCGATATAACTGCGAAATTGTTGAAGGCGACGTAAAACCCATTCAAATAAACAAACAAACCACAAAAAATTAAGTAGAGAACAAAAAATGTATCCTTAGATCAGACTGCACAATCTTGCAGGCTGATCAAGTATACTGTCTGCCTATTTTTTTTCACAACAGGAATATCGCGGTCGTGAACAATAGAACTGTTAAATAGAGGATATTGAATGAGTGGTCATTGAATACTGAATTTATTAAACGAGTCATCTATAAATAGTCCAGTCAATAAGTCCAAAAAAATGACCAAACATCAAACTAATTGCAACAGAAATCAAATAAGTATTTTTTGATACATTGATATGCCTAGTTTCAACCCTTAAAAATCTACAAAAATCTAAGTTGCGGAAATTAAGAAAAAAATATTCCAAAGTTGACCCCCGTAAAATCTCCTGACTGAACTTAATTCCTATTTTCCTTCTATAATGCTAGAAAAACAATATTTAATAAAATTTATAATCCCTAATTTACATCTTTTCATGTAAAGTATGACTCAGGTTGTCTTTAAAAACAAAAATATACTGTTTTCATGACTGTTAGATATTTTTATCTATCTGGAAATGATTGATTGCATGTGAAATTACCCCACCCACTTATTTTAAGTCCTAATTTCACTACTTATAGTATAGTATTTTCTAGGAAACATTAAAACCTACTATTTTTTTGCATTTTTTCGTCTGGATAACCATAATACAAAAAATTTTAATCAATCTATAAAATAGAAAATAGATTATCACTCAATTTGAAATATGAACTTTAGCCATTTGATGGTAGATCGTTAATTGTTGCCAGCACATATGGATTTCTATTTGGCATGATCAACACTTCTTTTAAATCATTTTGTCATATTTCATTTTCATATTACTTTATAAAGACTCACATGTACATATCTGCTCATTTAGGAGATTTCAAAATGATAAAAAACAAATCAATTAACATTGTGGAAAGGGAGATTTTGGTAAAAATCATCAAAATATTTAGTGTTTGTGGTTGTTGTTGTTTTTTGTGAACGTTCAAATATCTATTCATTTAAAAAATCTCATCTATCTTGTATCATGTATCACACTATCATACATACAAGATCTATTATGCAGTATTCTATTGAAACATTTTGAGAAAACGAAAGTCTTTCATTTCACTTTTTGAAAGGGGGATATTTGATAATGAACAGTCAAATTTTGTTAATGCACATTATAAAATCTGTTTATTTTATAGGTTTTGAAGATTTTTTAACATGCTACCAATATTGTCCTATATCAAAAATCAAACAAGAACTTCTTAATGATTGATTGCTACATGTATGGAAACATCCTGGGGGAAAGAAAAAAACATTGTGGTAAAAGAGATATTTGATAAAAGAAATATGACAATATTCAAGTTTTGTTAGTGTACTTTAAAATTTATTCATTTAAAGGCTACAGAGAACCTTTAAAAAAGTAACTAATATTGTTCTGTATACATGAATATTCAAATAGCATGTTGTCATTTTTTTGAAAATTCTTGGAAAAGGAAAAAATATACATCATTTAATTGACTTTTTTGAGTCAGATACTTTTATTAAGTCTTTAAAGCACAATTACGTATTAAAATCTTTTTTCATGGCCAATTCTGGTAGCAGTTAGATATAATCTTAAATCTCATTAATGACACCTTTTCAACATAGAGCATGCGTTTTAAGGAAGTGGAGATGGCAGCCAGGATGCAATATGCTACCAAAATATGTCCTAGAAATGTTTATAAATCTTTTTTAACTTATTTTTCACTCTTTGACTTGTAGTTAATTAGAAGCTTATTATCAAATAAGTACCTGACATGAAAGTGAGATCAAGTAATCTCATTAAGCACTTCAGGTGGTAGCCAAGTTAAAGTTTCTCCCAATATAATTGTGCAAACAGTTTGTTATGATAAAACTCATATCTTAAAATAATTTTACAATTTTTGTTTTTCTGTTGATTCTAAGCAATTAAACATGAGCACCAGCGGGTGCCAGCGCTGGACTGTAGAGCCTGGATAGTCCAAAAAAGGACATTATTCTGCAAAAAAAGCTCTTAGAGTTAGTCCCCATAGTGGTATAATTGCAAAGTTTCAAGTCAATATTTTAAGTAGTAACAAAGTTTTGATCAAAGTAAAACTTTGTTACATTAACACCAAGGTGATGACAATAGCTTGTCTTTTATGTTCCAAAACAGCCAAGATAAAGATTGAATGATAATCCTTCGATATCGTCAAGACTGATTTGTTTTCTAACAGTCAAGGTGACAATGAGGAATGCTGAACAAAAGGTTTCTTCAAAGTATAGCCTTCTTTTAAGACATTTACTGATCTGCTAATTCTTTGTACATGCTCTCCGAAACTTACTAAATGAAAAGAGTGCTTGAAATGAAAGTGAAAGACATTAAGTAACATTGTTATAATATGATCTGCAGCTAAGTGTGAGAATAAGTTTTTTGCCCAACACACAATGTAAAATGACATTTATGACAAACACATGTCTTTGAATAATTTCAAACAATTAGCTCTCAGTTTGTTGAATATCTCTTTAAATATCCAATTTTTAAGTTAAATTGATAACATTAATATGGTTAAATAATTAATGATTTTTGCGTAGTACATTACATATTTGCTTTTAACCTTTTCAGATATGTTTTGTAACTATGCTTCTTTAATTTACTGATGGTCTAAAAATAAACAAAGGGCAATAACTTATATGGTAGAGTTATTGTTCTCATGATTGTTCTTGTAATCATTGAGTATCCTGATCATAGCTGTTAAGTGTTTTACTTTCAGAGATCTACTCTGGACTAAAATCATGTCTGAAAAACAACAAAATGACAATAAGTCAAAAGTAAGCACGATATAGTTATGATTCTTGAGTACTACTTCCCTCTCTGGATAGGATCTATCAACATTATGAAATTTCAAGGCTTAATATTTGCTTAATATTTCAATATTTTACTTTCTGTGATATGCTTCATTCAAAAATAAAGTTTAAACAAGAGGACCATGATGGTCATAGATCGCTCAACTGTGCCTCTTTGACTCCTGGGACATCACATTAATTAAATAGGCAGATGTCAAAAACGAGATAATTTATACATAAGACCATGGAATGTTTTCAGCCAAGAGCAAGATAGATATGCCTTTTAGCTCCTTATTTCTATATAGAATGGGATGCACAAAGGTGGAGCCCAAATGTGCCCCCAGGGTCTTGATATAACCAAACTTAGTAGAGCTTCACTAGATGATGCTACAAACTAAATATGAAAGCTGTATTATTTCTGGTTTAGGAGAAGAATATTTTTGAAGGTTTTCCTATTTTCACCCATCGTGATCAGATGAGCTAAAACAGATGCGCCCAGGTGGAGCCTAAATATGACCCCAGGGTCTTGATATGAACAAACTTGGTAGGGGCTACTAGATGATGCTAGATACCAGATATGAAAGCTGGGTGCTCTCTGGTTTCCGAAAATAAGATTTTTTAAGATTTTCGCTCTTTGATTCTATGTAAAATAGGTTGCGCCCGGGTGGAGCCCAAATATGACCCAGTGATCTTGATATGAACAAACTTGGTAGAGGTCTCCTGGATGATGCTACATACCAAATATGAAAGCTGTCTGCCTTTCAGAGAAGAAGATTTTTAAAGATTTTCAATATTTTACCCTTCGTGCTCAGAAGAGTTAAAAGGGATGCGCCAGGGTAAAGCCCAAATATGACCCCAGTGTCTTAATATAAACAAACTTGGTAGAGGCCCACTAGGTAATGAAACATACCAAATATGAAAGCTGTCTGCCATTTGATTTGAGGAAAGAAGATTTTTTAAGATTTTCGCTCTTTGATTCTATGTAAAATAGGTTGCGCCCGGGTGGAGCCCAAATATGACCCAGTGATCTTGATATTAACAAACTTGGTAGAGGTCTCCTAGATGATGCTACATACCAAATATGAAAGCTGTCTGCCTTTCAGAGAAGAAGATTTTTGAAGATTTTCATATTTTTACAATTTTTGTTGAGGGTAAAGGGTAGATTTCATTTATTTGAACAACTTTGGTAGAGCTTGACCCAAGAAAATCTCTGCCAAGTTTCATCAAGATTGGCCCACTGGTTTAGGAGGAGAAGATGTATAAAGAAATTGTGGACGACGCACAACTGATGATGGACGCCGGACATTGTATGATCACAATAGCTCACCTTAAGCACTTCGTGCTCAGGTGAGCTAAAAACAACAAAGGAAAGTAAACCCTAAAATGTTTGGTAGGGTCACGCATCTTGTGCACTGCTCTTACCCAGAATAACATTTATTCTTAAATGAAATTTGATGATTATATCCATAAAGGCCTTCCTTCTTGCAGTGATATATTCTTCAGTATGAAAAAATAACAAAGGGGAATAACTCAAAAAGTATGGAAAATATAGTTTTGGTTCTTATGCACTGCGATTCCCCTTCATTAGATCGATAAATTATGAAGTTTCATGATTATAGCTATAATTATTGAGAGATACACTCCAGATAAAATCCAAGTACATTTATTTTAACAACAAAGGGCAGTAACTCAAAAATTTGATAGGACAGAGTTATGGTTCTTGTGTACTGCAGTTCGTCTTGATAAGATCTATCCTCTTATGAAGTTTCATGAGATCAGTTATAATACTTTTTAAGATATTGCCCCAGTTAAAATCCAAGTACTTCTTGTTGTAGAAGTAAACAGTCAGAGTCATATGGAGGCTTTGGATCAAAGTACTTGAAAATAAATCATAAAAATATACACAAAAATATCAATATGACTAAAAATTTATAATCTTATACAAAAAAGAAAACAAAAAACAATAATTTCTCTTATTTATTTTCAATTATATTGACAAAACATGCATGAAAATAGTGAATTTGTGCACAGATCATCTATGTCATGAAAAGCTTGATCAAAATAATCAAAGTTTCAAGAGTACTCTAAATGCATGTCCTTTTCCCAAATTTTCAATGATGTTTTTCTATAAAACTGCTTCATAGATTTTTGTAGATTTTTAACATATTATTGAGTGACCTTTTAACAACATTTTAATGATAAAATAAATTCTGTTGCAATTAGTTTGATGTTGAACCTTATATTGACTGGACTAAAACAGATAAAAACGAGGCTGCGCCCAGTTTTTATCTGTTTTAGATGACGAGTTTAATGAATTCTGTATTTTATGAGCACAAATTTTATATTCTATTTATAATATGACCCGAATTTTACCGAAAAATCGTCAAAATTCTTAGAATTCAGCGTTTCAATTTTCCGCGAAACTTATAACGCCGTTTAAAAATGACGTCACAAAACATAGATTATGACGTCATTTTCGTGGTTACAATATAGCGTTGCTATTCGCTCTAAGCTCATTTGCATAGTTATTCCACTAGTGTAATAACACCCGTGTAATATCAAAAATAATCAACGAGATCATTTCACTCCCGCGACGTAGGTCATATTATAATTGAAATTCTGCATGAAAACGGGCTTCAGAGAGGGGTTCGTTCGACCCCCCCCCCCCAACCCCCCTGGATCCGCCACTGGATGAATGTAGGTAAAAGTGTGAAGTTGGTTGAATAAGCCTGGCATAGAAACAAACAATAAACCCAACTTTAACTCAAACTTTATTTCACAGCAGACGGAGGTTTTTGAAAATCAAACACCGTTTTAAAGACTTTTTTTTTTCTTCGATACAAATCTATAGTCGATATAACGGCAATTACAAAAATGCAGTCCAAATTACTATCATTCGTAGAAAGGTAAACGAAAGTGTATACAGGCAAATTAAGAATTTAATATTCCAGCACAGCTTTTCAAGAACAGCTGTCATGCCTATCTTTTTTTTTATTTGGTACTCAGGTCATTATCAAATATTGATTGAGATTGACAAAATCATCCAAACCACCAACATGTTTGTGTCGGGAATCAAGCGGTTATTCTTTAATGTTATTCTTGCTGTAATTTTTATCCGGATTACCCTGTACGTGTTATTAATATCTACTCATAAAAAGGATAGAAAGACAAGTAAGTTGAAATTATTCTGCGTTATAAATGACCTGGCAGGGTATGGCTTAGATGTGATGTGATGTGATGAGACGAGTTTACTTTTCAATACTTTTGGTTCTTTAAAAAATTAGTCCGCAATTATCGTTAACGCGAGTAAATAACTGTACCCTAAAATCAAAATGACTTACGTACATGGAGAAAGTGAACACGTTTCATCGATCCGTTACCAAAGCCTTGTAACTTCAGCTCGGACAAGCTGATTGCTGGACACAATCTCTTTTTCAAATATTTGTTTTACATAGTCCCCAGATGGCTTTTTTCGCGTGCCGGGTCACATATTTGAATGTAGCCTATTAACCGTCGAGACCACAGGTCATTTCCGTATTAAGAAACCGCATCAAAATATTTTTTAATTGAGTTTTACGTCGCTTTCAACAATCTTACTGTTATATCGCGGCGTCTGGAGCATCTAACAATTGATTCCTGGTATTTCTCACACCAGCACTACCATTACATCCTTTCCTAGCATCCAGCTGCTACCCCACATAGGTCTACGATTTATCGACTCATTGGTGGAAGCCAATTAATCATATTAAAACAACATCCTATCGATGATGCAATGTTTATATTTGGCAGGTAACTAATTGTTTTTTTTTTTTTTTTTTTTTTTTTTTTTTTTTTTTTTTTTTTATGTTGTTGTTGTTGTCGATAAACTAAGGAAAAAGCCTTTCTCTTATGAAAAGTCGTCTCCAAAGGCGCTGTAAAATGTGGAAAGTATAGATTGGTTTAGACAATAAACAACTTGTGTGTTTACGTGGTTTTCTTTTTTCTTCAGAAATAAACATATCGAAAATCCCTAACAACCCTATCAATCATTCAGTGTCGCACATTACAGTGCTTACAGCACTTTGATTTCCTAATGGTCATCTTCTTGATAATTTAACCATCAAACCCATAAAATTATCAGTACTGTAATAGTAACTGATTTCACTCTGCTTTTTTCAGGTCCATTTGATTCTGCAGCTAGCAATTAGTAAGTGATTTTTGTGGCTTACAAAAACATAAAATCACATTTGAATTGCAATTGGACGCAGTGCAACGATGTAGTTTGAATGCAATTTACATCTCGAACAAATATCAACCTTGTGAGAATAAGAAACCTTCGTGTTCTTATGATAATCTTATCTTTCCATTTTTTTTTTTTTTTAACTTTTTTTGTTTTGTTTTGTTTTTTCCGTTATATCTATGTGAGAAATTGCAAAGCACTCCTGCACCGTTTGTTACGTTAGCGAGGAGTAATGTTGACGCATGTTATGCATGAGTGTAAACACAAACTTTTGCATGGAAGTGCTTTTGGATCATGGGTTAAACTCTGAAACGGCATATGAGCGCATTGCTCTTCTAAAAGAAGAAGTTGTAGTGAAGGTACATCTTTACACCATATAAGCTGCTTTCATAAACAGAGGATATTGAATGAGTGGTCATTGAATACTGAATTTATTAAACTAGATCTAGTCATCTGTAAACAGATAAAAACGAGACTGCGTCGAGTTTTTATCTGTCTTAGATGAAGAGTTTAATAGATTCTGTAGAATCTCGTTATCACACAGTGTGATTATACATGTATCTCTAATTATATCAAATATTGGTAATATTTAAATCGTATGAGCAATAATAGATACACAAAACAATGTTACTATATGCTACAGCAATTGAAGGAAGAAGGGAGACAAAACTTGTGTACTCAAATTAAAGTTTTGCTATATAGGCCTACCTTTGGCTTCGGTCATGTATGGGTAGGCTATTTCATGTAGTGGGTAATGATACACAATTTTTACAAATTTTCAAACAACGATTGATAGATAGTTTTAAACAAAAATGTACAGCGATGTTTGTGATTCTCTTTAAGCAATTCATAACAAATATTTTAAATTATTGCTGGATCCCGAATCTTATTACTTTCTATATATATTATTCGGTTACTTAATCACTGTACATCTTGGTTACTTTTAATTGAATGGAATTTAACGCCACTTTCAACATTTCAGTAATCGCGGCGGCTGGAACACATATCAATGGATTCCTGGTATTTCTCTCACCAGAACAGCCACCACATCCTTTCCTAGCCTCCAGCTGCTATCTCACACGTCTACGATTATCAACCCATTGATGAGAGACAAATAGTCGGAAAGAATGAGTGCCGCCGTCGGGGATTGAACTGGTTACTTTAAAGTCAATAGGCATATGTATTGATGTTATTTGAATGTATCAATTCAAAGTCACTCATGTTAAAAAATATATTCATTGTATTTTGTATTATGGGCCTTAATACTTGAATAAAATGTCTATGTCTATGTCTATTAGGTTTTTAGTTTAATTCCTCGGCTCCATGAATTCAAAAAAATCTCTTTTGACAAAGTACTTTTCCTCTCCACTGCTTCAGGTACCATCAAGAATCTCCAGCTAGATGGTTGGAGAAACGTCACTTCGAAGATAATGCACAACTCCACATTTATTCAAGACGAAAGAGTGAGACACATGAAGGAAGTTTGTCGAAACAATGACGCGGCCTTGCATACATCAAAGATCTACACACAATCCCAGTTTTATTATTCGAAAGTTTATGATTTTGCTTACTGTAAAGTGGCTAAGGCAGGGTGCACTTTCTTGACCCAAGCGTTTTTCATTCTTGAAAATCAGTCGAATAATACCATATTTGAAATGTCTAGGAAAAGGGTACATTTAAGTGGAAGACAGTTTTTAGTCCGACATACAAATGTAATGGTTAGACGACCGCGTATGGTAATTGTATCACGTGGTCCATATTCCAGGCTATTTTCGGGGTATATTGATAAATTCTATGTAGGCCGGGAAGCTAACAGGGATAAACCGCAAACGTCTTGCAAAGATTTAGATTTGACTTTCGAACAATTTATCCAAAATCTAATTCGTCAAGTCAGAGATAGGTCACGCGTGAATATACACTACGCACCTGTTACATCGTTATGTCAGCCGTGCAATAAGAATGTATTTAGAATAATAAAACAAGAAAGTTTTGCAGACGATATTGAGTTCTTGCTCAAAGAAGGCGATGTAGAACGTGAGAAATATGATGTAATCACTGGTGCGCTACACGAACATAGACTAGATGTTACTATACCAGGTCTTGTTATAGATATTTGTTCTATGCACCTGGATAAAGAAACCCCATTGGCAAAATGTATTAGAATGTCAGGAATTGCTAGACGTATCTGGAAATCGCTTCAAATACAAGGTACTCTACGCAAAGACATAGCTTTTCCTGATCATATATTTGCTAGTGAAGATGAATATTCAGATTGTACCAAAATCAGTGATGTCATTTTCAAAGCAGCGAAATCTCACAATTTGACTTCGCAGGAAAGAAAAGATCAAAGACACGAAGCATTAGTGGAAGCTTATAAAAGTGTGAGTGAAGACTCATTAAATGGCATCAAAGAACTTTTTAAGCAGGATTTTGAGTTGTTCGGCTACGACGCAAATCCGCCATTTTAACCTTTTCCCGTTTCCAAGTTAAAATAGGTTATATCTATGAAAATGTGCACATCTTAAAAAGTAAACATCATATGTCGCTTTATGTTGTAGAAAACATTGAGAAACAAAAACACCGCCTACGACTACTTATGCTCGGCTGTTGGGAGCTGGATAATGGATAGAAAATCAAAGTTGCAAAAGGGGCATAATTTGAACATATAATGCATTTAAAGAGACGTCCCCTTGATAAAAGTTACTCTTTTTAAAGTGAATATGTGTGCTAAGTTTGCTACCGGGCCAGCTCTAACGGGATTTGAATACACACGGACACGGCAACGTCACCTAGCTGTTAAAAGACCGATTTCCTTAACCACTGCGCTACCGAGCCAGCTCTAATGGAATTTGAATCCACACAGACACGGCAACGTCACCTAGCTGTTAAAAGACCGACGTCCTTAACCACTGCGCCACCCAGCCAGCTCTAACGGGATTTGAATCCACGCAGACACGGCAACGTAACCTAGCTGTTAAAAGACCGACGTCCTTAACCACTGCGCTACCGAGACAGCTCTAATGGGATTTGAATCCACGCAGACACGGCACCCTAACCTAGCTGTTAAAAGACCGATTTCCTTAACCACTGCGCTACCGAGCCAGCTCTAATGGGATTTGAATCCACGCAGACACGGCAACGTCACCTAGCTGTTAAAAGTCCGACGTCCTTAACATCTGCGCCACCGAGCCAGCTCTAACGGGATTTGAATCCACACAGACACGGCAACGTCGCCTAGCTGTTAAAAGACCGACTTCCTTAACCACTGCGCTACCGAGACAGCTCTAATGGGATTTGAATCCACGCAGACACGGCAACGTAACCTAGCTGTTAAAAGACCGATTTCCTTAACCACTGCGCTACCGAGCCAGCTCTAACGGGATTTGAATCCACGCAGACACGGCAACGTCGCCTAGCTGTTAAAATACCGACGTCCTTAACCACTGCGCTACCGAGACAGCTCTAATTGGATTTGAATCCACGCAGACACGGCAACCTAACCTAGCTGTAAAAAGACCGATTTCCTTAACCACTGCGCTACCGAGCCAGCTCTAATGGGATTTGAATCCACGCAGACACGGCAACTTCACCTAGCTGTTAAAAGTCCGACGTCCTTAACCACTGCGCCACCGAGCCAGCTCTAACGGGATTTGAATCCACGCAGACACGGCAACGTCGCCTAGCTGTTAAAAGACCGACGTCCTTAACCACTGCGCTACCGAGACAGCTCTAATGGGATTTGAATACACGCAGACACGGCAACGTAACCTAGCTGTTAAAAGACCGATTTCCATAACCACTGCGCTACCGAGCCAGCTCTAATGGGATTTGAATCCACGCAGACACGGCAACGTCACCTAGCTGTTAAAAGTCCGACGTCCTTAACCACTGCGCCACCGAGCCAGCTCTAATGGGATTTGAATCCACGCAGACACGGCAACGTCACCTAGCTGTTAAAAGACCGACGTCCTTAACCACACCGCTACCGGGATTGGCTCGGTAGCGCAGTGGTTAAGGAAATCGAATTTAGAACATTTAGGCGACGTTGTCGTGTCCGCGTGAGTTCAAATCCCGTCAGAGCCAGTAATATGGTTTCTTCATTGTGGTTAAAAAAGACATTTGTTGCTTTCATCAATCAGAGATTTGAATATCGTTACCGTCACTAAAAATGTGAAATTGCCAGAGTTTTGTCCATTTTTCAACTTTATTATCTCGGGTGAATTCTGTTGTGATGAGGAACGGGAAATATACTCTCCAAAATACAGTCAATATTACTCGAGCGACCACCTCTTTTAAGCGACCACTTATATTGAACGACCATCATTAAAAGTCCCCTAACCGTTACAATGTAGCAAATCTCCGAAAAAGTGGACCTTCTTACACAAAAAATATTCATCATTGAATCTTAGGATGTTGGAACCCATGAGATTCGGCTCTTTGAAACGATTCTTATGGGATCGAGCGTCATAGGTTTCAGTTAGAATTATGTGACATTCTACATTTTCAATCAAATAAAACCTCTAATTTAGCATTAAATGTTTTGTTAAGCGACCATTTCAATAAGCGACCGCTTTTTTATTGGTCACCCCAAGTGGTCGCTAAACGCAAGTTTTACTGCATAGACAAGTAACTATTTTCCAGGAGACCTCTAGAAATCACTTTAGGGGGGCCCGAAATGTAATGCAAAGTTATATAGTAGAAACTGTTCATCAACCTTTGCTGAACAAAATCTGCCCTGTCTGCAGTCTAGGAAATGTCTATTATGCAAATAACTGAGGTCAAAGGTCATCAAGTACATTTACGCTATTACGGCAATATATCACTATTAACTGACTGTTATGCTGATTTTTTTGATGAATAATTGACTGAAATAGTTTAATAATTATTCAATTCTATAGAACAAATGTTTACACAAACAAAAAGGAGCATTTCGGAACCTTTGTTGAAATCAAAGTACTGAAAGTACTGATATTTTAGGCATTAAAGTTTGTTTTCATTTTGTGTGTTACAAAACTGACCCAAAGCACATTTCTTCATTATGTTTACTGAAAGTTAAAGTATTCAAGATGATCTTAATTTGATTTTATCATCATTTGTAATATAAACTATGATCATTTTACTTCATACATATGCACACATGTATCTGTCCATTTATAAATATTGACATTGATTACGACGACGTCGGATAGTCCCCATGAAAATATTTTTGAAACTTGTTGAGAAAATTAATAAAAACATTTATATGTGACCCGTCACGCAATAAAGGACCATCTAGGGATTGTGTGCAATAGACATTTGAAAAGGAGATTGATTCTATTAATGGTCAAGCAGAGCTTTATTTTAAAAAAAATCTTTCATAGAAAGGTAGTGTCCTTGATTCAGACAATTACTAGGGCGAGAAAAGTTTCGATCCTATTTAGTCTGCTCAGTCTGTGCAGTCTGACTAGAATCGAGACTTTTCGCACTTCCTTGATGGTCCCTTTACGCATGGAGGGTCACATGTTGTGATCTGTTATTTTTTGAAATTGAATCAAAACCCTCTCCAAATGTAAGTTATTGGTCTCCATGGACGTGACATCACTCAACACCAGTATACCGTACGAAGATGGCATTACTGCACACAAAGAAGTTTAAAGCGCAAGGGATGTCAAAAATAAGGCAAACATGTTGATTCTATTGTGAAAAAGATGATGAAGTAAAGTATGTCAATCTAGAGTCTAACAGGTTTGATGCCTACACGTATACGAGGGTCATCCAAGAAAAAGTGAGACTAGTTCTATATCTCAAAAACTAATGAAGATATTAAAACGAAATTTTACATGCATGTACATTATTTTCTCCTGCATTGATTTTTCACATCAACCAGTATGTTGTCATGACGTCACAAAGAATGACGTCATGATGATAACCATGGCCAGATGAATATCAAGATAACTGAAATATTGCGTCTTTTAAGTGTTTAATTTCAGAAAATTGAAGATGATAGAAACTCCGTTTTGAAATGAATGTTATGCAGGGATGAACTACTTTCTCACTGTACCTTATTTCTACTGATTAATTTTTTCACCAGTGGTAAAGTTCAATTTTAGTAAAAAACTCTCTTTTTGCATGATTTTGATCTCAAAGACATTATTTTTCAAAGAAACTATTTGTATTTTAAAATTTGATCAAGATTTTTTTGTTAAAGATGCCATCTAATATCTTCAAGAAAGTGATTTAATGCAAAATCTGTTTTCAAAACTTAAGAGTACATCAATGTTGAATCGCATTTGGATACCCTCTCATTTTTCAGAGCGACGATGTCAGATAAAAGGAAGATATTCGTCATGAAATTTGACGTCATTGCTTTCGAAAATTATAAAGCAATTGTCTACCACTTATATATAATACTAGAAAACATTTATCAATGTAATTTGGGTCGGAAAACACCACTAGGTATATTAATATGTAGTTTTTTAAACATTGAATCATCAAAGGGTTAACGTGGCCATTGCGTCATATGGTACCTCTTCCTGTTGCCTAGCAACAAGGGTTCCATACAAAGTATGATGGTAGGTGTCTGCCAAACATTGAAGGAGATGTTGCACTACACAATAGTGGAACAATAATCTCATATATATCAAGTAGTCAGGCATTGTAGCATAAGTCTCACTTTTAATTGGATGACCCACGTAGTTGAAGATCTGATTAGTTTTATTTTTGATTGTTATTGTCGTTTGTTTTTTTGTTTTTCGGTTATTTGAGACTCGTGTCTTTTAGCCTAGCCTAACAGATATTATAAACTTATAATCGTAAGGTTTACAGTTCCCGTAAAACCTCTTGATGCTCACATTGACATCATACTGTTATTAGGGCCCTGGCGAAAAAGACTCCACTCACATTCATTCTGAATCGAATCACTCGGTCAGCGCTTCATTCTTGGTATTCCAAACCATCTCAATAAAAACGCCCCGAAATCATTCACAACGTTCCTGAATTGCTCGTAATCAATTCGAAATTAGAAGCACTCAAATCATTTAATGATTTCATTGACCAGCGTGAATTCTGAAAAGTCTGATTGGTATGTGAAGACACAGATCTTAATTTATGTAACAATACATGATTAAATAGGATCTACCAGTTTCAACCAAAAACATTGAATTTGTTTGAAAGTCGCTCATCCAATTCATTTCAATCCTAAATCATTCCTTTTGTCAATTTCACGATGTTATTGTAGGACGCCGAGAAAAACTTACGCTAAATTCTTGAAAAAAAAACTTTGTAGCTCGACTATTCGTAGAATAGGGGGGCTATTCCGGTCACCCGGGCGTCGGCGTCAGTGTCGGCGTAATGCTTTGGTTAAGTTTTTTCTTGCAAGTGTTTAAAATCTCTGTTTCAACTAAAGCTATTGCTTTGAATTTTTGCACATGCTTCTGTGATCATGATCTAGACAAAGATTCATTACTCTGATATTGAATTTAGTGGAATTTTAACCCTTCTCGGACTTAGAATTTCTTGGTTAAGTTTTTACGTGCAAATGGTGTAAAGATGTAATATCTATTTCTACCTTAGCTATTGCTTCCAAACTTTGCACATGCTTTTGCGACCATTACATCAACTTCTAGACAAAGATTCTGATATTGAATTTTAATGGAATTTGAACCCTTTTCGGACTTAGAAATTCCTGGTAAAGTTTTTACGTGCAAATATTGTATAAAAGTTATAGCTCTATTTCTACCAAGGCATTTGCTTGGAAACTTTACACTTGCTTTTGTGACCATAATATCAGCCTCTGGACAAAGATTCATTAGTCTGGTGTTGAATTTAATAAATTTTTAACCTTCTTAAGACTCAGAAATTCTTGGTTAAGTGTTTACATGCAAAAGTTTTACATCAGTTATATCTCTAATTCTAGTAAAGCTATTGCTTTGAAACTTTGCACATGCTTCTGTGATCATAATAACGGCCTCTTTACAAACATTCAATTCCACGGTATTGAATTAAGTGGAATTTTAACCATTTTCGTCCTAGAAATCTTGGTTAAGGTTTTACGTGCAACTGACGTACATATGTAATATTATGTTTCTACTAAAGCTTTTGTTTGGAAACTTTACACATGCTTCTGTGACCATGATATTAGCCCACAGAAAAAGAGTCATTACTCTGATATTGAATTTAGAGGAATATTAACAGTTTTTGGACTTAGAAATTTCTTGTTAAGTTTTTACGTGAAAATATTGTATATCAGTTATATCTCTGTTTCAACTACAGCTATTGCTTTGAATTTTTGCACATGCTTCTGTGTCCAAATTATCAGCCTCTGGACAAAGATTCAGTACTCTGATATTTAATTTAGTGGGATTTTTTCCCTTTTCGGACTTAAAAATCTTGGTTATGTTTATGTGCAACTGTTTTATATTAGTTGTAACTCTGTTCCTACTAAAGCTATTGCTTTGAAACTTTGTACATGCTTCTGTGACCATAATATCAGCCTCTGGACAAAGATTCTTGACTCTTGACTTTCATTTAATTGAATTTCCAATGTCGATATTGATTTGCTGTTACTATCCAGCATTAGGAATAGTCTAGCTTCGCTGTACTCCGACAGCTCTTGTTTCTAAGAAAGCTCACAGGTTTCCTCAATGGTTCATGGAGTAAAATTTAAACAGAGCTTTAAAAGGTATCAAATGTTACTGTATTTTATCCTTAATGGTTTAGTTAATTCTATTTAGAACTAGTCTTTAATTGCGTAGAACCGTTGTTTAAGGAAAATCCCTTACAGCCTGAACCTTCGGAATCTGTATACAACAGTGCGCCTTTGGACAACGCTTCAAAGAGTTATCACTCAATAATAGACAAACACTGGTCAAAACTTAAGTCATCAAGTTAACTCAGAAAAATATTCCCTGTGGAACAAGTTGTAGCATACTGAATACCCAAGTCAATTCGAGATATTATTGTTAGGGCGAAATTAAGTACTGCTGCAACCAATGACTATCTCAGAAATTCTGGAACAAGTAAAACACTGAGGTGTCAAACGTGCATTTTCTTGGAAGGCATGCATACTTTGAAATCTCATCTTGGCAATGTAACTATCATTAGAGGTTCACACAATTGAAAAACTTCAAATGTTGTGTACCTCATCACATGTACGATTTTCCACAAACAGTTGTGAAACCTAGCAACATATCAACAAGCGCATAAATTCGCACCGATCCAACTGGAAAACCTGTTAATTCAATAGTTCTCCAGTTACAGAACCTTTTATCAAAGTCGACCACTAATTCTACGATGTTGTCCTGTGTTACATTGAAGCCATCAGCAAATGATGCTCATATCTCACAGGGTATAACGTGCCACGCAGACACCAGAAGCTTCATGGACACCTGATCGATTTTTTCGATACGGAACTAGCGGTGGGGCAAGTTTTTGACTGATTTGTAAACCAAAATAATCATTTTTATTGGCCTGGGTAGCGGAAAATATGATAACAAGACACCCCCTATCACTAATTCTGGTGTCGATTTCCAATCGAAAAAAATTCAGGGGGTGTCTAGTTATCATATTTTTCGCTACCCAGGCCAATCATTTATCTCGACAGTGATACTAAAATTGAAATGAAAATGATTATTTCGGTTTATAAATCAGTCAAAAAGTTGCTCTACCGTTAGTTCCGTATCGAAAAAATCGATCAGGTGTCCACGAACCTTCTGGTGTCGGCGTGGCACGTTATACCCTGTGTATCTGTGCTATGAACAAAACATCTTAGATTGAATTGTTTTTTTCTCATTGCTCGACTCCTAGCAAAAATGTTGATTTTTTTTTTCAACTGCCTAGAGTTCAATGTTATGTTCGAGCAATAGACCAAGGGGACAGTCATACATACATTTATATTTGAGTGTTGAATAAAACTATGTAAAATGTATCACATGAATTCATCCGTATGCTAAAGTTCTATTATATGTTGCCTTTATCCAAACATTCTCCGTTTAGAACTGAAGTACTTTTAGTACTTTGATCTTTTATTTTTGACTAATTTGCTGCTATTTTGCCAGTATATAATCGTGTGCATATTATTTGCATATGTACAGTTTTATAATACTAAAAACCTGGATTTATTTTGATCATATCATAAAAAAAATGTTCATTAATACGATTTTCTACTGTTTTGCACTCAATGACCTATGACCTCTGTACTGACCTACAAAAGGGATTGTGAATCTGCAGACAAGCCTAGCAATGTTTCTCAGATATTGGGCAAGCAAAATATCATTGTCTGCATCCATTACAAATCAATTATTTCCAAAAGGCGGACAATCAAAGCTTAGTAGTATATATCTTATGAGACCATGTTACCAGCAGGAACAAGAGCCATGTCGGACATGGCCATCCCCCTCCGCGAAAGCTTGATAATAAAACTGAAGCCTAATATATAAAGGATTCTTTTGAACTTTTAAGAGATTTACCCCCTACAAAATCAAAGTATCAAAAATAACAAAGGGCAATAACTCCCAAATTATGCAAGCAAGAGTTGTAGCTATCATGCATTGCACTTCTCCTCCATGAGTTTTATTCACCCATAAAGTTTCAACCCCAAAGTTGCAACAAGGAATAAAGAGAGACGGTGTCGTATTTCTGCCTCATCAGCCCTGCGTTCAGGATGACCAAATGGTGCAAACAGTTGTCCAATTATACCCCGCTTTGTAGGCGAGTGCACGTGCAAAGCGGGGCACAATCGGAAAACTGTTTGCACCGTTTGGTGATCCTGAACGCAGGGCAAATTATCAAAAGAGGAAAACGAAATTGCATCAATTCCAAACTATCTTCAAAAAACAAAAAGGGGTCCGTAATTTAACCCCCTTCAAATTTCATAAGCCAATAGCATATTGTTGGTCTGCGGTCTGCGGGATGGGTAGGAGTAATATTATGCATGCTTTTGCGTTGAAAAAAATATTAAAAGATGGATGGTAGTAGATATAAAATAGATAAATGCGACCTGAACGTGGTAATAGCAGCTTGAACATGCAATGGTATGATTTTAAATCGCTGACAGAGAATATTTGACCAATATGACGTAGAGTGGCGAAGGTAATAAATTACACTTCCGGTTTCAACCATCCCCATTCTTAAGCGCTCACTCAGCGCCCCATTTATTTATTCCAAACGCTCACTCAAACATTCAAGAAAGCTTCAAAATCTATTGAAAGGATTAAATTAACATCTATATTATAGACCAGTATCAAATTTACCCTTTTGTTTCAAAAGTCCTTCAAAAAGTAGTGGATATTCAGATAGAACAACACTTGTCAGAAAATAACCTACATGAATTACACCAGTCTTCTTATAGAAAATTTCACTCCACAAAACAGCGTTTTTGAAAGTACACTATGTCATCTTGAAATCACTAGATAATGGCAATATCACCATCCTTGTTCTACTTGACTTGTCGGCGGCATTTGATGCAATTGACCATTATATTCTCCCCCGTCGTGTAGAGCAGCTTTTTCATATTCCTAGGAAACCACTTGCCTTGGTGAAATCAAACCTGAGAGATCATAATCAATCAGTATAAATATACGGTGTTTTGTCAGACCCTGTGCTAATAAAATATATTTTACATTACCTATATTTCCCAGAAAAGGGGCTAAATCCAATAATACGTTTTGGGTCATATTTAGTGAGATACCTTGTCCCCATTCACCGACATATTTATTCTTGCCAATGCGGTCATTTTAGGGACAATATAGCCATTTCTACTTTCGTTTTGCGCTTCAGTTTAAAATGACACCAAAACCATGTTTGAAGCCCTATTACACACAAACGATGCTATAGAACGTTTCATCATTAGTAACGGTGGATAATGTATCCAAAGCTGATTACGTAAATGTTGTGATTTTTTTTTAAAAGATCACAGATTTAAAGCTCCCGTCTGTGTTCGTGAACATTTTCGAAACGCAAGACAAGGATCTTATACGACTTTGTTCACCAAAACTCGATTTTTACTCTCAAAGATAAGCTTGAATTAGTCATTCCGATATTCGGTCATGAAAATGATCATGACGCGATGATCTACATATAGGCCTAGCTTGATGAATATCTATGAAACATAACATTTCGGTCTCAAATGTAAATACCGCTACATTTCCGCTCCTGCACGTGGGCGTATTTCACGTGACCTCAATCTCATTTACATATTTAACTGTATACGGCAGATTGTGCGTTTCACGAAAAAGCCGTTTGTGGATTGATTAGTATTTTTATGTAACTCATCTTTCATAAGACCAAATCAAGTAAAACTATTCACAGAATGCTCACGAAAGGGTGATTTTATTACTCTAAACGCAGACGCGGCCTTAATTAAACATCTTCGAACAAAAATAAATAACAATCACTTTTTCACGAATGCATATCCGCCATTTTGAAAATACCGTTGCAAACTACCGTACGGAGTTTCCATACAGTGATCTTCGCACCACAGAAACACATGAACCAAATCGCAGAGGTATCATTTAAACAGAATACCTCTGAGGTGAAATCTGAAACGACTATTGCAAATCTTGGCGCTTTCTTTGATTCATAATGAATTATATGTGGGTAACTTACCCCTCGTAAATTCAGCTTTCACAAGCTTAAGTGACGAGGAGTAAGTACCCAACGACGAAATGTTTTCACTTTCGTTCAGCCCGTTTATCCATTTGAATTTAGGATACAGTTATTTATACACAATAACGGTAATTGTCGATAAACTTTTTTAAGAACCGAAAATATGCAAAAGTTTCTCTAAAATACGTCACCGCTAAGCCACGCCCTACCAGTTGAATTATAACGCAGAATATGTTTGCTCTTAGTTTGCCTTTAAAAGTGCCCATATCGACATATTGGCCGTCGAAAATATGTGGAAACATAAAATGTGAGAACTCGCCTCAGAGGTACAGATGACAGAGTGTTTTTCGAGTCTAAAATCTTTACTATCCATTGAAACCCTATGTTGTTGGTACTCATTTGAATCGTCTCATCAAGACGAATCCACAGTATAAGATTTGTTTAAGTTTTGAATGTAATTGAATTTAAAGATTGAATATACTTCTTCTATCGATAGCCCTGCAACTGGAACGTTCTAAGAAAGTTTGAATGAATCCATATCTTATAATATAAAAACGTTTTCACTGAAAATCTGGTCATTCGATTTAATCAAAATGGTACGCAAATAGGGCATTTAGCAGCTGAAAAAAAATCGGGAATCAATCACAGTTTAAAAGACATTATTTTTTTTTTATACAAATCTATTCGATATAACGGCAACCAAAACTGGAAAGCCATTAGTGGATTGAGTCGCTCCACATGCTTGAAATTCTTGTAATAGTAAATCAAACTAGATTTTTCGATAGTTTGGGTTCTTAGAGCAAACACAAATTTAAATGCAGTAATGTGGTCAATGTAAAAGAAAGCAAATGGTTGACTTACTGACTGATTGATTAAATAATTGATGGATATTGTAGTGATAATAACCATGATGGATATTGGAGTAATAATATAGTCGAAAACTGCAATTTTGTCAAACTCAAGGGCACATAAAACAAGAAGACCAGGATGGTCTTTAACTGCTCACCTGAACCTAGAAAGCTAGAAAATCACACTGTTGTCAAATTAAGATGCGAGATTATTATCAAGCTGAAAGTTGATCTCGTTTTCTTACGAGGATTTAATAATCAATATATGTGGCTGTAACAGTGAAAAGGATGTTGAAGAAAACTGTATTTCGTCAAAGTCAAGGGAACATAATTAAAAAAATATACATTCTCAGGGGAGTTCTTATGGTCATCAACATTATACCCAAGTTTTGTTTTCATTGGTCATTGGACTTTGCGTCTATTGGAGTGAAACAACTGAAAATGGCAATTTTGTCAATGTCAAGGGCACCTTACTCTGGTTTTCAACTTCGATTAAACTGAAAACTAAAATCTTCCAAGATCTTGTGGCCACGAAAATTGTGACCAATTTGTGTCTGGATTGTTCAATATGTGTGGTTGTGAAAATCGAATTTATCCAAGATATTATGGTTACTGATATTGTGGTAAGGTTTTGTCTTAGCCCATTACCAGACAACAAAAATTAAAGCTTGTTCAAATTGAAAGGTGTTACAGATGTCATTGTCTAGTCGATAAAATTTTAAAAATATTTAAGATTTCGGTAAGAAAACATTGTGGGAAATGATAACGAGAATTGGAGTGAATGAATCAGTGAATGCTTATTTCAAGTAAATAAGTGTTTTAAGTGTCATATGCTGAAATATTTCTGCAAAGAAAAAGGTCATCAATGAATAATATATTGAAAATTGACCTCTGCCTGTTATACACATATTTTCATTCAATTACAGTTCTTTTGTGAAGTCTGATAATGGGTCACCAAAGGGTCATTCCAATGAAACTTGGTTGAAATCCAAAAATAAGAATTTCAACATTAACAGAATGCTACTGCACTATATACTGGTACTTTGTCTGCAAAATTTTGATTGTAGATCTTTCCGCTTTTCATTTAATACTTCTAAATGGATGTTACTTTACATTAATTGTTTGTTATCAAAACAAAATTCTAACAAATGATAATAAGAAGTAAAATATTCAATCCAATTTGTTTTATTCTGCCCAATGCCTTAAAGGGCAATCAACTCAGCTCTTCCTAACCCACCCTGAACCTCACTTGGTCAGAAATTTTTACACCAGTTGTCCTCTCTTTGCAGAGTCACCCTTTGTTCAACTAAACTGACCAATTCTCTGGGGTTATTCTCAGGCTACGTTTTTCAACTAATGTTTTTATACATTTGGAATTCAACAAAGGTTTTGTTTCTTCTAATCTATAATCTTCACACCTATTAAATTAAATAAGCCTAGAAAAAATCATCATTTAGGTGATACCAAAAGGGTTATCAATTTCACTTTATATGTTGAAATGTCCTCTGCCAATAAATAAAAAAACATTCTTCTCATCTGATCAAAAATCTTTTGCAGTCAGATACAACTTCACAGAAATAAAATTCCCATTATACTTGGTCGAAATTCATCTGTTTAAACTTTGAGAAAAGTTTCTTTTTACCCTTTATTGGATATTACACCATATAACACATCTGAAGAAATGACCTCCGCCAATAAAAATATTTTTCTCATCTTATCACAATATTTTTGGTAAACTAATAAAGGATCACTGAAGAATCATTCCAGTGAAATTTGGTTGATATCCATCAGTTAGATTCTGAGAAATATTGTCGAAGTTTTCACTATATAACATATAGAGAAATGACATCCGCCCATAATATACATATATTTCATCTGATCGCAATAATTTTTGTAGATTTGTAAAGGACCACTAAAAAATCATTCCAATGAAATTTGGTTGATATCCTTTTTGGTAGATTCTGAGAAAATGATTTTCAAAGTTTCCACTATTGAAACATATAGAAAAATAACCTCCGCCTATAAAATACATATATTTCATTTGATCACAATTTTTCAACCTGATTAACTGTCACTCAAGGATCATTCAAGTGAAATTATGTTGATATCAATAAGTAAGATTCTGAGAAAAGCCACATATTGCAAAAACTGCAATTAGCCACGCCCACAAAAGCCTTGTTTTTAATCGGATCACAAATCTTTGGACAATTTTGATAGAGGGTCACCTATGGATCATTCCTGTGAAGTTTGGTACAAATACACTTAGTAGTTTCTGAGACGAAGATTTTTAAAGAAAAAGTTTACGACCGGACGGACGCACGACAGACACAGCGTAATGACAAAAGCCCCAGTGGCCTTCGGCCAGTGGAGCTAAAAATACAGTCCAAATTTCGATCATCCCGAGGAAGGTTAACGAAAATGTATACAAGCAAATTAAAAACTTAATATTCCAGCACAGCTTTTCAAAAACATCTGTCATGTCTATCTTTTTTTTTATTTGTTACTCAGGTCATTATCAAATATTGATTGAGATAGACAAAATCATCCAAACCACCAACATGTTTGTGTCGGGAATCAAGCGGTTATTCTTTAATGTTATTCTTGCAGCAATTTTTGTCCGGATTACCCTGTACGTGTTATTAATATCTACATATAAAGAGGATAGTAAGACAAGTAAGAAATTATTTTGATTTAACCCTCGTCATGCGGAATGGAAACCTTTACAGTTCCATCAAAATTAACGTACTGAATCCACTGCATGGTTGCACTTATCATGTGACTTATCTTCGCAAGCCAAGGCTTCTATCTCCACCATATTCCTTACGGACGTTTGTAAGGAACATAGTGGAGCTTTAACACTTGGCTTGCGAAGATGCATGAGACTGTTTTTATTTCAAATTTAATGTTTACATATATATATATATATATATATATATATATATATTTTTTTTTTTTTTTTTTTTTTTTTGAAAAGGGAAATGAGGTGACCAAAACTAGAATGAGACTACACATTTGTGCAAGCTGATCTTGGTCTTTACCACCTGCAAAAACAGGAATATTCCAGGTGCAGCATGACAAGGATAAATGTTTTTCTTTAAGTTATCAATAGTTTGATTTCAGAGCAGTCTTTTAAGGTTCATGTAAAGTTTTTGAGGCCCAATTTTAAAACACTTCATTTGCCAAGAAAAAGCAGTATGTCCAGGTGTATTATATATCAAAATGAATCTGTTCATAAGCATAATCAGTTAAGCAACACAAAACTGTCATAGCTATAGCGGCATAGCCAAAACATTGTGGAAAAGGGTCATTTTGTACAGAACAAGCAAATGCAAGACTGTTGGATGAAATTGGCTCATATTTTAACAAAGTCCAGGTACTACTACAAACGTTGGTATAAAACTCGAGCCCAAAACGTAGTTATGCACGCAATTTATTTTGACTTATTTTATAAACACATATGTCATATATGTCATTCTAATAAAATTGTTGATCTTTGTTAGGTATGGTGTGTTATCACAACATAAATTGACACTAATAGTTTATATACCTGTAAGGTTGTTTAGCAATACATGTATATCAATTTCTATTTCACTGAATGATTAATATATAGTAATTTATTATAAATCATTGAATTTAAAAACTATAATTTGAAGTTAATCGCAGAAACTATTTCACATTGAAATGGTGTGCTGTTGCACCATACCTAACATCTTTAATGAAAACAGACCAAACCGGTTTTACAAGTATGTTGACAAAATAAATGGAAACTGATTGTTTCAATGGAGCATTTTGAGACAGAGTTTTATATCTAAGGTTGTAGTAGTACCTGGGTAATACTTTAGACTGTACTTTGTTAAAATATGAGCTAATTTTATCCAACCGTCATGCAGTTGCTTGTTCTGTACAAATCGGCCCTTTTCCACAATGTTTTGGCTTTACCGCTATAGCAATGACGGTCTAATGTGGCTCAACTGCTTGTGCTCAAAAACAGCTTCATTTTGATATACAATATACCTAGATATACTGCCTTTTCTTAAGATTGTGTCTCAAACACTTTACATGAACCTTAAAGCCCCCGTCTGTTTTCGTGAGCATTTCAGAAACGCAAGACAATGATCTCAGACGACCATGTACAAAAAAACTAGACTTTTATTATCAAAGATAATCTTGAATTAATCATTCCGATATTTGGTCATGCAAATGATTATGATGCGATGATCTAATATAGGCTTAACTTGATTAATATTTATGACCCGAAATATTTAGGACTTCAATTTGAATACCGCTCCTTTACCGCTCCTGCACGTGGGCGTTTTTCACCTGATCTAAATCTCATTTACATATTTTACTTTTTACTGCAGATCCTGCGTTTCACGAAAAAAGCCGCCGTTTGTCGATTGATTTGTATTTTCATGTAACTCATTTTTCATAAATCAAGAAAAATATTCAATGAATATTCAGAAAGGTATTTTTACTCTAAACGCAGACTTGGGCATTAAACAGGCACGATAATCAGCGTAATCCTTCGCAATGATCGACCGCGGCATAAATGTACAAAACCCGTCATACTGATTACAGAGAGTGTTTATATAATGTGCCATTCCTCAAGCCTCACTCTATCTAAGTGATTGTTTCTGCCTCTCACTGTCTTCTTGTTACATCTATTCTACCCAAACCTTGTAACTACAACTTTTCAAGTTGCATTAGATATAAAATACATGTAAATATCAAATAAAACTTTCAACCACTTGACGCTATTATCATTTCAAATCCTTAAGCGTAAGACACGATATATTCTTTATGCGTTCCGTATAGATTTATTTATTTTTATTTCATTTTATTTCAAAATTAACATAGCATCAGAAATCAGTAACTTAACCTTGACAAACACTCACAATACACAAGGCCTTACATTGTAAACCGTCACGTGAAAAGGGACCATCTGGGTAGAGCGTAAAGTGTCGATCCTAGTCAGACTGCGCGGATTGCGCAGACTGACTAGGAACGAAACTTTTCGAACTTTGCTTATTTTCTGAATCTAGAATGAAAATTCTACCTTTCTGCGAAATAACTTTTGAAATGCGACCTCTGGTTGACCTTTGCTGGACACAATCTCTTTTTCAAATATTTGTTTTACAGAGTTCCCAGATGGCTCTTTTCGCGTGCACGGTCACATATTTAAATGTAGCCTATTAGCCGTCGAGACCACTGGTCATTTCCGTATTAAGGAACCGCATCAAAATATTTTTCTGGATTGGGTTTTACGCCACTTTCAACAATCTTACAGTTATATCGCGGCGGCTGGAGCATCTAACAATTGATTCCTGGTATTTCTCACATAAGTACTACCATTACATCATTTCCTAGCATCCAGATGCTATCCAACAAGGTCTACGATTTATCGACCCATTGGTGGAAGACAATTAGTTATATTAAAACAACAACCTATTGATGATGCAATGTTTATATTTGGCATATAACTGTATGTGGGGGTTGTTGTTGTTGGTTGTTGTCTTTGTTGTCGATAAACATAAAGCCTTTCTCAAATGAAAAGTCGTATCCAAAGGCGTTATAAAATGTGGAATGTACATATTGATTCAACAATAAACAACTTGTGTTCAGAAATAAATATATCGAAAACAATCCCTAACAACCCTATCAATTATTCAGTGTCGCACAATTACAGTGCTCACAACACTTTGATTTCCTAATGGTCATCTACTTGATAATTTAACCACGAAACCCATAAAATTATCAGTACTGTAAAAATAACTGATCTCACCCTGCTCCTTTTCAGGTTAGTTTGATTCTGCAGCTAGCTACTGGTAAATGATTGTTTACACGTAAATTCCATTCAGACCATTTTTGTGGCTTTAAATAGCACAAAATCACATTTCAATTGCAAGTGTACACAATGCAACGATGGAGATTGACATGTGATTTACATGTCGAAAACATTCAACCTTGTGAGAATAAGAAACCTTCGTGTTCTTATTAGTCTAGGCTCTTATGTAAAAATATTGGGTCGATCGTGACACGTCGGACGAAAGTGCCAGTTTTTGTCTATCGTAAGCTACTATCATGAGATAACTTTTGCACTAGGGGTGCCCGACCTGGCGGGTCTAGATACGACTTTAGAGCGATTTCAAATTTCGGATAGATGTGTATCCGGATACTCTTCCTTTTATTTTCAAATCTGCGAATTCTCTTTGTTAGACGTACAAAGATGACACCAAAAGACCGTTTTTATCTCTACTTTACACTTTTTATGTCCCGCATCGATTATAACGGTAATTTTAGTCGGTGTCCATGTGTTTGTTTGTCTAACCATCTGTATGCCATAGTATAGCTAAACTGCATTATATGTGTAATTTGATAACCGTAGTTAAGATTGATTGCAAATATTTTTAACCACGTTATTTCCTATTGTTAAGTATCACTTGATGTCGATGGTAAAAAGGTTATCTGACGTATCTGGCCAAGCACAACCATTGCACAGTACCGGGAAGCACATTGCAGAGCAGTCCCAGATCGATCCCCGACCGCGTTGAAAAAGTTTTCGTTTCAGTCTCTCACGAATGAGCTGTTTTACGCTAGAATAGTGAAACTCATGCCGCCATATCGCATGTGGTAGCCCACCAGACCCTATTTAGGGCGTTCCTAATTCGATCCTCGACGGTGACGATATTAAAACATTTATTAGAGATGAAACAATTAAAAAACTAATCAAGAGAACCGTATGCGGCTTCCAACACTCAGCTGCTCGGTGCTATAAAGTGTATGAAGATATGAAATCATAAAAAAGGAACTTAAAACATGCGAACATGCGTTTAGTTACAAGAACCCTTTGGCAGTACAGATTGCTCTTAAATATATATTGATCAAATATTCAAAGTTTAAATCAAATACTTTTAGCCCTCCGTTCAAGATTATAATATACACACAAAAAGAAAAAAAGGTTTCGCATAAAGCCAGTTACATGATGATGACGAAACGGTGGTTATAGGAGGGTTGATCCATAAATTCGTAAAATGGGCCCATAACTTTTGCATTTCATGTTTGTTCGGTGTATAATTTATTGAGTGTGTAGTTCAGTATCTTCGCACGGTATAAATGGTTTAATTTATGAAAACCAATATTTGACAGCCTTAAAATTTTGTTGGCATAGTAACACACAGGTGCTCAGGCGGAGGGAGCTTAAAACAACGAAAATCTGTTACATCAATATTTTTTCTGAGCGTATTAGTAAACGTTAGTTGAAATTTAATGGCAGAAGTAAATAAGACGCGAAAGGAAATCAATTGTAACATTTTAAACTTAGTTGGAAATGTTTTTTACGGACAAGGAGTATTTGAAATAAGACTGTTTATTCCAGAGAACAGTGATCTGACGTCAAAACAATGTACAAAATTAGCTTTTAATTCTTATATTTTTTCCTCGTCCAAGTTATTCACCAACCCAAAATGATTTAGGGAAAATATAATTATTTGCAAATTTGACCTTTTTCTAAAGTTACCCCGGATGTTCAAAGAGGGCCAGGCTTTTAATGGGGATCTAGAAGGGTATACATTGTAATGAAGTTTCAACAAAACACAATTGATTATTATTATTTTCACAAATAAAGGTCCAGTATTAGGGTCTGCATTTTAATAGAATTAATATGATTCATAAAGAAATATTACACAAATTTGATTCAAAAGGGAGTGTGGTACTTTTTGCAAGTTAGTTTATCAGGCACAGAAATCTTAATCCTTGTTATTACTTTTTCTCTGTCGGTTACGCAACAATATTCTGAGTATTGTTCGGTTGAATTAAATTGTAAAATCTCAAAAGGAAAGGTATTCGGATAGCAATTCATCCGAATATTTGATTACCGATTTAAAGATAATAGAGCTTGTAAAATCGGGCACTCCCATTTCAGATTCACCCTAATACTATAATCTACGATCAGGGCTATCTTTTTGCAACTTCGCAAGTCAGAATCTTTTGAATTACCGATCCCTTAAAATGTTGAAATGCCGATAATACAAAAATGATACTTTGGCCTTAAAACTGTAAATTTAACAATCATTTTCAATTCCTTTGTGCTTTAAGATTTGAAATTTAATACTATCTACTTGTAAATATAGTTTTAATGCAAAATATATGTAGGAGTTTGACATAAAAGGACTGTTTTCGTTTAAAAGGAACAGTATTCGGATAATACATTATCCGAATATTTAATCAACAATTTCTAGTCTCATAGGCCTCGAAATCCGGGCACCCCCGGTGCAAAATATTGCCCATCAATCCCTCTAACTATGAACAAAAAATGGCACTTTCGTCCGACTTGTCACGATTTTTTACCTAAGCGACTCTACTATATGAAAATGTTATTTTCCCATTTTTTGTTTTTCTGTTATATCTAAGTGAGACATTGCAAAGCACTCCTGCATCGTTTGTTACGTAAGCGAGTGGTAACGTTGACGAATGTGTCATGTATGGGGATAATGGGTTAAACTCTAAAATGGCATATGAGCGCATTGCTCTCCTTGGAGAAGAAGTTGTAGGGGAGGTACAACTTTACACCATATAAGCTTCTTTCATAAATGCAGTTTTCAAAATTGATACGAATTTTGCTTTGATGACTTATTGCTATAGAGTCTTATATAAATATATAAAATATGAGATCGATTTTTATCAGTAGATTTTCGTCAACTTTGGGAAAACTAAGGAAAATGAAATTGCAAACCTTTTTTTGCAATTCGGTTAAGTATAAATAGGTCCTTACGTATTTTCTCATGGTCATTGAATCATAAGATATAAATTTTTTGATTTCATGGAAGTATGAAACTCAAAACCTAATTATATCATGTCTTATCCGCCTCTCGTTATCACACAGATTGATTAGGTTTTTAGTTTTATTCCTCCAGGAATTCAAAACAAGCTTTTTTTGACAATGTACTTTTCCTCTCCATTGCTTCAGGTACAATCAAGAAGCTCCAGCTAGATGGTCGGCGAAACGTCACTTCTAAGATAATGCACAACTCCACATTTATTCAAGACGATAGAGTGAGACACATGAAGGAAGTTTGTCGAAACAATGACTTGGCCTTGCACACATCAAAGATCTACGCACATTCCCAGTTTTATTATTCCAAAGTTTATGATTTTGCTTACTGTAAAGTTGCTAAGGCAGGGTGTACTTTCTTGACTCAAGCGTTTTTCATTCTTGAAAATCAGTCGAATAATACCGTATTTCAAATGTCTAGGAAAAGGGTACATTTAAGTGGAAGACAGTTTTTAGTCCAACATTCTGATGTAATGGTTAGACGACCACGTATGGTAATTGTATCACGTGATCCATATTCTAGACTATTTTCGGGGTATATTGATAAATTCTATGTAGGACAGGAGGCTAACAGAGGCAAACCGCTAACGTCCTGCAATGATTTAGATATGACTTTCGAACAATTTATCCAAAATCTTATTCGTCAAGTGAGAGATAACTCACGCGTGAATATACACTACGCACCTGTTACATCGTTATGTCAGCCATGCAATAAGAATGTATTTAGAATAATAAAACAAGAAAGTTTTGCAGACGATATTGAGTTCTTGCTCAAAGAAGTCGATGTAGAACGTGAGAAATATGATGTAATCACTGGTGCGCTACACGAACATAGACTAGATGTTACTATACCAGGTCTTGTTATAGATATTTATTCTATGCACCTGAATAAAGAAACCCCATTGGCAAAATGTATTAGGATGTCAGGAATTGCTAGACGTATCTGGAAATCGCTTCAAATACAAGGTACTCTACCCAAAGACATAGCTTTTCCTGATCATATATTTGCTAGTGAAGATGAATATTCAGATTGTACCAAAATAAGTGATGTCATTTTCAAAGCAGCGAAATCTCACAATTTGACTTCGCAGGAAAGAAAGTATCAAAGACACGAAGCATTAGTGGAAGCTTATAAAAGTGTGAGTGAAGACTCATTAAATGGCATCAAAGAACTTTTTAAGCAGGATTTTGAGTTGTTCGGCTACGACGCAAATCCGCCATTTTAACCTTTTCCCGTTTTCCAAGTTAAAATAGGTTGTATCTATGAAAATGTGCACATCTTAAAAAGTAAACATCATATGTCGCTTTATGTTGTAGAAAACATTGTAAAACAAAAACACCGCCTACGACACCGCTTATACTCGGCTGTTGGGAGCTGGATAATGGATAGAAAATCAAAGTTGCAAAAGGGGCATAATTTGAACATATAATGCATTTTTAGAGACGTCCCCTTGATAAAAGTTACTCTTTTTAAAGTGAATATGTGTGCTAAGTTTCAAATGAATGCCTTAAATAGAACCAGAGATGTCACAAAATGTCGAAATTTTCGCGCGAAATCGACGACACCAAGGCTTTTGCAATATCTCTGGTTTTCTCTGAAAACAGCCAAGCTAAAAATGTGAACTAACAACTTGCTCTAACGGGATTTGAACCCACACAGACACGGCAACGTCGCGTAGCTGTTAAAAGTCCGATTTCCTTAACCACTGCGCTACCGAGCCAGCTCTAACCGGATTTGAACCCACGCAGACACGGCAACGTCGCCTAGCTTTTAAAAGACCGACGTCCTTAACCACTGCTCTACCGAGCCAGCTCTAATGGGATTTGAATCCACGCCGACACGGCAACGTCACCTTGCTGTTAAAAGGCCGATTTCCTTAACCACTGCGCTACCGGGGTTGGCTCGGTAGCGCAGTGGTTAAGGGAATCGAATTTAGAACATTTAGGCGACGTTGTCGTGTCCGCGTGAGTTTAAATCCCGTCAGAGCCAGTAATATGGTTTCTTCATTGTGGTTAAAAAAGACAGTTGTTGCTTTCATCAATCAGAGATTTGAATATCGTTACCGTCACTAAAAATGTGAAGTTGCAAGAGTTTTGTCCTTTTATCAACTTAATAATCTCGGGTGAATTCTGTTGTGATGAGGAACAGGAAATACGCTCTTCAAAATACAGTCAATATTACTCGAGCGACCACCTTTTTAAGCGACCGCTTGTATTAAACGACCATATAAAAAAGGTCACCTAACCGTTACAATGTAGCAAAATCTCCGAAAAAGTGGATATTCTTATACAAAAAAATGTTCATCATTGAATCTTATGACGATGGAATCCAGAAGAATCGTCTCTATAAAACGATTCTTATGGGTTCTAACGTCATAGGATTCAGTAAGAATTATGTGACATTCTTCATAATTTATCAAATAAAACGTCTAATTTAGCATTAAATGTTGTATCAAGCGACCGCTTTTTAGTGGTCCGCTAAGTGGTCGCTAAACGCAAGATTTACTTTTAGTTCTTTGACGCCGGTAAAAGGATGCAAACTATTTCGATGACTCTTAATTGTTATGTTATGTTAAAGGTATTTCAAAAATATCACATGCATATAGTATTGCGTTAAACTACTCGATTGCGTGTCTGCTAGAGGTCAAGGTCAAATGACACCAAATCCGCCCTTCTCAAACCCTCAAACACCACGTACAATTTAATGTTTTTTGGAAGTCCTGGAATTTCTCAACAAAAATAGTAATTGAAATCCCATTACTTAAATGCTTTTGGAACGAAACGTCTTGACAGATTGGAAATCAAAAGATTGAAACAAAGGGGGGGGGGGGGGGGGGGGGGGGGGAAGCCATATATTGTTATTGATTACTATAAGAATCGTTCCATGAGACAAGCCTTTGCAAATCACTTTGTAACATCTGGCTTCCACACAATAATCGAATCACATCTTAATGTAAAGAGAAGACCATCCCTGCGTCAATGATAACAAACTGCGACAAAATGTTTGCAAATTATTTTCCACTTCGCACTTGCAAAGCTTGGTTTAAATTTACAAACAGTTTTTCATATAGGCAATCCTGGACGCAGGGCATATCAGTCGGACCCGAAATACCATTTTACCAGGAGGGCAACTACTAGCCCAACAAAAATAAGGGCTTTTTTAGAGTACATAGAAAATGTTTCTCACAAATTCTGAAACCTGAGACCTTCGGCTTTAAAGAAATTCGTTGGGTGACACCTACCTTGGCCACCAAAGGCCATAAAATGGCGAATTCATTGTACAAGAATGGTTCTATCAGCAGTTTGTTGTTAGATACTTCTTCTAAGTGGCCCAGTTAATACTGCATTATTATCATACATTAGTCGACGACTTCTCGCTTGCGTACCGTAAGCGCGCCACGTTTCATCACCAAGCAATCTCGGCCTCATCACAGACCAACAAAATACACCATCGTCACGTCGCCTGTTTTATGTGTCTGATATCGCCGGCCTCCAGCCAACACTTTTTTTTTAATTATTGTCCGAGGAAAAAACGGAATCGCCGACGTGTCGGTGATGCCGATTTTATGTGACTTTAGCTTTCAGAATGGGCGAATGACTTGGGTACCATTCTTTTATTCAATACGGATAGACTTGTGAAAGGTATTGCGATGTGTATGCATCAAGTAGCTAACAGGATCCGAAGGAAACGATGACTATTCAAAGAAAAATACAAACAACCCATCAAATTTAGACGTCATTTGCTTTTCGAGAATATATTAGTTCAAATGCGTTTTAGTTGGAATCCTAATGCGATTCACATCTATTAGGCCAGGTTTAATTTTTCGAATGTGTATTTGGCCGATACAATTGCTCTTATTTATTGTTACATAGGAAAAACTACGGAACATTGAAATTACATTTATTGTTACGGATTACACAAGTTAAAACTATCAGAAATGGAAAGCCTACTGTTTGAGATAAAGAATGGTGAGAAAAGACGGAATCGAAAGAACAGTCATAACTAGAGCTGCTTGAACAGCTGATTAGCTCCACTGGCCTGAATCAACTGAATCATTTCCTACAGGAAGGATAAGTCACATGCTAGAACATTTCTGGAAAATGAAATTCATGATCACAAAGAAAATTTACCCCCCCCCCCCCCCAGTTTTATACATATTACTCATCCTATCACAATACATGTACTATTTTGTAGCCTGATAAAGGGTTATCAAAGGAATATTTCAGTGAAATTTGGTTGATATCTAACAATTAGATTCTGAGAAAAAGATTTTTCAAAGTTCCATATATAACATATAGAGAAAATAACCTTCGCCCATAAAAAGACACATTTTTCATATTTTTTGCAGTCTGAATAAGGGTCACACAAGGATCGCTTAAGTGAAATTACTTTCATGTCCATAGGTAAGGTGCTGAGAAAGTGATTTTCAAAGTTTCAACTATATAACATATAGAAAAATGACCTCTGCCAATAATTCATCTGATGACAACAAAAATTTTGTCGAGTGATAGAGGGTCACTATAGGAACATTCTAGTTGAGTTTGGTTAAAATCCATTGGTAAACTGCTGATAAAATGATTTTCACATTTTCACTCTTTAACATACGGAGAAATGGGTGTGCGGTAGAAATGCCAGGGGTTAAAATGCCATAGGTAAAAATGCCATATGTAATAATGCCATAGCTAAAATGGTTAAAATTTCATAGGTAATGCCATAGATAAAACGCCAGAATATATGAAAACTATATTATGATATAATGACATTAGGAATACTTTTTTAATCTATGAAAATATTACCTATTATCTATCACCTACATTCGGAGAAATGACCTCCGCCCATAAAAGACATATTTTTAAACTGAGCAAAATAATTTTTGTAGACTGAAAGAGAGTCACTAAAGAATCATTCTGGTGAAATTTGGTTGATATCAATCAGTTTGATTCTGAAAAAATGATTTTCAAAGTTTCCACTATATTACATATAGAGAAATGACTTCCGCCTATAAAAGACATATTTTTCGACTTATCACAATACTATTTTGTAGACTGATAAAGGGTCACTCAAGGATTATTCCAGTGAAACTTGAATGTTATCCATTGATTAGATTCTGAGAAAAGTCACATATTACCATATATGGAAATTAGCCATTCCCATTAAATCCATGTTTTTCATTGATCAAAAATCCTGACACAACTTTGAAAGAGGGTCACCTAAGGATCATTCCTGTGAAGTTTAGTTGAAATTCATTCAGTTGTTTCTGCGGAGAAGATTTGTAAAGAAAAAGTTTACGACCGGACACACGAAGCTCTCAGGCCATAGCAATAGCCCTAGTGGCCTTCAGCCAGTGGAGCCAAAAACAATTTATTATCTATGGTTGACTCATAAAAATATTCCTACAGGATTTTGTTTATTCATTTGCAAAACAGTGACTTACAGATGGACGACAAGGTGTGGCTGCTAGCTACTTTTTACTCTTCTGCACAAATTACATTTCAGCTTGAGGTATTAAATTATTAGTAATGAAGATAATATTTGTTGAAGATATATATTGAGATATGAAACTAAAAACCTGAGCACACTTATGTACGAATCTACTTTGCATATTTATACAAAGTGGTTAAGCTTCATACCTCCCTGATATCAACATTGGAAAGGTAAGCACATACAAGGACCCTATACAGAGACTTTCATAATTTAATCAATCATTATAAAATACACAATGACATATAACACATACATGACATAGGAAAAAATACATTGAATTTTATTCGCAATAAATTTCACATGTCAGGTGTTTTACTGTGTACACAGATAGCTCCACCCATTTGTGGTGTCTTATGCCATCTTTCGCAGGTATGTTGATCCTTTTGACATCATATAACCCACATGCTAAATGATGCACTTTGTCATCTGTGAATTTCTCCCAATGTCAATATAATTATCTATTCATTAATTTTACATCCAGAAAAATTTGATTTTACTATTTTATACCTTGAAAATACAAATTAAACATATTTCAGAATCAAGATCATGTTAAAATGGATATGATTTCATTTCATGTTGATGTGTCCATGAATAAAGTCTGATAGGAGAGAAGTTACATGCAAAGCAAAATCCTCAGGCTCTGCCCTCGTATTTTACTTTTTGTATATAACTACTCCTCTATCAGACTTTATTTATGGACACATCAACACAAAAATAAAATTATTTCATAAATAAAATCTGACTGTGAAATCAATTCAAAACCTCAAGGGCTATTTTTAGCTCTACAACCTTGACCTTATCCGGTGACCCTGACAGTGTCTTCAGCTACAAATTATCAATCTATGGTATCATAGAACCAATTGACTGATCCTGAAAATTATAGTGGATATACAGGGGCATAATTTGAACAAAAATGCATTTAGAGTTATCACCCTTAGAAAAAAGGTTACTCCAATAAAAGTGAATAATTCTATACCATTCAAAGTTTCAAGTAAAATCATTTATTAATACCTGCAAAAAATATGAAATTTTGCGATAGTTGAGATGTCACAAATGCATTATTTTCAGCATACAGCTGAGATGTCACTGAATGTCTTATGTTTAACGTGGCAACCATGACAAGGACACAAAGGCTATAGCAATATCAAAGGTTTGAATATCTACATTAAACATTGATTGACCAGCAAATTTTTCATTGGAATAAATTCTATAATTTACTTCACACGTGCATATTGTGCTGACTTTAAGCAGCCTAGAAAACAACAAGAATAAGAAATGAGCCTGTGCCCAACATTTCCAACAATTTCAAATATGCGCAAAGCAAAGACTCTGTCCAGCCTGTGCATCTGCGTTTAGTACATAGAAAAGGTCTCAAAGTATCTAGTATCTGTAGATCATCAGGTAACTTTGTATTTACAGTATGTGACTGTATACGTTTCTTCATGTTTGCACCTTACAAATATTTCAAATTGTTATAAATGTCATGCACAGGCTCAAATACAGATGATATTGTTCAACTGTCCCCTTCTATCTAGCAACCACTATTATTTAACAACCATCAAAAACAGCTCCTTCAGTTTAAACAAAATCGCTGAAAAATGAACATTATTAATCTAAAAAAAGTCAATTGATGAATCTTATATTGTTGGAACGCTAATTGAGTCAATTCTAAAGGGTTTGAACATCATAGAATGCAGCATGATCAAAATGACCCGTCTTATTTACCTTGAAATAATGCATTAAGCAACCATTATCATAAGGGACTGCTTTTTGGTTCTCCCTTTACATGTGTTTTACTAAACTGTTTATTGAGAATTTTAAGTTAGTTTATATTTGTATCTTAGTGGCAAACAGATATCATATTCTAGTAAGAGAGTATTTTTTTTGTTCTGTCATTCTATGATAAACTTACTTAAAGAGACTTTCTAAATTTTGTGGGTTAAATTAGTTGCTAATTTTAACACAATTAAATATACAGTATTTGCTGATAACTCAAAAGAAATGTGATCTGTCATGCTACAAAGGGAGCATCCGAGAACTCCGTAAAAAAAAGAAGAGAGATTGATTCTAGTACAGGATAACCAGACCTCACATTTCAAAATTTCTTTCGTGGGAAGGTAACAAGTAAAGTGTGAAAAGTTTCGACAATAGTCAGTGTGCGCAGTCCGCACAGTCTGACTGGGGTAAACTTTTTACGATCAACTCAGATTGTCCCTTTTCCTGTGACTGTTCACAAATATAAGGCTCCCTAGTTACCTATTGAGAACATGGTGTAAACTCTGAATCTCATGTATCACTGTGACGAAGTTGTTAAATTAAGATATGAAGAGATTATATGTTGATTTCTGTGAGGTTTTAAACTCAAACCAAATCACACTGTATAAGTGTGATTAGGTTCTTAGTTTCATACCTCCATGAAAAAATTGATTGATTGATTGAATGGAGTAATGCTGCTTTCAACATTATTTCAGTTAAATTGCGGAGACTGGAGCACCTAACAATGGTTTCCTGGTATTTCTCTCACCAGTACAACCACCACATCCTTTCCTAGCCTCCATCTGCAATCTCATATAGGTCTACAAGTTAGTGAGAGACAAATAGTCGGAAAGAATAAGTGCCGCCGTCCGGGTCCATGAAATAAACAAATATTCTCTTCATATCTTGTAATTTAATGTCATCAAGCAAATATATGTAAAGATTTTTCAATAATGGAGCAGATCTTTGATGGGACTACTTTTTGGGGAAGCATACAAAATAATTGTGTAATCAAAATAGGTTTCATTGAGAAATAAAAACAATATTCCAGTCAATCAGAATGCGCAAAAATTGATGGAAACAAGTAGAATTTAATACTTATGTCACAAGATTGTACTTAAGATTTCAAACTTACAAGGTTTTATATGATCTTCAACCTCTTTAGTTTGAAACCTTGAATAAATCGAGTAAAATCTTCAATACTTAATGAAATGCACTGCAATAAGATATCAAATGGTAATTGTATTGTGGAAACTAGCATTTTCACAGTTTTATTTTCATAACTTTTCACCAAAGCTTTAGAATTTGGCTAGAGGAATATACCTAGACTCAGATGAACATTAAGTCAGATAAAGTCTATGATAGTCATTGGCCCCAAATCCTGCATTACACTTAGGGCATTTTCTCTGACGAGTTTCATAACGAGTCTTTAGACATTCTAAACAGAACACATGGAAACATTTGGTCAACACTGCATCCTTTCTGTTCACTTTGCATGATGGGCATGTGAGTTGTTCCTGAAAAGAGAAAATACATCAATTTTTAATTAATGCTTTTTTTTCATTTACATTTTCAGCATGTTTTTTAACTGATATACCAGTGAAGTGATTTAAAATGTTGTAAACTTTTCGTTTTGACAGATTAAACCCCGCTTTAGTTAATTTCATGCTTTGTAATTGTCATCCTACTGACAATTTTTCATTTTACTTATTCATTTCTTTTAGGATAAAGCCTTATTTTGTTTGTTGAATCGGGTTTAACACTGCTTTCAACAATATTTCAGTTATATAGAGGCAACTGGAGCACCTAACAATGGATTCCTGGTTTTTCTCACACCAGTACCACTATTATATCCTTTCCTAGCCTCCAGTTGTTATCCTACATAGGTCTACAACTATCAACCCATTAGTGGAAGACAAATAGTCGGAGAGAATGAGTGCCACTGTCTGGTACCAAACCTGGGACCCCTGGATTGACAATCAGGTGCACTACTAACTGTGCTATGGAGGTGAGCTGAGTTGCAGGATAATACCTTACACAGAACTTAAATTTCCATCATGGTCCCAACTAATACCAGACCATATTATGCACTAGAGAGACAGGCAATGGATTCTTACCATTGCTTCCCAATTCTACAGCTGTGTGTACTGGGACTCTAAATATAAAGAGACCTGTCCAACAACAAAACATGTCTCTCAGACAGGACTCAAACCCACTACCTTCACATTTTGAGTCAATCATGCTAACCACTCAGTCAAATGTGAATGTTTAGCTTTATTTTGTTTACTAACTCATCTCAAAAGAGCCTGTGCTTGACATTTCCAACAATTTGACCTTTGAATGACATGGAAACATTGAGGAGACTAGAGGGCTGCAAAGTGCATATAGAAGGTTGCCTGACTGTCTTAAGACATTTTGAGCCCTTATCCATCTACAAATCACATAGCCAAGACTCTGGTCAGACTGTGCGAATGGGCACAAGGGAACTTGTTGGAAATGTCAAGTACAGGCTCAAATTTAAACAATTATCTTCTTTACCTTATATTCTTGTATTTCTGCCATTAAAACTTCATCTGCTCCACCAGCCATCTCTATCTTCTTACTTCTCTCTAACTTTCTATTTAGTTTGGCAATTTCTTCCTGTTGTAAAATACAGAAGCATATTATTAAACTGGCATTTTTTAGGGCAATATATCAAGTCAGTAAATAATGTATATAAATGTGGCTTCCTGAGTCTTATTAGTATTTAGCTAGAGTTAAGAAAATACAGTGACCAGGACATATGAAGGGGTAAATGCAGTGCTATTGTTAGTACCTGCATATTTTTAAAGCACTTACAATAGTGTTGCACTGAGTCCTAAATTACTTGACAAAGTGATAACCAAACCATTATTGACTCAAGAAATTAACAATACAATGACATAATCATAAAATAAATCCATAGGTATAACTAGGATTTCATAATTTATAAGCAGTCAGATTGCGACCAATATTGAATATTTAGGATAAAGGCAATATGTGGACTGTGACAAAAAATGAATGTTCCCCGTCCACTTCCCTTTTCTATAATTTGAGCAGTGGTGAATAATTAAAACATCCTAACTACAGCTTGAATAAACTGTAGTTTCAATGTTATGATCAATCATCAACAACATTTTTCGAAAGAGGATTTACTTTTATTGTGCACTTGCATAGGGTGCGTAATTGTAGTTACGCCCTTGAAAACTTAGGGTTTTTTATTCAAACCGGAGTTATCCTGGTCCAGTTATTGTGGTCCAGTCTCACATAGAGACTATCTGGAAACTCTGTTAAGCAAGAGTTGTTCGTAAAACATTTATGCCCCTCATAAAGCAGGTCAATAAGCAAAGGGAAATAACTCACAAATATGATGAGAATTTGTTGTGGTTCTAGTGTACAACACTTCTCCTCAATGAGATCTACCCACTTATGAAGTTTCATGATTCTAGTTTGCATACTTTTTGAAATATGCCTGACCAAAATACGGTCTACAGACAGACGGAATGACCGACTGACGGACCAAATGACAAGTGCAAAGCAATATACCCTCTCTTCTTTGAAGGTGAGCATAATAACATTTGCAAAAAGGATCATATCTAGTATAGGTGAACTATAGGGTATACTTTGGAATTAATCACATAGGACAGTAGAAAAATCAATCTTGATCCAGAAAATTCATGATGTGCAAAAAGTACCAACCCTGTTCAGTCTGTGTAGATCAAACAGTCTGACAAGGGTCAACCTTTTTGTACTTCTGATTGTTCTCTTTTTGTGTAACAGGTCATAAATATTTTGTAAAGAAGTGTCATATACATACATGAAATGATCTATCATTGATGTAACCAGCATTCTATTATATCTTTTTGTTTGTATAGAAGTGTCGTATACATACATGAAATGACCTTACATTGATCTTACCTGCATTCTCTTTTATCTATTTTTGTATTGAAGTATTGTATACATACATGAAATGATCCAACATCGATGTTACCTGTATTCTCTTAAAATTATTCTTTTGTATAACATTGTGGTTTACATACATGAAATGATCTATCATTGGTGTTACTTGGATTCTCTTATATTCATATTTTTGTATATTATTGTGGTATACATACTTCAAATGAGCTAACATTCATGTTACCTGCATTCTCTTGTATTTATAAGCCTCCTGCTCAATGGCCCCAGTTTTCTCTGCCACAGCAACCTGAGCTTCCCTCAACTGGGCCTGATATTTGTCTAAATGAAGTTTGAGATCAGCTGCTGTTTGGGAACTTTCCACAGCCTTGCGTTTGTGAAGTTCGAGGGTTTGTTGGGTTAATCTGTATTCAAACAAAAGAAATCAACTTGCAACGATATACTTTTTCTATAAAAGAAAGAATGTAATATTGAAATGTCACAGGTTGAAAACAAAAGCACAACCTATGGGTGCCTATGCTTGGTTGTTGCTTGCTAGATGTAGGTAGAAATCAAAGATGAAAAGGGGGTATAAGTTGCACAAAATACATCCCAAGTTATCCCTTTATTATAGATTACTCTTTTGATGGGGATCATGTTTGCCAAGTTTCAAGTGAATGCCTTCAGTAGAACCAGAGATATCACAAAATGTCAAAGTTTTCGCATGATGATGACAACTTTGACACCAAGACTATAGCAATAACTCATGTTTTCTCTGAATACAACCAAGCTAAAAATGTTACAGCTACAGCTTTGACCACTGAGTATGATGGGCTATTGACCCTTGTCATGCTGAATAAATTTTGGCTAAAAATTTTCATCAAAATCAAAGGGCAAACAGCACTGAAAGTACCAACTGTAGGTCAATTTTATTTGAAAAACTAAATCTATTGACAATTCTGGTTTGGATGTGAGAAACAGGTGGTGTAGACTAACATCAGACTGCACATGTGTGCAGGCTGATGTTTGTCAATAGCTCCTGCCAAATCAGGAATAATCTGGTTTCAGCATGACAAGAGTTAACTGCATTAAAGCTATGATCTTATATCCAGTATAAAGCATGGATGCACATGAAGCTACCTCTTGGTTTCTTACCAATTCTCTTCTAGTTTGGCTGGGGATAGCAAGCCCTGAGCAAGAGCACAGCTTACGGGTGCCTACCCATGGTTGTTGAGTGCTTGATGGTGGGAAAAAAATCTAAATCAAAAAGGGGCATAATTTGCACAAAATGCCTCTAGATTTATCCCCCTATATAGTATAGGGCTCTTTTGATGGTGAACATGTGTGCTAAGTTTCAAGTGAATGCCTTCAATGAACCAGAAATATCACAAAATGTCAAAATTTTGGCATGACGACGAAAAAGAACACCAAGGCTATAGCAAAACCTTTGCTTTTCTCCAAAAACAGCCCAGCTAAAAATCCTACTGTGCTCAGGATTCAAACAAGGTATCTAAGAATTGGATCTCTGGTCTCTTTATTACTAAACCAACTGGTGGCCTATTGCACATGCTTTCCATTATTGTCTGCAAACTCAAACTCTTTGAATTATCATTCATTAAAACACTCAGTACAGTAAAACTTGAGTTAAGCAAACACTAAGGGGGCCACTAAAAATGTTCGTTAATTGGAATGGTCGCTTAATACAAAATATCATGATAAATGTGACAGGTCAGTTTGTTAGCATTTATCGATAGTCAGTCAAGTCATACTGAATCCTATGATGTTCTAACCCGTTAGAATTGTCTAATGGGATCCGACAACATAAGAATCAATTATAACCATTTTTCGTTATGAATGTCCACTTTTTGAGATTTTGCTTCCAGTGAAGGGACTTTTTATGGTGGTTACTTAATATATTTGATCGCTTTATAGACATGTTTGCTCAAGCAATATCGACTGTATTTCAATATTTTGGCAAAAATTACTTTTTCAAAAAAATATTAAACAAATCTCAAAGTACTTAACATTTGATTCATTTTTCTCAAAAAAAAATTTTTGCCGGATTATTGAATTATCCGAGTGATTTAATAAATGTTCATTCTATTCCCTTTGGAACAGATTTTGTGATATTGTCTTTGAATAAGTACAAGCTCAAAAATTTTCATCAACAAAAGGGTTAAACAAAATAAACCTACGCCAGTTCTTTCTCCATGGTGGCTATATTACTCTGTAGGACTCTCTCCTTTTCCTCCAGTTTTCTCACAACCAAAATCTGGGCCTCAACCTGTGTGTGTATGGTAGATACTTGTTCTGCTAAAACCTCCTTCTCCTCTCTTAGTAACTTCTGGATCTGGTTGGCTTTGATTCGCTAAAATAAACATTATAAATTACGTTGTTCAGGGCTCGTGTTTGAACCTTAAACCAGAGTTTTGACTCTCCAAAATCCCATTTTGACCCTCTAAAATTTCCTAAAGTGGGTCATTAAGACCAACTGAATTTCTGGTGGTGCAGCCTATGCAATATACAAGATAATATAGATCAATCATTTTCTTCATACTATTACAAAAGATCTATATAAATGAAACAACATAAACAATAAAGAGTGTCTACACTTTATTATTTATTTTGTTTCTGTAATATAGATTACTTTACAAACTGATAAGTTTTTGTTTTGCTCTTTTTTTACCCCTTCAAAACCAGTTTTGACCCCAAAAATTTAATGGTCAATGGGGTCAATGACACCCAAAATTTAACTAGAAAGCCATGAATGGCTTGAGTCGCTCCACAGGCTTAAAATTCTTGTAATAGCAAATCAAAGTTTTGACTAGATTTTAGATATTCATGGTTCTACTGATGTTGAAAATGATTTCCAAGGTTCCACTATATAATATATAGAGAAATGACCTCCACCAATAAAAGACATATTTTTCATCCAATCACAATAATTTTTGGGTGCATGAAAATGGTTCCCCAAAGGATCATACCAATGAAGTTTGATTGATATCCATCCGTTACATTCTGAGAAAATGATTTTCAAAGTTTCCACTTAATAACATATAGAGAAATGACCTCCTCCCAAAAGACATATTTTTCATCCTATCAAAATAATTTTATTGTTGACTGATAAAGGGACACTCAAGTATCATTCATGTAAAATATGGTTTATATCCATCACTTATATTCTGAGAAAATGATTTTGAAAGTTTTCACCATATAACATATAGAGAAATGACCTCCGCCCGTAAAAAACATATTTTTCATCCAATCACAATAATTTTTGGTAGACTGATAAATGGTCACTCAAGTATCATTCCATTGAAATTTGATTGATACCCATCACTTATATTCTGAGAAAATGATTTTAAAATACTATTCATTAGGACCATGAAATAGAGTATAATATTTTAAAGTGATTTTAAAAAATTCCACTATATAACATGTAGAGAGATGACCTCCGCCCATAAAATACATATTTTTCATCCAATCACAATAAATTTTGTAGACTAATAAAGGGTCTCTCAAGTTTCATTCCTGTGAAATTTGGTTGATACTCATCAATTACATTCTACATACATGATTAAGGGTCACCGAAGGATCATTATATATAATTTATTTGGTGTCCATCAATTAGAATCTGAGAAAACTCACTTTTCACCATATTTGGAAATAAGCCACACCCATTAAATCCATGTTTTTCATTGGATCAAAATTTCTTGAACAACTTTGAAAGAGGGTCAACCAAGGATCATTCCTGTGAAGTTTGGTTGAAATTCATCCAGTAGCTTCTGAGGAGAAGATTTTTAAAGAAATGGTTTACGACTACACAGACGCACAGACGGTCGCACGACAGACACAACACCATGACTCTAGCCCAAGTGGCCTTAGCCAGTGGAGCTTAAAAGCTAGTAAAAGCCCTGGTTATATGGCAAAATTGATCTTTTTTAAAAGTTCTGTTTTTTAAAAGGAAATAAACTTCTAATTTAAGTGTGTGCTTATTATTTTCATCAATTTTACCTGTGTGCTTAGAAAAGACTAAGATCAGCCAGTGTATTTGCATTTGATCATATTCAATTGTTTTAATTGACTTGAACTTCTACTTTAAGCTTGTGCTGGGGGGGGGGGCGCATAAATATTTCTGGGGGCATAAATATTTCGATCAAGTGCTATCTGCCTAAGAAACGTCAATTAAACAAGATGTTTTTGGAAAACATAAATGACCCAAAAATGGCAATTTCTTTAGAAGTTTGACCTAATTTAACCCTTTCCTGTTTTACAAAATTTTGGACCTTTCCAAATTCAAAGGTTTTGCAGACGAAAATTAAAAGTGGATTTAATTTGAAAAATAACCATTCAGTAGGGTGGAAAATAGTGTGGAAAAAGAAGAAATTGCTTGTCAGAAGCAATTTCTTCTTTTTTCACAATGTTTTCTCAATCATAAAATCATAGGCATGTAAAAAGCAGGGATTAAACAGCACAGGGTTAATTTAAATATATTTTTATAGTTATCAGCTGACCCTGACCTTCATAGGTGCAAATTGTTGAGAGGAACCTTTATGCCAATATGAGCTTGTCACTTGAAGGGTGTTAAAAGTTATGGGATTATAATTCAATCGAAGATGATTTCACCAATTTTTGTGTATTCTGAATGGCTGAAAAATTGGTTTTATTTCTCAATGAACACAATTTTGAGTATGCAGCTTTTTTTTTAAGCCTCCACAAAAAGTAGCCCCGTAAAAACCTGCTTCATTATATACTAATCATTGCATTTTTGCTTCAAATTAAATAGGATATGAAGATAATATTTGATGATTTCATAGAGGCATGAAATTGAAAACCTATTCACACTTATGTATGAATCAGCTTTACGTATTGATACAGTGTAATCAGGGTTTTAGTTTCATACATCAATGAAATAAATAAATACTCTCTTCATCTCTTAAATATCTAGTTTGTAGATTAAGTTTTCACAGACAGATGATCGGACACTATTAAACCAAAATATGTGGGGACATAAAAGTTGAGTTAACTAATACAGTAAGATGTGCCCTATGTCTGAACACGTATTTTATTTACCTCTGACATGAGTTTAAAATTAGCATCGTCTTTTTCCCGTAACTGTTGCAGTAATCTGGTATTCTGTTCTTGCATGTCTTCAAAGGCCTGTCCTGTAGCATCCATTTCATTCAACAACACATCTTCTCTCTGGAAAATATCACAAAAATACAGCTGTTCTTTAAAACTTTTCTGTAGATTGTCAAGAAATAACCTTAGATACTCACTTGATAATTACAACTCCAAAGCAGTGAAATTACAATAGGGTTAATTCAAGGTTTTATTGGGGTTAACATTTTCAGAGAACAGAAAAGTGGTTTAAGGCATTTAAGCATTTTCAGGGTCTTTGCAAATGTTTACACTTGAAAAAAATGTGATTAAAAGCTATTATTGCATAAAAATTAAGAGTATAGTATTTATTCAAATATAATTTGCAAAATAATTCAAAGGATCTCTTTAAAACTAGTTCCAAACCATCTAATGTGCCAGAAAATTGCGTTATAAATTGCATCAACACTTTTATTAAAATCGAAGTTGCTTGGTAAATCTATGACGTCACAAAATTAAATGCGGGAATAGAATCTTCAGCTTTTTTTTTGCTCATTTTTAATGTTACACAAAGAAGCTGAAAAAGTGTATAAGCCCTGACTAAGGATAAAGCCTGGCCTTAACAGCACATGAATTTACTTATTAATCCATGATTTCTCTCATTAACACTCGGGTTTGGTCCATTAGCGTATGCCTTTAAGAACCCGAAAAGCAAATATTATGCAATAATAACCGATTATACCTTGCTTTTACTCATCTCACCCTATCTGACATGATCAAAGCAAAGCCAAATAAACAAGAGCCGTCAGAGACGGATTATGCTCCCCGAATAAGGCATTGTCACAAAAACAAGAGCCATGTTGGACATGGACATTCCCTGCCATGAAAGCTTGATAGTAAACTGAAGCATAATAGAATAAAGATTCTTTTGTACTGTCAGAGATTTACCTCCTATAAAATCTAAGTATTAAAAATAACAAAGGGCAATAACTCCAAAATTATGCAAGCAAGAGTTGAAGTCCTTAAAAACTGCACTTCTCCTCTATGAGATCTATCCATACATAAAGTTTCAAGTTGATAGCTATTATACTTTAGGAGATATGCTCCAGACAAAATCTAAGTATCAAAAATAACAAAGGGCAATAACTCCAAAATTATGCAAGCAGGAGTTGTAGTTCTTGTGCACTGTACTTCTCCTCCATGAGATCTATCCACCCATAAAGTTTCAAGTTGATAGCTATTATACTTTAGGAGATATGCTCCAGACATAATCTAAGTATCAAAAATAACAAAGGGCAATAACTCCAAAATTATGCAAGCAAGAGTTGTAGTTCTTGTGCACTGCACTTCTCCTCCATAAGATCTATCCACCCATAAAGTTTCAAGTTGATAGCTATTATACTTTAGGAGATATGCTCCAGACATAATCTAAGTATCAAAAATAACAAAGGGCAATAACTCCAAAATTATGCAAGCAAGAGTTGTAGTTCTTGTGCACTGCACTTCTCCTCCATAAGATCTATCCACCCATAAAGTTTCAAGTTGTTGATAGCTATAATACTTTAGGAGATATGCATAAGACTAGGAGAAATGAAAGAATAACTGTATTTTACACGCTGACGTAAAAGTAACAAACATTAAGCCCCCTTTTTCCATGATATTTTTTTTTTACGTTAATTTCAAATTGTTTACAGTAAAGGGCATCTGATTTGCTACTCAAATATGACATTTCACTGAATTCTGACTGTTAGACTAGGAGAAATTAGGGAAAAACTGTTTTTTACCCTAAGTCCCCTTTTCCCGTGACGAGGCCTCAAATCCAAAAAACGTCACAGATGCATCATCCCTATATCATAGGGAGTTCACATGGTAAGTTTCATTTGATTTGGCCCAAGGGTTAAGGAGAAATAGGTGGGGACAGATGGACGGACGGATGGACGGACGGACGGAATTACGGACGGACGGAATTACGGACGGACGGAATTACGGACGGACGGACGGACAGACAGACAAAGCGGCGGCTATATGCTCTCCCTTCAGGGAGCATAACAAATAATGTCATGACATTGCTTAGTAATCTAACACAAAAAGCATTTTAGCCAGTGTGTGACCTTTCCAACAATTTCACATATGCACAAAGCCAAGGCTCTGGTCAGTCTGTGCATCTGCACAGTTTGACCATAGTTTTTACTATGCGCTTTGTAGATAGGCAAGGCCTCAAAGAAGCTGTCGACAATTAGGTAATTTTCTAATAGAACCTTATGTCAGTATAGGATTTTAATGTTTGCAACATACCCAAATGTCAAATGGTTGAAAATGCCACACACAGCCTGACACAGGCTCATTTTTCTTATGTGATGGGATGCTATGATGAATTCATCTCAAAAAAATTTGAAAAATCTTGAACTAAACTATTGAACACATTTCAAGAAATTCGTCCTAATAAATGTGACATTTTGTCCAATTTTGGCATTATTGAAATAGAATAATCATTTGTTTTCTATGTAAGACTGATAAAAAACTTTCATTTAGTGAACAACAAAAGCTTTGTTGATTCTCTTGTTCATTCAATTAAAGATGAATCAATCTTACACTTGAACAAATAACTATTTCTATTTTTACAACATTTAAGGTATTAAAACCAATCACCTGAGGCACTGTTGAATATTCTAAGCTTTTAGTTTAAATCAAACAACTGAAATTCAAAATCTTAATTCTGTCTTAATTGTCCATAAATACAGAATTTGATGAGCAATTTTGGCTGTGAAAAGCTTGCTAGTCATTGAATGATGTAGAGTGGCATTCAGACTAAGCCTCCACCATCTAGACTTTACAAGTTATTTTTATAATAAAACTACTTAAAGAGCATATCTTTGGCCCAGTCATTGATCATCTGAGTTATATTAAGCAGAATGATAGCCTTTAAGAGGATTATGGAGTCTTTTGAATGACACTGTTTAAAATTTTAATTGATTAATAAACCATCTATTCAAAGAAATAAAATAACTATTATTCTGTGATTTGGATGCAAATCCATAACCATAACAATTTGGTCATAAAAGGTGTGGCAAAATCGAAAATTAAATTTGCAGATCAAATCAATGTTGAAATCAACATCAAATTGATGTCATGATGAGTAAGTTATATTGAATGTGAAGTAGATGAAAATCAAAATATTTTTTATTTCATTTTTCATTGATCCATGACGTTGACGTTAGAAAAATAGCATTTATATTCCTCGTACTTCTAAATAAATAAACTGGCAATTCTTAAAAATTTTGTCAGATTTTGGTTAGTTACAAGTTTTAATCCAGAGTGCAATTCTGAATCTTTCCACTGTAGAAAAAAATAGAAGTCCCTCAGTGTAAGTAGACATAGACCAAGTTTGAATGCATATGTGCAGGAAATGCTGTCTAAAAAACTTATAGCACAAAGTTTTCCCAGTACTTAAATATGTGACCTACTTTTTTACCAAAATTATTCCAACTTTGATCTTGTCAGATTTCATATAGACAAACATTCTGACCAATTTGCAAGACATCTGAGCCAAAAAAATGTCTTTTAGAAAACACACAAGGTTTTTCTGAGATGGATAACACATTACACTTTAATAATCCCACATGACTCAATAGCTGTAGATATGACACCTAAGTTGCCCATTTATGATATGATACCTGTTTTTGAGTGGTAAGATTCTTCTGTAGTTCATTAATGGTCTCTTCTAGTTTCTTTATCTTTCTCAGAGCATCCTCTTCAGCCAACTTTTTTCTTTCCTTCCTTTCTGCCTCCTGCATCTTTTTGATGTGAATTCTAAGATCATCTATTTCTTGTTTAAGTCTCTTTTCTGCAGCCATCAACTAGGAGAAACATATCAACAGCTTGTTATTCTAATTTCCATTATGTTTCACTGATAAAAAAGTCTTTAGGTAGTGGACCCTTAATAGTTTTGCACCATTTCCAAAGTAATGAACTTTAACAGTCTTAACCTAGGTTTCTTAATGATTTTCATTAGGAAACCTCAGTCAATATTGTGAAAGCTCATGAGTGCCAAAATATTGCAGATCTATTACAGTTCCACTACCTTGAATACAATGATTTTTCACTAGAACGGTTGCCAAAGGATCACTGGTCTTGAGCCATCAAGATATTATCCAATTGCTATAAAGCTACTGGTACATAATTGTATAAAAAAAAAACAAATTATTTTAGATAAAACATATATTCATCAAGGAGAACAACTGTTCCAGTTTGTTTTGAATCTATAAACTGAGATTAAGTGTGCCAAATTATTTCAAAATCTTTTTTGTAAATGAGACATAAATGCATTGGATAAGATCACTTTAAAATTTCCTTATTTATCTTTTATCTTGACAAGAAAGGAATTTGTAATAGATTTATTCCCTGTTATTTGAAATCCAACAAAAGTATGAGATAATACTCCATACGAAATTCTGACCGACATTTACATCATACTGTAAAATAAGCCTCCCTCAACATAAAATAGGCTAAACAAAACAGGATTATTCTATTATTCAGTGCTGTCTAACTCTTTGCAACAAGATCTGTAGACAGGCAAACAATTAAGAGATGAAGAGGGTATTTGTTGGTTTCATGGAGGTATGAAATGAAAAAAACTAATCACACTGTATGAATACGCCAAGTGATTAGGTTTTCAGTTTCATACCTCCATGAAATAAACAAATATTCTCTCCATATCTTATAATTTTATATCATTGGGCAAAAATATAAAGATAAATCAATAACAAGAGGATCTTGATGTTCCTTGATCCATCACCTGGGTCTCTTTGACCCCTGCAACATCATATTAATTAAATAGGCAAATGTCAACAAAGAAATAATTTCTACATAAGATCAATACCATGGAATGTTTTCAGTCAAGAGCAAGAAGATTATGCCTTTTCGCTGTTTGATTCTATGTAAAAAGGATGCACCAAGAGGGAGCCCAATTGAACCATCGTGCTCAGATGAGCTAAAAGGGATGCGCCTGGGTGGAGCCCAAATATGACCCCAGGGTCTTGATATGAACAAACTTGGTAGAAACCCACTAGATGATGCTACATACCAAATATGAAAGCTGTCAGCCTTCTGGTTTCAGAAAAGAAGATTTTAAAAGATTTTTTGCTCTTTGATTCTATATTAAAAGGGTTGCGCCCAGGTGGAGCCCAAATATGACCCCAGGGTCTTGATATGAATAAACTTGGTAGACGTCCCCTAGATGATGCTACATACAAAATATGAAAGCTGTCTGTCTTCTGGTTTCAGAGAAGAAGATTTTCCTCTTTTCACCCTATTTGTTAAGGGTAATTGAAAAGTTAAGGGTTGATTTCATTTATTTGAACAACTTTAGTAGAGCTTGACCCAAGGAACATCCCTTCCAAGTTTCATCAAGATTGGTCCACCGTTTAAGCAGGAGAAGATGTTTAAAGAAATTGTGGATGACGACCAACTGTTGACGGACATTTCATGATCACAATAGCTCACCTTGAGCACTTTGTGCTCAGGTGAGCTAAACAAGAGGCCCAAGAGGGCCTGTATCGCTCCACTGGATTAAAAATCACAAGATTTGAAAGAGAGATATTGAAAATAGAAGGTAATGAAAGTGAACAGCATTCAAAAGGAATTCTAACTTTTACTAAACTAACTTATGAAGAAATGAACTTATTTAACTAATATGTAAAATTACATGAAAGAAAACTTTAAAGATATCACTTTGAAGTAAGAGGACCAGAATGGCCATAAACCGCTGACCTGAATTTTATTGATCCAGTGGATCTCATCCAATCCAAATTTCTTGAACAACTTTGGAAGAGGGTCACCCAAGGAACATTCTGGTAAAGTTTCATTGAAATAAGCCTAATGTTCAGGAGGAGATGTTGTTCAAAGATTTCGGGGCCAATATATGCCCCACCCTGCCACGCCCATATTTGGGGGTCAATCCAAATTTCTTGAACAACTTTAGAAGAGGGTCACCAAGGAACATTCTGGTAAAGTTTCATTGAAATTGGCCCAATGGTTCAGGAGGAGATGAAGTTCAAAGATTTTGGGGTCAAAATAAGCCCCGCCCTGCCACGCCCATATTTGGGGGTCAATCCAAATTTCTTGAACAACTTTAAAAGAGGGTCACGCAAGGAACATTCCGGTAAAGTTTCCTTGAAATCGGCTCAATGGTTCAGGAGGAGATGTTGTTCAAAGATTTCGGGGTCAAAATAAGCCCCGCCCTGCCAAGCCCACATTTGGGGGTCAATCCAAATTTCTTGAACAACTTTAGAAGAGGGTCACCCAAGGAACATTCTGGTAAAGTTTCATTGAAATCGGCTCAATGGTTCAGGAGGAGATGAGGTTCAAAGAATTTGGGGTCAAAAAAAGGCCGCCCTGCCACACCCAAATTTTGGGGGTCAATCCAAATTTCTTGAACAACTTTGGAAGAGGGTCACCCAAGGAACATTCCGGTAAAGTTTCATTAAAATTTGCTTAATGGTTCAGGAGGAGATGTCGTTCAAAGATTTCGGGGTCAAAATAAGCCCCGCACTGCCACGCCCATATTTGGGGGTCAATCCAAATTTCTTGAACAACATTAGAAGAGGGTCACGCAAGAAACATTCTGGTAAAGTTTCATTAAAATTTGCCTAATGGTTCAGGAGGAGATGTCGTTCAAAGATTTTGGGGTCAAAATAAGCCCCGCCCTGCCACGCCCATATTTGGGGGTCAATCCAAATTTCTTGAACAACTTTAGAAGAGGGTCACACAAGGAACATTCTGGTAAAGTTTCATTGAAATCTGCTCAATGGTTCAGGAGGAGATGTTGTTTAAAGATTTTGGGGTCAAAATATGCCCCACCCTGCCACGCCCATATTTGGGGGTCAATCCAAATTTCTTGAACAACTTTAGAAGAGGGTCACCAAGGAACATTCTGGTTAAGTTTCATTGAAATTGGCCCAATGGTTAAGGAGGAGATGAGGTTCAAAGATTTTGGGGTCAAAATAAGCCCCGCCCTGCCACGCCCATATTTTGGGGGTCAATCCAAATTTCTTGAACAACTTTAAAAAAGGGTCAACCAAGGAACATTCTGGTAAAGTTTCATTGAAATCGGCTCAATGGTTCAGGAGGAGATGTTGTTCAAAGAATTTGGGGTCAAAAAAAGGCCGCCCTGCCACACCAATATTTGGGGGTCAATCCAAATTTCTTGAACAACTTTGGAAGAGGGTCACACAAGGAACATTCTGGTAAAGTTTCATTGAAATCGGCTCAATGGTTCAGGAGGAGATGTTGTTTAAAGATTTCGGGGTCAAAATATGCCCCACCCTGCCACGCCCATATTTGGTAGTCAATCCAAATTTCTTGAACAACTTTAGAAGAGGGTCACCCAAGGAACATTCTGGTAAAGTTTCATTGAAATTGGCCAAATGGTTCAGGAGGAGATGAGGTTCAAAGATTTCGGGGTCAAAATAAGCCCTGCCCTGCCACGCCCATATTTGGGGGTCAAACCAAATTTCTTGAACAACTTTAGAAGAGGGTCACCCAAGGAACATTCTGGTAAAGTTTCATTGAAATCGGCTCAATGGTTCAGGAGGAGATGTCGTTCAAAGATTTCGGGGTCAAAATAAGCCCCGCCCTGCCACGCCCATATTTGGGGGTCAATCCAAATTTCTTGAACAACTTTAAAAGAGGGTAACCCAAGGAACATTCTGGCCAAGTTTCATCAAAATCCACCCATTGGTTCAGGAGGAGAAGATGTTTAAAGAAAAGTTTACGCACGCACGCACGGACGCACGGACGGATGCACGACGGACACCTCGCCATGACAATAGCTCGCTGGCCTTCGGCCAGTGGAGCTAAAAAGCAGAATAAGCCCATACTATACCTGCACTTTATCTCTTTGTTCCTTAGGCACACTTTTATACATGTCTAATAACAGCTTGAGTTCCTTTTGATTGTCTTGAGATTTCCTGTAAAAATTCTATAGCTTTAAGACATTTATGCCATAAAGGTAAACAGCATCTCAAATTTCTTTTTACTTTTAAAAATCATCAATATAAGAATTTCAATTCATTAATTATAAAAAATTTTTTCTCTAAATGTTGAAAAAGTTTTCATGTGCCTCAATGTGTTGTCAAGACAATCATAGTACCATATTACCACTGGTGATGCTCAGTAAGCCGAAGGTGTGTAAGAAAGTTGAAACTATGCACTGTTGGCACATGAGTACTAACAATATGGAGTTAAAATACTCAAATCCAAAATCCTTATTAACCCTACTAATGTAGCTCTGTACAGCATATGAATTGGACAAAATAGCTATTGTAAGGCAATTATTTTTTTACTTTCTGGTTTGCAGGAGAGTCAATTCAATTTTTCTCAAAACTGGAATAAATAGAGGATATTGAATGAGTGGTCATGGAATACCAAAGGAGGTGTTCCAAAAGTGCCCACACACCGATTTTCATGAAACTTTGCAAATACATACTACACATTAAATGTACCACAGAACAAACTTTCATTTGTCAATATCTCAAAAAGGGGTCAAATTACAGCCCCCTGTCTTATTCCATATTGAGGTAGGTGGGTGGGGTAATTTAATATGCTATAATTTCTTTAAACTTATCAATTTTTGAATAGTTTTTTATGTACTGTAAAGTCTATAGTAATTATTGAGATAATGTATATATAAATGACAAGTTTTACGTTGTTTGACAAATTTTTATACTCTTGAATATAAAAATTGCTTATTTTTTTTAAAAAAAATGTGGTGAATATAAATTTTGAACTCATAGATTAGTACCTTCTGATGCTAGTCCAGTTTAGTTACGCTTCAAAAAATTAGCCCTACTATCCTTCTTCCTTGTGTAAAAATTTAAAGAAGATTGGAGACCGGTAACATTATTTTTTATGCTTATAAATACATATCTTTAGTTTCAAAATTCATCCAAAATCTTGTATTATATCCTGAAATAGACATTATTTAAGTGTCAATGCATTGATCTTTATACAAATTTGCAAAAAACAACTAGTCAAAGCATATACTGCATAAGATGATTATTTATATCACTAAACTGGGTCAAATTACAGCCCTTGCTTTACCCCAATTTTTAAAAAGTGGGTGGGGTGAGATGAAAAATATAATTCACCTGATTTTCTTTAATCCTCGCAAAAATTTCAATAGTATCTTACAGTAAGTTTTACAGATTTTATTTCTTATTGGCCTGAGTTGAAAAGAATAGGAAAAGTATTGTGTGGTAGTGATATCTATCTATCTGTCTGTCTATTAGGTATTTGCCTATTCTGTCTGCACATCATAAAAAAATAGATTTGCCAATTACTTCAATCCTTTTCTAGATACACTACTCATATGGGACATCATAATGAATCAAATCACTTGAAATCTGTTATCTCTGAGGTCAAGGTCATCTGTCAAGGTCAAGATCATTCATCAAGGCCACACTTTGCAAAATTTAACAAAAATCTTAACTTTTTATGATTACAGCAAGTCCTTTCAAAATACATAGCTCTTATTTGGCATGATTATTGATCTTGTCAGTAGACATCTTAAAATTTCAAGATCAAGGTATTCTGTCATTTGCCAATACCTCATAAAGGGGTTAAATTAAAACTCCTTGTCTTAATCCATGTTCAGGTATGTGGGTGGGGTAGTTTGATATGCTATAATTTCTTTATACTTATCAATTTAGGCATAAATTTCATGAACTGTAAAGCCTATAAACGTGAAATAAGATATAAGTAAAGTAATGTATATATAAAATGAAAAGTTCTACGTTGCTTGACAACTTTTTACACACTCAAATATAAAAATCGCTTAAATCTATGTATACACATTCAAGTTCTAGATCCAATTTCACCTAAAAGGTTAACCTTAGCAAAATTAAACAAAAATGCAAGCCTATTCAAGATATATAATGTTTATTTTTGGTTGGATGTATGATCTCTTAGGTTAGCACATCAAAAACTTTATGATAGTCTTACATGTGCAAGGTCATTGTCACCAAACAAGGTCACACAATATAAAACACAAAAACTAGAATTTTTGTTTATTCTGTGTGTTTTTTTTTGTTTTTTTTTTAAAGATACAATACTTCTCTAAGGGACTATGAAAGATTTCCATAACATATTTACGCAGAACCTAAGATGATATCATTGACTTGGCCAAGTATAAGTATCGTGGCCAGTTATGAAATAAAGTATACATGTATAAACAAATTATTATAACAATAAATTATTTTTTTTATTTGAATGGCAAGGGAAAGGGGGCCGGTAATATCCTCTAGGAGACATATTTGAGATCCTGCTGTTGTTTTGCACTTTGCACTGTCGGTCTGTTCATCCATTGAGGAGAAGTACAGTTCACAAGAACCATAACTCTACTCATCATATTTTTTAGTTATTTCCATTTGTTAATTGACAAAGAATAGGTCATTGGCCTGCTATGGGCATAAATGTTTTTAAACATCTTTTGTTTCTTTTAGGTTCAAGGTCCTAATTCTGCCCGAAATGTCTGAAAGAATTACCACAAACCATTTGGTTAATATTGATTAAATAAACACAATTCTAGATTAGAAAGAAACAGAAAATATGTCATTTGTCGCAACTCAAGTTCAAAGGTTAAAGTCTTGCTTTCACTAAATTGGCTACACAGTATCTCTTAAACTTTTTTGTTTGATTACAAATCTAATATTTAGATATAATTTAACATGATAGTGAACTTGATTTCTAGCTCACCAGAGCACAACATTCCCGACAGGAGCTTTTAGGATCCCTAGTCCGTCGCAGGTCGTGCATCATGTGGTTTCCGTCTTCCAAATTTCTTAAAACTTCTTCTCCTCTTTAACCCTCAAGGCAATTTCAATGAAACTTTGCCAGAACTTTCCTTGTGTAACCCTTCTCAAATATTGTTCACAAAATTCGGATTGGCTCATAAATATGACCATTGTTTTTTTTACTATTAATCCTTAAACATCATTTCCTCCTGAACCATCAAGCCAATTTCAATGCAATTTTTCCAGAATATTCCTCAGGAATGTAGTGATTGTTCATCTTCATTTGTAAACTTAACAAATTTAAATATATAAATTGCCTATCCCAAGACTCAACATTTTCATTACCCAAGGCAAAACAATGTATAAAATGAAGAAAATGCTTGTAACAAGAAATTCCTTCTTTTCCCACACTGTTTTTCCTTCCTAAGTTTTCCATTTCAACTTACAATTCGATTGAATTTTGATTTATTGCTAAAAGCGTCTCGAGTATTCTCGGGAGGCATCTTATTACTAAAACAGACCTGTTAAACATAGAACAAGTAACTTCTACAGGATTGTGACAGAAAATACATAGTGTAAAATCCTAGACACCATTCTCAGATATGGCATTGACCTTCAAACATGACCTTGAATAAGGAACCAACTGAAATGAGTTTGTTTAAAAGAAAATCTGACATTGACCTTCACAAATGACTTTGAGTTAGGAACCAACTGAAATAAATTTGTTTAAAAGAAACTATAATTGAAAATCAAAATCATTGTTCATTACTTTGTAAAGTATGTTCCCAAAGCTTAATGAATTTTTTTTTTTTATAACAATGACCTTGATAATTAACCTTGACCTTGACAGTTGATTTTGACCAATGCTTGTAAAAAGGCTTTGTCACAAAGGATCCATGTGTGAAATATGAAGATCCTGTCTACAGCCGTTGAAAAGTTATTCACACTTTAAGATTCTCAGATGGGTGAAAACTATATCTTACCTCACCCACTATCTTCTACACTTTGAGATTTTTGACTAACTTACCGGTTTTCAATTTCAATGAAACTTTCTGTAAACATTTAGCACATATGTATCTTAATTCTAAGAGAGTTTGATAACTGGACTAGAGCTACAACTAAAAATTTTGAACCGTTCAACTCAGAACATAATTTCATTTTTTTTAAATTTTCATGAATTTTTCAAGAACTTTTTGGGCTATCTTTTAGGAGTAAACAGAAATAAGATTCCAACCTATATAAAAACATGTAGGTACCAATTGTCTTTTAAATCAGTAACAAATTCTCTTTACAGATTCCAAAATTTCCTGGCAAGGTGATTTTTTTCCTGACACCCCTTTGTATTAGATAAGATGTGCTTTCGGGTACTTTATGGTCGACCCTCTTTACTAATTTTGGAAAAAAAAAGTCATTTCCTAAATCAGTATACCAAGTACTACAATAACCCACAATATCATAAAAATCTAAGCGTGGGCACATTTTACTATACATTTGGAACACCCCCTTTATTAAACTGTCATCTATAAACAGATAAAAACGAGGCTGTGCAGAGTTTTTATCTGTTTTATATTACGAGAATTATAAATTCTGTATTTCATGAGCACAAATTTTATCTTCTATTTATATGACCTGAATTTAAGCAAAAAATTGTCAAAAAACTTGAAATTCAAAGTTTCGATGTTCCATGAAACTTATAACGCGGTTTAAAACCGACGTCACAATATGTACATTATGACATCATTTTCGCGGTTACAAAATAACATTGCTATTTGCTCTGCGCTCATTTTCAAAGTTATTCCACAAGTGTCAAAACACCTGTGTAATATCAAAAATATTCAACGAGGTTATTTTATTCCAACGTAGGTCATATTATAAACAAGAGGACCAAGATGGTCCTAGATCGCTCACCTGAGTCTCTTTGACCCCTGGGACATCACATTAATTAGATAGGCAGATGTCAAAAAGAAGATAATTGCCTAAGATCAATACCATGGAATGTTTTCAGCGAAGAGCAAGACAGATATGCCTTTTTGCTCTTTGATTCTACGTAAAAAGGGATGCACCCGGGTGGACCCCAAATGTGACCCCAGGGTCTTGATATGAACAAACTTGATAGAGGTCCATAAGATGATGCTACATACTAAATATGAAAGCTGTCTGCCTTCTGGTTTCAGAGATGAAGATTTTTGAAGGTTTTCCTATTTTCACCCATCGTGCTCAGATGAGCTGAAAGGGATGCGCCCGGGTGGAGCCCAAATATGACCCAAGGGTCTTGATATGAACAAACTTGGTAGGGGCCCACTTGATGATGCTACATACCAAAAATGAAGGCAGTGTGTCCTCTGGTTAGGATTAAAGAAGATTTTAAGAGATTTTGGGTCTTTGATTCTATGTAAAAAGGGTTGCGCCTGGGTGGAGCCCAAATATGACCCTAGGGTCTTGATATGAACAAACTTGGTAGAGGTCCACTAGATGATGCTACATACCAAATATGAAAGCTGTCTGCCTTCTGGTTTCAGAGAAGAAGATTTTTGAAGATTTTTGTTTTTTTACCCTTCATGCTCATAACAGATAAAGGAATGCACCCGTGCAAAGCCCAAATATGACCCAAGGGTCTTGATATGAACAAACTTGGTAGAGGCCCACTAGGTGATGCTATATACAAAATATGAAAGCTGTCTGCCATCTGGTTTCAGAGAAGAAGATTTTTAAAGATTTTCGCTCTTTGATTCTATGTAAAAAGGGTTGGGCCCGGGCAAAGCCCAAATATGACCCCAGGATCTTGATATGAACAAACTTGGTAGAGGTCCACTAGATGATGCTACATACCAAATATGAAAGCTGTCTGCCTACTGGTTTCAGAGAAGAAGATTTTTAAAGATTTTCATATTTTCACCCTTTTTGTTAAGGGTAAAGGGAAAGTTAAAGGTGGATTTCATTTATTTGAACAACTTTGGTAGAGCTTGACCCAAGGAACATCCCTGCAAAAGTTTCATCAAGATTGGCCCACTGGTTTAGGAGAAGAAGATGTTCAAAGAAATTGTGGACGACGGACGACGGACGACTGACGACGGACATTCTACGATCCCAATAGCTCACCTTGAGCACTTCGTGCTCAGGTGAGCTAAAAAGAATACACTTCAACATCTTTTTTGTTTCCTCTGCTCTGCTGTTTTTGTCACATTTAGCATGTAAATCATGAGTATAAAAACATTTTCTATTGAACCAAATCCTACTTAGTGGAATTTGGTTCTTTAGAAATATCTAAGTCTGTCATTAGAACTGATTGATGCTTTTGACATATCAAGATACTTCAGGAATTATATAGAAACTTTAATTATTGTTAAAATCTTCTGAGAAGAAGTTAAGTGAAATTCATTTTTTTTAATCTTTATTCCTATTCTGACAACAGCATTTAAGGCATTTTATTCCCTCCTCCAACCCTTTGTCTTATTTGAACTGTCCCAAGAATGTGATTCCTTTTTTTTTTCAAAAAAAATATTCAGCAAAATTCACAACCTATGTCACGTTTTTCTTGACTGCTTTGATATATCAAATCTTTGAAATTCTAATTTACTTTAACTGTGTCTTTAACTCCTTGAATATTTCAGCGTCTGATTTTCCCTTTTCTCTTTCTTTTTCAAGATCATCATTTTCGTCATCCTTTGGCAGAACTAGTGAGTCTGATGCTTCTCCTCCCTTTGGAGACTTAGATTTGGATGTTTCTGCTTTATTTGTTGAGGTGCTAGTTTCACTCTGTGTCGAGTCTTTACTGTTGGTATTGCTGAGCTCTTCTATTGAAGCCTTGAGCTAAATGTAAACAAAGATTGGAAGTTTTAAGGCATATCAAAAGGACCAACATAATATCATAATACTGTACTAACTAAGGCTCACTGACTTAATAAATGTGACATGTAATGCAAAAAGGGACCATCTGGGTTATGTTTAAAGTGTCGACCCAGGTCAGACCGTGCAGATTGCGAAGACTGACTAGGGTCAAAACAGTTTACACTTGACTAATATTTGGAATCTAGAATGATCAATATACCTTCCTGTGAAAGAAACTTTCAAATAGGACCTCTGGTTTACCTGTGCTGGTCCCAAACTCTTTTTCAAATGTTAATTATACGAAGTTCCCAGATGATCCAAATTTTCATGTGACAGGTCACAAATATTAAATTCTGACACGATTAAGGTCAGCTGTTCTAAAATATAATCTCATGACAGATCCTTTGTGTCACATGTTGTGATGTCTTGTGGATTGTTTAAATAGAGGATATTGAATGAGTGGTCATGGAATACCAAATTTATTAAATGAGTCATCTAAAAACAGATAAAAACGAAGCTGCACCGAGTTTTTATCTGTTTTAGATGGTGAGTGTAATAAATTCTGTATTTTATGAGCACAAATTTTAAATTCTGTTTATAATTTGGTCCGAATTTTTGCGTAAAATCGTCGAAATTCTTGAAATTCAACATTTCAATTTTCCGCGAAAACGATAACGCCATTTAAACCGACGTCACAATATATACAATATGACGTAATTTTCGCGGTTACTAAATAGCGTCGCTTTTCGCTCTGAGCTCATTTGCATAGTTATTCCACTAGTGTAATAACACCCGTGTAATATCAAAAATATTCAACGGTTTATTTCACTCCCACGACGTAGGTCATATTATAAAATAATGTTTGCCCTGAAGATGTATTATTTACAACCCAGAAGCAACCAGAAATTTTAAACAAGAGCCTGCCAATGGGTGCAACACTCGGCTGCAGGTGCTGGATAATGCAAAAGCTCTAGGTCGAATATGGGGTACAACTCTTACAAAAGTACTTCTAAAGTTATCCCCTTGATAGTCTGGATAGCTCTTGGGATGGTGAACACACGCCAAGTTTCATGAAGATATCTTCAATAACAACAGAAATATGACCAAGGTTAAAGTTTGTCAAGCAAATGCTGATGCCCAAATCAACACCAATGCAAATGACGCCAAGGTGATCATAATGCCTAAAGATGCTTCCAGAGTTATCCCCCTTTGCTAGTCTGGGTAGCTTGTTTTGCAAGAAATATGGATGAAAGGAAGTGTTAAAAAGAGTCCATCTTAAAAAAAAAATTGAAACCCAAGTTCACTCAACCTTTTACAAGACTGAAGTCTCCTAGTCTCATCTTCAAGACCATAGTTTTGACCTACCTTATTAATTTCCACCTGACATTCCTTCACCTTTCTACGGTTTCTCTGAGATTCTGCCTTCAATTGTTGGTTGTGTTTCTGAAGACTCTGTATCAAATTTCTCATCTCTTGATTTATAGAACCTGAAACAGATTTTTCAATGTTATTATTTCAGTATAATTGCATATTCATACAATGTTTTTTCATATGATCCTACAAGATTGTTCATTTAACATAAATACCTAAATGGAAAATAATTGACTTTATATAGGTTGTGAGAACCATAGGAAATTGCTTGTTTCAATTGCTATAAATTGTGTTTTTCCTAGGGAGGGTTTATTCTTGCTAATATTAGCAACTGAACAAACACATGAAGAAGTTTTTTGTAGTCTAAGTATGATATAGACATTTCTCTCTTGTTAAATTTTAACTCTGAAAGCCCTGGAAGATGTAAAAATAATCTGACACAAAGATTACCAAATTTACAGTAAACAGATTATTTTTATAACTAAATTGCAGCATGACATCCCTTGGTATGCTGTAATAGAAAATCTGTCATAGAATAATAATGAGTATGACAAAATCTAAGACCTTTGACTTTGTTCTATCTCTGAAAAATATGTATTTGTCACTCACTTATGCCTCTAGCTGGCAATTTTAAACTTTAAAGATGACCTTTACTTTGATATCAACAGATATTTATGGATATTGATGAGATCTATCAACATGCTAAGAATAGGTGTTTTACCTCAAACAGGCTTCATGAAATTGGCAACGTTGAGTTTTTCAGACAGAAGGATAGAAAGATAGATGGACCACAGTAAAACAACATGCCACTGATCTTAAATATCTTGGAGTATGAGAAGGACTTTTCAAATCAAAGAATCAAATATCTATTGCCTTTCTCAAAAAAGAAAGCTTGATTGTTTTAAATACCTGTTTGCTCATGAGCAGCTAAAGTTTGTTCAAATTCAATCCTCAACATTTCATAGGCCTTCCTGACCTGACCTAGAGCATCTTCAAGCTGTATCACCTCTGTCCTCAACTTTTTCTGGGCTGCTAGCTCATTACTCTACAAACAAAACCAAAATAAACAATTATCCTGTTACCAGATAACAGAACTTCAGTCAAGTTTCATTAAAGAAGTTTCAACAAGAGCTTCGCAGAGCGGCGTATATACGCCCGAAGGGGCTTGTCAGTAACCTTGGCTTGTCAGTATCGTGAGCTTGAATGATAGCTAAAAATATTGCAAACAGACAGACAGACAACTGGTGCCATAACATTTAAATATGAAAATATATTTAGTCCTAAGCACAAAAAGACAACCTACAGAGTCATTATGGCAAGTTCCTTTTCATTCCCATCCATAATGTAGGAGAAAATGAGCCGAAAAGAAATTTTGTTTTTTATCAACTCAAGGGCAGATAATCCAAGATAACTCTAGAATAACTGGAGCATTTTGAATTGAAAAGTCTTACCCAAAACTAGACATCAAAGAGAGTAACTGTGTCTAGTTTCAGCTCATTTCAATTGATAGTTAAGGAGCAGTTGCACACAAATAGTGATTTTCGTTTAATTCAAGGGAAGATAATTCAAGATTTCTCAGGATTGACTGGAGCGATTTGAATTTCAAAGGTCTTGTGCACAACTAGACATCATAGGGAGTGTATGTGTCTAGTTTAAGCTAATTCCCATTGATAGTTCAGGAGGAGTTGCGCACACAAAACAACAGTGATTTTCGTTAAATTCAAGGGCGATAATTCAAGACTTCTCAGGAATGACGGTCGCGATTTGAATTTCAAAGGTCTTATGCACAACCAGACATCATAGGGAGTAATTAAGTGTAGTTTCATCTTATTCCCATTGATAGTTTAGGAGGAGTTGCGCACACAAAAAACAGTGATTTTTGTTATATTAAAGGGCAGATAATTCAAGATTTCTCAGGAATGACTGGAGTGATTTGAATTTCAAAGGTCTTATGCACAACTAGACATCATAGGGAGTAATTGTGTGTAGTTTTAGCTTATTCCCATTGATAGTTTAGGAGGAGTTGCGCACACAAAAAATTGCTAACGGACAGACAGACGGACGACTGAGGCCATAACATAATACGACCCTTCGGGCGTATAAAAAGCAATATTTAGCTGACAATATTTTAAAAAAATGTTTATCTTTTGGGGAGGAAAACATTGTTGACAATTTAGAAATTGTAATAAGCAATTTGTTCATTGTCCACAATGTTTTCAAAAGCTTTTATTCTTCAAGGGAGTCCCAAAGTGGTATTGAATGGGAGAAAAAAAGTCCAACTTGAACCAGCTTCGCTGAATATACTGAATGACCCGAAACTCATCCAAAGTAAAATGATGTTAATAATTCTTTTTTCGTAAGTATTTCAATTTGAGTTCTACCTTAACATTGATTCTAGAATTTGCAAAATGACCTTGACTTTTTTTGTTTTCTTAGAATTCCATTACATCATAAATTAACATAATTACTAGAAGATTTTGAATTTTCATGTTCAAATATATACATATATATTTCTTCAATGAAGGTTATTGGTTCAGGGACCGTGATGAAAGGGGAAAGTGGAAAATCATTCCATGGACCATAAAACTAACTCCTTTGTTTTGGGTATTCATTTGCATTATTGTAACCAGACATTTCGAATGAGTTAACACAACACAACCCGACACATAATTTAATGAAATGACCATTGAACTCGACATTTTTTGCAATTTTGTTCAAAATATCTTCACAAATCGATAACTCAGCCAAAACAGTTGTTTGCCTATGAACATATTGGCAGTTTCAACTGTTTTGATTTGTTTGTTTGTTTGAATGGGTTTTACGCCGCTTTCAACAATTTTGCAGTTATATCGCGGCGGCCGGAGCACCTAACAATGGATTCCTAGTATTTCTTTCACCTGTACTACCATTACACCCTTTCCTAGCCTCCGACTGCTATCTCACATAGGTTTATGATCATCTACCCATTGGTGAGAGACAAACGTCGGAAAGGATATTTGCCGCCACTGGGTATCGAACCCATGGCTTCCAGATCGGAAGTCTTATGCCTAACCAACTGCACTATGGTGGCGGCTACAACTGTTTTGAACTGAGCCATCAAAGTGGGCAAAATCTCTACAGATTGAGTATGCTAGTTTGCCCTCAAACATCTTTTTGTTTGTTTGGCGTCAGTGACCAAATATTTTGCAGAAATTGGACAATTTAATATTCAAGGTTTGTGCCAAGAGAGAGGTCACAGGGCAAGGCCAGGAATCCATCAATTACCTCCATTTGTTCAATCTGCCTCAAATGCACATTTTTGTTGGTGAGTACCAGATTTTTGGAGTCCTCTAACTGGGTCTTCATCTGTAGACTCTCATTGTAGAGTACAGAGAATTGAGACTGTAAACATTTGTACTCAGTTGTTTCTACCAACACACTCTCGGGTAAATGTTGTAACTGCAAAAAAGCAACCAATGTACTTATAAACAATTCACAAAATCAATGGCTAGGTGCAAAACAGTTGTCACTATCTATATGTTTATCGGCAGTAATAATTGTTTTGCACTGTCATTAAGATGAATTCTTTTAGGGGGTGTCAATTTCAAAATTGGATTCTTGCATGTTATTAAAGATGTGAGTAAATTTAAAACAATTTACAATATTTGGCGGACAAAATTGCAAGATTTTGATCAGCAATTTCGCTTTTTTTCTATGTATTTTTCTTGATAACTTTGGTAACAGATTGTGCAAGCAGTATTGAGCTCCATATAAACAAAAAGATGTCTTCATAAACATTGTACTGTTGAAATTATGCGAAAATGTTTAGCTTGCAGGTTTAGTTTTCAAGTCATACAAATATATAATACATACTTAAGTGTTTTGTATGATAAAACATATCTAATGAGGTTAGGGGAATTGATAATTGTCAAGGCTCTGCCAAGACAATTATCAATTCCCACAACTGAGATATTTTTTCATACAATACACTAAGTATGTATTTTATTCATCTTATAACCTCTATTTGCCTTATTTTTGTCGATGTTTCTAACAGAAATGCGAGTTTCTAAAAATGACCACATTATGTCATTGTTCTAAAAATATCCATGTAATATTATATAAAATATCATATGGGTCTTTGTCAAACGGATATTTGTATAGTTTTCAGATAAAATGAACTGACAGGTAGACACAGGTAACACAATATAATCCCGATCTATTAATGCAGGGGCATTTAAAGATTTTTTCCCTTACATCCAACTTCAGTTGCTCAACTTCTTTGAGAGCCTTCTGATGGTCTTTCTGTAGCTTTTCAAGCTCTGCTAATCTATTTGTAGCCAGCTCTCTTTGTTCTTCTAAATCTGCCAGGATTTCTTCAAACTGTCAAAAATGAGTAATATAGAATTATGAGCAAATAACAAGTTTAGAAGGTTTGATAACTTTCACATGTTTATTCAACTTATTCACCAAGCTTAACCACCAAATTATCTAACATACAAGAACACCACATTCTTTCTAAACCAAAAGCTACATTTTGTCGTAAGGTGACTAAAAAGCTTGAAAAAAGATGTAAGTACAAGGTTGTGGTCTTCAAACAACTTCATTTCATAAAACAAGAGGGCCATAGTGGCCCTTAATCGCTCACCTGAATTAACAATCTAAAAAAGTTTTTCTAAGAATTGACCCCATGACCTAGTTTTGACCTAACTTGACCCAATTTCAAATTTGTCAAAGTTCTCATCAAATTATTCATTCTGACCAATGTTCAGGTTGATTGGGCTTAAAATATGGCCTCTAGGGTGTCCACAAAGTTTTTCTAAGATTTGACCCTGTGACCTCGTTTTTGACCCAAATTGACCCAATTTCAAACTTGTCCTAGATTTTATCAAGATAAACATTCTGACAAATTTTGAGGTTGATTGAGCTACATTGTGGCCTCTAGAGTGCCCACAAAGTTTTTTCTAAGATTTGACCCTGTGACCTAGTTTTTGAGACCACTTGACCCAATTTCAAACTTGTCTAAAATTTTATCAAGATAATCATTCTGACCAATGTTCAGGTTGATTTGGCTTTAAATATGGCCTCTAGAGTGTCCACAAGGTTTTTCCTAAGATTTGACCCTATGGCCTAGTTTTTGACCCCACTTGACCCAATTTTAAACTTGTCCAAAATTTTATCAAGATAAACATTCTGATCAATTTTGAGATTGATTGGGCTGAAAATATGGCCTCTAGAGTACCCACAAGGTTTTTCTAAGAATTTGTCCCGTGACCTGGTTTTTGACCTCACTTGACACATTTTTGAACTTGTCTGAAATTTGATCAAGATATTCATTCTGACCAATTTTCAGGTTGATTGAACTTAAAATATGGCCTATAGAGTGTCCACAAGGTTTTTCTAAGATTTGACCCTGTGACCTTGTTTTTGACCCCACTTGACCCAATTTTGAACTTGTCCGAGATTTTATCAAGATAATCATTCTGACCAATGTTCAGGTTGATTGGGCTTAAAATATGGCCTCTAGGGTGTCCACAAGGTTTTTCTAAGATTTGACCCCCATGACCTAGTTTTTGACCCCACTTGACCCTATTTCGAACTTGTCCGAGATTTTATCAAGACAAAACATTTTGACCAATTTTGAGGTTGATTGGGCTAAAAATATGTCCTCTGTAGTGCCAACACCGTTTTTCTAAGATTTGACCCTGTGACCTAGTTTTTGACCCCACTTGACCCAATTTCAAACTTGTATGAGATTTCATCAAGGTAATCATTCTGACCAATTTTCAGGTTGATTGGGCTAAAAATATGGCCTCTAGAGTGTCCACAAGGTTTTTCTAAGAAATGCCCCTAGACCTAGTTTTTGACCCCACTTGACCCAATTTCAAACTTGTCCGAGATTTGACCAAGATATTCATTCTGACCAATTTTCAGGTTGATTGGGCTAAAAATATAGCCTCTAGAGTGTCCCCAAGGTTTTTCTTAGATTTGACCCTGTGACCTAGTTTTTGACCCCACTTGACCCACTTTCGAACTTGACTGAGATTTTATCAAGATAATCATTCTGACCAATTTTCAGGTTGATTGGGCTATAAATATGACCTCTAGAGTGTCCACAAGGTAAACATTGACGATGCACGACCCACAACAGACGACGGACATCAAGTAACCTCAAAAGCTCACCTTGAGCACTTCGTGCTCAGGTGAGCTAAAAATAATTCAATTTGAACCTATGTATGACATTTTGAACAATTTTAAAAGTGATTTTGCAAAAAACTTAAGCAGGTTAGAGCATTTTATATTTTTACTTTTTGAAAATCCTAAAGAATTTAGGGCCATTATCCTGCTAGTGTGTTCAGCTCAGAATCTGATCTCACTCTCAACTTGCATACATGATGTGCTGTCCAAAGCATTTGTAAATGTTTTTCCAGTCAGTAATCCTGTTAAGTATGGTACTGAGCAGGCTGACTAGGGTCGAATGCTTTTTGCACTTGACTGATTATCTGATTCTAGAATGATAATTCTACTACCCCTCTGTATTAAGAATTTTTGACATGCCACCACCTGTTGATCACTACTGGATCCAGCCTTGGATTTGGAGTTACAGGATATCCTTTTTGGCAAGGTAAGTCACATTTGAGCATGTGCGTGACATTTCCAAAAATTTCACATCTGTGTGAGGTACAAACATTGAGTAGCATTGACAACGACACAACGCAATTACAATATATGCTGACTGTATGAAGATGGATTAAGACCTTATCGATCTATTGAGCACATAGTGAAGATTGTGGTCAGACTGTGCGGCTGCACAGGCTGACCAGAAACTTTGCTTTGCTCTCATTTGAAATTGTTGGAAATGTCACATACAGACTCATTTACTTTTGTCATATCAACTATCATGATAATCAAATCCAAGTCAGAATTTGATCCATACAATGGTAAAATCCTCAAAACTGACCTTATTTTTAGAGACCCCAGTCACACTCTTTCCTCCCTCCAGCTGTATGACATTTTTATCTTCATACATCTGCAGTTTCTGATGAGCCTCTGACAAATGTCGGTCATATTTCTCAGCTCTCTGCGAGGACACTTCATAATTATATTCTAGGTCTTCCACTGTATTTTTGAGCTCAGCAATCTCAGTCTCTGCTGCTGTGACTTTATCCTGAAGCTCTGCAACCTAATACAGACATGTTAGATTGTCATTTTCATTTTTTTCAAATAGTTTCCAGGAAATTAACTTCATCAGCAATTTTATTTTTGAGTATAAAAAGGATTGAAATGTTTATATATAAATTTATATAAATTCTGTCTAATCTCCCATTCAGATAACTCAAATGAATAATAGCAAGATAATTCAAATAAGAATGGTTAAATACTTTCATAGATTTAAACTTGAAACTTTCTTCGGATGAACATTTAATCCTAGGGCAATCCTAACATAAATGAACATATAGGCAAAAACTGTTATTAGTGTAAAATATTTACCTACATTTTGGATGGATACAGTTCCATAACATTTCGAACAGTTTTATTGCCTTTCTTTTTTATTAGTTTTTTACTTTTCTTTTTTATTATTTCTAAGTTTTCCAATATAGAGTTTAATGCTGGTTTCAACATTATTCCATTATTGAATGTGTCATGCTACGTGAGCTCCTACTTGAAAAATTCCTTGTATTTTTCAAATCAGTACAACCACAAAAATCCATCCAAGCCAAAACTGTTTATTGTACATGCCATATTTCTTCTAAAAAGCGCTCCCAAGCTATAAATAATATGGCTGGGGAGCTTTTATTTACTGATTAAAAAAAAAAAAAAAATGATGTCTTTTATGCCCTTTTCCTTTTAATTTGATGTGATTTTCCTCTTAACAATCATACAAATGATTGTTTAGAGAAAATTCACATCAATTAGAGAAGAAGTCTCAAATATTAATAAAATTTAGCTTTTTGAAGTCTTTTTTTTTTTAAATAAAAAAAGTAGGAGTGCTATTTAGGGAAGGCCCTTTTATTAGGCAAAATACGGTATGTGATTATTTACCAATTTAAGAGAGACAAAGGAAAACTGTATCTGAATATTACCTGTAATGTTTGTTGATGATGTTTCTGATGTAATTCAGTCACCAGGTTATGAAGTCTCCTGTTTTCAGACTGAAGTTCCTGCAGTTCTTCTTTCATGGCCTTTACCAGAAGGGGCGTGGCTGGTTTTGTGTCCACACCCTCTGTTTCCATAGGCTCCTGCTTGACTTCAACCTTGGGATCTGCAGGTTTGTCATCAACCTCTGATTTAACTTCCTTTTTGATGTCAGTAGATGACGCTGAAATGGTAATGTTTGACCTTGACTCCTTCATATATAACCTTGACATTGCTCCCTCTAAACAGATGTGTAAACGCTAGACTTTGGAAGTTATTGATGAAATGAACAGACACTCATTCCAGTCATGGTGAAATGAAATTGAAGGAATGGGGTTCAATGAGACATGCTTTAAGCTGCTGCGATCAGTTTTCTTTAAAGGGTTTCAACTTATCAGCAGGTGTTTGCTTTTTTCAAGCAGGAATATTCTTTTACTTCTGAGGAATAACCCTCTGACTAGAACTTTCCTTATACCCAACTGTTGCCAGTTGTCTATTTTTAGAATGTTTTTTTTTTTTTTATCATGAAATCAAAAAATGCTAATATTTTTATTGATGTGCATGTTGTTGTTGAAGTAAGAAATGCATAAATATAGAAATTTGACAAGAGGGCCATAGTGGCCCTAAATCGCTCACCTGAATTAACAATCTAAAAAAGTTTTTCTAAGTTTTGACCCTGTGACCTAGTTTTTGACCTCACTAGACCCAATTTCGAACTTGTCCGAGATTTCATCAAGATAATCATTCTGACCAATTATCAGGTTAATTAGGCTAAAAATGTGGCCTCTAGAGTGTCCACAGGGTCTTTCTAAAATGTGACTTAGTTTTTGTCCCCACTTGACCCAATTTCAAACTTGTCTGACATTTCATCAAGATAATCATTCTGACAAAATTTCAGGTTGATTGGGTTAATAATATGGCCTTTAGAGTGTCCCCGCGGTTTTTCTAAGATTTGACCCAATGACCTAGTTTATGATCCCACTTGACCCTATTTTGAACTTACCGAGATTTCATCAAGATAATCATTCTGGCCAATGTTCAGGTTGATTTGGCTACAAATATGGCCTCTAGAGAGTCCACAAAGTTTTTCTAAGATTTGACTCCATGACATAGTTTTTTACCCAACTTGACCCAATTTCGAACTTGTCCGAGATTTCATCAAGGTTATCATTCTGACAAATTTTCAGGTTGATTGGGCTACAAATATGGCCTCTAGAGTGTCCACAAGGTTTTTCTAAGATTTGACCCCATGATCTAGTTTTTTATCGCACTTGACCCAATTTTTATCTTGTTTGAGACTTCATCAAGATAATCATTCTGACCAATGTTCAGGTTGATTGGGCTACAAATATGGCCTCTAGAGAGTCCACAAGGTTTTTCTAAGATTTGACCCTGTGACCTAGTTTTTGACCCCACTTGACCCAATTTCAAACTTGTCCGTGATTTCATCAAGATAATCATTCTGACAAATTTTCAGGTTGATTGGGTTAATAATATGGCCTTTTGAGTGTCCCCACGTTTTTTCTTAGATTTGACCCCATGACCTAGTTTTTTACCCAACTTGACCCAATTTCGAACTTGTCCGAGATTTCATCAAGGTTATCATTCTGACAAATTTTCAGGTTGATTGGGCTACAAATATGGCCTCTAGAGTGTCCACAAGGTTTTTCTAAGATTTCACCCCGTGACATAGTTTTTTACCCCACATGACCCAATTTCAAACTTGTCCGAGATTTCATCACGCTTATCATTCAGACCAATGTTCAGGTTGATTTGGCTACAAATATGGCCTCTAGAATGTCCACAAGGTTTTTCTAAGATTTGACCCCGTGACCTAGTTTTTGACCCCACTTGACCCAATTTCAAATTTGTCTGAGATTTCATCAAGATAATCATTCTGACAAATTTTCAGGTTGATTGGGTTAATAATATGGCCTTTTGAGTGTCCCCACGTTTTTTCTAAGATTTGACCCCATGACCTAGTTTTTGACCTCACTTGACCCAATTTTGAACTTGTCCCAGATTTCATCAAGATAAACATTCTGACCAATTTTCAGTTTGATTTGGCTACAAATATGGCCTCTAGAAAGTCCACAAGGTTTTTCTAAGATTTGATACCGTGACCTAGTTTTTTACCCCACTTGACCCAATTTCTAACTTGTCCGAGTTTTTATCAAGGTTATCATTCTGACTGATTTTCAGGTTGATTGGGCAAAAAATATGGCCTCTAGAGTGTCCACAAGGTAAATGTTCAGGGATAAAGACTGGCAATTTTCACTTAGGGGCCCAGAATAGCAAAATCTAATACTTAACATTAAGGGTATGGGCATTTTCTTTAAATATCCAGGGGCCCAGCCCAAAATCTAGGGGCCATGGGCGACTGGGCCCCTGCTAGTCTTTATCCCTGATGTTGACGACGCACAACGGATAACCGACGAGGGACATCAAGTAACCCTAAAAGCTCACCTTGAGCACTTCGTGCTCAGGTGAGCTAAAAAACAATATTGTTTAATGCATTTTGATAATACGAGCTATAACAAATTTTAAAGTTTCCTAACCAAAATAGAAGTTTTTACGCAAAATAAAGGTTTTAACAAATACAAATAAAATCAATTGTTTTTAAAGGTTCCTCTAAGAGGCATGGACACTTACTTCAGTCATATATTGAACATTTCAAATGAGACAAAAAATTATAAAGCAAGACTTATAACTACCTTCCCCCTCTTTCTTCACATCACCTCCGTCTGCAGAACTAGCAGCCTCCGTGGCCTCCTGTTTAATGTCAGACGTGTCAGGTTTCACCTCTGTGCTCTCATCTGGCTCCTTTTTCACATCAACCTCAGACTTGATAGGAGAGATTTCAGTTACAGGGATGTCAGACACCAGAGATCCATCAGCACCCATCTCCTCTTCCTACAACAGAAGTATAAAAGATTTAAAATACAGAGTTCTAGAAAGAAACAGATGAAGTAGACATGATTGCAAAACAAATCAATGATTTTACTTCAACATCTATGTTAATTCTACCTCTAGGTTTCACTTAACTTCTACACTGAATAGGAGGTTTCATTGAAAATAAAGCTTTTAAAATGTCATGAAAAAAGATGATTCTAGTAATTTGTCAAGTTTGCGGATCCCTAATGTTCAATTTGACCAAATCCGGATTTTCAGCCAGTGGACAAGTAAATTTTCTATGGTGGGAACTTGTCATAGGACAAGAAGATCTTGAATCAGGTATATAAATGCAGACATATCCACAATGAAAGAATTTCAAGTTACAAGTCAAAGAACTTTTTTAAAAATCAATAAAAGTATAAAGTTAGTATTGAAAACATAAAGTAAGTATTGAAAACATTAAGATTAAAGCAATTTCTGCTTTAACTCAATGTTTTCTATACTTTTTTGTTTTCCCAACAGAAAACTATTCTTATATCAAAGAAAGAAAATCAGAACATTCTGACAACTTCATCTTCAAAGTTGACAAGTTAAATTTAGCTGTCTTTTTTTTCACAGCCCTGCTTATCTTTTAAAATTATTTTTTTGTTGAAACTTTGTCATAGGACAAGAGGATATTGAATCAGTAACAAAAAAGAAATATATTTCTGGAAGCACTTTTTCTTAAAGTTGGACGAGTAAAATTAAGCTGTCAAATTGTCAAAGGACAAGTTAGAAAACTTTGTATTTCAACACCCCTTCTTGTCCTTTACAGTAGTGTCCCAACCCCCTTTACAGAATCCTGGATCAGCTGCACTTTAGTCATTTTTCCCAATTTTACATCAAAACTTGATAGTTATAAATCCTTACCTTTTCAAGTCTCTCCTTCAGAGCATTATGCAGTTTCTCATTTCTCTGCAGTAGCCTGTCAAATGCCTGTAACAACTTTCCGATGACCCTTTTAGAAAATTCTACACGCTGTCCTAGACGCTGTTCCAGCTCCTGTCTGTCCCATGTAGATAAGAGGGCAAGAAATGAAGTGGTCTCTGTACTTTGATCTGAAAAACATAGGGCATATTTTAGTTACATTAAGTAAATATTTTAACATCCAAAAGCTCTGTCAGCCAAAAATACATAAATGTGATCCGCCATGCTAAAGGAGCCACCAGGGTAGTGCATTAAGTGTCCATCCTAGTCAGACTGCACAGACTAACTAGAACTGTCGCAGAGCAAGCTAATATCCCCCACAAGCACTTTGTCATAATGCAAGTGCTATTAGTGCAGGATGTGTTTGTAACAAATATTGATGTCATATGCAGCATTTGCATGAAGTTCCATGATTCTAGGTCGCTTGGTTTTTGAGTTAGAGTCAAGAAATGAAAATTAAACAAAAATTGACTGTGACCTTGACCTTTGACCTATATGACCAAAAAACAATAGGGCACTTCCTTGGATCATAAGCAACATTTGCATAAAAATTCATGATTGTAGGCTACTTGGTTCTTGAGTTAGAGTCTGGAGACGAAAATTGAACAAAGGCTGACTGTGACCTTGACCTTTGACCTATATGACCCAAAAACAATAGGGCACTTCCTTGGATCATAAGCAACATTTGCATAAAGTTTCATGCTTGTAGGTCACTTGGTTCTTGAGTTAGAGTCCGAAAACGAAAATTAAACAAAGGCTGACTGTGACCTTGACCTTTGACCTATGTGACCCAAAAACAATAGGGTACTTCCTTGGGTCATAAGGAACATTTGTATAAAGTTTCATGATTGTAGGCTACTTGGTTCTTGAGTTAGAGTCCGGAAACGAAAATTGAACAAAGGCTGACTGTGACCTTGACCTTTGACCTATGTGACCCAAAAACAATAGGGCACTTCCTTGGGTCATTAGGAACTTTTGCATAAAGTTTCATGCTTGTAGGTCATTTTGTTCTTGAGAAAGAGTCCGGAAACAAAAAGGTCTACGGACGGACGGACAGATGGACGGACGGATTGACGGACAGATGGACGGATGGACAGACAGACAGACATGGTGAAACCAATATACCCCCTCTACTTGGTAGATGGGGGGTATAACTAGGGTAGAAAATTTATTAGCTGCTGGTTTTCTTAATCTAGAATGATAGTTATACTTTCCTGTATAAGAATTTTTGAAACATGAAAAGGGACCATCTTGGTAGTGCATAAATGTTGACCCTAAACAGACAATCGAAACTGCATAGACTGACTAGGCTCAAACCTTTGTGCACTGGCTAATTTTCTGAATAAATAATGATCAATCTACATTCCTATGAAAACAATTGAAACAAGGTCTCTTGTGACCCATAATCATATCTCTTTTTCAAATACAGTGGTCTCGCGATATCTCGAACACACATGGGACCAACCAATTTGCTCGAGTCATCGCATGATTCGAGTTAATGCCAGTACGCGAAATTGTCCTCTATGAAGACGTTTCACTGCCTTTAAACTTACTTTTGCATATTTTGCCTTCAAAATATGCAGTACCTATGTAAAATACTCCTAGAGGAAAAGTTTTATTAAGTACCAGTGATTTTATGATATAAAACGATTTGTTGATTTGGTCAAAAATTAAGCTTTGAAAACAGAAAAAAAAATAAAAAATGTCGATTAAGGCGTCGGCGTTATTGTTAGTGGTGTCTGTTCTCTGTACATTTAGAAATTTTAATGAGAGGCATTATATCATGCATATTCTTTCTTCCTTACAATATTTTCGTAGCTATCGTTTCTTAATGACAAAATTTTAGACGTTTTATCAGTCAGGAGATAGGTGAGGTTGCGAGCAATTCCTTCTTTTCTCACAATGTTTTCTTTGGAGCTAACTTCCTTCAAGACAATAAAAAATCATTGCATTTTTCTTTAACCACGCTTTGGTGCCGAACACTAGCAATGGGTGACCGAAAAATTTGAAACTACAGCTGAAACAAGAGGGCCATAGTGGCCCTTAATCGCTCACCTGAATTAACAATCTTAAAATGTTTTTCTAAGATTTGACCCCCTGACCTAGTTTTTGACCCCACTTGACCCAATTCCAAACTGGTCCGAGATTTCATCAAGATAATCATTTTGACCAATTTTCAGGTTGATTGGGCAAAGAATACGGCTTCTAGAGTGTCCACAAGGTTTTTCTAAGATTTGACCCCGTGACCTAGTTTTTGACCCCACTTGACCCAATTTCGAACTTGTCCGATATATCATCAAGATAATCATTCTGACCAATTTTCAGGTTGATTTGGCTACAAATATGGCATCTAGAGTGTCCACAAGATTTTTCTAAGATTTGACCCCGTGACCTAGTTTTTGACCCCACTTGACCCAATTTCTAACTTGTCCGAGATTTCATCAAGATAATCATTCTGACCAATTTTCAGGTTGATTGGGCTAAAAATATGGCCTCTAGAGTGTCCACAAGGTTTTTCTAAGATTTGACCCCGTGACCTAGTTTTTGACCCCACTTGACCCAATTTCGAACTTGACCGAGATTTCATCAAGATAATCATTCTGACCAATTTTCAGGTTGATTGGGCTAAAAATATGGCCTCTAGAGTGTCCACAAGGTTTTCCTAAGATTTGACCCCCTGACCTAGTTTTTGACCCCACTTGACCCAATTTCGAACTTGTCCGAGATTTCATAAAGATAATCATTCTGACCAATTTTCAGGTTGATTGGGCTAAAAATATGGCCTCTAGAGTGTCCACAAGGTTTTTCTAAGATTTGACCCCGTGACCTAGTTTTTGACCCCACTTGACCCAATTTCGAACTTGTCCGACATTTCATCAAGATAATAATTCTGACCAATTTTCAGGTTGATTGGGCTAAAAATATGGCCTCTAGAGTGTCCACAAGGTTTTTCTAAGAATTGACCCTGTGACCTAGTTTTTGACCCCACTTGACCCAATTTCGAACTTGTCCGAGATATCATCAAGATAATCATTCTGACCAATTTTCAGGTTGATTGGGCCAAAAATATGGCCTCTAGAGTGTCCACAAGGTTTTTCTAAGATTTGACCCTGTGACCTAGTTTTTGACCCCAGTTGACCCAATTTCGAACTTGTCCAAGATTTTATCAAGATAATCATTCTGACCAATTTTCAGGTTGATTGGGCTAAAAATATGGCCTCTAGAGTGTCCACAAGGTAAATGTTGACGACGCACGACGCACGACGCACAACGCACGACGCACAACGGACGACGGACGACGGACATCAAGTAACCCCAAAAGCTCACCTTGAGCACTTCGTGCTCAGGTGAGCTAAAAAGTGTAGTTATGATGTTTCGGTGGGCAATCTTCAATATCTTTCGTAATAAAGGTGAATAATTTGTTGAATTAATTACGAAGATGACTTTCGAAAGACTTTCAATTTGATGATGAGTATTGATTTGAAAAACTAGAAAGCCATGAATGGCTTGTCTCGCTCCACAGGCTTGATTAATTTCTTGTAATAGCAAATCTAAGTTTTGACTAGATTTTTAGATATTTTGGCTTCTACTGATGTTGAAAAGATTTTCAAATTTTCCACTATTATAACATATATAGAGAAATGACCTCCGCCCATAAAAGACATATTTTTCTTCAAATCACAATAATTTTTGGCTGAATGATAATGGATCACCCGAGGATCATACTAATGAAATTTGATTGATATCCATCATTTAGATTCTGAGAAAATGATTTTCAAAGTTTGCACTATATAACATATAGAGAAATGACCTCCGCCCATAAAATACAATACTTTTCATCCGATCACAATAATTTTTGGTAGACTGATAAAGGGTCACCCAAGGATCATTCATGTAAAATTTGGTTGATATCTATCATTTAGATTCTGAGAAAATGATTTTCAAAGTTTCCACTATATAACATATAGAGAAATGACCTCCGCCTATAAAATACATATTTTTCATCCGATCACAATAATTTTTGATAGACTGATAAAGGGTCACCAAAGGATCATTCATGTAAAATTTGGTTGATATCCATCAGTTGGATTCTGAGAAAATGATTTTCAAAGTTTCCACTATATAACATATAGAGAAATGACCTCCGCCCATAAAATACATATTTTTCATCCAATCACAATAATTTTTGGTAGACTGATAAAGGGTCACCCAAGGATCATTCATGTAAAATTTGGTTGATATCCATCTGTTAGAACTTGAGAAAAGTCACTTTTTACCATATTTGGAAATTAGCCACGCCCATTAAATCCATGTTTATCATTGGATCAAAATTTCCTGAACAACTTTGAAAGAGGGTCACCCAAGGATCATTTCTGTGAAGTTTGGTTGAAATCCATCCAGTAGTTTCTGAGGAGAAGATTTTTAAAGAAAAAGTTTACGACCGGACGCACGGACGCACGGACGCACGTACGGACGGACGCACGACGGACACAACGCCATGACAATAGCCCCAGTGGCTTTCAGCCAGTGGAGCTAAAAATGCCAATTTTTTTATTATTGTTTCAAAGTCTCAAAATTATTTTCTGATCATTAAATTCCTGTCATTTCAACCCTAAAATTGAATAAGTGTGGCATACAAAGAGGTGTGAAAACAAGTCGTCTCGCTTGTCGAAACCCCGTGAAAAAGGCCTAAAGGTATTCTTGACGATGGGCCGAAATAACAAATACGCGCTGCAAGTTAATTTTGAAGCAAAACAATAGATGTCAGAAAGGTGCGAACTCCTTTGCTCGAGTGAATGCAGTAAAATTTGACCACGGGACTGAGATTGCTGCTCGAGCAATCGCGCGTTCGAGTAAGTGCAGTAATAACCAACAAGAGAATAGTGTAAGACGAGTCTGGACCGGATGGCGAGCTCGACCATTCGCATGAATTCGAGTTTTCGCCCTTTCGAGGTAACGCGAGACCACTGTATATATTTTACTGAGTTCCCAGATGGTCTGTTTTGCATGACGGGTCACAAATATAAATTTACATAAAAATTACAATTTATTGTAATTTGCAGTAATTTCCACCAAAACATTTTTTTTTTTGTCTGGTTAAACAGATTTGAAGCTACAATGACAGATCTTGAGGAAAATCATTTTTTTGAATGATGACTCGAGTCAAGGTTTAATAAACCTAAACCGTTTCAATGAGTAGATTACTTGGTTCTTTTACACACTATCTCACACTTTAGGAAAGAAACCTTGGTTAATACTGTTAAAGTTAAATACTTCCAAAACGTTGCAGAACTATTAGGGGTCAACTACCTTAACCCTGGCTAGTCCAACTATCACCTGACATAGGACAAATGAGCCTGTGGGTGACATTTCCGACAATTTGAAATGTTAATAAGGTGCAGACATTGAGTAGGGTTTACAGCCACATACTGTAAATATAAAATTACCTGATGGTATACAGATACTTTCGAGACCTTATCTATCTACTAAACGCATAGTGAAGACTCTGGTCAGACTGTGCAGATGCACAGGCTGGTCAGAGTCTTGGCTTTGTGCATATTTGAAATGGTTGGAAATCTCAAGCACAGGCTAACTGGGCACATTAACTCGGCCCGTCAACTCGGCCTGTTTATATATTATATAGGGGGACATGTATGCAATGTAAATATTTTGGGGCCCTTATGTCTCTTTTTTAGATTAATAATCACTCGTTAAAATGTTTTTTGTTTTTTTTAAAAAAAAATAATTATTATCTTATTTTACTATTATATGGCATTTGTGTGAATATGAGATAAAATAGATATATCAAATACTTAATTCACCTTTTATTCAAATTTATTTTTCAAATTATTTTTTTCTAGGCACAAAAGAAGATTACAAGTTGTATGCCTATTAATGAAATATGAAATTCGTAGATTTTAGTAATCAATTGTGATTAATTATTGGGCTAAACACTATATAAGTTATATACAGGCCGAGTTGACGGGCCGAGTTTTACACAGGCCGAGTTTTACGCGGGCAGAGTTTTAACAGGCCGAGTTGACAGGACACCGTCTAAGTGTGATGAGTAGCTAGTGTCTCAGATGAAATGTTGGCAATGTACTGATGAGGAAAATAACAGGAAACTAAGAGTAGATTTATTGGTCACCCTGATATTCTTGAGACTGTCATTAAAGCTTAAACACACAGGGCTCGTGTTTGACTGTCAAACCAGGGTTATGACCCCCAAAATTTAAAAACATCCCATTTTGACCCTAAAAAAAATTCTGTCAGAGAGTCATTTTGGGTGTGATTTTGATCCTTAGATGTATTAGATCCATTGTCAAAAGCAGTTGATTCCTTCATAATTTATAAGGGACCCTTTCAAATGAATCAACATAAACAATAAAGTATCAATTGACACTTAATTGCTTATTTGATTCATCTACAAATATGACTTTCTCTATTTGACTCCTTTAAATATAGTTTCACCTCCCAGAATTTTATACACAAGGGGTCAATGACTCCTTAATTTCATAGGCTATCACAAGCCCTGCCACACAACAATTTGTTTGTTTGTTTGTTTGTTTGAATGGGGTTTTACACTGCTTTCAACAATCTTGCAGTAATATCTTGCAGCTAGAGCACCTAACAATGAATTTCTGGTATATCTCACACCAGTACTGCCATTACATCCTTTTCCAGCCTCCAGCTGCTATCCCACAAAGGTCTACAATTATTGACCCATTTGTTGGAGACAAATAGTCAGAAAGTGCTGTTGTCAGGGATAGAACCTGGAACCTCAACACGCTACCAACTGCTCTATGATGGCGGCCTTACACACAATAAACTGCCTTACTTTTACTCTCATCTTCATCTGCAGTTTCAGCATCAAAACGTTGAACAAGGACTCGAATATCTTCATCCAGCTGAAATAAAACAAAATAGATACACTGCCTAAAGTTGCCTACACCAAAAAAGGGACAAAGTTCATCTGAATTCACAGAAAATGTATATACAATTATCCCCCTTGATATTCAAGGTTGCTCTTTGATAGTGAATACATGTTCTAAGTTTCAAGTGAATACCACTAGTAATACCAGAGATATCACAAATCATCAGCTAGTAATCACAGAGATATCACAAATTATTTGCCAGTAATATCAGAGATATCACAAATCATCAGCTAGTGATACCAGAGATATCACAAAATATCAGCTAGTAATACCAGTGATATCACAAACAATCCGCTAATAATACCCAAAAATATCACAAAATATCAGCTAGTAATAAGATATGTAACAAAATATAAATTAGTACCAATAATATCACAAACTATCAGCTAATAATACCAGAGATATCACACAATATAAATTAGAAATACCTTAGATATCACAAAATATCAGCTAATGATACAAGAGGTATCACAAAATATCAAAGACTTTACACAACAACCAAAACAAGGTTGAAGCTATGCCTTAGTCTTCTCTGAAAGCAGGCACACTAAACAATACAGTGTTTTACACTTAGAACAGGTTTTCCACCATCATCCATATACATTTTTAAACATCAGAAATCTAACTTTTTCCTATTGCAACTCCTTAAAACAATCTGTAAGGAGGGCATTTTGTCAGCTTGAATTTCTTTAATGCATCTTGAAACTGTGGCAAAGTATAAATTTGATAGCATTGTCTCATTAAGATTTAAATAGGAGATACATATGTCATACAAAATCTCTTAAAATACGAAAGAGATACTTAAGAGATAGTAAGTTAAATATCTATCATAATGATAAATATTTAAACATCATCTGTTAATTCTATTGTTTGGCCATTCCAATGACTTTGATTCATAGCAATGCCTTTTCAAAGGCTCATAAACTATTTGAATTGGAAGGCAAAAACTAGAGCACCACCTATGTATGCCTTCCCTCGGCTGTTCAGAGATGGATGGTGAAAAAAAAATCTTAGTAAATAAAAGGGCATAATTTGCACAAAATGCATCTAGATTTATCCCCCTTGATAGTATTGGTTGCTCTTTTTGTTATGGTGAACAAGTGTGCCAAGTTTCAAGTGAATGCCTTCAGTAGAACGAGAGATATCACAAAATGTCAGAATTTTTGCACAATGACAATGATTCCAAGGCTATAGCGATACCTCTGGTTTTATTCAAAACAGCCAAGCATGATGCATTTTGCAAGTTCTTTTATCTTAAATCTATTATCTAACATCTCAAGCAATGCCTTAAGCTGATTCTTGTCTCTAAAGAAGATATGTTAAGATAGTGGACCTGTTATAGTTCTGCAATATTTGTGACCTCTTGATCTTTCACAATGTTAATTGAGGTTTCCTAATGAAATCATTAGGAAACCTCAATTAACACTGTTAAAGTTCACACATTCCAAAATATTGCGGAACTATTACGGGTCCACTGACTAAAGTAAGCTATGAACACCCACCTGATTCCAGTATATAAAAACAATCATCAATACAGCATCATCTGAACAAACTGACCTATCTATTTTGCAATCAAGTTCATTTTTGACTCTTGACAAGAAGAAAATCAAGAAAAATTTTATATGTCCAGGGACAAGTGGAGAAAATGTGCATTTCCACACATTTGAGCTAAAAAAGACATACCTCAGGGTTTGACACTAATTTCTTAGAAAAAGGAGCCAAACAGACTCCCACCTTTTGAAATCAAGGAGTCCAAACTAAACTTAGGGAGTCCAAATTTTCATATTTGTGGGAGAAGATTGTGGAAAACAGGGTCCAAAGAATTCCGAAAAATGCACTCGTCCTGCAGGGCAAGTGACTTGAAAAAGTAACTCATCCTACTTAGACTATCACTCGCCCTACAAAAGGTCTAGGGATCTGTGAAGAACATATTTTGTATCTGGAAACATCATCTTAAAGTGCAGACAAAACAAAAGTACAAAATCAAACGCCATCCTAACATTTAATTCCGGGTCATAAATACCGGTAAAACGATCTGGACAAGTGAAATAAAAGTTAAACTCATTTATAAACATAGAATACCATGGATTTTTCAGGTAAATTCAATGATTGTGGCTATATGCGACAAAAGAAGTAGTAGATATGAACAAAACATTTGAAAAATTATTTATAAGTTTCCATAGTTTCCTCGATTACGAAGTTCGGGTACCGGGTTATATCATGGGAAAACCGGAAGTTTTATTTTTAGAAATCAAAGTACATGACTGTTTTCAGTTTAATTTATTGCAAACTTCTATCATCGGGAACTTATTGAAGCGCCTTTTCTGTATTTTATCTGTTTTTATCCTGACACTTTACATAAAAGTTTTATACCATTCATTCTTCACTCGTCCGGGAGGACGACTGCCTTAGAATTTCCACTCGTCCTCCGGAATTTCTTACTCATAAATACGAGCGGACGAGTGGATTCTTTGGACCCTGGAAAATAAGAAATTGCTTGTAACAAGCAATTTCTTCTTTTCCCAAAATGATGTCCCCAAAATTGTAAGATGGTTTTCTTTCAAAATAAATAGTAGATACAACCAAATGTTTGCAAATCACTTTTGTATCAAAGAGACCCCAAACTTTGACAAATAGAGTTATGGGTAGAAACTTGAAGGATATTTTGCTGATCATTTGTTTGAGAAAGTATTCTATGACCAAGGAGTCCATTGGAAAATAAGGAGTCACAGCCTCCAGGACTTCCATTAGTATCAAAGGGTGTACCTGATTCCAGTATCTATTAACAATCATCAATACAGCATCATCTGTTCTCTGTCGGTTCTCAAGCTGTTCTATTCGTTTGTGAAGTTCTTCTTCTGCTCTCTTTCTCTGTTCTATTCTCTCTGCAAGCTTCTTGTTTTGAAACTGTAAGACCTTCAGATCCATTTGTTCCTAAAGATATCAGAAAATGAGCCTGTGCGTGACATTTCCAACAATTCAAAATGTGCGTGAGAGGCAAACATTGAGCAGCCTAGACAGCCAAATACTTTGAATACAAAGTTACTTGATGGTCTACATTAACTTCATTATCTATCTATCTACAAACGCATAACGAAGACTCTGGTCAGACTGTGCAGATGCACAGTCTGGTCAGAGTCTTTGCTTTGTGGTTATTTGAAATTGTTGGAAATCCCACGCACAGGCTCAAATGAAATATAAAGCTGTCCTCCAGTAAGTGTACAATTATTTCAGTACATAGTATTGAATAATTATTATAAGCTGACCAAAATCAATGTTAAGGTAGCTTTTTGACACTTAGATCATTACATCATTTCCTAGCCTCCAGCTGTTATCCCACATAGGGTTAGGATTATCGACCCATTGCTAGTAGAAAAATAGTCGGAAAGGATGAGTGTAGTAATCAGGCATCAAACCAAGGACGTTAAGAATGACAGTCTGATGCGCTATCAACTGTGTATGACAGCAGCACTTTAGGAATCAAAAAGTGCCAATAATAGTAAGCTTCTTCATTTCCAATCTTGTTGTAAGATTATTCACTTTTTGAAAATGAAATCATGGCCTCTATCTGGAGCTCTACTATTATTCTTTAAAAGACACTCACCAGTGAATATATGGATCCAAGCTGCAGGGGCTCCAGACGGGTGAAAGTCTTCTTGGCTGGAGGACCCTGAGACTCGGAGTCCCCACCGGCAGCCTCACTTGCCGTCCTCTTTGAAGCCATTCTTTTGACAGTCTTTGACTACTAGGACATCGGTATAAATCTGAAACAGAACCATAAATACCCTTTGATTTTAGACAGCAGAAACTCCAGACAATAGGATACGTATTAAGTTACATAGTAAATGTATTTTTCAGCTTAAAGTTTGTATTTCATGATTTACACAATAAATTTATCATAATAAGCAGGGAAAAGATTGACAATTTAAACTTAGGGGCCAAGCCAGCCAAAAATTCAATATTTAACTTAAAAGGGATATGAGCATCAGATTCATATTCCAAATTGCAGGGACCAAGCTTGAAAGAAAAGGGTTGTGTACGACTAGGCCCCTTGCTAGTCTTTTTTCCAGATACTCTTTGATTTATTTTTTTACATGAAAAAAAAGATGTCCTTGTCAATTGAAAATTAAATGTACAGTGAATGGCCAAGGTTTGGGAGGTAAGGGGGCAACAAATGCCACTCTAGTCTAAAAAATGTGGGAACATTTTATAAAATTCAAGGGTCACACTAACAATCTAGCTTCAGAGGTTGTAATTTACTTTTTTGCTACTTGCTAAAACTAGCGAGTAACCTTATTTCAAACTAGCAAAATAAGTTCAGCACTAGCAATTTTAATGACAGGTCACAGGATAGATTTTTCTTTCTTTTTAATTGAGAAATGCGATATAACAAAGATTTCTTTAACAGCCATGATAAACTTCCTCGTATATTCTATTGCAAATAATTTGTAGTTTCCCCTAGAACAAATGGACTTCCAATGAATTGTCAAAATATCAATCACTTTGTTTAAATTTGAATTTTTACATGCTTAAAATAAGTCTCATGCATCACAAGTCATAATTAACTTCTACACCAGTTATTTTTTCTGCAAATTCAAATGTATGCTACACTGTCTTTCATTGGATACTTGAACTAAAAGCACCAAATACAGAGGTACAGATAAGAGGGGGTAACTCCAGTCTAAATCTATATTTCTCAATGAAAACCCTACAGTGTTGGTACACATTTGAATTGTCTCATTGAGACAATTTCTATGAGTACCCACATGATAGGGTTTGAACAAAGACTAGTGAAATATTTAAATTTGAAATCCAAAATACCCCCTCTATCTGTAGCTCTGCAATTAGAAATGAAAATATGTAATAACATAATATATGTGTATTTTCATAAATATGATGCAGAATCAGCCATTTTTAGATGGATTCAGAAAAGCTTAATTTATCAAAAATATGAAGAAATTTCAGTGTCTATAGATCCTGTTATTGCAATGTTGCTTTATTTTCTGCAATTGACTTAGAATTGCAATAATTTTCTAACCTTTTCAACTCACAAAAAATGCAAGAGGCTGGTTATTGACACTCGCCATTTTCAATTTTCACTCACAATTTGTAAGTTTGCAAGTGCTAATTTCAACCGTTGCCAATGGTCTAAAATAAGTGGGCCTGTTAAAGATCATTTACATTTAGGGACAATGGTGCAAAAATATAGCCTTAAAAGGGATGCCCCTGGGTGGAGCCCAAATATGACCCCAGGGTCTTGATATGAACAAACTTGGTAGGGGCCTATTAGATGATGCTATATACCAAATATGAAAGCTGTGTGTCCTCTGGTTTCAGAAAAGAAGATTATAAAGATTTTCGCTCTTTGATTCTATGTAAAAAGGGTTGCGCCCGGGTGGAGCCCAAATATGATCCTAGGGTCTTGATATGAACAAACTTGGTAGAGGCCAACAAGGTGATGCTACATACCAAATATGAAAGCTGTCTGCCATCTGGTTTCAGAGAAGAAGATTTTTGAAGATTTTTCACTCTTTAATTCGATGTGAAAAGGGTTGTGCCCGGGTGGAGCCCAAATATGACCCCAGGGTTTTGAAGACTTGATGTGAACAAACTTGGTAGAGGTCCACTAGTTGATGCTACATACCAAATATGAAAGCTGTCTGCCTTCTTTTTTCAGAGAAGAAGACTTTTGAAGATTTACATATTTTCACCCTTTTTGTTGAGCGTAAAGGGAAAGTTAAGGGTGGATTTCATTTGTTTGAACAACTTTGGTAGAACTTTACCCAAAAAACATCCCTGCCAAGTTTCATCAAGATTGGCCCACTAGTTCAGGAGGAGAAGATGTTAAAAGAAATTGTGGACAATGAACAACACATTGACGTCGGTCATTGTACGATCACAATAGCTCACCTTGAGCACTTGGTGCTCGGGTGAGCCGAAAAGGTAATTGTTTAAGCTAACCATGTTCATGGCATAATTTTGTACCGATCAAAAATCTTTGGATTTGAAGGCCAATGATACTCTGGATAATTAATTGTAAAGATATAAATAAATTTCAAAAATGCATTTTTATTAATTTCATTCAATAACAAGAGGCCCAAGAGGGCCTGTATCGCTCCACTGGATTTAAAATCTTTAAACTTTCATAAAATAAAGCTTACTTTAAATGAATACATTAACACTCCAAAAATCTCCTAAGACCTATTTAGTAATGATTAAATGGTTCTGGTCCATATTGCACCAAAATACTCAATCACAATGAACCTGCAACCCTTGATCAATCTTTAAAACATAAGGTTCAGAAGAAGTCCTTCAAAGATTTTGGGCTCAAAATAGGCCCCACCTGACATGCCCATATTTATGGACCAAACACAATTTCTTGAACAATTAAAGTAAATAGTCCCCAAGAAACATTCTGGTAAAGTTTCATTGAAATTGGCTGAGTGGTTCCGGAGATATCGTTCAAAGATTTTGGCCTCAATATAAACCCCGCCCTGCCACGCCCAAATTTATAGGCCTATCATAATTTAGCAAATAATTTTTGAAAAGAGACACTCAAGGAACATTCTGGTAAAGTTTCATTGAAATCAGCCAAGTGGTTCAGGAGAAAATGTCTTTTGAAAATTTCGGGCTCGAAATGAGCCCCGCCCTGCCATGCCCATATTTTTAGTCCAATCAAAAGTTCTTGAACAATTTAAGTAAAGGGTCAACAAAGGAACATTCTGTTAAAGTTTCATTGAAATTGGCCCAGTGGTTCAGGAGGAGATGTCGTTCAAAGATTTCGGGCTCAAAATAGCCCCACCCTGCCACACCCATATTTATGGACTAATCAAAAGTTCTTGAACAATTTAAGTAAAGGGTCACCCAAGGAACATTCTGATAAAGTTTCATTGAAATCGGCCCAGTAGTTCAGGAGGAGATGTTGTTCAAAGATTTCGGGCTCGAAATGAGCCCTGCCCTGCCACTCCCATATTTATGGACCAATCAATTTTTTTTTAACAATTTAAGTAAAGGGTCAACAAAGGAACATTCTGTTAAAGTTTCATTGAAATTGGCCCAGTGGTTCAGGAGGAGATGTCGTTCAAAGATTTCGGGCTCAAAATAGCCCCACCCTGCCACACCCATATTTATGGACTAATCAAAAGTTCTTGAACAATTTAAGTAAAGGGTCACCCAAGGAACATTCTGATAAAGTTTCATTGAAATCGGCCCAGTAGTTCAGGAGGAGATGTTGTTCAAAGATTTCGGGCTCGAAATGAGCCCTGCCCTGCCACTCCCATATTTATGGACCAATCAAAATTTTTTGAACAATTTAAGTAAAGGTTCACCCAAGAAACATTCTGTTAAACAGGGCTGTGAAAATACAAAATTTCTCCACTTGTCCCCGGACAAGTAAAATATGATTTTCTACTTGTCCTGCATCAAAAATAACATGTCATAGAAAAAGAAACAATCAATTTTGAGAAAACATTGTGTTTAAAGAAGAAAACGCTGCACTCCAGCATTTTCTTCTTTAAAAACAATGGTTTCTAAACTGTGATTGTATCATTATGATTATAAATCTTCTAGATTTTTCAATACCATTCTGATATTTGTCCAGGTATTTACTTGTCCATGGACAAGTGGCATAGAAAAAAGTACTTGTCCGCAGGTAGAAAAACCCATGTCGGACAAGTCGGGCATGGGAATTCCACACCCCTGTGTTAAAGTTTCATTGAAATCGGCCCAGTGGTTCAGGAGGAGATGTCGTTCAAAGATTTGGGGCTCAAAATAAACCCCGCCCTGCCACGCCCATATTTATGGGCTAATCAAAATTTCTTGAACAATTTAAGTAAAGGGTCACCAAAGGAACATCCATGCCAAGTTTCATTGAAATCGGCCCAATGGTTTGGGAGAAGATTTTTAAAGATTTCAAAGTGAAAAAATGCCACTCCCTGCCACGCCCATATTTGGGGGCCAATCAAAATTCTTTGAACAATTTAAGAAGGGGGCCACCCAAGGATCATTTCTACCAAGTTTCGTTAAAATCCGCCCTTTGGTTTGGGAGGAGAAGATGTTTAAAGAAAAGGTTTACGCACGGACGCACGGACGCATGACAGACACTCCGCCATGACAATAGCTCGCTGGCCTTTGGCCAGTGGAGCTAAAAAGGATGGTTTATTTTAATGCACTACATACTTGTATACTTCTGAGTTGACCCAAACTGGATTATCAGAAAATAGAAACCTCCTCTTAATAGCAACTTTTCTTATGACAAAAAGGTGTTGCTTTTAAAATAGATTTCATCGAAATCATATTGCTAAAAGTCCGTAAAAATGAAACTACTTCTACGAGAATTTGGTATATTTTACACTGCAATTGTTTAAGAGTTCTTTTCATATTTTTTCTGAGAGTCCCTTGGGAATCATATGGTTTGTTTTTCCGGTTCCATTAGTGGCTTTTGGGAGTCCAGGACACAATATCTTGCGTCTGGGAAAACCTGCTTGCTCTATGCCTCATATCAACTAACTGTCTTCTGGAGGTGTTGCTAATATGGGTATATATGCTACAGTAGTGACAATAAATAAAGGAAACAAACAATTTTTCTCTCTTTTTAATTTACAGTTGCATCTTTATATGTCGAACTTTTGGGGACTTACGAGGAAGTTCGATGTATTGAAAGTTTGAAGAACAGAAAAATGGCAATCTTCGGGGCAAAATGTGTGGCCACCAAAAACATAGGTATGACCATACCCTGCGGCTAAATAACTAACATAAATGAAAGCATACATTTAAATCACTACCACAAAAAAGTACTGCGTAGAATAGGTATTAAATGCTTCTGTTGTCATTGTGATTTGTAAATGTAACAACATATAGCCTTGAGTTCCCCTATTCGAGCAGGATCCCATATTTGATCACTTTCGTTTATTTGAGATATTCCAATGTTTAAATTTTTTTAACAAGTTGTAAATTGTTATAAATCATTGTCAAAAAACTTTAATGCATAGCGGATGATAAAAAAAGTGCTAAACTTTCCAAATATAAGGATTTTTTTCTTCCCTTCCATTTTTAAATCGGCCATTTTTAATTTTTTTCTCGCCCTTCAATTGAAATTGTTCTTGAATGATAGGCGTCATGTGAATGACTTTTGAAATAATTCTAGGTCAAAGCAAACAGGTCTCTTTGATTTTGTAAGTCTGTTTCAATATTGTGTGGTTTGTAATTTTGATGTCAAGGTGAAAATTATCATAGTGCTCGAATATGGGAGACTGTTTTTAGACCTTTCTAGTCAGTGTGTGTACATGCAACCATCACACCCTGTCACTTAATTATGTAACCAATCTAATTCTTCTTCACATGGATAAATCAGAATTAAGTTGATAAAACTTTTGGAGTAGTTTACAGGGAAATTTTGCATTGTTCGAGTGTGCCAGTGCAAATTTCATAGCTTTAGGTGCTCGAATATGGGAGACCACAGGCTACATTTTCCAAAAGCAGAGTTTTCAGCAGGCTAAGATGATTTGTTATTACAGTGATACTTATTTGGGCGAATTCATTGTCCATTTCCCAAAAATGTGGAAAACACCTGATCAATTCAAAGAAATAGATTCCTTATCCTAAATGGGTAGACTGCGTATATAGATTAGCCATTTAACTTAGGACAGGTCTCTCATATCCACTGCAACTTACAACCCTTAAAACCGTTAAACTAAGTATCTACCATAATTAGATAAGGAAAAATCCTAAGTTGGTAATAGCCTGTTAAATGCCACAAATCCTTTTCAAAAAGAAACTGTGTTATATTTTATTTTACTTCATTAGATCTTATTGGTTTCTTGTTTTAATGTGTTATCCGAATATGGGTCTAGTTGAGGATTTTTTTTCCCTTTAAGAATTCAATGAAAGTACTTGAGACTAAATGATTTAATTGGTAATGGGATGATAAAATATTCAATTTTCAACTCATCTGCAATAGGTGATGCGAAAATGAGTCATAATAGACTAAAATTAGAAGTTATAAGGAACAAAAACACGTACCCGCAACTTCTTACGCCATTTTGAACTCTCGACTGCTTCGCCCACAGAGTTTTCGCTACTTCTTGGTAATATGTTTTTATTAATCTTATGATATTATTATATAAAGTGGAAGTAAAGCATGATAATTTGATAATGACCCAAAACAATAAAAAATAATTATCATATACTATTATCATATACTACTACTACTACTAAATGATGGTCTTGACTTGACTTGACTTGACTACTACTACTCTTACTACTACTACTACTACTACTACTACTACTACTACTACTACTCAGTCTACTACTACTACTACTACTACATTGTACTACTAGGCCCAGTACTACTACTAGGCTTCTGGTAATCACTACGGGTACTACAAACTGATTCATGAATAATAGTAAAGATAATGATGGTAATCATCATAATTCAGATGGCACACCCCAAAGGGGAAATACTCAGTGCCTTTCTCGGGAGGTTTTGCGCTTTACCGGGCACGGAGACCAAATAACGTAAGATACCGTACGTGATGTACGGAGTTACAACATTGATTCTCCGGACAACTTCAAACAATAAAGAGCCATTTTTGGACATGCATACATTGTCTACATCTAAAAATTTGATGTGTTTTCCATAGCATTAGACCTGCCTATAGCGGTCCCGCGGATAGCGTATTTATAATCAACCGTTCAACCCAATTCTAAAATATAAAGAACAGGGGCGCTATGCCTATTAACCCTTTTTTTTTTTTAAAAAAAAAAAATCTCTAGGTCTTTCATTTATTTTTTTCACTCCCAAGTGCTGACAGGCATACCAGAAATGTTCGTTTTCCCATTAATGATTTATGATGTTTTTAACAAAGCTTCGTGAAAAAATATGAGACGAATCAACACAAGCAAAACAGTGTCTTGCAATTCATATTTTATCGAATACACTTCATTAAGATAAAGAATTGTAGGCCCTATATGTTTTGAGACATAGAATTTCTATGATATCATTAACCTTGAAGCCGCAGCTTTATTTTGCGAGATTTCATTTGTTCCTTATTAATATAGTCTTTTGGTGCTATTTGTGGATATTTACATTAAAGTTACTAATCCATCACGAATTCTCATTAGCACGCTTTTAGTTACTTTTAAATTTAGAGTAAATCTTATATTAAATGTGAAGTAAACAGCTCATGCGGGATTAAAGAGGGTCGGATGCCCCGATTATTATGTGACCCGCCATTCAAAAAGGAACGATCTGGGTATTGCGCAAAATAACTTTGAAAATGCGACCTCTGGTTGACCGCTACTGGAACCGATCTTTTTTGCGTGACAGGTCGCACATATTTTATAAACAAAATAAACCTAAGGTGTTAATGTCATATTCCATTCGTATTTTGAACCGTAAACATGGGCTTAACAAAAAGAAGTAAAAAAAGTTTGCATTAACATTGAAACTTGCCGATCTTGGGTCGAAACATTTTACATTTATCACATTTTACATGGATAATTTCTTTTCGCCTAGTTTTATTTTCACCACAATGCCACCAGAAATGTCCACCTCCAGTGCTTTCAGTGCTTTGATTTTTTTTAAAGTCGCGAAAACTTGAATTCTCAGACTGTAACTCGCTGTTCTATAGATCCAAGAATAGTGAGTTTGAAGCAAACTCAGCAACAACTTTCCAAACATCCCAAAAAAATAATGGCGGGATGCGTCATTTCTTTTAACAAATATGCGTAAAATGCTGGCATAACTTGATATGTTGTTGGTTCGAATTGATCATCGCAATAACTGTAGTATAACTTATATCTGAATGTTCAAAAGCGTCAAACCAAATACATCTTCAGATTTAGGATGGATATAAGACCAACTCTACAGAAGGACTAGCAAACATCAAATAATCGCATGTCTACACAGGTATGCGATGTTGAAAATCATAAGACATTTCTCGTGAGGATATAGGGATAAATTTTTTCTAAAAAAATTACTATATATTCTTGTATTCCTATCGCTAGAGAGAGTGAGCAGTATAATAATTAGGTTAATTTTTTTTTCGACTAAAAAAGCTAGACGCTGTTACATAATCGACAATCGCTATTTTGACGCTACATTTTAGAGCCGCATTACCGTGCGCGACGTCTCAGTCCTTACTGGATGCTATTTGTTTTTTCACTAATCGGCCGATGGAAAATGGGACACACCGACGTATCGGCGTCGCCGATTTTTATTTGACTTTAAGATAGTGGGCCCGTAATAGTTCAGCAACTTTTGTGGAGTAATGAACTGTAACAGTGGGCCCGTAATAGTTCAGCAACTTGTGTGAAGTAATGAACTTTAACAGTGTTAACCTCGATCAACATTGTGAAAGTTCAATAGATCCGAAATGATGCGGAACTATTACGGGTCCACTACCTTAAGCATTAACTTACAAAGTGTAGCCTACAACAGATTTTTATTGATTCCCATCAGGTGCCTGGTTACTAGATATACGATAAATGTTTTAATAAATCAAAAAATGCAAACAGAGGTACTGCAGGCGGATTTCAGAATAACTTATTTCTCCGTACTATAAAATTACAAGGGGCGTTCCGAAAGCTTCAAAGCTGTTTTGATTAGACCAACAATTTACCATATAAGTTTAAAAAAAAAAGTAAGTGCTAAATGAAACATTTGTCTTGTCTTGGAAATTTTTTTTATTAAAATCGAGGTAGTGTATTAACCACTAAAATAATCTAAACACTCAACGGTCCCTTATTACGTAGCACATCAAGTTGATGACGTTGACAACGTCAAATATGTCACCAGAGCGTTAAAATGTTTTTTAAGGTTGTGAACCAGTAATAGTTCTGCAACTTTTGGGAACTCATGATCTTCCTCAATGTTGGAAAAGGTCTCCTTATCACGAAATCATTAGAAAACCTCGTGGCGCTACTTATTGTCCCAAATTTTACTGAACTACATTGTTTAATTTAAATCTGTCAGTACTAATACGATGAAAATGTTTCAGAAATCGAATCCGCTTTGCAGCTGAATATTTATTTATTAAATTCTTATAAATAACTTCTTTGTTTCAATTCTCCCGATTCAAAAGATCATCGGCGGGGCATTTTGTTTTACCGTTGCCGTCAGTCTGTTCGCATTTCCTTTTGTTTGCAAAGCTAAATGAAAATAAGAACACTTAAAAGTAGTCAAATTGCTTCTTTATTCAAGCCTAATCAATTTAATTTGCTTAAATTTATCAGGGTGGGTAAAAGCATCTATCAAGGTCCATCACTGGCATGAATTAACTAGAAAACTTTACATTTAAGAGATGAAGAGATTATTTGTTGAGTTTATTGAGGTATGAAACTAAAAACTTTATCACACTGTGTGAATCTGCGAAGCGTTTAGGATTTTAGTTTCATACCTCAATGAAATCAACAAATATTGTCTTCATATCTTATAATTTAATTTCATGAGCGTATATTTCATAATTTGAAAACAAAACGCAGTGTTTTGTGCGTTTTGTCATCAAATGACAACATGCCCAAATGATTTCCACAGACGATCTGAAAGAATTACCAAATGTGATTTTCTTCAACCGAGGTACCACCAGAGGCCTAACATTACTACACTTACTTCTGAGGTATTTTTTCAGGTTATGGAAAAGTCCGAGCGATGTTCCGAATGATAATGCGCTTTACATTTCTCCTGTAGGCAAAGCTCGAGAACAGTTAAAAAGAACGCCTCGTCGGGAGGAAAAAACGGCGAGACCCAAAATATGTGAACCGTCGCGCGAAAAGGGACCATCTGGGTTATGCGTGAAGTGTCGATATTTGTGAGACTGCACGGACTGCGCAGACTGTCTAGGGTAAAACTTTTTTGCCATTAGCTAATTTTCTAAATCGAGAATCACCTCTCAATCTACATCTCTGTTGAAAAAATGAACTTTGTAATGCGAACTCTTGTTGATATATGCTAGACCAAATCTGTTGGTCAAAAATCTATTTTTCGGAGTTCCCAGATGGTCCTTTTTCGCGTGACGGGTCACATTTATGGAAATATTCGAATTAATATACATTTTTATGTGTTGAAAAATCTTCTTAAGCATTCATAGAACAGTGCACATGAACGCCTTCCTATGGGACACGGGTCTCGAATGAACCAACGATGGACAACGAAACACAACCGACACAGAGATTTGATCATGGAAATGAAAGAATGACCATTGGCCCCACAAGAATCGATTTCGTCTAATTAGCTTATCGATTAAGTGCTAGTGTAAAGAGATACCAGTAAATACACATCAGTTTTTTGGTGGCGTGTACATGTTTTGCTTTTTGAAGCCGACTAATTTGATCTTTGCAAAATATTATTTGTACGATTGCATAGTTATTTTCAAAGAAAACTACGACGGTTTTCAAAAACATGCGACCGCAATGACGGCACTTATGACTCCCGACATGCAACGCAGTTTTGTTGTTTTTCTGGTACCTGTAATCTACTGCCAATTAAAAAAAAACGACAAAAAGATAGAATCCGTTTATGCTACTTTCAGGTAATATACCCGCTTACACTCTTATATTAACATTTTTATCCGCATCTTAAACGTCTTTGTTGCTGCCTATCCATAGGTCAACAAAATTTTTTATTCAAGTTACGGGCGTTTTTTTTACCTGCGCCGATTTCGTCATTTTTGAAGATTGACATACGTCATAAATTTACAGACTTTAAATACATGTAACCAAACCGATTTCTCTAAAATTCTAAATCAAGTTAAAGATAACCGCATGACGTTTTGACGGATTTCTTGTCAGTTTAGGGGTAAAAGCACTAGAAAATGCCGTAAAGATGTTGGTTGCGCCAGGTGAAGCTATACAGAAATGCTAGACACGAAGTTTTTTCATCCCGACAAAAACAAACTCTGGTAAATGCACTTTTCTCTCAACATTGAATTGTTTGAAACGCATGCGAAATTTTATTCTTTTTTTAGATAATTTCATAGTGTAAAAAGTCCACGTTTTTATCTACGTTTTTTTATTTACTGTCTAAAACACTCAAAACTTAATAATGCAAATATCTGTACGTTCATACGTCTTTCCTTAATTCAATGTATAGTATGTAGCTATACACGTCACGCCAGAGAGTTTGTACATCCCTCAGGCGCCTAATTAGTGTTATGAAACCGTCGTCCTGCCCTGCGTTCAGAACAACAAACTGGCAAAATGTTTTTAAATTAAACCCAGCTTTGCACGTGTATTAACCGGGAAAGCGGGATATAATTTGTAAACAGTTTGCAGCGTTCAGTAATCCTGAACACAGTGCTGGACTTAGATCCGACGACAAACCTTCTCCATTTATTATGACGGATACTCGTCATACGTCTTATTGGCACTGTGACGATTGAACGTCACGAGCTATAAATTGACAGTCGGGAACCCTCGGCGATTCTACGGATTAGATCTAGGGAATAATTAGGGCGCAGAACGTCATTTTGAACGTGGGTCTATGTGACACCCCAAGATTACTGAAGATGGCGTTGCAAAATAAATGATTTAAATAAACGAAGGGTAAAACTGGACATTTTATAATTTGATAACAAAACGCAGTGTTGAACTGCGTTTTGTCATCAAATTGTAACATGCTCAAAAGATCTATATAGATGATCGGATAGCATAACAGATTTTTTTCTTTAAGCATATTGGCCAAAGTATTAAATGACCAAAAATTACTACATTTACGTTCGGTGTACTTTTCATTTTACGGAAAAGTCCGAGCGATGTTCCGAATGATAAATTGAATGACATAGAGAATACTAGTTTGCTTTTGTTGTTCGTAAAATGAAATACCAAACGATCTTACCCTGAAACAAACGATTGCTCTATTTCTTTAATGATGAAAATGAGACAAAGTGTGAAAACTTCAGGACAAAATTTCTTGAAGCGCGTGATTGCTATATACAACGTTAATTGAGACGTCACAGGCGATGAATTTATCAAATGGTAATGTAACATTTCTCTATAATCCAACGAAAAGTATTAAAGAAAATTCATAATGAGCTTCGGAGAGCCTGGTGACGGAATTTAATTAACATTGTTTAGATTAAAACTAGAAAGCCATGAATGGCCAGAGTCGCTCCACAGGCTTGGAATTCTTGTAATAGCAAACCAAAGTTTTGACTAGATTTTTAGGTATTTTGAGTTCTACTGTTGTTGAATTTTTTTCAAAGTTTCCACCATATAACATGTAGAGAAATGACCTCCGTCCATAAAAGACATATTCTTCATCCAATCACAATAATCTTTGGTAGACTGATAAATGGTCAATCAAGGATCATGCCAATTATATTTGGTTGATATCCATTGATTACATTCTGAGAAAAGTTTGAAAGTTTCCTCTATATAACATATATATGACCTCCGCTCATCAAAGACATACTTTTCATCCATTCACAATAATTTTTGGTAGACTGATAAAGAGACACTCTCGGATCATTCCAGTGAAATTGGGTTGATATCCATCTGTTAGAAACTGAGATTATGATTTTGAAAGATTCCACTGTATAACATATAGAGAAATGACCTCCGCCAATAAAATACATATTTTTCATCTAATCACAATATTTTTTTGTAGACTGATAAAGGGTCATCAAAGGATCATTATAATGTAATATTTAATTGGTATCCATCAATTAGAATCTGAGAAAACTCACATTTTATCGTATTTGGAAATTAGACACGCCCATTAAATCCTTGTTCTTTCATTGGATCAAAATTTCTTGAACAACTTTGAAAGAAGATCACCCAAGGATCATTCCTGTGAAGTTTGGTTGAAATTCATCCTGTAGTTCCTGAGGAGAAGCTTTTTAAGGAAAAAGTTTACGACCGGACGCACAGACGCACTGATAGGCTAAAACGTCTTGACAATAGCCCCATTGGCTTTCAGCCAGTGGAGCAAAAATCTTAACATGCTATCAAAGAGAAACAAGATGTGTTTGTTAAAAATAAAGACCTCTATAACAGCGTGTTTATTTTCTCAAGATGTTGACCTTGACCTTGTTACATGACCTTAACCCTGGTACCTATGGATGCACATGACTGAGATCTTTCATCGTGCTAAATTATAAGGCGTGTAGCTTAAACAGGATAAAATAAACTGTACATGTTCAATTTTGATGTAAAGTTTTTAAATATGACCTTGGCAGATGACCTTGAACTTGTCACATGACCTTGACCTTGGTTTTTGAAGATGCACATAAATGAAATATATCATCATGCCAGATATTAGAGTTGTGCCTTCAAAACAAGGCCTGATGATATTAGCAGTGTAAAGTTTTTTTGGCTAAGTTTTTGAGAAGTTAGTTAGACCTTAACTGATGACCTTGAATTTAGCACATGACCTTAACATTGACCTAAGTAGAAGTAGATGCACATTGTTGAGAACTATCACCATACCAAATATGAGGCATGAATCTTGAAAAGGCTTGATAGTATTGGTAATTTTTAGTTTTTTGCTTAAGTTTGTTAGAAGTTTTACCTTGACTGATGACCTTGAAATTGCCATATGACCTAAATCTTAGTGTAAGCAGATGTATTATATTGATTTCCATCACCACACCAAATATGAGGCTTGTATCTTGAAAAAGCTTCAGTTGAACTTTTTTTGGTTAAGTTTTTGAGTAATTTGACCTTGACAGATGACCTTGTCAAATGACCTTGACTTTGGTATCAGCAGATGGGTATCATTTAGATCTATAATCGTGCCAAACATGTTAATTGTATCTTAAATAGGGCTTTAGTAATTGGCAATGCTAAGTGTTTTTGTTAAGTCTAGCAGACAGACAGACGGAAGGATAGACAGACAGACAACGATAAATGAATATGACCTATATCTTTCAATGCCTTGGCATGAATTTTTCTTAAATCTTTTTTTTCTTTTAAAATACATCATGATGTGTTATAGTTAACAATAGCATCACTTTCAACAATCTTTCTGTTACATTGTGGCGGCCGGAGCACCTACAATGGATTCCTGATATTTCTCACTCCAGTAGCACCACTTCATCCTTTCCTAGCCTCCAGCAGCTATGCAACATAGGTCTACGGTTATCATCCCATTAGTGGAAAGCAAGTAGTCAAAAAGGATAATTGTCACTGTCGGGGATCAAATCAGGGACCTCTAGATTGATAGTCCGAAGCGCTACAGACTGCACAATGATGGCAGCAAGAATTTTTGGCGGTATGAAACTAACAGCCTACTCACACATTATGTAAATGCAAAGCTGAATCATACCTGAGTAAACAGATTTCTATGGGACTACTTTGTGCCTGAGCTTACAAAATAGCCATGCACTCAAACTTGTTTTAATTGAAGAACAATCAATTTTTCAGTCAACCAGAATGCGAGAACAAATTATTTTGCCAAATTGATCAAGGCTAGTTATTTCCTCTGCTTTTGAACCCCTGAGCAGCATGAGGGTACAGTAAGTAAATTCATAAAATTTATATTTCCCATTGAAAAAAAACCCACATTATTAACGGTGTGCTCAGCATTCCATTCATTCATTCCAAACACTCAATCTAACCATTCAAATAGGCTACAAAATTTCAAATACAAATACATTTCGAAATAACTCAAAATAATCAACATTTCATTCACATATATCAAAGCTTTCCATGATTTATTGGCTGGTGTGGGTTTAAAAAGTGCTTAATTGATCTGTGAATACACTCTAACATAAACATAATAGTGCAGGTTTAAATAAAGGGAGATAAAAATATTGCAATATTGCTGAATTCATCCATTTGGATGAAATTTCCAATTTTTTTGATTATCTCCTTTTAACTTATTTTGAAACTTGCTCGACACACTTATTGAAGACATTCGGAAGTCATTCAAAATCATTCACCTTTCAATTTCACAATGTTGTCAACTGTACATATATCATTAAACTTCATAAGATGATCTTAGCAGGGTTAGACTCTATGGGGAGTCTGGGAGTCCAGTTTCAAGGTAGAACTCCTTTATCTTGAATGTTTGGAGTCCACTGGACTCCTTTGGTCACGATATTTCACAATATTTCAATCAAATGAACAGAATAATTTCCTTGTCAACAAAGTTTTTGTAGATAACACGAAATTTTGCTTTTGTCAACTACCCGGTATTATTTGAAGGAGAAAACCATCTATTCTTTGGCTGAACATGTTGAAAAGAAGAAATTGCTTGTAGCAAGCAATTTCTTCTTTTCCACAATGTTCTCCCATTATAAAAATTCAGACTCCTTATTTTCACCTTGGACTCCTTGATTTCATAAAGTTAGAAGTCCAGTGTACTCCTTACTTGCAGAAGTCAGTGTCAATCCCTGCTAATAAATGAAAAACATAAAGTGCATTTAGTTCGTTATAAAATACTTTAATTAAATGATCTATAAATGTAAAGATATTTTATCATTATAACTTACAAAAACAGAGTAAATAATTTATACTATCACATACAACAAGGAATCGAAATAAATCAATAAGTATCTCTATAAATCACGATAAAGTGTTGCAACAACCCCTAAAAATTTTGTTTGAAATTTCTAAAATACATTTTACTGTAATGCATTTTGAATCTCAGTATAGAAATGAGAATTTTTCTTTATTGAACTACTCTGTTCACAGGCTTAAAGAAAAGCTGTCAAAATTTTATTCATTGAAATATGAAGGCAATTATTGGATTTGATAGGCAAAACACTAAAGAGATGACTAGAATGTTTTTTTTTTCTTTTTATGAAGGAAAGAAACTAAAAACCTAATGTGTGAATATGAATTCATGAATCAGATCCATACACCAATATTATATGAGATTGTGCGTGACATTTCCAACAATGTCACATGTGCATCTGTGAAGACTCTGATCAGACTTTGCAGCTGCACAGCCTGATTAGGGTCTTCACTACGCACTCAATTAGTAGCTGGGGCACTATTCTTTTTGCTCACTATTGCCTCCCCATCACGCATACATGAAATTTTTGGAAATGTCATGCATAGGCTCATATAGTATTATATTTTCAGTTTCACACCTCAACTTTTTTTCTCTATATATCTTTTAATTCTATAACATCTGCATCAAGCTTAAAAAGTAATATTTTTACCAATATTATACAGATTTGTTAAGGACAACTTTACATGTAAGCTATCAAACTAGCTGACTAATTACGCGTTTACATACTGGTATGATTCCAATTTCTCATCAAATTAGCATGAACAAATTTTCTGTACACAACTAAAATTGAATCATATTTTGTTTGTAACTAGAATTTGAAATTTATAGCACATAGTTGTGACACCAAAGAATAAACTGTAAAAGTCGCTCCACAGGCTTGAAATTCTTGTAAAAGCGAATAATTGCTTTGACTAGATTTTTAGATATTTGGGGTTCTACTGATGTTGAAAATGATTTTCAAAGTTTCAACTATATAACAGATAGAGAAATGACCTCTGCTATTAAAAGACATATTTTTCATCATATCAAAATAATTTTGAGCTGCATGAAAATGGGTAACCCAAAGATCATACCAAAAATGTCAATTGATATCCATCAATTACATTCTGAGAAAATGTTTTTCACAGTTTCCACTTAATTCAACATATTGAGACTTGACCTCCACCCATAAAATGTATATTTTTCATCCAATCAAAATAATTTTTGGTACACTGATAAAGGGTCACTCAAGGATCATTCTAGTGAAATTTAGTTGATATCCAAAAATCACATTCTGAGAAAATGATTTTCAATGTTTCCACTATATAACATAAAGAGAAATGACCTCTGCCCATAAAATGCATATTTTTCATCCAATCAAAATAATTTTTAGTACACTGATAAAGGGTCACTCAAGGATCATTCCAGTGAAATTTGGTTGATATCTATCACATACATTCTGAGAAAATGATTTTCAAAGTTTCCACTATATAACATATAGAGAAATGACCTCCGCCCATAAAATGCATATTTTTCATCCAATCACAATGATTTTTTGTACACTGATAAAGGATCACCCAAGGATCATTCCAGTGAAATTTGGTTGATATCCATCAGTTACATTCTGAGAAAATGATTTTCTAAGTTTCCACTATATAACATATAGAGAAATGACCTCCGCCCATAAAATGCATATTTTCCATCCGATCACAATGATTTTTTGTAGACTGATAAAGGGTCACCCAAGGATCATTCCAGTAAAATTTAATTGGTATCCATCAGTTACATTCTGAGAAAATGATTTTCTAAGTTTCCACTATATAACATATAGAGAAATGACCTCTGCCCATAAAATGCATATTTTCCATCCGATCACTATGATTTTTTGTAGACTGATAAAGGGTCACCCAAGGATCATTCATGTAAAATTTAATTGGTATCCATTGATTAGAATCTGAGAAAACTCACTTTTTACCTTATTTGGAAATTAGCCACGCCCATTAAATCCATGTTTTTCATTGGATCAAAATTTCTTGAACAACTTTGAAAGAGGGTCACCCAAGGACCATTCCTGTGAAGTTTGGTCGAAATCCATCCAGTAGTTTCTGAGGAGAAGATTTTTAAAGAAAAGTTTACGACCGGACGCACGCACGCACGCACGCACGCACGGACGGACGGACGGACGCACGACGGACACAACGCCATGACAATAGCCCCAGTGGCTTTCAGCCAGTGGAGCTAAAAACGGGAATAATTTGCAAAACATGCACCTTGATAGTATAGGTTCCTCTTTTGATAGAAGACATGTGTGCCAGGTTTCAGGTGAATGCCTTCAGTAGAACCAAAGATATCACAAAATGTCAATGTTTTAACATGACAATAATTACCATGATGATGGTGACACCAGGGCTATAGCAATACCTCAGGTTTTCTCAAAAAACAGCCAAGCTAAAAATATCTTACAAAGTAGATAATATATAATATCTAGTGTTGGTCAAGGAATATCATAAACTTATCCTATGTTGTAAAGCTCAATAGAATCATCTCATTGAGACGACTTTAATGAGTGTTTACATATTAGAATTATTGAGGAATTAACAATAGCATACACATTCAAGCAAAACTATGGTTTCTCACTTGTAAATAAAACATGTACTAAGTGACCATTCTCTTAAACATTATTTGGTAGTCCAGGAAGTGGTCGCTTAAAAACAAGTTTTATTGTATGTGTATATGTTGTTACAATAAAATAAACAATAAATGAGTAAACACATTGTATTTCCAACAATTGCATTAAGACATGTGCTACAAAAATTCAGTACAAAAATTCATAAACCTAGACAACCAAACAAATGCAATAAGAATATTTGCAGACTGTCATAAATGGGACAAAGACCTTATGTGCCTAAAGAGTGCTTAGAAAAGACTCTGGTCAGACTATGTAGATGCAGATTCTTCGAATGTCAATGGCTCAGCGTGAAACGGTTGTAACTGCCTATACACATATAGGCAGTTACAACTGTTTCACGCTGAGCCATCGATGTGTAATTGTTGGAAATATCAGGCATAGGTATGTGCAACATTAAAAAGGGGACAACATGTAATTACAACAGTGATCTAGGAATGATTTAAGACATTCATCACAGTTTCAAAACAACAAAACAATGAGCACTATGCTGATTACAAGTTCATCTACCAACAACGTAAAGTTTTCCCATACCATTTAAGAGATGAAGAGAGTATTTATTGATTTCATGCAGGCATGAAACTAAAAACAAAATCACACTGTATGAATATGCAAAGCGGATTCATACATGAGTCTTTACAATATATAAGACTTATTCACCCTTCCCCTGCTGTTCAAGGCATATTCCTGACGGACATAAAACTTTGGCAGACAGTATAGACTAAGATCAGCCTACACAGATGTGCAGTCTGATCTTAGTCTACACTGCCAGCTTTCTACTAAATTAATTTATGTGGATAATACTAGAGCCATGCTTGTTGAAATATCCTGAAAATTAACAATTTATTTGAATAAAAATTTAATCTTAAAACAATGAAAGTTAATTTACCGTTTTTCCCCTAATAATAGAACCCTTCCTAATAGTAGCACCCCTACATTTTTTATTAAGAAAACCCACTTCGAATGCCTTAATTTTAAGAACTTGTTCAGACTTCTTCTTTAATTTGATGTGAATTAATATGATTGTTTAGAGGAAATTTACCTCAAATTAAAGGGAACAAGACCTTAATGCAAGTTTTATGTTTTTTTTAAATCAGAAAATGCATACTAAATTAAAGCTCCCTGACCATGCATGTTATGTATAGCTCCTGGGTGCGTTTATTAGGAGAAATACAGTAATTAAGATAATTTCTGATTAAAGATAATCAAAAATAATCTAGATTTGCAAAGGCTGTTTATTTATCAAAAAATCAATTCTTTCATTGTAAGGCTCTGTGAGGAAACTTAACAGTTTAGGAGTTAATATCACATGTAGATTCATTACTTTGTAACCACAGGGCTTATATCATTCCACTGCAATAACCTCAATTGTCATGGCTTCCCTCAATTTGTCCATTCTTCTTTTGTTTAAACCAGTATCTGAGAATGGTGCAAAACACAATAACTGAAATGTAGAATGTGTAAGAGGCTACAAATCACCTTTGAACAAATAGTCTTTCAAGTATGGTTATAACCTTAAAATTCAACCTTGACAAAGGTCAATGACATTGTATTTATTCTATACATTTTCTAATTCAATCTCATTTCTAAATCAAATTGTAATAGGCTAGCAAAGTATCAATTCTAAAGCTTATGGTAATAAGCTATTTTTTGTACGAAAGAAAGGTTTAAAAGTTATCTCACCGCAAAAGCAGTGAAATTATCAAAAACTTATTCCCTGCTTTTGTGCATTTCATCCTAGCTGACATCATAATTATATGCCAGGCAAAATAGCTGACGCCACAATGAATGTTGCATAGCAATCACGTGCAAAATGACGCACCCTACGAAAATATGTCCTAGAAATTTCACATTTTGTCTCATTTTTGCAATAAAGAAATAGAATAATCATTTGTTTTTCGAGTAAGATCAATTAATATCTTATTTCGTGAACAACAAAGCTATGTTTCACCCATGGCGCCACCACTCATGGAAATATAGATTTTGTTGTTCACCCAATGAATATAAATCCATCTTACACTGAAACAAACAATTACAGTGGTCTCGCATTATCTCGAGAGGGCGAAAACTCGAATTCATGCGAAAGCTTGAGCTAGCTTTCCGGTCCTGACGCGTCTTTCTCTATTTTCTTGTTGGTTATTACTGCACTAACTCAAACGCGCGATTGTTCGATCGCTCGAGCAGCAATCTCAGTCCCGTTGTCAAATTTTACTGCATTCCCTCGAGCAAAGGGGTTCGCACCTTTTTGACATCTATTGTTTTGCATCAAAATTAACTTGCAGTGCGTGTTTGTTATTTCGTCTTATCGTAAAGAATACCTTAAGGCCTTTTTCACAGGGTATCGACGAGTCAGACAACTTGTTTTCACACCTTTTTGTATCCACACTTACTCAAATTTAGTTTGGAAATGACGGGAATTTAATGATCACAAAAATGATTAAGAGACTTTGAATCTATCATAAAACAAATGAACAATTTTGTCGAACTAATGTTTATTATCATTTTGAAAGTCTTTCGAAAACAATCCTCGTGAGTAATTCAGCAGATTATTCATCTTTATAACGAAAAATATTGACGATTGCCCAACGAAACATCATAACTACATTTTTTTCAGCTGTACACTGAAACGAACTTCTAAACGGCCACTTGTTTTTTTTCTGAAAAAGTCATATTTTCTTTGGTATCTGAAATGGGGAGTAGTCGGATTCTATTAGAAAAATCATCAAGGGAGAATCTACGATAAACACCGACTTGAAAAAATGTGAGAAAAACAGCGAATTTGACGGGAATTTGGGGGTACCCCTGTTTTCAAAATTAACATTGGTGGGTGGGGTAATTCTAGCATTTTATCCTTGTGTGAGAAACAAAAGAGCCTGAATGTTATTTTCTTCAGTGATTCGGTATCTGACACTCAATAGCCATCGAACTTTGTCATTTGTAGGATAAATCGCCGAGTATTTCTTTGACCGAAAATTTGAAATTTTTCGAAAATGTGCAATTTTTGTGACTTTGGTAATGGAGGGTTCTTGTGTTTGATTGTTTATTACAGACAATAGGACAAAAGTTTGAGTGCATTTTTCTTTTAGAGTACACCAAATTGAACGGCCTTTCATATGAAAATAGAAGACAATTCATTTATTGACTATAGATATGTTAAAATGTAGTAAATGCAAGGTGGCCGTTTAGAAGTTCGTTTCAGTGTAGTTTTAATGTTTCGGTCGTCAATCGACAGTGTTCGGCACAAAAATGTGTTTAAAGAAAAATTCGTCTATTTCAAATTGTCTTGAATCCTGCTTCACCTTAAATTTTGTTATCTGCTGAAAAAACCTTTTTGAAACATTCCAGAAAAAATCTTAAATAGTTTGTAAACATCTTTCTTTGTTTACATATGCCATTTATTGAAATGCCCATACAATTTAGATATTTGAGGTACGGAGGAAATTAGCTCTAAGGAATACATTGTGAGAAAAGAAGGAATTGCTTGCAACCTCGCCTATCTTCTGACTGACAAAACATCTAAAAAAATTTCATTCAGCAACGATAGCTACGGAAGTATTATAAGGCAGAAATGATATGTCTGTCATAGTGCCTCTCATAAAAATTGCCAAATCCAACCTTTTGTCATTTCAATGGCCTATGAACTGAGAACAGACATCACTTGAGGCCGACGCCTTCATCAACTTTTGTGGATCTTTTTCTTTTCAACCCTTGCGATTTGATCAAATAAAATCGCCCGATTAAACAAATCGTTTTAAATCAGAGCTATATATTCCGTAAAACTATTCTTGGAGGAGTATTTTAACATGGGTACTGCATGTTTTGAAGGCAAACTGTGCAAAGATAGGTTTAAAAAGAAGTCTTCATAGAGGACAAATTTGCTTAATGGCATTAACTCAAATCATGCGATGACTCGAGCAAATCGGCCGGTCCCGTGTGTGTTCGAGATATCGCGAGACCACTGTATCCTCTTTTTATTTATAACTTTATTGATCACCATCACTTTATTTTTTCACTTAGAACATACATTCAGAAAGTGTATTGGTGTATATCTAAGGATCATAGCAAAATGACCAATCATATATATTTTGCCCTATGATTGACTTTGATTTTGGAAACTCCTACAACATGTTGTAGAATATTTATAGCTTAAATACTGATTAAATATCCTTTTTATGCTTTAGAAATCTTTGAAAAAGTATGCTCAAATCAAATTGCTAAAGACCTTGAAAGAAGAAAGTGTAAGCCAATATTTCTTGTGAAAATTAAGTCTTAACGCAATTCTTGAGTAAACTAGACAAAAAGGAGGTTAAGACTAAAATTCAGATTTCACAAATGTGCAGGCTGAACTTTTTCTATACCTTCTGTCAAAGCAGGAATATTCCATATTCATCATGACAAGGGATAAAAAGAGTACTTACTAAATTACACAAACAGGCACAAGGAACACAGAGAGGAATCAGGCCGGAGGAAAAAGATCTCACCTGAAATGTGGAACTATGTTTGTTTGGTATATATGAGTCAACAACATTAACAATTAGAATGGTCATGAAAGTAAGTTAAAATTAAACAAGAGGACCAAGATGGTCCTAGATCGCTCCCCTGAGTCTCTTTGACCGACATCTCATCAATTAAATAGGCAGATGTCATAAAGAAGATAATTTCTACAAAAAACCAAGTTTCATGAAGTTAAGACCAAATTTGTAGCCTCTAGAGTTACAACAAGAAAATTATCATAAAGACCCCTTTTCCTGTGATATAAAATGGATCTTTCCCATTTTCAATAGGGTTCATCCTTATGATCTGACCAATATTCTGACCAAGTTTCATGAAGATTGGGCCATATTTGTGGCCTCTAGCAAGTAAATATCATTTTCCTGTGATATTGCATGGATTCTTCGGATTTTCAATAGGGATCATCCTTGTGACTTGGCCAACATTCTGATCAAGTTTCGTGAAGACTGGGCCATATTTGTGGCCTCTAGTGTGTAAGCAAGAAAATTGTCAATAAGGCTCCTTTTCCCTTGATATGGCATGGATCCTTCCCATTTTCGATAGGGTTCATCCTTGTGACCTGGCCAACATTCAGACCAAGTTTCATGAAGATTGGGCCATATTTGTGGTCTCTAGAGTGTAAACAAGAAAATTGGTCATAAGGCCCCTTTTCCCTTAATTTGGCATGGATCCTTCCCATTTTCGATAGGGTTCATCCTTGCAACCTGACCAAAATTTTTCTTACTAGTTTCATGAAGATTTGATCATATTTGTGGTCTCTAGAGTGTTAACAAGAAAATTGGTCATAAGGCCCCTTTTCCCGTGATTTGGCATGGATCCTTCCCATTTTCGATAGGGTTCATCCTTGCAACCTGACCAACATTCTGACCAAGTTTCATGAAGATTTGATCATATTTGTGGCCTCTAGAGTGTAAACACTGAAATTGTTGACGCATGACGACACACGACGCACGACGAACGATACACACTGCATGACGGACATTCAATGATCACTAAAGCTCACCTTGAGCATGATGTGCTCAGGTGAGCTAAAAAATAATGAATTACTACTAAATTAATAAATTAATACTCCAAATAATAAACATCTAACAACTGACATTTTATCAAAGGTCCATAACTCTGTCAAAAGTCAAAGCACAAAGACAAAGACTTTCCCAGAATTTTAGAACAGAAAGCTTCCACCTTTCAAATGTCAAAATTCTTACAGAACAGGGACTGTTTTACTAAACTTCTTACAATAAAATTGATCGTAAGTCAAAATCATAAATAGTATCTGATGTTTTCATTCATTGTTAGATTCTGCCTTGCAATATCTCATTGGAATTGTCTCCTTCAGACGGTTCCAATGAGATAATGCATGACAGAATTCCATGTTTAGTTACTACTGTAAAACCAACTTTAATTTTCAACTTGCGCAAAAAATGATCGTAAGATGCTTAGTAAAACAGGCCTCTGCATAGGTCTATTTACCTACCTCATAAAAGCCATCTTTATATTTGATTTCCATCACATCTAACCATTCTGCTTTAGTAAAAGCTAAAATTCGTAAAAAGTCACCCTCACTGTCTTCCTAAAAAGTATAGGGATTAAAATGTCTTGTATTCAGGATGACAAAATGATTGCCAATGTTCACTATGGTTCTCTGATTTGAATGCAAGTGCATGTGCAAATCAGGGTACTATTTATTAAAATATTTCAAAAGTATTTACATCATAAACACAGTTTCCATGACAAATTGATTTATCTAACTCTTTCATTGCAACTCAAAGCAAGAGAGACATTAACAGATGCTAACACTTGGCTGCAGGTGCTGGATAATGAAACAAGAGGGCCGTTGGCCCTGGGTCGCTCACCTGAGAAAAAAGCTTCATTACCTAGGTATGTCCATGCAACCAAAGAAAAAGAGATTTTCACTTATTCAATCAGATAACATTTGAAATAATCCCCCCCCCCCCTCTGCTCCTCACCTGGTCATTATTTATTTAAGATTTTTTCATAAAAGGTCTGTGATCAGCTAATCAATGCTAGATATACAGGCTGAGTCTGAGACTTTTAAAGTTTTCTTTAATGAGTTGATCAATCCATGTCAAATATAAAGGCTGTAGGGATTCAAAATTCTCAACAAAGCACTCCCCCTCCCCCAAGATGCTCTGCACCAGGTGAATCTACAGTCATGATTTTAGCTAATTCAATTGATGTCCATATGCTGATCATTCATACCAATTTTCAAGTCTGTAGGACTCCTGGTTCATTAGAAGTTTAAAGATTTAAAAAATGATCCAAAGTACTACCCCCTCCCCAAGACACTCAGCACCTGGTGACCCTACAGTCATGATTTTAGCTATTTTTATTAATGTCAATATATTGATCACCCATTACAATTTTCAAGTCTGTAGGGTTCCTGATCCAGGAGAAAAATAAGGTTAAAGATTTCAAAATTGATCAAAAGTACTACCCCCTCCCCCCTAATGCTCCGCATCTGGTGGCCCTACATTCATGCTTTTAGCTATTATATTTAAAATCCATATGCTTATCATCCATGCCAATATTGGAGTCTGAAGGGCTCCTGGTTATTTTAGAAGATGAAGGTTAAAGTTACAAAATTTTCACAAAAGTACTACCCCTTCCCCCCTGGTGCTCCGCACCTGGTGGCATTACAGTCATGATTTTAGCTATTTTTATTAAGGTCTATGAGCTGATCCTCCATGCCAATTTTCAAGTCTGTAGAGCTTGTGGTTCAGAAGAAGAAGAAGGTTAAAGATTACGAAATTTTCACAAAAGTACTACCCTAGCCCCCATGGTGCTCCGCACCTGGTGAATCTACAGTCATGGTTTTAGCTATTTTTATAAAGGTCCATATACTGATCATCCATGCCAATATTCAAATCTGTCAGGCTCCTGATTCATCATCAGAAGAAGGTTAAAGATTACAAAATTTTCACAAAAGTACTACCCTCTCCCCCCTGGTGCTCCGCACCTGGTGAATCTACAGTCATGATTTTAGCTATTTTTATAAAGATCCATATACTGATCATCCATGCCAATTTTCAAATCTGTCAGGCTCCTGATTCATCAGAAGAAGAAGGTTAAAGATTACAAAATTTTCACAAAAGTACTACCCTCTCCCCCCTTGTGCTCCACACCTGGCAGCCCAACAGATATGGTTTTAGCTATTTTTATTCAGGTCTATGAGCTGATCATCCATGCCAATTTTCAAGTCTGTAGGGCTCCTGGTTCCGAAGAAGAAGCAGCTTGAAGATTACAAAATTTACCCAAAGTACTACCCCCTCCTCCCTGGTGCTCCGCACCTGGTGGCCCAAAAGATATAATTTTAGCTGTTTCAATTCAGGTCTATGAACTGATCATCCATGCCAAGTTTTAAGTCTGTAGGACTACTGGTTGAGAAGAAGAATAATTTTAAAGAACTTCTTAAAATTTCACTGTTTGTTGCCATAGCAACCAGAGTTTTTCATGGATTTCAATTCTTTTAGCTATTTTGAAGGGGACCACCTAAGCAACATTTCTGTAAAATTTAGTGTAAATCGGCCCAGTAGTTTAGGAGGAGATGTTGTTTAAAGAAATTGTTGACGGACGCCGGACGACGACCGGACGACCGACGGACGGACGCCGGATGAAAGGTGATCACAATAGCTCACATGAGCACGTCGTGCTCAGGTGAGCTAAAAATTCTCAGCTGAAAAAGGAGCGTTATTCAAAGCTTTTAGAGTTATCTCCCTTGATAGTACAGATAGTTCATGTGATGGTGAACACACATTCCAAATTTAATAAAGATATTTTTGATAGTATCAGAGATATGACCAAGATAAAGTTTGTCACACAAATGCCAACACCAACGACAAAGCCAGCATGAACAAGGCCAAGATGTTCACAAATGTTCTCTGTTTTTTTTCAAACACAGTTAGGCTAACAAAAGCACTGCAAGTAGATATCAAGCTATGGATGCTTAAATGCGTAAACAAGAGGACCAGGATGGTCCTGTATCGCTCACCTGAGTAAGTCAAATCATAACTTGTCAACCATTTTATAAATACCAGAGATTGTTTAACGTACATTTAGGGAAGTTTTGAAAGAAATAGACATTAAATTTGCCCTACTGCAATTGGATTTTTTTTTAATTTTCTTAAATTTCAACCTATCTGTTACCATGGCAACCAGAAGTGAATTCTTTTAACAACTTTAGTAGACCTACACCCTAAGAATATCCCTGCAAAGTTGAAAATTGATTGGCCCAATGATTTAGGAGAAGATAAATCTTTTCTAAGATTTTAGGCAATATTCGCCTAATTTTCAGCCTTTCCATTACCATAGAAACCAGAGTTTTTGATGAAATTTAATTCTTTAAACAAATTTTGAAGAGCTTTACCCAAAAAACATCTCTGCTAAGTTTCAGCTCAATAGGGCCTTGTGGTTTAGAAGGAAAATAATTTTTTCTTAGATTTTTTGGCAATTTTTAACCAAGTTCCAGCCTTTCTGTTTCCATGGAAACCAGAGTTTTTAATTAAATAAAATTCTTTTTAAAAATTTTGAAGGTCTTCACCCGAAAAATATCCCTGCAAAGTTTCAGCTTGATTTGCCCAGTGGTTTAGGAGAAAGAGATTTTTTCTGTGATTTTCAGCAATTTTCCACCAAGTTTCAGTCTTTCCGTTTCCATGAAAACCAGAGATTTTGATGAAATCAATTTTTTTTAACAATTTTTGAAGAGCTTCACGGTTCACCCAAGGAAAATTCCTGCTTTGTTTCAGCTAAATGGGCCTAGTGGTATAAGAGTATAAGAAATCTATCTTTGAATTTTTGGAAATTTTGGGCTAATTTTGAGCCTTTTTGTTAAGTTTACATGTAAACCAGAGTTTTTGATAAAATTAAATTATTTTTTACAACTTTTGAATGTCTTCACCCAAGAAACATTCATGCAAAGTTTCCCCTTGATTGGCCTAGTGGTTTAGGAGAAAGAAAATTTTTCTAAGATTTTCAGCCAAACCAGAGTTTTTGATGAAATCAAATTCTTATAACATCTTTTAAAGAGCTTCACCAAATGCATCCCTGCTAAGTTTCAGCTTGATTGGCCCAGTGGTTAAGGAGGAGAAGATGTTTAAAGATATTGTTGAGAACAGACAGCCGGACCAATGGAGGACAGTGATCGCAATAGCTCACCTTGAGCACTTTGCACTCAGGTGAGCTATAAAAAGAGTAAAAAATGTGCAGAATCCTTACAAAAATTCACCTTGGTTTTAGAGTTAGAATTAGCAGAATGAATACAATTGTGATGGTGAACAAACATGCTAAATTTGGGGTAAATATCTTGAATAATTGCAGAGATATTGGAATGGGTTTAGTTTTTCTTTTCACCTTTAGCTATACTGACCCTGGTCCTGTTGACTGGTTTATGATAAGGTTTACTTTGCATGTTTTGTTTTTGCCAAGAACATAGGGCGGAATATAGGCACCTTTCCCTTTAACCTTATTAGAACCTTATAATGGATTCCTTGCATATCCTGGCATATCTCATACCAGTACTACCATTATATCCTTTCCTACCCTCTAGCTGCTATTCCACATAGGTTTACAGTTATTAACCCATTGGTGGGAGACAAATTGCAAGAAAAGATGACTGCCATGGACTTAGGACTTTATGATTTACAGGATGAGACATTACCAATTGTGCTATAAACATAAAATGTTTGTATTGGGTCTAACGCCGCTTTCTACAATCCTTCAGTTATATAGCAGTGGCTGGAGCACCAAACAATGAATTCCTGGTATTTCTTACACAGGTACTAACATTACACCATTTTCTAGGCTCTAGCTGCAATCCCACATAGGTCTACAATGATCAAACCATGGAAAGGAGACAAATGTCAAAAAGGTTGAACCCATGACATCCCATGACCAAAAGACCAAAAGAAAGCCACACCCTGCCACGACAATATTAATAGGCTTATCAAAATTTTGCAAACAAATTTTTAAAAAGGTTCACCCAAGGAACATTCTGGTAAAGTATCATTGAAATTTGCCCAAGGGTTCAGGAGGAGATGTTGTTCAAAGATTTTGGGCTCAAAATAAGCCCTGCCTTTATTTATGGGCTAATCAAAATTTTGCAAAAAATTTTTTGATAAGGGTCACCTAAGGTTCATTCTGGTAAGGTTTCATTAAAATCAGCCTAGAGGTTCAGGAGGAGATGTGGTTCAAAGATTTTGGGCTCAAAATAAGCCCTGCCCTGGCACACCCATATTCATGGACCAACAAAAATTGCAAAACAACTTTCAAAAAGGCAACCAAGGAATAATCTGGCAAAATTTCATTAACGCCCATATCTATGGACCAATCAAAATTTCTTGAACAACTTTAGGAAAGTGTCACCCAAGTAAAATTTTGATGAAGTTTCATTCAATTGGCCAAGTTGTTCAGGAGGAGATGTCGTTCAAAGATTTCTGGCTCAAAATAAGCCCCGCCCTGCCATGCCAATATTACATGGGCCAATGAAATTTTCGGAAACAAATTTTAAAAAGGGTCACCCAAGGAATATTCTGGTAAAATATCATTGAAATTGGCTCAGTGGTTAAGGAGGAGTTGTCGTTCAAAGATTTCAGGCTCAAAATAAGCCCCACCCTGCCATGCAAATATTTATGCGCCAATCAAAATTCTGCCAACAATTTTGAAAAGGGTCACCCAAGGAACATTCTGGTAAAGTTTCATTAAATGTGGCCCAGTGGTTCAGGAGGAGATGTAGTAAAAAGATTTTGGATTCAAAATAAGCCCCGCCCTGCCACACCCATATTTATGGTTCAATCAGAATTTAGCAATCAATTTTTGGCAAAATTGAAAATGGCCCAGGGGTTTAGAAAAAGTTTTAAGAAAGTTGACGACGCACATTACACGACGCATCACACAAGAGAGTCAGGGTGATCCTTTAGGCTCCCCTTGAGCATGTTGTGCACAGGTGATCTAAAAATGAAAATTAAATAGCATCCAGTGCTTTCGATGCTTTGATTTCAGTTCAATTTTTTCTAGGTTTTTATTCAGCATGACAAAGGCTAAGCAACTACCTTCTGTACATCCCATTCTTCTGTATTTTCCTCACTCCTCATCACCGTCTCAATTGCGATTAATACTGCTGTTCTAAACTCTTGTTTTGAGACAGACGTCCTCCACCTGGGGAATAAATAGAGGATAACCATTTGCTTCAGTGTAAGATCGGTTTATATTTCATTCAGTGAACAACAAAATCTATATTTTCACGAGTGGTGGAGCCACGAGTGAAAATATAGCTTTTGTTGTTCATGAAATGAAAGATTTATCAATCATACTTGAAAAACAAACAATTATTCTATTTCTTTTTTGCAAAAAAGAGACAAAATGTGAAATTTCTAGGACATGTTTTCGTAAAGCATGTCAATTTTCATGTGATTGCTACCCAGCGTTCATTGTGACGTCGCTAATTTCGCCTTCCATAGATGACGTCAGATAGGATGAAATGCACAAAAGCAGGGTATAAATTTTTGATAATTTCACTGCTTTTGCGGTGAGATTATCAAGTGATAAACTACCATTATTTCTCGATATACCACCAAAAAGCATGAAAGAAAGGTTACTGATTCCACAATTTAAGAGGTCAATGCAAAACTATTGTAAATGCCTATAAACTCATTGATACTTATCAAAATTCTGATGAGCATTTTTTGGATCGAGGTGGAAAATTCTGCTAAATAAGATTATTTAGACATCATTCAACAATATTTTGGTTGAAAACCTTTTGACGTCATCAAGGCTACCCATTTTAAGCAATGAAAACTCATTTTCATTTCTTCATTTAAATGTCTTAAGATTCTTATATTAGCCACTTAAAAATCTTAATCTAAAAAAATCTTAAAAAATCTTAATTAGATTCTTAAGATGCTTTATCTTAGAACTTCACCTCTTGGCTTACCCCTGACAATGAACAACAGACTAAACTTTTTGTGGGACAACACAATGTTGACCCAAAAAACATTTGACCTAGACCTTTGACCTACAGTCATAAATACATCTACTCAAAACTTTGCCCCTGTACACCTCAACAACATCTTTCCCAAATGACTTAAAAACCCAAGAGCCAATTAAGGCTCCTAGACAAAAATATAGACTTTCAATCCCCTCATATAATTCTGTTAAAAGGGAATCACATAAAATGAAACCTCTGTGTTTCCCTCCAAGTATACACATACAGGTATGTCTGTTCTTTCATGTTCCCACTTATGGCCTCCTTAAAGATAATTATGTTGGATGTGTCATGGGTTTTTGTTCCTAGACTGTAGCTGATCCAAACTGATTCTAGTATAAGTGGGCCTTGGTGAGCTTTATAACTTTTCTATTCTAGACAAGCAAGCCTTGGCGAGCTTTATAACTTTTCTATTCTAGACAAACCAGCCTTGGCAAGCTTTATAACTTTTCAATTATAGACAAAGTTACGATCACTTTGTCTCAAACAAAATCAAGTCACAGACTCTTTTCAGGCATATACATCAGTATTGAGCGTTAAAACCTTTTTCCAAATACCAAGATACAGTGATAACATCCATTAGATGATGTCGTGATAATGTCATTTAGAATGTGATCTTACACATGTTTTAAGACAAGGAAATCTCTGATGGCTGTTTGTTGTAGAAGACAATGATAAGGGGAGCTATAATTTATGTGAAAATATGGATACTAAAACTTAAAGTAGTTATATCATATACTCACTGATATCATGTAGATATAAAACTTACTTACTTTTCCTTGTGTGAGCGTAAAAACTGGAAACATGGTATACACATAGCTGGCCTCAAAAAGGCCTGGATTGGAGCTTGTAATATTGCACTTAACGTAACCATCGTGAACCACTCTGGCTGCTTTGTCACGTCTAAATATGGACTGCTGAAGTCATGGATCGCCCACTGAAAATAAATAGAAAACATTGAAGATGTTTGGGTTGACCATGGCAAAACTAAATGAGGCTATATATGTGACCTGTCACACGAAAAGGGACCATCTGGGTAGTGCATTAAGTGTCGACCCTTGTCAGACTGCGCAGATTGCGCAAACTGACTATGGTCGAATCTTTTCGCACTTTTCTTCATTTTCTGAATCTAGAATGATCAATTTACCTTCCTGTGAAAGATTTTTTGAAATGTGACCTCTGGTTGGACTAGCTTTGCTGGACCCAATCACCTTTTTCAAATATTTATTTTTATAGAGTTCCCAGATGGTACCTTTTCGAGCGACGAGTCATGTCATAAATAGTAAATATAGTGGGAAAAGGAGATATATCTGGTAACAAGCAATAAATTTTTTCCCCACAATATTTTCTGCAAGTATAAAATACCATTGACAAGAAGTTTGGAGGAAGGATTGCTTTTTACAAGCACATTCTTCATATTTTTTTCCTGTGAAAATTATGTGAATTAAAAATTCAATTAATAACCAGATTTCACAATTTTAGAATGTTCAAAATTATAAGATGTTGCAGACAATAAGACCTTAAATATAATTAAAACACAGTAAAAAGGAATAGAATCCAGATCTTATTATTATATATACTAATAATCTCTTTGGTTTTAGTAATTTCATGAATCATACCCTATTGCTTCTTAATCCTTTGCTGTTTAATCCCTGCTTTTTACGAGCCTGTGATTTTATGATTGAGAAAACATTGCAAAAAAGAAGAAATTGCTTCTGACAAGCAATTTCTTCTATTTCCACACTATTTTCTATCCTACAGAATGGTTATTTTTCAAATTAAATCCACTTTAAATTTTAGTCTGCAAAACCTTTGAATTTGGACAGGTCCAAAATTTTGTAAAACAGGAAAGGGTTAAGTTAGACGTGTTTGTACTTATGTGTAAAATGCCACAGTAAAAGGGTCAAAATCATACTTATATGTAGTCTCAAGGACTTAGTAGCACTTGTCAGTGTACTTTCCCGATTTTCTCTGATAAGAGTCACTCCTTGCCCTGTGTTTGTGATGACAAAAGGCAGCAAACTGTTTGTAAATTAATTCCCGCCTTCCAAGCAAGTGCACAGGCAAAGTGGGGTATAATTTGCAAACAGTTTGCAAAATTTGTCACCCTGAATGCAGGGCAGATAATAGTTCCTTCTTTACTAATGAACCCTTATCATGCTTTATAAAATTCTTGGCAAAAATGCATTAAATTCTAAGTGCTGAAGGCAATGGATAGCTTAATTGTGAGTGTTTATTTTTTCTTATACGAATTCAAAACATAATTCTGGCATAACAAGATGTGTCTGTTTAACAAAAATGCCCCCCGCAGCTGCCATTTTTCAGAACAAGTGTTTTGATACGAGAAAATAGAAATCAGTTGTTACACAAATAATCTTACCTTAGGGCCAAATTACTTCTGACCCTGGGCGGGTATTGTTGCCCGCTATATCAGAGTATCTCTCAGGCAGCAGGCTAACAGCTCTAGACTGGTCCAAATATCGACTATTAGAATAGCCTACAATAGGCTAGTCTGATATTTGATAGTGAGACCAGTCTACACCTGACCCGAAAGCAGGCTAGAAATAAGTTGGATCCAGTCTCTATATCGTCATTTAACATGATAGCTGCTTAACCTCACATTTGACCTAATCTGATAACCTTTAACCCTTTCCTGTTTTACAAAATTTTGGACCTGTCCAAATTCAAAGGTTTTGCAGACGAAAATTTAAAGTGGATTTAATTTGAAAAATAACCATTCAGTAGGGTAGAAAATAGTGTGGAAAAAGAAGAAATTGCTTGTCAGAAGCAATTTCTTCTTATTTCACAATGATTTCTCGATCGTAAAATCACAGGCACGTAAAAAACAGGGATTAAACAGCAAAGGGTTAAATTGGCACCAACATACAGTTCTTGTCAAAAGCATTACACTTGTGAAATATCGATGCTCTATCATTTACCATTCAAAAGTTATAGTCAATGCTAAAGATTTTTATATCAAAAAATAGAGACTTTGAGAAAATGACACTGACCTTGATAAATAAACTTGACTTTGATATCAACTGGAAGGCCTTGCCATAATCAAAGCTCATGTGAAATATCAAGGCTATATCACTTACCATATCAAAGTTATTGCCAATGTTAAAGTTTCTATTTAATACAAATTTGCCTTCCAAAAATGGCCATGACCTTGACAGATAGCCTTGAAGTTGGTATCAACAGAAATCTTATATCAAAGCCATTCCATGTGTGAAATATGAAGGTTCTATCACTTACCATTCAAAAGTTGTGACCAGTGTTAAAGATTTCATGTTAAAAATCAGTGACCTAGGGAATATAACCTTGGCATCCACTTTAGTGTCAGCTGAAAGGCCTTGCCTCAAGCAAAACTCCAAAGATATGGCAAATGTTTAAGTTTTCGTTTTCCAAAAATTTGACCTTAAAAAATTACCTTTACCTTGAAGTTGGTACCAACAATAAGCTCTTGTCACAAGCATTCGACTTATGAGATTTTGAGGCTCTACCATTTTACCATTGTCTTCAGATCATTTGGTCTGATTAATGACACATTGTTTTTAAATCACCAAAATATAGAAGATTGAATGAAATACAACCACATGCATATAGATACACATGTATGTCTACACGTATAATTTCAGTTGCATAAGACCTGAATTTCAAGCACTATAGTCAGCACATTTGAGTTCTTGACTCTTGCAAATGACAGAGACAAAATTTCTTTTCTACATGTTTTATAGATCTACATTTTTTTTCAACCAAACGATGAAATAATACTTAATTGTAAGTCTTACCTGATCACTGAATGGGAGTGTTCCCATTTCTTGACCTACTTTCACTTTGTACTGTTGTATATTGAACAAGAAATGTAAACAATCAAGGGACACGCCCCTTTTTCATTATAGATTTACTATGATTATTTATTATTTAGAGGTGTCTTTACCTTTTCAGACTATCCCGAGTTTCACCGTGTATGACATGTTTTCAAAGGAAATCTTGGTCAGAAGACAGATTAACGTGCGTTTGACAGCTGACAATCAAGTTGTAGTATTTTGATATTGAAAAGTTGCCTCCCTTGATTACTGCAGACCGGAAATACATTTTACTATCGATCCTGTGATTCTGAATGACGAATTTCGTTTGTTTTTAAAAATTTAGGCAATCTTTTGCTGAATAGTTGTTCAATTTTTGTATGGAGATTTTCCATGTCCGTCGAAATTGAATTAAACAGTCAGTAAACCTAATTGGTAAGCTATTTCAATTATGATGGTTGGCCCAGTTTTCGTGGTATTAATCATAGGCACTTGGATCTGAGATTTAATAAGATTTTACCAACATCACTTGTCTATATTAAATATATTTATTACAGTGATTCATGTAAGTTGTAATAAAATCCTCAATCCAAATGCCTATGGTATTAATAATTCACAGGGAACTTCCGGATGACTGAAACAAGTCAGTGCTACAAAAATCATTAAATTACACTTGAAAATATTTGTTATTTTATAACTTACCTACATCTATGTCATTTGCGTGTTATTGTTTACATTGGAAGCCATTTTGGATAAGCTGTTGACCCTTGACGTGATTGGAATTGAGGCTCCAGAATTCGTGGGTCGTTCAAAAAGTCAATGACAAATTCCTTGTTTCTAAATTTTCCTCCAAAATCTGGGCACTTCTTCAATCAAGCATTCCTTGTGAATGACTAAAAGTTGTTTTAAAAAGAATACAGTGGAGGTTTAGATTGACAGTCAAGACTAGGATCAGTCAGTTTAGCTGTACAGTCTGATCAATTATTTCAACAATATGTGAGGGTCTCTTCTTACAATTTTATGCCGCATTTTCTTTCTGTACTTGATTAGAAGCGAGTGAAGATGGCGTAGGGTGTTCATTGACGCAGGAACGCATGATCGTTAAAATATAGTGCGTGGACGTCGCGTGCTTAAGAATGACGTAAGATTATCCGGAATACCACGAATTTAGGGGACTCCACGAAAACTGGGCAAATCACCATATATTAATTTAATAACCCGGACATGAAAATGGAAAACAGAAGAAATTATCCGACAATGAATAAGTAAGAGATCTTTGTGTTGACAATCACTACAAGTTATAACAACATTTGAACAGCTACACCAATAAGGGGAACAAATTTCCAGGCTTAGTTAGAAGAATTCTTTTCGTATCGCACCCAAATTTTTCCGTAAACTCTACAAGTGAGTCACTAATAAGACCAAATGCAGCAAAGCTAGATTGTATAGTTTAAGAGAGTCACTACTGAGACCAAAGATAGAATATTGCATGTTTTAAGAAAGACAGTCATGGCGAAGACCGTCGGACCGTCGGACATGTCCGACAAAAATCCCCTAGGTCCGTTAAAGTGTACCATATCGTCAGTCCGAAAGTCCGACACTATTTTCTGGGCAGAAAAATATGTTTAAACAGTAAATCCAAACTTTCACTCAAGAAAAAATTATTTCTGGTCGACCTTCTCACGAAAACAAACTTTGATTTTAAACTTTACATAGGTGTAGAATCAAACAATTAACAGTTCCTCTACGGCTTTCGGCACCGTTAGAAAATGCAAATTCTCTTTTACAAATTGTACCAATTAAGAGAAAGAAGAGATGATTTAAGGATCCAATCAAGAAAGAATTATTGGTAGCTAGTCTTATCTTACCTGTATTTTATGTATATTTTCAATTTCAAAGGCACGCAGACTAAAGTATTTTCTGCTTATTCGTACCCAAGAATGTTCGACCCATCAAATTATGTCTTTCCTTTTTTTAATGAAAAAATACAAATGACTGTTACCTTTTGACTTGAAAAGACATTTTTTAAAATTCTGAAAATATCTGAAGCTCTGTTTATCTCAGAATCTTTGTTTTTAAATCAAAGCACTGAAATCACTGACAGAATGAGAGGACTTTGACAAGCTAGTTAGGCCTTTAATTGTATTGCTACTAAATTTATAAGTTTTCTCTCTCATTGAAGAAACACTACAATGATGATATTATTTGCCCCCTTAAATGTTCGGTCTGACATGTCCAACTTCGGTCTGACAGTTTTTCAAGGACTGCCAGACCGACTGTCTGACAGATTTTCTGGGTCCTTCGCCATGTCTGGAAAGATATCGTCTCTTTTGAAAGGTTGCAAAAATGTGCAACAAAACTTGGGAGTCAGTTTGTCACCTTTCATATCTAGAGAGACTTGAAATCATTGGCTTACCTGCGATTTCAAGGAGACATGAAAGCAGGGGTTGACACTAAATCCTGATATTAAGGAACCAATTGGACTCCTTACACTCGAAATCAAGGAGGCCAAGCTCAAAGTAAGGAGTCTGATTTTTCAAAATGCTTGTTACAAGGAATTTCTTCTTTCTACAATAGTCTTCCAAAGAAGAGTTTGTTTCTCAAAACACTTCAGGATGCAAGCACATGTTTTCTTAACACTAAAGTTTTGTAGTGAAAAGATCTACAGTTTTGGCAAGCGTTCGATTTTCAAAATATTCTCATATGACTCTTGGAGTGCATTGGACTTATTACTTGCAAAAGCAAGGAGTTCAAACTGGTCAACAAGGAGTCTCCGACTCCCCTTAGTGTCGAACCCTGCATAGAGGTATTTAAATTATTGAATGGGAAAGAAGGTATTGAGAACAGATTTTTTTTTTAAAAAAAGTGAGAACATAATCACCAGAGGCAACAGTTTTAAGTTAAAAACAAAATCATTTAGGAAAGATATCAGGAAAACCTTTTCCCCTTAATATACTTAAGTGAATTTCACTTAAGAATTTCACCTAGTGCAATCATTTAACAGTAAAAACAGCCCTAAGTCAAAAACTGCCCATAATTTGGTCAAATGGCAAAAGCAGATTTTCCATTCAGTCAAAATGGCCAAAATACTCTGGGCTGTTTTGACTTCAGGTCGTTTTGATTTTCACTTGTGTAATCTTGTTTACATGATAAAGTCTACAAATATAATTAGATTCTCTTGAAACTTTAACAGGATACTGTAAAAGCTTTCGTACAACCCCAGGGTTTTATTGGAATAGTCACATTCCTTTTAGAAGGAGACAGGGCTTTACTAGAGGCTGCAGATGAAATGAAATGAAAAAAATGTCCTAATATATTGTTACCAAACAGGGTATTTACTATGATTGTAAGGTTAATATCAAAACTAAAGGTGATTTTTTGATTGAGCATAATTTACCATAGTATAGGAGTGATGTTTAGGCCTAAAGTGAGGCTTTTTGGAGGGTACAGGCTTTTTGTAGGATACAGTTCATTCACAAAACAGTAACCCTAGAAAACTTTTATCAAATTATTTATGTAAGAATTGAATCAAAACAAAAACTTATTCATGAGCGATGTGATCACCATAAATTCCTTAAGAAACAAGAATATCAAAGTTAATTAGGATAATACAAATTGGACAAAACAGTGTAGACCCACTACCTTTGCGCTGAGTCCTTTTATGACTTGAGATCTCCCAAAAGGATAATATAAAATGCCCAATCAGGCATAATTGTATGACTAGGCAATTGGAAATGAAAAGAAAATGAAAAAAACTAACAAAATAGGCGGAACTATTCAGAGTCTCAAAGCAAAAGATTTTGGACAACCAAAAAGTTTGGTCAACCTCTGGTTGACCCGTATAAGACCCAATCTATTTTTCAAACTCTTTTTTGGTTGTCCCTTTTTAGCTTGGTGGGTCACATATTTCTTAAAAAAACCCAAACCAGGTGTTCATGCCATATTCTAAAATAAGAGGGCCAGAATGGTCCTGAACCGCTCACCTGAATTGTATTGGTCCGGTGGAACTCATCCAAGTAACTTTCTGACAAAGGTTCACATTTGCCTAATTGATGAAGAGGAGATGTAATCCCAAGAATTTAAAGTGAAAATAGACCCTTGGAGATGTCATTCACAGATTTTGGGCTCAAAATAAGCCCCGCCCTGCCAGCCCATATTTATGGGCCAATCAAAATTTCACATAACAATTTTTGAAAAGGGTCACCTAATGAACATTCTGGTTAAGTTTCATTGAAATCAACTCAATGGTTTAGGAGGAGATGTCGTTCAAAGATTTCAGGCTCAAACTAAGCCCCGCCTTGGTAAGCCCATATTTGGCCAATCAAAATTTGCAAATTTTTTTAGAAAATCATTGACATTGGTGGTTCAGGAGGAGTTGTCTTCAAAGATTTTGGGCTCAAAATAAGCTCCGCCCTGCCACACCCATATTTATGGGCCAATCAGAATTTTGTGGACAATTTGAAAGAGGGTCACCCAAGGAATATTCCGGCTAAGTTTCATTGAAATGGGCTTTGTGGTTCAGGAGAAAAAGAAGTTTTTAAGATTGTTGACAATGCATGAGGGACAACAGGCCCAGGGTGATCCTGAAAGTTCCCCTTGAGTATGTTGTGCTCAGGTGAGCTAAAAAGAGAGAAATTCCTATAAAGTTTGCATTATCATTGAAACTTTAACTAAGTTGAAACATTTTACATTTATTACATATTATGGATAGTTTCCTTTTTTGTCTCTTTATTTTTACCACAATGCCACCAGAAACGTATACTATCAGTACCCCCGGTACTTTGATTTGTTGCTCAAGTATCTTAGCATATATCGTTTGAAGATATTTTCTCTTGGACTCTGTTTTCCTTTTAACAACAGAGATATGCCTGAATTTATAAGCTGTTTGATATCAAAACATGTAATAGTCCGTTTGACTTCTATATGGACCAACAATTCGCCTAAAATCTCAAAAATGAAATGATAATACGCATTTTTTTCTTGTCATATCATATTTTCCATCTAATACCATGACGAATTTTGTTTTTCAGAATTTTCGAATGTAGAATAAAGATTTTTTCCATCCGTCTACATGTTAACTTATAGCCTTTCATACCTCCTTGTGTCCGTATTAACCGGAACAGCGAATTGTTTTACCAAAAAATATTTCTGATTTGCATAGGGGCCGAGTCTAAAGTGTAAGATTGTATGTGAGTCATTTTAGAATAAAACTGGGTCCTTTTTAGAATTACGTTGGTCAAAGAGTTTTACATCCACTGGATATCAAATCTGAATAAATTCCCTCTTTGTTAAGAAACCGTTTGACCAGATAATTGGTCATTTTAAATTATGTTTTTATCTTTTCTAAGATGAACCCTGTATTCACATATTTAGACCAATCAACAAGCATTATTTAAGGAAGTAGTTAGGAATTTCACATGGAAAACTTGTTAAGAAGGTGGGTAATAACGATACAAATCACAGGATATTAAAGTTTAAGATGACATGAACGTCAATATGCTAATTAGCATGTCCAAATAAGGAATAATAGAAATTTCATCTGTCAAATGTTTTAGTATAAAACCATGTGTTTTTACTATATATTCTTATAACTTAACAGCCTCCATCACCCCTCGTGTTTAAGAACGGAAAATGCGAAAATATTAACATTAAATAGATAGACAAAATCATTATTTTGAAATTATTTTGTTTTCAAAAGATATTTTGTGGAATGGTATTAAGCTGAAATTAAGATTTTACCACATACAAATCCTTCATTTAAACGCAATTTTCTGTACTTGATGAAAAGGTTGGTCCATATAATAGAAGTCAAACGGACTATAACTGAGGATAATTAAGGAAAGAAAATATTAGTACAATAGCAGTTATCAGCTATGATGTAAGCAATATAAGTATTGTGCAAAGTGTAGGACACAAATCACAAAGGGTAGGACAAACAAATCAGGGTACATATGATACCCTTTTATTGGCTGTGATAGATTTGGGGAAAAAAATGAGGCTTTGTCAACACCTTGGTGTCATTTGTGATGGCGTTGTTGTTGAAGTAGGCATTGGTGTGATAAATAGAGGATATTGAATGTGTGGTCATTGAATACCAAATTTATTAAACGAGTCAACTATAAACAGATAAAAATGAGGCTGTGTCGAGTTTTTATCTGTTTTAGATGACAAGTTCAATAAATTCGGTATTTTATGAGCACAAATTTGATATGCTATTTATAATATGACCTGAATTTTTGAGAAAAAAAAATCAAAACATTCATCATTCAATTTTTCCGTGAAACTTATTACGCTATTTAAAACTGTCGTCACAATATATACATTATGACATCATTTTTGTGGTTACAAGACAGCATTGCTATTCGCTCTGAGCTCATTTGCATAGTTATTCCACTAGTATAATAACACCCATGTAATATGAAAAATATTCAACAGGGCTATTTCACTTCCGCAACGTTGGTCATATTAAAAACTTTAATCTTGGTCATATCTCTGTTGTTTTGGATATCTTCATGAAACTTGGCATATGTGCTTAACATTACAAGACTGGCCAGACTATCAAAGGAGATAACTTTTCAAGCATTTTTGCAAGAGTTATGCCCCTTTTTTTGCCTAGATCTTGTGCATTATACAGCACCTGCAGCTGAGCGCTGGCACCTGTAGGCAGCACTCTGGTTTGTATACTTTTAAGGAATATTATTAATTATGGAATAGTTACAAGATATATGAGATGTGAAACCCAGGGCTGTCTAGTCAAGAGTTAAGGATTATCATAAGGATATTGTGTGTAGAAGATAACACGAATTTATAGGATACTGTAAATTTGATAACATCTTATTATGGACATGTATGTTATGTTAGCTTTCCTCTTACAAGGACGTGTACTTTGGTTGTCCTCTCCTAGCAGCTCTCTCAGCCCCAGATGCTCTATGGGCTGTCAACATTGGGGTCATGAGTTCGAACCTAGGCTTGGCCAATTTTTATCTTAACACTTGTCATGCTGAACCCGGAATACTCCTGCTTTGGCAGAAGCTGTAGACAAACATCAGCCTGCACTTATGTGCAGTCTGATGTTAGTCTACACCACTTCTTTCTCACTTTCAAACCAGAATTGACAATAGATTTAGTTTTTCATATAAAAATTGACCTACAGTTGCTACTTTCAGTGCCTTTTGCCCTTTGATTTTGATGAAATTTTTTAGCCAAAATTTATTCAGCATGACAAGGGTTAACTTGACAAAAGTCAGTGTGACTCAGGTCATTTGTCTCCCATCAAATGGGCAATGATAATTACTATTACTGATAAGTGGTTTGAGCATCTGATTGTGTTTGATGAAATGTTGTGTTTGTACTGGTGTGAGAAATGACATGAAAATAGGGTGTGCACCAGCCTCCTAGATATTACTGCAATAATGATGAAAGTGACGTTAAACTGCATATAAACAAACAAGACCATGCATTACAATGAATTCAGGTGTATGGAAATAAGGATTTTCATCACTAGTACCTGAAAAATGATTTTCTACTTGTCCAGGATCAAAATAAACTTTTTCTCCAAAAAGTGAATGGATAAACTTTAAGAAAAAATTGCTTTACTTGAAGAAAATGCTGGACAAGTCATTCATAGGAATTCCATGCCCCTAGAATTATAGTTATCAAGTTGAGTTCCAAATAACAATTTTGAAACTAGAATAATTATGTATTATGAAGAAAAGGGGATAGATTTATCTTTTGTGGCAACATCTTGCAGGTATCAAACAATATCAAATAATACATAGATACATTTGAGTTGCAAATCATTGAGACATAAATTGAAATGATGGGACAAAAGCAGACAGCTTTGTTTTCATGTAGGTATAGCTGCAATAGAGTAGCCTTCTCTCCAATGAGCCTATCAAAGTGAGGGCTAGGTTTTTACCCCTATGCTATACAGTATTACTAGGAAGTTGATACATATCCTTTGTTGTTCATAGAGTAATATAGCTAGTACTTTTTAAATCTTTTAGTAATTGTCTTTGTTTAAACAAAAGTTTAATTTATTTGTTTATTTTTAGCTCTGCTATTTTAGAGAAAACACTAGTTATTGTCATCACCTTTGCATTTTCGGCATTCTTGATGATATTGGCCTTGGTGTCACTGTGACAAACTTTAACCTTGGTCAGTTCTCTGTTGTTATCAAAGATATCTAAAAGAAACTTGGCATATGCGTTCATCATCACAAGAGCTATCCAGACTTTCAAGAGAGATTAAACTCTAAAATTATTTGTGTAGGAGAAATGCTCCTTTTTTCGATTTTTTGCATTAGTGCTGCAGCAGCACCTGCTGCTAATTGTTGGCACCCCTAGGTAGTGCTCTTGTTGATTTTGTTGTACACACATGTATTTGATATGCTGATTGTGTATATTTCAGTTCATATATTGTCAGTAGTGTTATTTAACAATTTCAATACCGTATTGATTACTCGCTCCTATTTGATTGTTCGTTGACGTATGCGGAAGAAGGAAACGCCTAGTCATGATGACGTAAGAAAGATGCTTAATCACGCTGATGTCACGTTGATGGACGGACGAGGAAACGTCTAGTCGTGATGTCGTAGAAGCGAGATACTTGGTCACACTGACGACACGTTGATTGATGGACGAGGAAACGCCTATGGATGGCGGATGTGTATGGCGTCGATAGATGACAGACCTTTAGCTGACCTTTAAGGAGTGCTGACTGACTCTGTTATAACGTATGGATATGACGTTGATAGATGGCGGACCTTTATCGAGGAAAGGTCAAATCTCTAATTGGTGACAAGTACGAGGAAACGACGATGCTGGTGTATATAAATATCAGGCAAAGTTTGCATTACTCTGAAATAGAAAATATCGATATGTCAAAACCAGTGGCAATCGTGAAACCGATGTTTACATGCAGTCTGTGTAAAAAAAGGTCGAGTTTTCACGGCGAAAGACACTTGCGACGAGTGTCTAAAGTCTATTGAAACAGAGCTGACTCGAAGAATAAATACTTCATCGACGGCTGGAAGCTCAGAAGAAGATCCTATCGCCCTTAGTGAGGACAAGCAAGTAGAAACAGCAGCAGAAGAAGTGTTATGTAAGTACGTAAATTATTTTAGAACAAAAGGAATAACCCTTTCCTAAACGACAAACTTTAAGGTGGTCAGATTTGAAAGCTGCTTCAAACAACTCAATTGGTGTTGTTTATGATAGGTTTTGTAGACGATATTGCACAGAAAATATTGAGACAAAAGGCGATGTTTTCTCAATGTTTTCCCAAACCTATTATTTTGGGGACGTCAAAACCAGGTCTTGTTGTGGAGATAAGATTGTCTTAGTATTGTGGATCTGTTAAAGAAAGAACCTGTGGTCAAAGGTTTACTGTCTAATGCCGAGTATATTGTGGTGATAATTTTGGTCAATAGTAACGGATTTAAGTCGGATCAAGGGAATAACTACTACCAAACTACAAATACATCGCTTGATTTGGTATATTTTTGGATGCCTTGTACAAAAAGCTGGTGATATTTAAAAAGAATGGCTTCAAATCCAGAATTACTAAAAGCCGATGAAACTGTTAAACAGAAATACCTTGATACCTCGAAAGTTAAAAGGTTTCAAGAAGGCTGTTTATCAAAAATTGATTCTGGATGATCTGGCTGATTTACTTCCAATGTTCAATAAAACAAAACAGCCCATTCAATATCAAATGCAATCAACAATGCCGTCCAGAAATTATTACCAAAGAAAGTGAAAGAAGACACATTAGTTTATAGAAAGAAGAATAACTCTAAACCTTCCGCGACTGTCCTCGAGGCCATTTTTCCTGTAGACACAACCTATCGAGTTGATGCCAATCTAGAAGAAAATTATGACGATGAGGATGACGAAGGATCAAATAGGCGTAGTTATGAAAATCTGAATGAGCTAAACAAGAATGATGAAGATGATAATGATAGCACCCATTCGACAAATACACATAATTCGGTCAATACGCAATCACTTGATGACAGTATCACATTATTTAAACAAACATCCGCAAATACAATAAAACGAACCAATGAACAAATTTGACAGTGATACTCAGAATTCGGAATGCTGTGAAGTGTGCATTATTAAACCTAAATCTAAAAAATCCTATCATATGACAAGATGCTCATTCTGTATGAACTGGTACCATGGTCAATGTGTTAGTCTAGACAAAGACAAGCCAATTGGCGTATGGTTGTGTTTAAAATGTCGTCAAGTGCCCAGAGATCTTAAAGGTGATTTAGATGACATCAAAGCCGATATAGAACAACTTAAAGAGTCGACAAAGTCTGTGATTTCGGTTCTAAGCACTCTATCGATTGATGTGAACAGAACTATCGAAGTTTTTTTGATAAACTTACTTCCCTAAACAAACAAATGAATTGCTACGACAAAAAATGTCCGATACTATATGTTTTTAAGTGAAGCATCCAACACATTGAAAACCAATCCTGACCAAAAAACGTGCCAAATACTTAATAAAACAAAAATTATTGACAAAATTAAATCAAAGCATGAACTAGTGAAGCAATTACCTATTCCTTCTAGTGCTGATATTACTGAAGATAAAATGTCAAGTGAAAATGAAAGACCTGTAGGTGCTTACGAAAGTACCGGAAGTCGTTCAGCACGTGACAAACAGCCCATTAATTCTACAATTCAAACTAAACATGCTACATCAGGTAAAACCGGCAAAAATGCCTATCAAAAACTTATCCAAGATGAAACCCTAGCCGATAGTGAATACACAGAATCATCAAGACCACGAAAACAAATAAACCAAACTACTCCCCTTGTAGGAAGTTCTATTCTAAAAGGTGTTTAAGTGAGTGAGCTGAGCAAAAACACTGCTGTCAGATCTTTTCCCGGAGAAACAAAAGCCAGATGCAAAATAAACTAAAACAATATGGCAGATAAATGCGAAACCATTATTATGCATGAATGAGGTAATGATGCGGACGAAGGTCTTGATTTAAACAGTTTTCGTGATTTTTATGCCTCACTATTAGACAGTGTAACACGTGAAAACAGGCGACTAATTGTGTCTGGCCTACTATCGAGGACCAGTGTTGATCTCGATCCACACAACTATTGTTTAAAGACTTCGTGCCAAATTCGTGATATTGACTTTGTTGATCATTATCGTGTCTTTCATCTTGCTTCTGGCGATATCGCGGACACTCATTAACACAAGGATAAACTTCACCCAAATACTTTTGGGACTCAAAATTTATTGAGTAGCATTGATGTAGTGCATCGTATTACAGTTTCGAGAAATCGATCTGAATTAACAGGCAACTTGACATCAAATAGTTTATTTCCTAGGCATGCTGGTTTACTGTCGAGGCAATAGACAATATAGGATTGACATAATTATGGCTCATTTGATAACGGTAAAAAGTATATCATATAAGTCATATTTGTTCAGTGAGAGGACATGGAACAAATGAATGCTGGTTTAATGGCAGAAACACCGGTGCGAATAGGTATCAAAATTATAATTAGCAAACTAATGGGTGCATTAAAGCTTCTCTGGAGGCAAATTCAAATACTGATAAGGATTTAACACTTTGTTTTCAAAATAGATATATTCCTGTCTCAGTGTAGATGTTGATATAGAATACGACATGAACGAATATGAATTAAACGATTTTTCGCAGTGGTGTTGCTGACATTAGCCAATTTGAAAGCCAGTCCTGAAACTCAAGCATTTATAGTTCAGTAACAACAGAACATTATGGATTGATAATCAATGATTATATAAGTGAAGTCAGTTTTACTGATAATGAAGAAACTATACTTAATTCAAACTCAATTCAATTTTCCGATTTCATTTTTCCTTCAAATGGAATTCATTTTTCTAACTTAAACATGAAGCATATTATTCCTAAAACTGCTGACTTACTAGCGCTTGAATATTGTCCAGACAATTTTGGCGGGCATGTGTGAGATATTTTTGACAAGTTCTATATCTGAGGAACAAATAAATATCGATTTTATACAGAAAGATAGATCAGAAACACATAATAAGACCGGGGGCGGAGTTATTCTTTATTATAGAAACACAATAAATTGTAAGCGTAAATCTGAAAATGAGATTTCTAATATTGAAACAATTTGGGTAGAGATAGCATTACCTATTTCAAAGCTGTTTTTAGTTTGTAGTGTTTATCGCCCCCTGCATCAAATGCTGAGTGGATCGATCACTTTGAACGGGAGCTATCAATAGCGCAGACAACCGATCTTGAACTCTTTATTAAGGGTGATTCAATATTGACTTAGTCGGGGTCGATTCTACACAAAAAATGGCTAAATTAGAACGAATTATTTAATCTTTCTCAACTCGTTAAAGATCCAACTCGTGTAACCGAGACTAGTTCTACAATTATCGATCATATTTGCACGTCCAACCCTGAAAATATAGCAGAAAGTTTTGTATCAACATTTTCCTTAAGCGATCATTTCCAAGTATATTTTTACTAGAAAAATCAATTGTAAAATAAAGAAATCTTGTCACATCACACACTCCTATCGTTGCTTTAGAAATTTCAACGAATTTTCGTTTATTCCAAACCTAACTTGCAACCTTAAAAGTTTTACGCCATCTAGTACAGATATTAATGAAAATTTGTCTATTTGGTACAGTATACTATTAAGAAACTTAGATCTTCACGCACCAATTAAAACCAAGCGGGTCAAAGTGAAGCGTTTACCCGACTGGTACAATGATGAAATTGCATATTCCCGTACTCTGATAGATAAATATAAAAATAATAAATCTTGACCAGAATACAAAAAATATAGAAACAAAGTAAGCAACACTTAAGAAAAGTTAACAATAAAGATAGCCATTCAAATAGGAATTTACCAGATGAAATTGTTATAAATAACGAACGTTACACTTCAACTGATGATATTGCATCAAACATCAATACGTATTTTGCCAATATTTCTCATATTTCTGGGAAAAACGAGACTCCAAAAACTAATTTCGCCATTTTAGAAAATTTCGTCAATAGTAGAGTACCTAATGGTGTACATTTTAGTATCCCTAACATTACACCTGAACAGGTATCTAAATTAATTAACGATCTCGACCCATAAAAAGGAATAGGACTAGATGGCCTCGGACCTAAAGTCCTGAGTTCTGTCTTATCGCACTGTTTAGTTCTTATTATAAATAAAAGTATCTCCACATGCTGTTTTCCTGATCAGCTAAAGCTTGCTAAAGTATTTCCTATATACAAAAGCCGCAGCAAATCCGACCCAAATAATTGTAGACCGATCTCTATTTTGCCAACAATTTCGAAAATCTTTGAGAACCATGTAAATAAACATTTGTCTTCATACTTAAATAAATATAATCTAATTTATGAGAGCCAATCTTGTTTTCGTCAAAAACATAGCTGCCAGACAGCACTTGTTAAATTAATAGACCAATAGATTTTATTTATCGACAATAGAGATATAATCGGATCAGTCTTTATCGACTTTAGGAAAGCTTTTGACCTGGTTGACCATCACATCTTGATAAAAAAAAATCAGCATACAGATTTAGTACCTCTTCTCTGAAATTGTTTGATTCGTACCTTAAATTTTGACAGCAAACAGTTCTAAATGATCAATCTATTACAGCTTTGGCTCATAAAAAATCGTGTGTGCCCCAGTGTTTAATTTTGGGGCTAACCTTATTCTTACTCTTTATGAACGACTCTCCCCTACTTTTGAATAATTGCTTCGCTGATCTTTTTGCCGACGATGCGACACCTCATATAAATAGAAAGAATATAAATCAATTGAATGAATTTATTCTGAATGACTTCTGCGCTATTGCACATTAGAGTAAGCAAAACAAACTCCCTATTAATTTTAACAAGTGCACTTACATGATACTTTGACCTAAGCAGCGTGTTAACGATACTTATGAACTTGTCCTGTCCGTAGACAACCATAGAATTGAAAAAGTGTCTTGTCAAAGCTTTTAGGCTTCATCATTGATGAGTATCTTACGTGGACACCCAAAATATATTACTTGTGCTCCGTTATATCAACGAAAATTTCTCTTCTTAAGCAGTTATCATTAACCATTTCATATTCAAAAACTTTTTTATCAAAGCTATATTTTGCCACTATTTGACTATGGACCAAATACATGGGGTGCAACTTCGAGTTTTAACATCGAACGGATCTCTAAATTACACAAACGAGCTGCTCGCATTATTATACAAGCTGACTATTTGACACCATCTAGTCAGATATTTGATGAACTTGAATGGTTATCTGTAGCAAAACGTATTATATTCAATAAAGTCATTGTAACATTTAAAGCACCGAACAATTTAACGCCTGATTATATCACCGACTTGCTTAAGCCAATATCAGAAATTCATTCACTTCCATTGCGATCATTTCGAATGCCCAATTGTCGATACCTAGGTCTAGAACTGCGCTATATGATCCCTCCTTTTCATCCTCTGCATCAAAATTGTGGAATACTCTTCCTCCAGCACTAAGAACATCGAATTCCCTGTCTGCATTTAAAACGGGATTGAGGGGTTACATTAAATATCCTAGTAACGTCTTTGGAAATTTTACTAGTAAGCTGATTGATTCCTTTATTCTACTTATATCCTAATAAAATTCCAGTTTAAATTCTAAATTATAGATGAGCCTAGACCCAAAGCATTTCTTTGTGTAAATGCAATAAGCTTGTTTACTACCTATAAAAAATCTGTTGGGAACAAACATGTTGCTTAAAATCAGAATACTTCTTATGTTAAGGAATCCCCAATTGCAACAGAATTTTTCCTAAAACTGATTCTCGAACAATGCATTACGCAGGATATCATTAGAAAGTGCGATGAAACACCAAAGTAATGAGTTTTAAATACTTTTATGCTTTGATTATACTAAATATCAAAATTATCTTACTCATCATATATGTCTTATTAATATTTTTTAAACGGAGTTCGTGTTTTCATCACTTTTAACAACATCGTCTTCACTAGGTTTATTGCATCCATGACCGCTATTTTTAATATTCTACGAATTTGTATGTTGTATGTTTTTGTAAATATTTGTTATTGTTGTTTTAACAGAGGGCCACTTGGTAGACTTGCCTTTTAGCTAAACGTGCTACCCTCTCAAAATATTGTACAAAAATTTAACCCCTAGTTTTAAACAATCTACTCTGACAAATTAATTAATTACAGTATATATGTACATTGAATATTTAACTTAGAGTTACATATATTATTGATTTTTATCCCCCTATTAGTGTTTTAACAAGAAATCGAAAATATGACTCACCAGCACAAATAAGTTACCCTTCTTTCCTCTTTCTCGACAGATCTTAAAGTTCGAATCCAGCACAGTTTTTTACCCTCCTTTTACCCTTATGTTGTTGTTATACGCAGTTTATTGTATCTTTTGCAAAGAGGATGTGAAAACGTCAAGAAACTGGTCAATGAAAACAGAACATATATCTTAAACGTAGCGATGGTACATTAAATACATTTGCGAAATATTTCCCGTTTATTGTACGCAAAGTCAGAAGACAGAATACAGACAACAATAAAACGTTATGCCAAGATCTTTCTGTAGCAGGAGTAAAAACGAAAGAGAGATACAGAAAAAATTCAGTATTTTTTTACCTTAAAATAAACCGTTAATTCGCAAAAAAATGACCAAAAACGATGATTATCTTATGTATAGAGTAAACGCTATATTTTGTATGTAAACAAAAATTTGAATGTGAAACATATAGCACGTATAAATTTATGTTCCAAACACTTTTCCTAAGAATACTCACTGCTTTGTTAACAATTAGGATTACAGGCACAAACATAAAAAAAAGATTTATCCATATTTTGCCCGACATTACGTTGAAAGATGTGTTTACAAAACGTCCTTTCTTTTACCTGCATGTGTAAAGTTTTTTTTTTTTTTTTTCTGCGCGTTTGCATGCCACAACGATTAACATACAGTCGACTATTTTAATTAAACAAACGTTTCCTTCGATATTAGTCCATATACCTATATGATATTGTTTCTGAATAAATTAACCTGTATAAAACTGAAGTCAGAATTCACACTTCAACAATTATGCAAAATTATTTATTCACTCACAAATAAAAATGTCACGTACCTTTTTTATTTACAATGATTGATGAGATTGTATTGAACAGCAAGACGCTACGTAAAAAAGTGTCCGGTTTCTAATCGCGGCTGCCTACACGAAAACTTACATAGACTGTCTTTTTTGATGTATCGATGTGAATGGTGCGGCAGTTTGTTTAAAGACCGGGATCACTTCAGCGAACATAAACAGACCCACCTTGAATTGGGATTTGAATATGTAAGTAATTATACCCCCGCAAAACGAATGTTATATAATACCCCGCAAAACGAATGTTTTAGGGGGTATACTGGAATCAACCTGTCTGTCTGTCTGTCTGTCCGTAAACAAAATACTTCTCCGGAGTATATCTTCTAAACAATAAATGTTAGCATCTTCAAACTTGGTACACTGATAGATCTCATTGTAGGGAAGTGTCATGTACAAAAATCGTTACTCTGCCACGCCCTCTTTTTCGGTTATTGCCCTTTTTTTTTTTTACCCTTGCATTTTTGTCCGTAACATATATTCTAATTCATTAGTGCTAGCAACTTTAAACTCCGTACAATTATAGGTCTCATCGCGGGGAAGGCCATAAGTGTACCAAGTTTGAAGTTGCCGGCACTTTCGGTTTAGAAGATATGGTGGTACACTTATGGCCTTTTTGGTAGTGAAAGCTTGTGCGGGGGGTATCAAGTCACATCCTGTGACAGTTCTAGTTTAGTTTTGTTTAACTGTAAAAAAACAACAGCAACTAGTTCACTAGTGACGATCATTTTTTTTCGAAGCGGCTATGCTGAGGGCTCAATAGCTGTTATCAATTTGCTGGTGTGATGATGCATTAGTGTCTTCCACCAATGATTTGATATCCTTAACCTATGTAGGCTAGTATCCGGAGGCGTGTTAAGATTATTATTGTAGTACTGGTTTGAAAAACGACAGGAATCCATGGTTAGTTGCTCCAGTCTCCGCGATATTATCATAGCAGTTGAAGTAGACCTAAAACTCAAATCAATCAATTGTACCAATTGTACCAAGTTTGAAGTTGCTAACACTCATGGTTTAGAAGATACGTCCGGCCAAAAATGCAAGGGTATAAACAACAAAGGCCAATAACTCAAAAAGTAGGCGTGGCAGAGAAATGGTCATTGTAGTTGAGACTTTCCAACAATGAGATCTATAAGTGTACCAAATTAGAATTTGCTATCACTTATGGTTTAGAAGATATAGTCTACACAATTTAAGGATACAAACAACAAAGGGCAATAACTCAGAAAGTGGGCGTGGCAGAGTAATGGTTATTGAACACGAGACTTCCCCGCGATGAGACCTATAATTGTACGGAGTTTAAAGTTGCTAGCACTAATGAATTAGAATATATGTTACGGACAAAAATGCAAGGGTAAAAAAAAAAAGGGCAATAACCGAAAAAGAGGGCGTGGCAGAGTAACGATTTTTGTACATGACACTTCCCTACAATGAGATCTATCAGTGTACCAAGTTTGAAGATGCTAACATTTATTGTTTAGAAGATATACTCCGGAGAAGTATTTTGTTTACGGACAGACAGACAGACAGACAGGTTGATTCCAGTATACCCCCTAAAACATTCGTTTTGCGGGGTATTATATAACATTCGTTTTGCGGGGGTATAATTACTTACATATTCAAATCCCAATTCAAGGTGGGTCTGTTTATGTTCGCTGAAGTGATCCCGGTCTTTAAACAAACCGCCGCACCATTCACATCGATACATCAAAAAAGACAGTCTATGTAAGTTTTCGTGTAGGCAGCCGCGATTAGAAACCGGACACTTTTTTACGTAGCGTCTTGCTGTTCAATACAATCTCATCAATCATTGTAAATTAAAAAGGTACGTGACATTTTTATTTGTGAGTGAATAAATAATTTTGCATAATTGTTGAAGTGTGAATTCTGACTTCAGTTTTATACAGGTTAATTTATTCAGAAACAATATCATATAGGTATATGGACTAATATCGAAGGAAACGTTTGTTTAATTAAAATAGTCGACTGTATGTTAATCGTTGTGGCATGCAAACGCGCAGAAAAAAAAAAAAAAAAACTTTACACATGCAGGTAAAAGAAAGGACGTTTTGTAAACACATCTTTCAACGTAATGTCGGGCAAAATATGGATAAATCTTTTTTTTATGTTTGTGCCTGTAATCCTAATTGTTAACAAAGCAGTGAGTATTCTTAGGAAAAGTGTTTGGAACATAAATTTATACGTGCTATATGTTTCACATTCAAATTTTTGTTTACATACAAAATATAGCGTTTACTCTATACATAAGATAATCATCGTTTTTGGTCATTTTTTTGCGAATTAACGGTTTATTTTAAGGTAAAAAAATACTGAATTTTTTCTGTATCTCTCTTTCGTTTTTACTCCTGCTACAGAAAGATCTTGGCATAACGTTTTATTGTTGTCTGTATTCTGTCTTCTGACTTTGCGTACAATAAACGGGAAATATTTCGCAAATGTATTTAATGTACCATCGCTACGTTTAAGATATATGTTCTGTTTTCATTGACCAGTTTCTTGACGTTTTCACATCCTCTTTGCAAAAGATACAATAAACTGCGTATAACAACAACATAAGGGTAAAAGGAGGGTAAAAAACTGTGCTGGATTCGAACTTTAAGATCTGTCGAGAAAGAGGAAAGAAGGGTAACTTATTTGTGCTGGTGAGTCATATTTTCGATTTCTTGTTAAAACACTAATAGGGGGATAAAAATCAATAATATATGTAACTCTAAGTTAAATATTCAATGTACATATATACTGTAATTAATTAATTTGTCAGAGTAGATTGTTTAAAACTAGGGGTTAAATTTTTGTACAATATTTTGAGAGGGTAGCACGTTTAGCTAAAAGGCAAGTCTACCAAGTGGCCCTCTGTTAAAACAACAATAACAAATATTTACAAAAACATACAACATACAAATTCGTAGAATATTAAAAATAGCGGTCATGGATGCAATAAACCTAGTGAAGACGATGTTGTTAAAAGTGATGAAAACACGAACTCCGTTTAAAAAATATTAATAAGACATATATGATGAGTAAGATAATTTTGATATTTAGTATAATCAAAGCATAAAAGTATTTAAAACTCATTACTTTGGTGTTTCATCGCACTTTCTAATGATATCCTGCGTAATGCATTGTTCGAGAATCAGTTTTAGGAAAAATTCTGTTGCAATTGGGGATTCCTTAACATAAGAAGTATTCTGATTTTAAGCAACATGTTTGTTCCCAACAGATTTTTTATAGGTAGTAAACAAGCTTATTGCATTTACACAAAGAAATGCTTTGGGTCTAGGCTCATCTATAATTTAGAATTTAAACTGGAATTTTATTAGGATATAAGTAGAATAAAGGAATCAATCAGCTTACTAGTAAAATTTCCAAAGACGTTACTAGGATATTTAATGTAACCCCTCAATCCCGTTTTAAATGCAGACAGGGAATTCGATGTTCTTAGTGCTGGAGGAAGAGTATTCCACAATTTTGATGCAGAGGATGAAAAGGAGGGATCATATAGCGCAGTTCTAGACCTAGGTATCGACAATTGGGCATTCGAAATGATCGCAATGGAAGTGAATGAATTTCTGATATTGGCTTAAGCAAGTCGGTGATATAATCAGGCGTTAAATTGTTCGGTGCTTTAAATGTTACAATGACTTTATTGAATATAATACGTTTTGCTACAGATAACCATTCAAGTTCATCAAATATCTGACTAGATGGTGTCAAATAGTCAGCTTGTATAATAATGCGAGCAGCTCGTTTGTGTAATTTAGAGATCCGTTCGATGTTAAAACTCGAAGTTGCACCCCATGTATTTGGTCCATAGTCAAATAGTGGCAAAATATAGCTTTGATAAAAAAGTTTTTGAATATGAAATGGTTAATGATAACTGCTTAAGAAGAGAAATTTTCGTTGATATAACGGAGCACAAGTAATATATTTTGGGTGTCCACGTAAGATACTCATCAATGATGAAGCCTAAAAGCTTTGACAAGACACTTTTTCAATTCTATGGTTGTCTACGGACAGGACAAGTTCATAAGTATCGTTAACACGCTGCTTAGGTCAAAGTATCATGTAAGTGCACTTGTTAAAATTAATAGGGAGTTTGTTTTGCTTACTCTAATGTGCAATAGCGCAGAAGTCATTCAGAATAAATTCATTCAATTGATTTATATTCTTTCTATTTATATGAGGTGTCGCATCGTCGGCAAAAAGATCAGCGAAGCAATTATTCAAAAGTAGGGGAGAGTCGTTCATAAAGAGTAAGAATAAGGTTAGCCCCAAAATTAAACCCTGGGGCACACACGATTTTTTATGAGCCAAAGCTGTAATAGATTGATCATTTAGAACTGTTTGCTGTCAAAATTTAAGGTACGAATCAAACAATTTCAGAGAAGAGGTACTAAATCTGTATGCTGATTTTTTTTTATCAAGATGTGATGGTCAACCAGGTCAAAAGCTTTCCTAAAGTCGATAAAGACTGATCCGATTATATCTCTATTGTCGATAAATAAAATCTATTGGTCTATTAATTTAACAAGTGCTGTCTGGCAGCTATGTTTTTGACGAAAACAAGATTGGCTCTCATAAATTAGATTATATTTATTTAAGTATGAAGACAAATGTTTATTTACATGGTTCTCAAAGATTTTCGAAATTGTTGGCAAAATAGAGATCGGTCTACAATTATTTGGGTCGGATTTGCTGCGGCTTTTGTATATAGGAAATACTTTAGCAAGCTTTAGCTGATCAGGAAAACAGCATGTGGAGATACTTTTATTTATAATAAGAACTAAACAGTGCGATAAGACAGAACTCAGGACTTTAGGTCCGAGGCCATCTAGTCCTATTCCTTTTTATGGGTCGAGATCGTTAATTAATTTAGATACCTGTTCAGGTGTAATGTTAGGGATACTAAAATGTACACCATTAGGTACTCTACTATTGACGAAATTTTCTAAAATGGCGAAATTAGTTTTTGGAGTCTCGTTTTTCCCAGAAATATGAGAAATATTGGCAAAATATGTATTGATGTTTGATGCAATATCATCAGTTGAAGTGTAACGTTCGTTATTTATAACAATTTCATCTGGTAAATTCCTATTTGAATGGCTATCTTTATTGTTAACTTTTCTTAAGTGTTGCTTACTTTGTTTCTATATTTTTTGTATTCTGGTCAAGATTTATTATTTTTATATTTATCTATCAGAGTACGGGAATATGCAATTTCATCATTGTACCAGTCGGGTAAACGCTTCACTTTGACCCGCTTGGTTTTAATTGGTGCGTGAAGATCTAAGTTTCTTAATAGTATACTGTACCAAATAGACAAATTTTCATTAATATCTGTACTAGATGGCGTAAAACTTTTAAGGTTGCAAGTTAGGTTTGGAATAAACGAAAATTCGTTGAAATTTCTAAAGCAACGATAGGAGTGTGTGATGTGACAAGATTTCTTTATTTTACAATTGATTTTTCTAGTAAAAATATACTTGGAAATGATCGCTTAAGGAAAATGTTGATACAAAACTTTCTGCTATATTTTCAGGGTTGGACGTGCAAATATGATCGATAATTGTAGAACTAGTCTCGGTTACACGAGTTGGATCTTTAACGAGTTGAGAAAGATTAAATAATTCGTTCTAATTTAGCCATTTTTTGTGTAGAATCGACCCCGACTAAGTCAATATTGAATCACCCTTAATAAAGAGTTCAAGATCGGTTGTCTGCGCTATTGATAGCTCCCGTTCAAAGTGATCGATCCACTCAGCATTTGATGCAGGGGGCGATAAACACTACAAACTAAAAACAGCTTTGAAATAGGTAATGCTATCTCTACCCAAATTGTTTCAATATTAGAAATCTCATTTTCAGATTTACGCTTACAATTTATTGTGTTTCTATAATAAAGAATAACTCCGCCCCCGGTCTTATTATGTGTTTCTGATCTATCTTTCTGTATAAAATCGATATTTATTTGTTCCTCAGATATAGAACTTGTCAAAAATATCTCACACATGCCCGCCAAAATTGTCTGGACAATATTCAAGCGCTAGTAAGTCAGCAGTTTTAGGAATAATATGCTTCATGTTTAAGTTAGAAAAATGAATTCCATTTGAAGGAAAAATGAAATCGGAAAATTGAATTGAGTTTGAATTAAGTATAGTTTCTTCATTATCAGTAAAACTGACTTCACTTATATAATCATTGATTATCGATCCATAATGTTCTGTTGTTACTGAACTATAAATGCTTGAGTTTCAGGACTGGCTTTCAAATTGGCTAATGTCAGCAACACCACTGCGAAAAATCGTTTAATTCATATTCGTTCATGTCGTATTCTATATCAACATCTACACTGAGACAGGAATATATCTATTTTGAAAACAAAGTGTTAAATCCTTATCAGTATTTGAATTTGCCTCCAGAGAAGCTTTAATGCACCCATTAGTTTGCTAATTATAATTTTGATACCTATTCGCACCGGTGTTTCTGCCATTAAACCAGCATTCATTTGTTCCATGTCCTCTCACTGAACAAATATGACTTATATGATATACTTTTTACCGTTATCAAATGAGCCATAATTATGTCAATCCTATATTGTCTATTGCCTCGACAGTAAACCAGCATGCCTAGGAAATAAACTATTTGATGTCAAGTTGCCTGTTAATTCAGATCGATTTCTCGAAACTGTAATACGATGCACTACATCAATGCTACTCAATAAATTTTGAGTCCCAAAAGTATTTGGGTGAAGTTTATCCTTGTGTTAATGAGTGTCCGCGATATCGCCAGAAGCAAGATGAAAGACACGATAATGATCAACAAAGTCAATATCACGAATTTGGCACGAAGTCTTTAAACAATAGTTGTGTGGATCGAGATCAACACTGGTCCTCGATAGTAGGCCAGACACAATTAGTCGCCTGTTTTCACGTGTTACACTGTCTAATAGTGAGGCATAAAAATCACGAAAACTGTTTAAATCAAGACCTTCGTCCGCATCATTACCTCATTCATGCATAATAATGGTTTCGCATTTATCTGCCATATTGTTTTAGTTTATTTTGCATCTGGCTTTTGTTTCTCCGGGAAAAGATCTGACAGCAGTGTTTTTGCTCAGCTCACTCACTTAAACACCTTTTAGAATAGAACTTCCTACAAGGGGAGTAGTTTGGTTTATTTGTTTTCGTGGACTTGATGATTCTGTGTATTCACTATCGGCTAGGGTTTCATCTTGGATAAGTTTTTGATAGGCATTTTTGCCGGTTTTACCTGATGTAGCATGTTTAGTTTGAATTGTAGAATTAATGGGCTGTTTGTCACGTGCTGAACGACTTCCGGTACTTTCGTAAGCACCTACAGGTCTTTCATTTTCACTTGACATTTTATCTTCAGTAATTTCAGCACTAGAAGGAATAGGTAATTGCTTCACTAGTTCATGCTTTGATTTAATTTTGTCAATAATTTTTGTTTTATTAAGTATTTGGCACGTTTTTTGGTCAGGATTGGTTTTCAATGTGTTGGATGCTTCACTTAAAAACATATAGTATCGGACATTTTTTGTCGTAGCAATTCATTTGTTTGTTTAGGGAAGTAAGTTTATCAAAAATGCCTTCGATAGTTCTGTTCACATCAATCGATAGAGTGCTTAGAACCGAAATCACAGACTTTGTCGACTCTTTAAGTTGTTCTATATCGGCTTTGATGTCATCTAAATCACCTTTAAGATCTCTGGGCACTTGACGACATTTTAAACACAACCATACGCCAATTGGCTTGTCTTTGTCTAGACTAACACATTGACCATGGTACCAGTTCATACAGAATGAGCATCTTGTCATATGATAGGATTTTTTAGATTTAGGTTTAATAATGCACACTTCACAGCATTCCGAATTCTGAGTATCACTGTCAAATTTGTTCATTGGTTCGTTTTATTGTATTTGCGGATGTTTGTTTAAATAATGTGATACTGTCATCAAGTGATTGCATATTGACCGAATTATGTGTATTTGTCGAATGGGTGCTATCATTATCATCTTCATCATTCTTGTTTAGCTCATTCAGATTTTCATAACTACGCCTATTTGATCCTTCGTCATCCTCATCGTCATAATTTTCTTCTAGATTGGCATCAACTCGATAGGTTGTGTCTACAGGAAAAATGGCCTCGAGGACAGTCGCGGAAGGTTTAGAGTTATTCTTCTTTCTATAAACTAATGTGTCTTTTTTCACTTTCTTTGGTAATAATTTCTGGACGGCATTGTTGATTGCATTTGATATTGAATGGGCTGTTTTGTTTTATTGAACATTGGAAGTAAATCAGCCAGATCATCCAGAATCAATTTTTGATAAACAGCCTTCTTGAAACCTTTTAACTTTCGAGGTATCAAGGTATTTCTGTTTAACAGTTTCATCGGCTTTTAGTAATTCTGGATTTGAAGCCATTCTTTTTAAATATCACCAGCTTTTTGTACAAGGCATCCAAAAATATACCAAATCAAGCGATGTATTTGTAGTTTGGTAGTAGTTATTCCCTTGATCCGACTTAAATCCGTTACTATTGACCAAAATTATCACCACAATATACTCGGCATTAGACAGTAAACCTTTGACCACAGGTTCTTTCTTTAACAGATCCACAATACTAAGACAATCTTATCTCCACAACAAGACCTGGTTTTGACGTCCCCAAAATAATAGGTTTGGGAAAACATTGAGAAAACATCGCCTTTTGTCTCAATATTTTCTGTGCAATATCGTCTACAAAACCTATCATAAACAACACCAATTGAGTTGTTTGAAGCAGCTTTCAAATCTGACCACCTTAAAGTTTGTCGTTTAGGAAAGGGTTATTCCTTTTGTTCTAAAATAATTTACGTACTTACATAACACTTCTTCTGCTGCTGTTTCTACTTGCTCGTCCTCACTAAGGGCGATAGGATCTTCTTCTGAGCTTCCAGCCGTCGATGAAGTATTTATTCTTCGAGTCAGCTCTGTTTCAATAGACGTTAGACACTCGTCGCAAGTGTCTTTCGCCGTGAAAACTCGACCTTTTTTTACACAGACTGCATGTAAACATCGGTTTCACGATTGCCACTGGTTTTGACATATCGATATTTTCTATTTCAGAGTAATGCAAACTTTGCCTGATATTTATATACACCAGCATCGTCGTTTCCTCGTACTTGTCACCAATTAGAGATTTGACCTTTCCTCGATAAAGGTCCGCCATCTATCAACGTCATATCCATACGTTATAACAGAGTCAGTCAGCACTCCTTAAAGGTCAGCTAAAGGTCTGTCATCTATCAACGCCATACACATCCGCCATCCATAGGCGTTTCCTCGTCCATCAATCAACGTATCGTCAGTGTGACCAAGTATCTCGCTTCTACGACATCACGACTAGACGTTTCCTCGTCCGTCCATCAACGTGACATCAGCGTGATTAAGCATCTTTCTTACGTCATCATGACTAGGCGTTTCCTTCTTCCGCATACGTCAACGAACAATCAAATAGGAGCGAGTAATCAATACGGTATTGAAATTGTTAAATAACACTACTATTGTCACATTTGCCTTAGCACAAGCACATATGAGTCACACCCCCAGAAGACTGTTATTTATTACAGGGGATAGTGCAAGCCTACATGACTAAACTGCTGAAATCTGCCATGGTTCTTTAACATGCTCTGTGTGTAGCATCATCTCATGGGGCCTCAATTTATGTCTCACCTGAAAGATAATCATTTGGTCTATGTGCTAGTCCAGGAATCAAACATACTTGACCTTGATTGTTTTGAAGTCAGGTGTGCTACCAGGGCTCATGTTTGACCCTTAAACCATGGTTTTGACCCACAAAAATCCCATCTTGACCCTCAAAAATTTCACACATGGGGTCATTTAACCCACTGAATGTGGAAGAATGGCTAAAACTGCAGCAGCTTTTTTGGCCATTTCCATGTCTCAATATCTGTAATCTCCAATACCCCCATTGCATTTTAAAAGAAACATGATGATTCTAATAAACCCTTGGGGTTGTATTATATTGTATATATGTTAAACTGATTTCAACTTTTTTAGGGTGACAGAGGAGTGGGCTAGCAGATTTTGACAAAATAGCTACTGAATTCAGGTCACAGAACCAATATCTGACACCATGATTACGGCAAAGAAACCAACAAAGCTCCATATTGAGGAGTCGGAGTTGATGTGTAAGACAGGATGTGGTTTCTATGGTAACCAGATGTGGCAGGGCTACTGCTCTAAATGTTACAGGGAGAAAATGCAGAAGTCCAAGAGCATGCAGGATATAGAGAGACATGCATCCAAACCGTAAGGAATAATTCTACATTTGGAAACAAATATATTATTGAAATCTTTTAACATGTGAACCATATTTAGAACTGTAAAAGAAATTATTTTTATCTTGGATACATTATGTTTAACACAAAAAACAAACAAACAAAAAAACACACCCAAGTATGATTATATGCTTTCTTTTTCTTGAGTGTGGTTAAATCTTCCTTTTATCTGAATATGTATTTTCAGTCATATTTTTAGTTCGGCTGTTTTCAGAGAAAACCAGGGTATTATGATCGCCTTTTGCATTGTCCCCATTGGTGATAGCCACTGTAGCAATAAGGAAACAGTGAATTTAAATACTACTATATGAATGCTATAATATTTACTTTTTATTTTGGGTACTGCTTTGAACCATTAAGTTGTGACAATGCAAATGAGACATTTGCATTAATACTTAGAACATCATTTATTTTGCTTAGTGTGACAAACTTTAACCTTGGTCATATCTCTGTTGCTATTAAAGATATCTTCATGAAACCTGGAATGGGTGCTATCCAGACTATCAAAAGGGATAACTCTGGATGCATTTTTGTAAAAGGTATACCCCTTTTTCAACTTAGTTTTTTTGCATTATCCATTACATGCAGCCGAGTGTTGGCCTCAATAGGCGGTGCTCTTGTTTCAGTCATATTACTGAAGCTGGAACACCTAACAATTGATTCCTGGTGTTTGTCACACCAGTGCTTCAGCAGGACATCCTTGCAAAGCACCCAAATGCTCTCCCTGATAGGTTGGAGAAAAAAATAAATGTCTTAGAGGATGTTCCTAGTAATAACGTAAATTAAAATGTCTCATTTGCATTGTCTCAGCCTGATGGTTCTAACAAGTACCCAAAACAAAGAGTTTATATTATAGCATTGATATTGAAATATTAAAAATTCACTGTTCTGCTTTTGCTAATGAGTGTCTTACCAATACCCCCCTTATCCATAGTTTGCTTAGTTTGTCATCAAAATAATAATCTTTCTCGTGATTTTCTCTTGATATTCCTGTTGTATGCATAGATTTTGCCAGCAGTTAAGATAAAGATCAGCCTGCATGGATGTGCAGTCTGATCTTAGCATACACTGCCTTCATTCAGCTTAATTATCCCCTGCCATTTTCGGCGAGGGGATATAGTAATGCTCTCCGTCCGTCATTCCGAGGTTCCGTCACTAAACTTGTCCAGAGCATATCTCCTAAAGTATAATAGCTATCAACTTGAAACTTTATGGGTGGATAGATCTCATGGAGGAGAAGTGCAGCGCACAAGAACTACAACTCTTGCTTGCATAATTTTGGAGTTATTGCCCTTTGTTATTTTTAAGACTTAGATTTTGTCCGGAGCATATCTCCTAAAGTATTTTAGCAATCAACTTGAAACTTTATGGGTGGAAAGATCTCATGGAAGAGGAGTGCAGTGCACAAGAACTATAACTCTGGCTTGCATAATTTTGGAGTTATTGCCCTTTGTTATTTTTAAGACTTAGATTTTGTCCGGAGCATATCTCCTAAAGTTTAATAGCTATCAACTTGAAACTTTATGGGTGGATAGATCTCATGGAGTAGAATCGCAGTGCACAAGAACTATAACTCTGGCTTGCATAATTTTGGAGTTATTGCCCTTTGTTATTTTTAAGACTTAGATTTTGTCCGGAGCATATCTCCTGAAGTAAAATAGCTATCAACTTGAAACCTTATGGGTGGATAGATCTCATGGAGGAGAAGTGCAGTGCACAAGAACTACAACTCTTGCTTGCATAATTTTGGAGTTTTTGCCCTTTGGTATTTTTAAGACCTAGATTATGTCCGGAGCATATCTCCTAAAGTGTTAAAGCTATCAACTTGAAACTTCATGGGAGGATAGATCTAGTGCACAAGAACTATAGCTCTGGCTTGCATAATTTTGGAGTTATTGCCCTTTGTTATTTTTAAGACTTAGATTTTGTCCGGAGCATATCTTCTAAAGTATTTTAGCAATCAACTTGAAACTTTATGGGTGGAAAGATCTCATGGAAGAGGAGTGCAGTGCACAAGAACTATAACTCTGGCTTGCATAATTTTGGAATTATTGCCCTTTGTTATTTTTAAGACTTAGGTTTTGTAGGGGCTTAATTTCTTAAAGTAGAACCCTTAATCTATTAGGCTTCAGTTTACTATCAAGCTTTCTCTGCGGGGGATGGCCATGTCGGACATGGCTCTTGTTAATATGGTAAAACCTGAAACATACAAAAATGCAACTTGTTTGAAGTTCTTATGGATAGGTGATAAGTTAATCAATGTTACCATTTTTCTCTAATCTAGATTGAGTGAAGGTTCAGACAAGGCCCCATCATTCCTGAAGTTTGCAGAAAAGAAAACTCAGCATGTCAACAAGAGGGCCCATACAGTCAAGTCTATCTTTAGGAAAACACCAACAAAAGGTGAGTGCCTATTTCCCCTAATGATAGCAGGGATAATTCTGGCTCAGAATTTCATGTGTGGAAAATCTCATTCAGTCAGAACTTATGAGAAACACTGAGTTTTCAATGGTAAATTAAACCAAATCCTTTTTTAAAAATATATTTTGTTGTGAGATTTTTCTCCCATTTAGCCAATTTGAATGAGATTTCTGGCAGAAAAATGAGAGAATTTGCACAGATCTCACCCAAAAATGTTCCCTGTGATAGTGCCCTCCCTAATAGTAGCACCCCTACACTTTTTACCCTGAAAACTTACTTCCAATAGAACTTGTTGAGACTTCTTCTCTAATTTGATGTGAATTCCCTCAAAACAATTATTTATATGATTGTTTAGAGGAAATTTACCTCAAATTAAAGGGAAAGGGGCCTAAAAGACATAAGTTTAATGATTATTCTAATCAGAAAATGTTTACTAAATTAAAGATCCCTGACCATGTTATGTATATATCTTCTAGGAGCGTTTATTAGGAGAAATACAGTAACTAAGACGAACAGGGAGAACTTAGACAGAAGTAGAACTGCACCCTGAACATTCCTTGCATTCAGGATAACAGAATGATGCAAACTGTTTGTAAATTATACCCCACTTTGCATGTGCACTTGTACTCAAAGTAGGGTATTGTTTGCAAACAGTTTGTACCGTTTTGTAATCCTGAATGCAGAGTTAATGAACTCAGTTTTAACAAATTGCCAATTTCGAGACATTTAGTCAGTCTGACTAAGATTTTCCCCAAAAATCTAACAGAAAGTATGCAGTGAAGGCTAAGATCAAATTGCTTATCTGGTCAGGCTGATCTTAGACTATGTCTTCCATATCTTTGTGTTCTGCTCCCAAAATAAGGTAATGAATTGCATTAAAAAAGGATGAAAGCCACTTTAGAATTGATATTTCATTACTTCAACCAGTGTTGTGGGTACTCATTTGAAGCATATGTGACTTGTCATTCAAATGAGAGTCATCTTGGAACTCCATAAAATGAACATATTGAAAAGGGATTAGGGTCCAGCATAGGTCAACCAAATGTTGAATTTCAAAATTTCTTATACAGGTAGGTAGAAAGACCCAGATTGTCCCTGTTTGCTTGATGGGCTGTCAAGCAAAAAGGGACCATCTGGGAAATGTGTTATGCGTCACTGACGGCTCTTATATTCATACTATTTCATAGTACATTTCTTAATAGAAAGAAGTCTTGATTTTAATTTCATTCACACAAGGTCATATTTGAGTGTTAAATTTGGTTGACTGAATTACAGGGGCAGAGATTTATCCTCTGTGCTAGCCAATATTCTTTTGAAGTTTAGAGGTATGGGATTTTTAAATACTTAATTAACAGCCATTGGCTGTCATTTGGATATTCTGACTTATTTTCCTGCACCTAGGTGCATATCATATTTATGTTTCAGTACAGTCATTACTTAACATAAGAGGTCAAGTATAATTGTGTAATATACAGCCTTTATTAGCTGCAGCTGCAATATTTTAGTTACCCATTGATACAATCCTTATTGCAAAAGAATTTTTTGACTTGAACCAGAAATTGAAGTTTTAAGAACAGTCCAGTTTAAATGAATTGAGTGTTTAAAAAAAGAAACCTAACTTTTATCATAAATTGAAATTGTTGAAAATGAAAAAATAATCTTAAATCATGTTTAAAGACATAAATTTTGAGTTGAAAGATTAATGACAATAAGTGTGTGGAAATGGGATAATAATCAAAATAAGATAACACATTCTGCCCCTGGATAAAAAAAAATACTCCAATTTCTTTCAATTTAGCTGTAGTGCACACATTATCAGGAAATTGTGGTCTGGTAACACATATTTCAAAGGATTTGGGCATAATTTTGTTTTTATCAATAGAACCCGGGTAATTTACAGGTACCACAATACTTGGTTATAATCTTAAGGATCTTAACCTGATTATACATGTTTTACAAAGTACTAATTGCCAGAGGGTAGCAGATTATAACTTCAATATTTACAACTTTGACAGTTTTTCTGTCAGATAACATCCTATCAGATACTGGTATGTATTGGAAGTTGCACTAAATGAGAAATTGATTTAATCTAATGCAACATACACTTAAGGATTTAATCTAATGCAACATATATACCATCTTGTCGAGCCAAGGGTTACGAACGTTTTACTTATCTTACCCTTGGCTGATTGAATGGGTAATTTCTGTGCGCGTGACGTCACAGAACGGAAAACGCGGCGGACCAATCAGTAACCTTCTTACAAAAAGGTCCTAGGGCGGGAGGTATGTTAGGTCAATATGCCCCGCGGCTACTTGCCAGATGTGAGAATTGCGCTTTTAAATGACACTTAGTAAGACTGAAATACACAACCAAAATCACTGTGCGAAATTCCTATATCTTTTTAAATCACAACTAGTGTGACAATTTATCTTTTTAATAATTTGATGGTACATTGAAGGGTTCTCAAAATTCAGCTTTTTTGCCCTCGAGGTATTTCGGTTTTTTTCAATGATCATTTGAAATTTTAAGTTATTTAATCCATCAATACTGGTTTAAGTTTACATTGTATTTTAACCTCATCGAAAGGAAACTCAAATAAAGCAGAATGTCTCTATATTGCGTTGCGCGAAATTTGGAAATTCAAATGAATTCAATAATAAAGCCGTTTTAAAGAAATAATTTATAGAAATGATAATTAAGTTGAACTTTCATATTAATTCTTTATTTCAGAAATTCCCCCCCCCCCCCCCGTCTTTTTCACCAGATTTTTCTTTAAGCACATAAGATGACCTAAGAGAAATAAATATAATTTATCATATATGTATTTATCTTAATTTGAAAGATACCTGTGTTGTGTGTAGTCACAAGGTTTCGAGTAAAATTAATTTGCGACGTTTTAAACGAAGCAATACAGTGCAATGTTCAATAAAAATCGAATAACACATGTATTTCTAAAAAAAGGTATTATTTGATTTTCATTTCTTATATATTTGAAATATTCGTGTATTGTGAATGGGCAGTCAAAAATCTCGTGGCTACAGCTTATTCAAGTTATGATTAAGTAGTTTTGGTCGCCCGCTGACTATATTCTATATATTATGGAAAATCATTTCCTTTCAATATGAAACAAAATGTAACAAACTGGCCAATTTTTCCTCATATTTTTTATGTTATACTTTTTTTTTTATAGGGGGGGGGGGATTCAAACTTTTCTGCTATTCAACAATTCTAAGATTTTTTATATTGCTGAAAATTTTTACATGTTACTTATTCAATTTACTTAATGTTGTTTTTTTTTTATTATTTGTTTGGTTGTTTGTTTTCTTACTCCCAAATATATTACGGAATTTGCTTTATTACGCGGCGGGGTGTTGGTATGTGTGTGGTGGTGGTGGATATAGATTAACTCAAAACCATTTCATGTTGTTTTTTAAGTCGGCAAAAATAGTATAGGGATTAATAAATCATCGCATAAAATTTCTTGTCTTGTTTATTTGAAATAAGAATGTGATTAAAATTGAAACAGTCTAAGATTTTGTAATCTAGTAGTGCCTTAAATTGACCGTTGGGTAGCGCACATTTTTTATTTCAATTTTGATAATAATGCACGATATTGAGGACAGGGTGTAGTTTTAAATAAAAATACTTTCTTTTTTTTCATATATTGCAAATAAAGTAATTTTAAAAACATAGAAATTTTATAAAAATAAGGACAATGTTCAATAAAAATTAAAACAAAAATTTAGAATCCGAATTAATTATGGTAAAAGGAATTGAATTATATTTTGTTGATTTTATAAATCAACCAGTCATCAAATAAAAACATACAAAAAAAGAGACGCATTTTCTTTAAACCAGGAATGAAGGGTTTATCTACACAGTCGTCGGTTTACAAAAGGTTGCCATAGAGATTAAATGGTACAGATTCTGTTTGTAAGAAGCTCTCTGATTGGCAGTTACAGAAATCGCGTTTGACCTTTTGATTGGTCGGCTAAAAATAAATCGTACAGAATTTACCTATTCATTCAGTCAAGGGGTATTCGAGAAGAAGCTTTCGATTCGGTACCCCTTGACTCGTGAAGATGCATATATACTTAACTCATTAAAAGAAATGTCCATGAAAGATAAATTGAAATAATTGAAAAAAAAAACCTTTATACGATCTTAAATTTTTCTTTGCTACCTTTGGTAGAACAGCCATATATAGCAGCATGTATGAGATGAAATAATGATGCGACCTGAGACAGTTGTTAAGCAGATAAACCTTGCTTGACAATACCATAAAAAAGTTGACAGGAATGAAAATGGTTATTCTGTAATGGATAAGAGTTCCCATTTGGCAAGTGAGCTCTAATGCAATGGCCACACAATAAGTCGGTTTTTAAAAGCTGTTCATTTTGCCTGATAGATCTTTTGTAACCAACTCACATTGCACGTTTTGAGAGTGGGTGGGGTAAACATTCATGAGTTCTTCCTGTGATTACGTTGACAACCATACTGAAAGAGGATTAAATTCGAAAATTAATGCTTAAGGATGATTGATAAGATACATTAGATTAGGCATTTGTTAAGTTGGCTTTCATACCGTCATTTTCCTTTAGAAATTTGATTTTTTTTTACGTTTTTAAAAAGGAGTCATAATATCAACCAGATTTGTTAATCATTAGTGTGCTAATGATTAACAAATGGTCTGCTACATTCAAACAACAATATGACTTGATGTCAGTATCTAGTCTTTGCAGTAATGAGCAAAGACTAAAACACATGGTTAAGTGCACCAGTCTTTGAATTTTCTAATAAACTGTTCTAAGAAGCTTGAATATTTGTAAAACCAGCCTTCAATTTTCAGGAACAGTTTGAAATTTGCTTTGATAAGTCAATGCCTATTTTAGATGGCATGCCTCCATAGACCCAATTTTGGCTGACAACATTCGTATATAACATTTGATGCCATGAAAATAATAAAGATTTTGAAACTGTTTATTGCTAAAGTGTCTTTCAATGCACATTAAAATTGTCCAACAAACCTTTGTCCATCAGACCTTGCAAACTTAGGGGACATGTTTTACTAAAAAGGCATTGCTATGGAAAGGAACTTAGGACGCAACAGTCAAAAGATCTGTCTAGAAAAGAAAGTCTGTTTTGACATGTATTAAAATAAAAATGCAATAGTTTTAAATGGTTACATGTGAGCCTGTGCTTGAAATTACTTACAATTTCAAATATGTGCAAAGCAAAGACTCTGACCAGCCTATGCATCTGCAAAGTCTGTCCAGAGTCTTTACTATGCGTTAAGTAGATAGATGAGGTCTTAAAGTATTTGTAGACCAACAGGTAACCTTATATTTACAGTTTATGACTGTCTACGCTGCTCAATGTTTGCACATCACCATCATTTCAAATTGTTGGAAATGTCACACATGGGTTCATATATATTTGTGGACACTTTTTTGGAGTTAAGTATATATGATACTGCAATCTGCTTTTCCAAAACTTTGATTTGGCACTGTTGGCAAAGTTGTTGTTGGCATGATAAACTTTTATCTGAGTGTATATTTCCTTTAATTATACGCCCGAAGGGTCGTATTATGTTATGGCCTCGGTCGTCTGTCTGTCCGTCCCTCTGTCCGTCCGTCTGTCCGTCCGTTAGCATTTTTTTGTGTGCGCAACTCCTCCTAAACTATCAATGGGAATGAGCTGAAACTTGGCACAATTACTCCCTATGATGTCTAGTTGTGCATAAGACCTTTGAAATTCAAATCGCTCCAGTCATTCCTGAGAAATCTTGAATTATCTGCCCTTGAATTTAACGAAAATCACTGTTTTTTGTGTGCGCAACTCCTCTTAAAGTATCAATTGGAATGAGGTGAAACAAGACACAATTACTCTCTATGATGTCTAGTTGTGCATAAGACCTTTAAAATTCAAAATCCCTCCAGTCATTCCTGAGAAATCTTGAATTATCTGCCCTTGAATTTAACGAAATTCACTGTTTTTTGTGTGTGCAACTCCTCCTAAAGTATCAATTTGAATGAGCTGAAACTACACATAATTACTCTCTATGATGTCTTGTTGTGCATAAAACCTTTGAAATTCAAATCGCTCCAGTCATTCCTGAGAAATATTGAATAATCTGCCCTTGAATTAAACGAAAATCACTGTATTTTGTGTGCAACTCCTCCTTAACTATCAATTGAAATGAGCTGAAACTAGACATAATTACTCTTTATGATGTCTAGTTTTGCATAAGACTTTTCACTTAAAAATGCTCCAGTCATTCTTGAGTTATCTTGGATTATCTGCGCTTGAGTTGATGAAAAACAAAATTTCTTGTCAGCTCATTTTCTCCTACATTTTGGATGGGGATGAAAGGAAATTTGCCATAATGACTCTGTAGGTTGTCTATTTGTGCTTAGGACTAAATATATTTTCATATTTAAAGTAGTTCCTGATTTATCTGCCCTTTACTTCACAAAATAGTTTAAATTTACAGATTTTTTGTGCGTGTGTGTGCATAACTCCTACAAATTCAGTTGGATTGAAATGAATCTTGCCATAATGTAACCCTGATATATGGTTTAAGCATAAGACTTCAGAAATTCAAAAAGCTTGGGTCTTTCTTGTATTATCTGCCCTTGAATTGATTGAAAATCACTATTTCTTTTGTGAGCAACTCGTCACATTTTGAATTGGAATAATCTGAAACTTGCAAAATAACTGTTTGGCATATATTTGTGCATAAAATCATTTTCAATTTACACTCAAAAGATCATACTATGTTGTGGCACCAGTTGTCTGTCTGTCTGTTTGAAATATATTTAGCTATCATCCAAGCTCACATTACTGACAAGCCAAGGTTACTGACAAGCCCCATTGGGCGTATATGCGCCGCTCTGCGCTCTTGTTTATTGTGGCTTCCATAGCATATGCCTACATGAGCAAGGCCCTAAGAATATTGGTAGGTGTGACTGCTGAAGTCTGACATGGTTCTTTAACATGCTTGATGTAAAGCACTGTCACAGGGGACCTTGATTTAACATCTCATCCAAAAGACAATTAGTTTGTTATTGTGCCACTCCAGGAGAGGAACCCACAATATTGACCTTCAGTCATGGCATTGACTAAGGATGATCATGCTTTAGTTTGTATTACATAATTTTTACCGTAAAAAATTGTAGAACCTTTTAATTAATTGCCAAAATATCTATATACCTGTTGATAACTCAGTGCAAAACAGTTTTAACTGTCTATAGATATATAGGCAGTTACAACTACTCATGCAGAGCAATCGATGAATTTAGATAATGTATCCTTCTTGAGAAAATGGAAAGGGTTAGGTAATAGATATATGAATAATGAATAATATACTATACAAATATTACAGATATGAAATAACAATTGTCTGGGTCAACCTGTCAATGTGTTATTACTAATTGTGCTCTTACCCTCACTTTAAGTGCAGTCATTATTCATTGAATGGGTTCACTACTCAGGGGTATGGAAATACAGATTTTATCCACTTGTCTTCGGACAAGTAAATGATTTATTGCAAATGGGGGAGGGTAGAAGAAGACCTGCTCTCTGTTGGTACAGACATCCTAACTGGTTTCGTTTAAGAAGTTGTTTTCTTGCTTTAGTTACATGTTCAGGATGAAAATAAAACTTGTCTTCAAAAAGGGTGAAATTGATAAATATTGAGAAAACATAGTTTGTTATGAAGAAAATGCCGGAAACCAGCATTTCTTTGGTCAAAAACATTTTTTCCTACCTTAAGGTATAAAAATTAGGTAAATTTAGTCTGTAACAAGATTTGTTCTGGTATTTACTTATATATGGACAAGTGGCCTAGAAAAAATTTACTAGTCTGCTAGAAGAAAAAGTCTATGTCAGACATGGGCATGGAAATTCGAAACCCCTGCATTACTGTTGCAACATATTGAACATGTGTTCACACTTTTGCTTAGGCCACAACCAGAGCAGTTTCGTTGTGTTGGACTCTCAATCCCAAATGGGGTCACAGGTCTGATCCCTGGTAATGGTAAATTTCCTTTCTGACTTTTGCCTCCCACCAATTGGTTGATATTCATATACCTATGTGGGATGAGCATTGAAAAGCTTGAACAGGTTGTACCAATAGTGCATATCAATGGCTCTGTGCAAAACAGTTATAACTGCCTATAAACATATAGGCAGTTACAACTGTTTCGTGCCGAGCCATCAATATACAGTTCTGAGGAATACAGGGAACAACCGAACAATTATTAAAAGAGACCTTTATTCTCATTTGAAAAAAAAAAGAAATAAAAAAAAGCTTGTTTGCTTTCAAATGTTGTAGAGCCATAAGCAGATAAATGTATTGAAATTTAATCACTTTTCAAGTCTCTACCAAAGCAAAGCAAATAATATCCATGAGAAAGAAAACCAAAATTGGTACAATGTATTCATTTTTTAATCCTAAATAGTAAATAACTAAGTCATGTCATTCATACATTAGATTAATTGATTATGTCATTAAGAAAAGAAGATTAAGAAGAGAGGAATATTGAATTAAAAGAACAATATACAATAATCCGAATTTCAATTGCATTGAAGATTATCCTCATATACCAGGTCAGATTAACACTACAAAACCTAATAATTCTTTTTATTTGTAAGGTATTTCGTTTAGAATCAAAAGCAAAAGTATTACTTTAGCTAGGGCATGATTTAATTTGTATCATGTTTGTATTTTGAGGGGTTAGCGCAAAACTATTGTAATGCCTATACATTTATATATTTAGCCGCGGCAATAGCGCAGTTGGTAGCACGCCGGACTTCTAATCCAGGGGTCTATATTCGCACGGGTTCGATCCACGGCTGCGGCACTTATCCTTTCCAACATTTGTCTTCCACCAATGGGTAGATAATCGTAAACCTATGTGGAATAGCAACTGGAGGCTAGGAAAGGGATGTGGTGGTAGTGCTGGTGTGAGAAGTACCAGGAATCCATCGTTAGGTGCTCCAGTCGTCGCGATATAACTGAGAGATTGTTGAAAGGGATGTAAAACCCCAATTCAAATTCAAACATTTATATATTTCAACTTCAAACTTGATCAGGATGTTTGTCTCGCCCAAAGGAAGATGCCTAATGACTGGTGGCATTCCAACTCATGTCATGGGAAAAGGAGCCTTATAGACAATTGTCTTGTCACCACTCTAGACATCACAATTTTGACTCAATCTCTTTCAAAACTTGCTGATGAATTGATGTTGCATTTTCGTAAGGAAGGACGCTTTTGATTTATTTTGGATACATACCACTGTATTTCATGGCAATAGGAGCCTTATTGTCAATGTCCTTTTTACCATTCTAGAGGTCACAATTTTTTCTCACTCTCTTCAGAACTTGTCCAGGATAATTGTCCAGTCATAAGGAAGAACCCCTTTTGATTTTGAGTGCATTTTGAGGTATATCATGGGAAAAGGAGCCCTATAGACAATTGGCATTTTCACCCTTATAGAGGTCACAATTTTGGCTCAATCTCTCCCAAACTTGTTCAGGATGAATATCTGGTCACAAGGAAGGGGCTTCATATATTTTGGATGCATTCCAAAGTATGTCAAGAGAAAAGGAGCCTAAAAAAATATAATTATAGCCACAAGATATTCCCCTCATTTGATCTGTAGATTTTGACCAGAGCCAATATGAATTTTGTGTTAAATTTCATCATGACTATCAATTGCAAAAAGCTTGGTATCTATGGAAAAGAAGCTGTAATAGCTGTTTTATCATTGGACTGATGTACGTATACACATATATACGGTTGCTAAACATTCAAAGGGTTGATCAATATGGCTGCTCAGTAAGAATGTAATTGTGATTAGAACATTTCTTTGTATTATTTCTTGAAAATAATGGACTTGCCAAAATATTGAAAAAGAGTTTATAATAATGTAGTGTTATAGGTAACGATAATGATTTTGGTGGAAAATGGGCCCTGTATTGTCATTGAATTATCTTTCAAGGCAATTTAATTTCATAAGGGAGGAGTCAAGGACACGAAGGTGAGCAATATAGGACCATCGTGGTCCTCTTGTTTGCATTTTCTCTCGATTTTTACCAGTCTAGATTTTTTAGCTCCACTGGTTGAAAGCCACTGGGGCTATTGTCATGGCGTTGTGTCCGTCGTGCCATGTGTGCATGGGTGCGTTCGGTCGTAAACTTTTTCTTTAAAAATCTTCTCCTCAGATACTACTGGATGAATTTCAACCAAACTTCACAGGAATGATCCTTGGGTGACCCTCTTTCAAAGTTGTTCAAGAAATTTTGATCCAATGAAAAACATGGATTTAATGGGCATGGCTAATTTCCAAATATGGTAAAAAGTGAGTTTTCTCAGATTCTAATTGATGGATACCAATTAAATTTTACATGAATGATCCTTTGGTGACCCTTTTTCATTCTACAAAAATTAATTGTGATCGGATAGAAATTATGCATTTTATGGGCGGAGGCCATTTCTCTATATGTTATGTAGTGGAAACTTTGAAAATCATTTTCTCATAATCTAACAGATGCATATCAACCAAATTTCACTGGAATGATCCTAGAGTGACCCTTTATCAGTCTACCAAAGATTATTGTGATTCGATGAAAAATATGTATTTTATGGGCGGAGGTCATTTCTCTATATGTTACATGGTGGAAACTTTGAAAATCATTTTCTCAGAATCTAATTGATTGATATCAACTTAATTTCACCAGAATGATCCTTGAGTGACCCTCTTTCAGTCTACCAAAAACTATTATGATCTGATGAAAAATATGTATTTTATGGGCGGAGATCATTTCTCAATATGTTAAATATGGAAACTTTGCAAATCATTTTCCAAGAATGTAACTGATGGATATCAATGAAACATTTTGGTATGTTATTTGGGTGACCCATTATCATGCAGCCAAAAATTATTTTGATTGGATGAAAAATATGTCTTTTATGGGCGGAGGTCATTTCTCTTTGTTATTTAGTTGAAACTTAAAAAATCATTTTTAACATCAGTAAAACCCAAAATATCTAAAAATCTAGTCAAAACTCTTAATCGTTTTTACAAGAATTTCAAGCCTGTGGAGCGACTCAAGCCATTCATGGCTTTCTAGTTAGGTAAAAGCAAGAATTTTACCATCAGTATTTATCCTTACCATTATCGTTTGGTTTGCAATTTTTCAACTTTCGGTTGTTTTTATGTCAAATTACAAAAACCTTTGCATCATGTATTGGAAAAGTTGACTTTGTCTACACTTGGTGTCTGTCAACTTTAAAACTTTCTGCAGCAGTTGTCTGTCTTTTGATGTGTTAATATTTTGATGTGTTAATATTTAAAGAGTCACCATGATAAATGGGTTAATTATTGGAAAATCTGTTGCTATGGAGTCGTCAACCTACATACAACAAAGAGACAGGATGTCATTTAGAGCAGATGTTTTTGCGACGCTGATTCACTCCTGCATTGTTATTCTGATTCTGTTTACCAGTGGAAACTGCGTATGTCTACAGTGATTCAATGATGAAATATTTGACCCAACTTAATATAATATGCATTTTGCAATATTATTTTGGAAATCTCTTAATTCGAGAGATCTACTTTTCTGAGAACAGAGCAAATTATGAGACACAATACCTTATTTCTCCTAATGATTGCTTACATGAGTTACACAAGTTCATGCATAAATCCAGCCTTCTCCTAGGTGTAAACTTTTTTTCAAATTATACCCTATATACACATACACTTGCAAATGGTTTGTATGATTTTGTTATCTTTAACACAGGGCACAGGCTAGGTCGCACAGATGTCAGACCTTTCCATGTAATATTGATTAAAATATGTTTTTCATGGTTGTATTATACATGTAATGGTCAAATGACAAGCAAAACAGCAAAACTACTGCTTTATTCAAAGTCTCTGATGAATTACTACTAGCCATATTAGTGTGGCCAGAAATTAATGGTAAAAATATTTCTCCTTTTATTTAACATTTTGAAGAGAAAAAATCATGTTACTGTTGGTGCTATACAACACCTTGCCTTGATATATTATATTTGGACTGCAGACAATTGTAAGATTATTTGTTATTATTAAATCATTTACAAAAGTCAGTGTGTTTGCATCATCAACAAAGTTGTTTTCCTTTTATCAATAAGGATGTAAAATATGACCAGATACTCCTAGACATTTCAATTAGGTAAAAAAGAGAATAAGAGAATTTATTGATTTGAAACCTTTTTCAAATATTTTAGAGCCTCAATTTTAACAATGCAAAATGGTATAAAAATCATGATGCCAGCAAAATCATGATTAATAATATGACTTGCGTGGTGGGAATTAAATACATGTAACTCTATTGAATATTTTTCTAAGAACAAAAGTGTAATTACACTAGTGGAATGACAATGCAAAATGAGCTAAGAACGGATAGAAACATTCTATTTTAGAAAAGGATGTCATTTTGCATTTGCTGACATCATTTCACAAATGGCATTATATATGTTTGGCAGAATTATTTGAAATGAAATAAATATCTGAAATTAACTTGTTTTATTGCAAAATTTCAGGTCTAGTCTTCTGTTTATAGATGATTTATTAAAAAATTGTTATCCAATGAACACTCAATTTATGTGCTTAAATTAAGATAGTCATAGCCTGAAAGATGTTCAGTAAAATTTGCTTTAAGCAACCTTTATTAGGACCTGCAAAAAGGGGTTGTTTAAAGAAAATGGCTGCTAAATACATGTTTTTTCAAAAGAAATATTCTTTTTTATTGAAAATGCAAATTATTTCGAGATTCTTAATAATCCCATGTTATAAAAAAACTGAATAGAATTTCATTGAGACGATTCTAGTGAGTTGTGATAACATAAAATTAATTTTTGATAATTTTTAGACAAACAATACCTATACTTTAAGATATTTTGATGTATAGAAGGAGTTTCTGAAAACAGTTGATGAATGTAAATGGCTGTTTAATAGACATGGTCACTGGAGCAAGATTGACTGTGATTTGTTAAATGTGCTATGAATTTTGAATCTCTGAGGGATTTTCTCAGAATAAAAATTTTTATGGTAGTTTCCTATATATATGATAAGAGTGATACCCTAGTGCTGTATAGCATTTACCCTAATTATGTTTGCATCAGGTTCATTAAGATGTACTGTGTTATTGCATCATGCAGTGGTCAGTTTGTATGATTGCATCACTCTGTCAGATGGACAAGACTGGACAACTTTATTATGTTGACCACACCTCCACTATTGGTCAATATTGGTCAATTGACTGCAGTCAAGATTTAATTGATAGGTGCATTCAAATATTGAATACCAATTGTATGACCAATCTAGGTGTAATTGGTATTGCTGCAGTGCATTCAGAGTGTAAATATTTTTGTACTAACAGTTTTGAATTATTCATAAGTCCTTTGGCATAATTGCCTTAGTGACATTTAGAAAGCACAGGCTTTTCTACGCCACAAGTATCTGTATTTGTACTGAATAGTTCACATTCCTTGAAGGAGTAACAAGTTCATTATTTGGTAACCTAGATTAAACAGAGTGGAATTATATAAGATTTGTTTGCTTACTTATTGTTAATCTTTAATCTCTGTTAAATGTGCCTTAAATGGATTTGACAACAGTTATGTATGCAGAAATACACATGTACTTGTTTACATTGAGGTCAATATGAACTAGTGACCTACTGGGCTGTACTAGCTACATTGTGATTGGACAAAACCTATTGTGAACTTAGTTGTCATTGGTTACAGATGGTGCTTAATTGAAAATAATAATTGGAATACTGTGTGATGTTTACATGAGCTATTAATGCAAGGGAGAGTGATCAGAGAGGAATATAAATAAAGCTTTTTGTGACAAGAGAAGGGAAGAATACAATATATAGACAAGATGGCTTTTAGAAAGGCCTTGTAGTGTTTAATTCTTGGCAAGAAGAATGAAGAACGAGAGAATTGCATCACTTCTAAAATACAGAATCTTTGTTACGGATAAAAATGTTAGGAAATTAGAAATAACTTCTGGTGACTGATTTATTTGTGAAAAAATACATATGAATTTATTTGAATATTGTATTTGTTAAGTTTGTAACAAACAAATAGTGCTATAAATTATTGAACATAAGCATAATTAAATGATTGATATACTGCTAAAGTTATTTGATCTGATTCCTTATTGACTCATAAAAGACAATATCTTGAAATCCCATGTTGTGATTTTGACAATCCTTATTATGCTATTTAAATGACAAAAAGGCTGATTAAGCTAAGAAATCAAAGTATCAAGGAAATAATTTGTGAAAATATAAAAAATCAAAATGGTTGACCCAAGTGATGAGTTTGTGCTTATCAGTAATGTAGATGGGACGTTCTACACCCTGGAACAGAATGCTGAGACAAAAACAATTGATATTTATCAGTTATTGTTGGGTAAGTTTTGGTTATGTCTGTGGAATATTTCTTCTTTTGAGTTAAAAAGTTAGTGTTGAAAATGGGGTTGGAGTTAGGGGAACAAACTTAAACCTTAATTATTGCTCTGGTTAAACATAAGATAATTACTTGAAACCTTGCATATCTGTTCACTATCAAAACAGCTTTCTATTCTATGGAGGAGAATATTTTTAAGACCATCTTCAGTTTAGCTTGTGTCAGAGAAAATCAGCAATATCGTTGACATCTTATAGTATTCATATATTTGAAGCATCAAGGAAAAGCTTTGAAATTTTGTAATATTTCTGGTAGTCTAAAGGATTTCACTTGAAACCTAGAATATTCTGCTTTGACAGGAGGTATCGACAAAGATCAGCCTGCTCATATGTGCAGTCTGATCTAAGTCTTTACCATTTAGTTTTCCTTTACAAACCAGAAAAGTTTATAAATATTTATTTCTGAAATTGATACTGACTCATAATTATTACATCCAGAGCTTTTAGCACTTGGATTCTAATTTTTCTAAAGTCTTTATGGCAAGTATTATTGCTTTTCTGCTGAATAAAAACCTAGGCAAAATTACAATTAAAAATCAAAGTGCTGAGGGCACTTGATTGACTAATTTTTAGTCAGAATTTATTTTGAAAATTTATTTTTCAACTTTTCTTGATTAAATGTTGAAATAAGTAGGTAGACTAAGATCAGAATGCACATTTGTGCAGGCTGGTCTTTGTCTATACCTCCTGTCAAAGCAGGATATTCAAGGTTCAGTATGACAAGGGTTAAGATTACTTCAGGATAAGAAAGGATATTATTAGCATCTTGAGTAATAAAATTTTACTGTGGTTACCTTTTGAGATTTTTATCCTGTCTAATTGTAACCCAAATTGACAATTTTAGTCTATTTTCATCATATCTGATTATCTGATACAGTTTGAAGTTAAATTCTTTTGTTTCATATAGATTATGAATCATATAAAAAAAGCTAAAACAAAAAATGTGCCCTCATCATTATATAACTGTTTATTACTTGTTACCAAATAGAGGCTGTAAGGTATCAAAGAATGCGAGATTAAATTCATATTTAATGTTTGTTTATTTTCAACAAAGAATGGAAATAAAAGTTGTAGCCAGATTAAGGATTATCATTCATCATTTCACGTTGACAAGGGGTATTATTTTTGGTGAGGTATTTTATAAAGTATTGAAAATATTTCCTTTCCCATGAAGATTCTACCATAGAGGTTAATGCATAATACAATATATAAAATTTTACAGCATGAAGGCCCCTTTTCTATGACTCATTATATCGTTATATGTCCATAACGCAATAAGGAAAAATCTGGGAAAATTCAAAGGATTTGAGTGGAGTTGAGGCTATTGAATGCTTCAATCTTTGATGAATTTTCACCAGTTCTAAGAGGTTATCCAACATTATCGGGTACAATACTGAATTCTATTGGATTAGTGAGTACCCTGCAAAACTAGCCTATTTTTGACAAGGCGATAGCCAGGTCAAAATATAGACTGGTTTTGCAGGGTATGAATCCAATGAATTGAGTATTGTATTCAATCATGTTAAATTTCACACCATACACTGATAGTTCAACAATTAATGATTTACGTTATTGAGAGAGACAAACGGAATAGACCCAAAAATGATCCGGTAAAGGGCGTCAAATGCAAGTCACTATGAACATGGTGAAATTGAAACATACATTTGTTCTAAAAATGAGAATGCATGTGAAATGTTTATTTCAAGAGTCAAGTTGGTTAACTTAATGATTCTAATTCATGTATGTAATTGAGATTAAACACATTGACTACCCGTCTTCATTTGAAAAATTCGTTTTCATGTGAACAAACAATATTCTAAAATTATGAAATAACAATAATTTTGTGCCCCTCTATGTCACTTGCATTCTTCTTTTACTTGTTAAACAATGTAACAAATGATAAAATGAAGAATCTTCTCAATACCTCCGAACAGAGGTTTTGATACTTCGAAAAGGCTTCGAAAAGTGGCGATATTGGCATTTGGCTGCTTAAGCCTTGATGTTGGTGTTGCAGACATCACCATTGTGCTGCTAAAATCTTTTTTAACAGTTTGCCATGTGATAACTTGATATTATTTAAGTCATTCAGAAACTGAGTGTTTGCACTCGCATCTGGTGCTCTTGTTTCACATTATGTTTTCCTCATAAATGTATGAAATGAATTCCCACTTCAAAAATTTGCAGAAACTTCTGTCAGTTCATGTTAAACTAAAAGTTTATGTATGGTGAGCCTTGAACTATTTGGTAAAAATGTGTCATTGCCTTGACTGTATGGTTTCCTCTTTTAGAGTTATGTGCCATAATCATTTATCATTATCTATTCTTATTTCAGAGACAGCCCCAGAGAGTCGACCACGAAAGGATCCAAATCGCCATGTCAACAAAGAGACCCAACAGGTGAAAGCGGAGCTGTACGAGTATTTACGGCAAGTCAGAAAGTCCACAGCTCAAGACTTTGTTAAACAGACACAAACCTTGGTGGACAGATTGTATCAAAACTTGGACATGCCTGTCGACGATCTATCTGAAATGGTTCTCGACTTTTACCAAGACTTGTCAGAGAGGACAGAGGCAAATCCAATATACAAAGGTGACGTCTTTTTCTCTAGATAAGAGTAGTAAAGCCATCATAAATTTGATTTTTTGTACCAAAACCTTATGTTGATACTCTCATCAAGATGATTATAATGAGTAGGTTTACTAGCAACATTACCTTCTCCTTGGTTTTTTATGCCTCACCATAAATGATATTGGGGACTTTTTGTTTTTATTGTGTCTCTGTCTGATGGATCTGTTTGAAAGGGTCTGAATTTTATCAAGACTTCTTAGAGAGCACAGGATCAAATCAAAAAAACAAAAGTGAGGTCTCTAACTCTTACTTAATTGAAGATATTGATTTCTTTCAATCAAGAGAGACATTGCTTTGATGACCTTGAACTGAAAATGTCATCATTTACAGCTCCACTGGCCAAAGGCCACTGGGGCTATTATCATGGCGTTGTGTCCGTTGTGCGTGTGTCCGTCTGTCTGTCTGTGTGTGCGTCCAGTTGTAAACTTTTCTTTAAAAATCTTCTCCTCAGAAACTACTGGATGAATTTCAACTTCACAGGAATGATCCTTGGGTGACTCTCTTTCAAAGTTGTTCAAGAAATTTTGATCAAATGAAAAACATGGATTAAATGGGCGCTGCCAATTTCCAAATATGGTAAAAAGCGAGTTTTCTTAGATTCTAATTGATGGATACCAATCAAATTTTATATGAATGTTCCTTGGGTGACCCTTTATCAGTCTACAAAAAATTATCGTGATTGGATGAAAAAATATGGATTTTATGGGCAGAGGTCATTTCTCCATATGTTATATAGTGGAAACTTTGAAAATCATTTTCTCAGAATGTTATCGATGGATATCAACCAAATTTCACTGGAATGCTCCTTGAGTGACCCTTTATCAGTGTACCAAAAAATTTTGTGATCGGATGGAAAATATGTATTAAATGGGCGGGGGTCATTTGTCTATATGTTATATAGTGGAAATTTTGAAATAACTGATGGATATCAATCAAACTTTATTGGTATGATCCTTGGGTGACCCATTATTATGTAGCCAAATATTATTGTGTTTGGATGGAAAATATGTCTCTTATTGGCGGTCATTTCTCTATTTATTATATAGTGGAAATTTTGAAAATCGCTTTCAATATCAGTAGAACAACCCAAAATATCTAAAAATCTAGTCAAAACTTTTATTTGCTATTACAAGAATTTCAAGCCTGTGGAGCAACTCAAGCCGTTCATGGCTTTCTAGTTTGTACTCCATTGTAAGCACACATATGTTTAGGTTAGCCATAGTAAAAGATCTGTATGTTGGTCATTTGTCGAAGGCATCTTTTCCTTCCAAATCACTCTTGTCAATTTTATAGTCAAACTGGGCTGGAATGTTTCATGACTGACCATTCTCATTTTTTTTGAAATTTAATTGTTCTATGAAAATGGGCGATGCAGGGTGAGGCTTATTTTCACTTTGAAACATTAAAAAAATTCCCTTCAAACCACTTCATACCACTGTCATTGCGCAGTTGGTAGCGCTTCTGACTCAGACTGTCAATCTAGAGGTCCTGTGTTCGATCCCCGATGGCAGCACTTATTCTTTCCAACTATTTGTCTCTCACCAATGGGTTGATAATCATAGACCTATGTGAGATAGCAGCTGGAGGCTAGGAAAGGATGTGATGGTTGTATTGGTGAGAGAAATACCAGGACTTCATTGTTAGATGCTCCAGCCTCAGCAATATAACTGAAAAAAATGTTGAAAGCGGCGTCAAACTCCATTTATTAAATCAATAAAACCATCAATTTAATCCAAACCTGGAATAAATAAGCATGGTGTGACCCTTGTTGCACAGTTTGGCTTATTTTTTATCTAATAAATTTTTAAAAATCTCCCCCTCCCAATCAAGTCTTTACCAATATCAAACAAGTAAAGAAACAAGCCTTACAGGGTCCTTCTCTAAATTTGTAAAATTTCAAAACTGTAAAATTATGATCTTTAAATGTAGGCATGACATGATGGGAATTATTTTCACCTAGAAATCTTTCTGAACCAGGGGCCCGCTTTACCAAACATCTTATTATGATTTTTTGCTTAGGTCAAAATTTTAAGTTGCTTATAGATTAGTAACTGAAAATGGAAATTGAAATTCTGCCAAGCATTATCTCACAGAAATTGTCTTTTAAAGACGATTGGGATGAGATATTGCAAGACAAAATCAAACAATGATTGAAAACACCAGGTACTATTTGTGATTTTGACTTATGATTACCGGTATTTTTTTTTGTAAGAAGTTTAGTAAAACTAGCTCCAGTTCCAGAAATTTGGTAGTCTTCTTTATTCTTGAAATTTTTAAGAACAAAGTAAGTCATTGAAGCCATAAAGGCCCTCTTGAGGTTTTCTTGTTGGGTGATTGGTGACAATTGGTGATAACTTTCCCATTACCCATGCCAGGGCTTTTTCCAGGTATTTTGGGAAAGGGCCCCTGGCCCCAAATTGGGAAAAAAAATATGGAGAAAACCCTTAAATTGGGAAAAAAATAAAACTTGTATAAATTGTAACATTTGCTTTAATAATCAAATTAGCTTATACACAACCCATGACACTCAAGTCTTTAAAGTACAGTTTCCTTTTTTTTGGCTCTGAATTCATTACACAGTCATCCAACTTTGAACTGGGTGGGTCTATCTATAACAATAATTATTAAGTTTTGTAAGGTGTTTTAGGTGAGAGAACTTCAAATAGGTGTACATATATTCAAGTGACTGAATCCACAGGTAGCCAACACAGGTGTGGATAGTGTAATATTACCAAACATTAACCACAAAAAGACATAATATTAACATTTTTTATCAAAATGATAATATTGACTATATTATATATTTTCATAAAAAGATTTACATAATATTTTTTAATGGTTAATTTTAACACCATCCCCACCCGTTTTGGCTACCTGTGACTGAACCCAGATCTCTGTTAATGCTAAACGGTAGAAAATTCAATGGCTTGTTTGTTCACTAGTCACTTGATCAGAAGAACTGGACTCGAAAAAAGTTACGGGGTCATAAATAGGGCATGACTATTTACATTGCTGGTCGAAGGTTTTAGGGAATTGTTGTCGCCTATATCAGTTACGGTTGAACAGCCGAAGTAATCAACTATCAAACAAGATTTGGAATGGCATTTTCAAAGTCTCTTCATGAAAGATGAATCTACTATTGTATGAGCCCAACATCGCAAACTTAATTCATATTTCCCCGCTTTTATAATTCCGCCGTTGTTGACATCGTCGCTTAGACAACAAAACTACGATCTTTCATTTGTTATTAGCTCACCTGAGCACGAAGTGCTCAAGGTGAGCTTTTGTGGTTAGGTGGATGTCCGTCGTCCGTCGTCAGTCGTCCGTCGTGCGTCGTGCGTCGTCCGTCGTCAACATTTGCCTTGTATGCACTCTAGAGGCCACATTTTTTGCCCGATCAACCTGAATTTTGGTCAGAATGATTGTCTTGATAAAATCTCGGACGAGTTCGAAATTGGGTCAACTGGGGTCAAAAACTTGGTCACAGGGTCAAATCATAGAAAAACCTTGTATGCACTGTAGAGGCCACATTTTTTGCCCAATCAACCTGAATTTTGGTCAGAATGATTGTCTTGATAAAATCTCGGACAAGTTCGAAATTAGGTCAACTGGGATCAAAAACTAGGTCACAAGGTCAAATCATAGAAAAACCTTGTATGCACTCTAGAAGCCACATTTTTTGCCCAATCAACCTGAATTTTGGTCAGAATGAATGTCTTGATAAAATCTTAGACGAGTTCGAAATTGGGTCAACTGGGGTCAAAAACTAGGTCACAGGGTCAAATCTTAGAAAAAAAGTGTATGAACTCTAGAGGCCACATTTTTTGCCCAATCAACCTGAATTTTGGTCAGAATGATTGTCTTGGTAAAATCATGAATGAGTTCAAAATTGGGTCAACAGGGGTCAAAAACTAGGTCACAGGGTCAAATAATGGAAAAACCTTGTATGCACTCTAGAGGCCACATATTTTGCCCCAAAAACCTGAATTTTGGTCAGAATGATTGTCTTGATAAAATCTCGGACGAGTTTGAAATTGGGTCACCTTGGGTCAAAAACTAGGTCACAGGATCAAATCTTAGAAAAACCTTGTATGCACTCTAGAGGCCACATATTTTGCCCCAAAAACCTGAATTTTGGTCAGAATGATTGTCTTGATAAAATCTCAGACAAGTTTGAAATTGGGTCAACTGGGGTCAAAAACTAGGTCACAGGATCAAATCTTAGAAAAACCTTGTATGCACTCTAGAGGCCACATTATTTGCCCAAAAAACCTGAATTTTGGTCAGAATGATTGTCTTGATAAAATCTCGGACAAGTTTGAAATTGGGTCAACTGGGGTCAAAAACTAGGTCACGGGGTCATTTCATAGAAAAACCTTGTATGCACTCTAGAGGCCACATTTTTTCCCCAAAAAACCTGAATTTTGGTCAGAATGGTGATCTTGATGCAGTTCTTGATTTATTTAATTGGGTCAACAGGGGTCAAAAACTAGGTCACATGGTCAAATCTTAGAAAAACCTTGTATGCACTCTAGAGGCAACATTTTTTGCTGGATCAACCTGAAATTTGATCAGAATGATTGAATTGATGCAGTTTTTGATGAGTATGAGATTGGGTCAACTGGGGTCAAAAACTAGGTCACGGAGTCAAAAAATGGAAAATCCTTGTAAGTCAATTGTACGTCAACCTGAACATTGTAAAAAAGGTATTATCAAGTTGTACACAGGCAGAAGAATATTGAAAAAAATTAGACAGTTCATTCAGGTGAGCGATTAAGGGCCACTATGGCCCTCTTGTTAAAAACAGTAAAGCTATACGAAAATATGCGTATTTTTGGGAGATTGGGTTCCCGCGATCCGAAGACTTACCGAGTTACCGCTATCGTATGCGGGAACCAAATTATCGATTTATTCGTATTTGACTAGCTTTACAAGAATGGTTATTCGGCACTTATACATGTCGTACTTTGAAATTTTTATCGTTTCCAAATAACGTTGAGCACATTTTTTACTTTTCTATTCTTCCTTAGAAAAAAGAAATTCAAAAATGGAACATAGCTTTGGGAAATTTTTTATTCAAATTGGGAAAAAATGGGGCCGTTTTGGATTGGGAATGGGGCCGAAATTCGGCCCCGCAGGAATAGGCGAAAAAGCCCTGCATGCTATACAGCATCTTTTTTTTAATTATAATTTTCACATTTTATGCTTGAGGGTTTCACATTTTGTAAATTAATTATAATGGGTCATTTTACAAAATATGAAAATTGAAATTCAATTATAATTTCACATTTTATGCTCGAGGGTTTTCCACAATTACCCATATTAATTCGTTTTACAAAATGTGAAACCTTCAAGCATTTAATAGCTACCTGAACTGATGGTCAGCTGATGCTCTGTAATTGATTTTATGTAACCTCACTACTAGTGAATGAGTGTCAGCATTGTTGTGTTTTTTTTAGAAAAATAGTAACTTTAGAAGGAGAAGATAAATAGGGGAAAAATTTTAGAAATGGTCCAATTCAGTTATTGAAAAGAAATTATTAATGTTTGAGCAGAATTTCGAAAGCATAAGTCAAGCACAAAAATTTGCTTAAGGGTTTCAATTGAAGTGGAATTTTTTGTATATAAATGGTAAATGTTTTTATGCCCCATCACTGCCGATTTATTTTATGAGTAATGTCTGTCTGTATTTTCGTTGGAAAGTCAAAAACTTGACTAGAAAATTATTTTCTAGTAAATTCAAACTAATTAAAGGAACAATACATGTACTCATAATTTAGTTTAAAATTTCATAAACATGCATTCATTTATTAACTTACAAGGATCATTTTATTTAGGTCAAGGTAAACATTTCAACTTTGATACTAAAAAACAAAAACTTGACCCGAAAACTTTACCTGTAAACTCAAACTTTTTGTGTTACTCTAATCAAGGAAAAAATAAAGTTATGGCATGATGATAAATTTCACAATCCAATGGCAAAGTCATGAAGATTGTGGGCCTGTAATAGTTCCGCAATGTTAAAGAAGTAATGAACTTTAACAGTCTTAACCAAGGTTTCCTTATGATTTTCATTAGGAAATCTCAGTCAACATTGGGCAGAGGAACAGATAAGAGGGGGTTAAGCCAGTCTAAAATCTTTATTTCTAAATGAACCCCTATGATGTAGGTTCTCATTTGAATCGTCTTGACAAGACAATTCCAATGAGTACCAACAACATAGAATTTGAGCTATAATATCTGAAATATTGTGATCTAAAATCCAAAATACCCCTTCTATCTGTAGCTCTGATTGGGGAAAGATCATGTGTTCTGAAATGTTGCAGAACCATTACAGGTCCACTACCTAAAACAAGGTTAATGTCATTAAACAAGGTAAATCAAGAGGAATAATTTTGGTTTTTGGATATAAGTGTACCATGAACACATCTGAACAGATGACGTTAATATACCGTTCACAAAAAGTAGAGGATATTGTAAGTTTGATTTGTGGTATTCTCGTTAGCATTGGCATCTAAACATTATCAGGGCCCCGTTTTTGAATCATCAAAAACGAAGCCTATTGTTTGATATCGTGACAATATCTGACTATTAGACACAGGGTTTAACAGCAGTCTCGACTCACATTCTTCTGGTTTCCAGCATACCATTGACTCACTTATGGTGAGCTTTAATTTGACCGTACTTTATCCAAACAAATTGTGATGCGAATACATGATAGAGAGAAACACCAAATAATTTTTCTCGAAGTTATGCTGAACTAAAGTAAGAATTTCCATTACAACATACGCCATGTTAAAATTAGCGCTATACACCCCTCTTCTTAAATGCTAAATTTGAAGGACATGTTTAGCAGAAAAGGGGATTCCATAACTACCATATTGCCATGAGACAACTGCTAGTTGGCCAGAAATAAGTTAGATTGTCCTAAATTGTTTGCAACAACAATAACCTTATGGATTAACAGATTATCCCCTACTTTTTGTGAACAGTATATATTTTGTATCTCTGTATTGCTGGAAACTAGATAGGAATGTTGTGTCCTTTCATTACAGATGTGAGCCCTGAAGTTGGTGAAGGACTGTTAGATTATGCCGAGAAGTATGTCACCATCAAAATGTACAACCACTTGTTTTGTCCTCCAACAACAGACGATGAGACAAAAGATTTACAAATACAGCATCAGATACGTAGTTTACACTGGGTCACAGCCCAACAGCTTGATACTCTGATGAACGAAAACGATGTAGAAACTAGAACTCATGTTGATCAATCTATAACAGGTATGCTGGTTCTAATTTGTTGTAAAAATAACAGAGTGTAAATTCGTATCAAAAGTATAAATTGAAAAGATTGGACAATCAAATCTTACGAAGAATTAAATGCAACTGAAGCATGGCTGAAAATAACTGATGTGGGACAGTGTTGAACCCACATTAGAATAGAAATATTTGGTTTACAAGTCTAATGCACTTACCACCGAGCCAAAGAACATATTCCCTGACACAGGTGTAAGGCATTGTTTTTAAACGATAAAAGTTATGCAGAACGGTGAGAGTAGTCTCCCATAACACAAATAAAACATTTGAAATAGAATGGAGTTTAGGCCAAAAAAAGCATGCATTTTAGTTAATGTCATTAAATCTCTACCATTTAGTGCTAGGGAAGATCCTAAATTAAAGAACTGCAGTTAAAATCTCTTAATTGCTACCCTGATAATACTAACTTTATTCTTAATTGCAACTTATGCTCTGTACAAACAGGGTTTGATACTAACTTCTATAAGTAAGGAGTCCAGAGGAATCTCAAATAACGAAATCAAGGAGACCAAGATGGAAGTAACAAGTCCAAATTTATAAAATGTGGAAAATAAAGTGGTAAAGAAGAAATTGTCTTTTACAAGCAATTTCTTCTTTTCTACAATATTAACTCCAAAATAAGAAGCTTCATTTGTAAATAAAAAAAAGAAAGAATGTTTTCTGTTTAAACTTTTGTTCGGGAAAGTAAAACAGAAAATGCTCTGACGATATTCTCATATGATGAAGAAGTCTGTCATTCAGACTCCTAATTCGCAAAATGAGGGAGTCCTTCTTTTGGAATAATGAGTCTTGGACTCCCCTTAGTGTTGAACCCTGCACAAACAATAGAACTAAAGAGAAAAGCTCTTGTTAATAGCAACTTTGGTTTATTGCAACAATTTTTTTTTTTAAAAATTGGAATTGGGATGTATAGGATTCTTTTGAACTTTATTTGCAGGCCCTTAAGACTTGGAATTTGTATTTTGTTGGTTGATCTGAACCCCAAGCTGGTAATGTTTATGTCATAATTTCTATTTGTGACCTGTCACGCAAAAAGGGACTATCTGGGTAGTGCGTAAATTATCGACTCTAACCAGCCTGCGCAAACTGCACAGACTGGTTAGGGTAGAAACTAATGGCATATGACTCATTTTCTGAATCTAGAATGTTCAACCTACCTTGCTGTGAAAGAATTTTTGAAATACGCCTTTTGGTTAACCTGTACTGGACCAAATCCCTTTTTCAAATATTCATATGAAGGAGTTCCCTGATTGGTCACATTTATTTCCTGTCATTGTGTATAAATGATACTGAATATTTGTCTTTATTTTTTCAGAAATTATAGAAATGAACTCAAAGAAAGCACCCCAAGACAAACTAGCGTGTGTAGTACGATGTTGTAAACATATATTTGAAATTCTCAGACTTTCCAAAGAGGGACCAGCCAATGCTGATGATTTCCTACCAGCATTAATTTACATTGTTCTTAAAGCAAACCCTCCACTACTGCAGTCAAATATACAGTTTATCACTAGGTTTTCAAATCCTAGTCGACTCATGAAGGGTGAAGCTGGGTATTACTTCACAAACTTGGTGAGTGAACTATCCACTTCTATATTTGAAATTTTATTAACTCTTGTCATGCTGCATAAAAAGATCTTTGCAAAATTGCAACAAAATCAAAGTGCTCAAAGCATTAATTGTGAGTAGGTAATCATTTTGAAAATAAATAATTTCAGCTTTTATCAATTCATAAAAGGCAAAACAGGTGGTATAGACAAAGATCAGACTGCACTTATGTGCAGACTGATGTTTGTCTATAGCTCCCTCCAAGGCAGGAATATTCCGGGTTCAGCATGACAAGGGTTAATAGAAAAAAGTTCAAAGGTTGACTAAAGAAATCAAAGGCAGGGTACAGTCAATCTTGCTCAAACGACCATGTCTATTAGGTAACCATTGTCAAAATTCTCAACTTTAAAGCAAAATATCTTTAAAAGTTAATTTTATTGGTCTTAAAATGATTTTCACTGAATCCTTTGTTGTTAAAACTCCTTAGAATCGTCTCATTGAAATGATTCTGTTGAGTTCTAGCAATAAAGGATTTTTTAGAAATGTGTAATTACAGACACATTCACTCAAATGTATGTCTTATGTTTGTAACCTATATGTCTTCTAAGCAACAATTCTCTTAAACAACCTCTTTTTTTGTGGTCCCTTAAGTGGTCGCCTTACACATATTTTACTGTACTGTTTTACAAGCTTCATATGGAAACATTCTAATGCAGTAGTTGGAAAAAAATGGTTCTTGGATGTATACCAACAAGTTAAAATTTCAAGAAACATAATTGAAAGAACTAAGACATTGAAGTTGACTGTTTTGGAACAAATCTTGTCATTATCCTGTCGTAGGTGTTGTTGGTAGAGTTGACATTTATTAAGCTTGCCCATGTCCCTGCTATCATTTTCACTGGAAATTGGGCATATCAAGGAGTCAGCGCACACTATTGTAAGTGCCTATAGATTTATAGGCATTTACAACAGTGTTGCGCTAACTACTTGATATGTATTTACCACTTACAAGAGCCATACATACTATTAAGGGGAAGAAGTCTAAATGTAGTTTTGAATGAATTTAGTTCCTTTTTATCCCCTCCCCCTTCTTATCCCCTCCCCCCTTCTTCATAATTATACCATCTGTTGGTCTGTCTGAAAAAAACTGCAGACAAATCATTTTTAGCTCCACTGGCTGAAAGCCACTGGGGCTATTGTCATGGCGTCGTGTCCGTCGTGCGTCCGTCCGTCCGTGCGTGTGTGCGGTCGTAAACTTTTCTCTAAAAATCTTCTCCTCTGAAACTACTGAATGGATTTCAACCAAACTTCACAGGAATGATCCTTGGGTGACCCTCTTTCAAAGTCGTTCAAGAAATTTTGATCCAATGAAAAACATGGATTCAATGGGCGTGGCTAATTTCCAAATATGGTAAAAAGTAGGTTTTCTCAGATTCTAATCAATGGATACCAATGAAATTTTACATGAATAATCCTTGGGTGACCTTTGATCAGTCTACAAAAAATCATTGTGATCGGATTGAAAATATGCATTTTATGGGCGGAGGTCATTTCTCTATATGTTATATAGTGGAAACTTCCAAACTCATTTTCTCAGAATGTAACCGATGAATATCAACCAAATTTCACTGGAATGATCCTTGAGTGACCCTTTATCAGTCTACAAAAAATCATTGTGATTGGATGAAAAATATGCATTTTAAGGGCGGAGGTCATTTCTCTATATGTTATATAGTGGAAACTTCCAAACTCATTTTCTCAGAAATTAACTGATGGATATCAACCAAATTTCACTGGAATGATCCTTGAGTGACCTTTTATCAGTCTACAAAATCATTGTGATTGGATAAAAAATATGTATGTTATGGGCGGAGGTCATTTCTCTATATGTTATATAGTGGAAACTTTGAAAATCATTTTCTCAGAATGTAACTGATGGATATCAACCAAATTTCACTGGAATGATCCTTGAGTGACCTTTTATCAGTCTACAAAAAATTATTGAGATTGGATGAAAAAAATGCAATGTATGGGTGGAGGTCATTTCTCAATATGCTAAATAGTGGAAACTGTGAAAATCATTTTCTCCAAATGTAACTGATGGATATCAATCAAACATTTTTTGTATGATCTTTTGGTGACCCATTATCATGCAGCCAATTTTTTTTTTATTTGATGGAAAATATGTCTTTTAATAACGGAGGTCATTTCTCTATCTGTTATATAGTTGAAACTTTGAAAATCATTTTCAACATCAGTAGAACCCCAAATATCTAAAAATCTAGTCAAAACATTTTTTTGCTTTTACATGAATTTCAAGCCTGTGGAGTGACTCAAGCCATTCATGGCTTTCTAGTTTAACATCAGTAGAACTCAAAATATCTAAAAATCTAGTCAAAACTTTTTTATTGCTCTTACAAGAATTTCAAGCCTGAAGCGACACAAGCCATTCATGGCTTTCTAGTTATGTAACTCGACACTTTTTGCCCAACAATAACTTTTTTTGAAATGAGAGTTCTTATTAATACACATCGTATAAGGTCAAGGTTGTCTTCCAACTCAATTATCAAGGTCGAACTTTTGAGAAATTGCCATTTTAGGGGCATAATTGTTTTAAGAACACATCTATTCAACTTGTAATTACAGCTCTGACAATTTTAAGAGAATTTTTAAGCTAATACAAACACAATTTTACTGTATATTTTCAGTGCTGTGCAGTATCATTCATTGAGAACATTACAGCTGAATCCCTGGCTTTAACCCAGCACGAGTTTGACAGATACATGTCTGGTGAAGCGATTCCTCCATCAAGTGGGAACCAGTATATGTGTGAAGGACTTCGTCTGATGTATGACAACATGAAAACGCGAGCCGATCTCAGACAGAGACAGGAAAAAGTCATGGCTGAGGCTTTACAGCTGCAGCAAGACATTAAGGACTTTAAAGAAAATTTCAAACAGCAAGTGGATAGTGTTTTAGAGCGAGCCCCTCTCATTATCAAACCTCGTAAAGTCAAAGTTGACTTGGATGAAGACTCAGAGAGCCTTGATCAGTTACCTTCACCTTTGATCCCTTTATCGGCAGACAGTGTTGTCATGGGAACAAGAAATAATGCAGAAAGTGACTGTCCTATCCAAGATGTTGCCATGACAACGGAAATGATGGTAGAAAATGGAGAAAATAGGGGTGTTGAAACAACTTAAACATTTGAAGGATTGTAATACCTCTGGGAAAATTGCAATAACTTATCATTGGTTTAATATTCATTTCACCCATAAAAAATCCATAGTCCCATTTTTAGCTCAATGATTTTACTTATGAAGCCAAATTATTAAACTTATACAATCTTGGCTAGATGCAATTCTCTGGTTAATCAATGAAGTACTGTGTTCAGGATAACAAAATATTGCAAACTGTTACTCTGCGACATTGGGTATAATCTGCAAACAGTTTGCCATGTTTTGTCATCCTGAACGCAGGGCTAGATACTATTTGTGGTAGGAATAGCTGGTGTTTTTGGATGAAAGACTTGTGAGGTGCATTACGTCGATGCTTTTCTAAAACTTTGTAACTACAGCTTGATCAAAGCTTTAGTTATGGGATTTTGGAATTAAATCGACAATTAACACCATTATGGTCTGCCTCTGACAATAATTTCTAGACTAATGACTTTTGATATTTGTGACAGTCTCAGATAGATAAGAGGGGGTAAAGCCTGTCTAAAATTTTGATTTTTAGCTCCACTGGCTGAAAGCCACTGGGGCTCTTGTCATGGCGTTGTGTCCGTCGTGCGTCTGTCCGTGCGTCCGGTCGTAAACTTTTCTTTAAAAAATCTTCTCCTCAGAAACTACTGGATGGATTTCAACCAAACTTCACAGGAATGATCCTTGGGTGACCCTCTTTCAAAGTTGTTCAAGAAATTTCGATCCAATGAAAAACATGGATTTAATGGGCGTGGCTAATTTCCAAATATGGTAAAAAGTGAGTTTTCTCAGATTCTAATCAATGGATACCAATTAAATTTTACATGAATGATCCTTGGTGACCCTTTATCAGTCTTCAAATAATCATTGTGATCGGATGGAAAATATGCATTTTATGGGCGGAGGTCAATTCTCTATATGATATATAGTGGAAACTTTGAAAATCATTTTCTCAGAATGTTACAGATGGATATCAACCAAATTTCACTGGAATGATCCTTGAGTGACCCTTTTGCAGTGTAGCAACAATTATTTTGATTGGATGAAAAATATGCATTTTATGGGCGGAGGTCATTCCTCAATATGTTACATAGTGGAAACTATGAAAATCATTTTCTCAGAATGTAACTGATGGAATCATTTTCAACATCAGTTGAACCCCAAATATCTAAAAATCTAGTCAAAACATTTATTTGCTTTTACAAGAATTTCATGCCTGTGGAGCGACTCAAGCCATTCATGGCTTTCTAGTTCATTGAAACGCTACATGTATTTTGTTGGCACTCAATTGCTGGGCCTTCTCTTGGGGTCGCCATTGTTACCAAATGCAAAAATGAAATGAATTTGGCGATAAAAAAATGAAATTGGCAAAATGACTTGGGACAGAAAAAACAAACCTTGACATTTCAGCGATAATTGACTTTGACATGGGCTGAGAGGATATTGTGTAGACAAGCTCATGAGTGACTGGCAATTAATTGAGGCAAAAGGCATGTGTGTCAACTAGTAATCTCTTGGCTACCCATAACACTTCTGTGATTGTTTTACAAAAATTAACTGTCGATACAATGTTAATTGACATTTAAATACGATCCATCTCAACAATGAGCTATATAAAAGGAACATAAGATTTTATTCAGAATAATTCTTAGAACAAAAATTACTCCAAATTTGGCTTCTAAAATCCAAATTTGGCTCTATTTATTTGATTTGGCGAAAATGAATTTTTGTCCAGAGAAGGCCCTGAATTGAATCGTATTGACAAGACAATTCCAGTGAGTACCAACAATATTGGATTTATGGTATTATAATTTTTAAATACTTTGATCTTGAATCCAAAACCCCTCTCTGTCAGGCGCTTTGCTTACCTTCTATCAATTTCACATTTCAGTGCTTAAAAAATAGTAAGAGCCTTTAAGGGGATAGGCACTATGTTCATTAAGCAATGGGTAGAAGAGTGAATTGTTCCTTTGATATTTTTTTCACAAAATGATTTTTTTTCATAAGAACATTCCATAATTTATACATGTACATAAATTGAAACATTGTTTAAAATTTATTTAATGTAAATATTTTGTCCCATGTTAGCCTAAATACTCATTTAATTATGTCCCTTGGTTTTACTGAACAGCATTTTAATAGGGATAGCAAATATATCAATTAATTAATTATTGAGTCATAATATTAGTAAGTTACAAAGATATTAGTTGATAATAGATTATATGATAAATAACATGTAAGACAAATGTGGGTACATAAAAATGTGGTATTTACAAAATAGAAAAAAACGCCACTTATACACATTGGGCAAAAAAAACCGATGCCATTTTTTAAAAGAGCAAGAGTAATATTTATTTGTGGCATGAAGTTATGTATGCATTTATTTTGGGAAAAATATCATATTAAAAACTTGATGCATATAATGAAGACCCTTATGATAGACATAAGGCTTGCCTGGAATTGTAAACAATTTGTACAGTGCACTCCAAGAAAAGGTATTACAACATCCATATGATTGTAAAAACAAGAGTATATTCATTAAAGTCAGAATATGAACCCAGTGGAATATTTACTGGGCATTCTTGATTGCCGAGTATGTGAACTGTTATATCATATTCAAAACATTGCTCAGTTGTTACAGATGTTTCAATGGCAGTGATGATGTTCATATCATATCACGTCTGATCTGGGGTATAAGGAGAAAAATTGGATACCATGCTTGTCGTCGCTATTGAATCTTTATGATATTGGCTGTACAGTTAGTGTGTTGATCACTCTTGGAATAGAGACAATAACCAGGTTGAAACCCCATCTAGCATATTCCATGCAGCCTTAGTTAATTGTGTAGGTCATTAATTAAAATGAGTTCTTTTCATAATGGCCATAAAATGCATGAAATGACAGAATGGGAAAATAACCTTTTTTTCAGATTTATTACCAATTCTAAGACCCACTGAAAGTGTTTCCTTGTACACAAAATGCATCAAATTACAACAATTCACTTTTGCTCTAAACTTCTTTGGTGAAAATCGGATGTTCCAATATTTTTTCTTTGTGTATATTAAGAGATCTGTTAGAACAAAATACCACTTATAACGAGTCTTGAAAAGAATGTTGAGGCAATTAACAACTAATTTTCTTGTGATAATCTGTTGTGGTGTATTAGAGGTGATTGTAATAAGGGCACAGCAAGGTGTAAAGGTACCAAACCATTTATTATTAAGCAGATTTATAGAGTGTTTGTTTTTAGCTCACCTGAGCACGAAGTGCTCAGGTGAGCTATTGTGATCGCGCTGTGTCCGTCGTCCGGTTGTCCGGTCGTCCGTCAACATTTTGTGTGCACTCTAGAGGCCACAGTTTTGGCCCAAATGTCTTGAAACTTGGTCACAATGTTCGTCTCCATCAACTCACGGTCAAGTTCGAAATTGGGTCAAGTTGGGTCAAAAATGGGGTCAAGGGGTCAAATCTTAGAAAAACCTTGTGTGCACTCTAGAAACCACATTTTTGGTCCAATTGTCTTGAAACTTGGTCAGAATGTTTGTCTGGGGTCAAGTTCGAAAATGGGTCAAATGGGGTCAAAATTGGGGTCAAGGGGTCAAATCTTAGAAAAAGCTTTTGTGCACTCTGGAAGCCACATTTTGGCCCAAATGTCTTGAAACTTGGTCACAAAGTTTGTCTCCATCAAATCTCAGTCCAGATCCAAAATAAGGTCAAGTGGGGTCAAAATGGGGTCAAGGGGTCAAATCTTAGAAAAACCTTGTGTGCACTCTAGATACCACATTTTTGGCCCAAATGTCTCAAAACTTGGTCAGACTGTTTGTCTTCATCAAATCTCAATCAAGTTTGGATTTGGGTCAAGTGGGGTCAAAAATGGGGTCAAGGGGTCAAATCTTAGAAAAACCTTGTGTGCACTCTAGAAACCACATTTTTGGTCCAATTGTATTGAATTTCAACTCTGTCACAATGTTTGTCTCCATCAAATCTCGATCAAGTTCGAAAATGGGTAAAATGGGGTCAAAATTGGGGTCAATGGGTCAAATCCTAGAAAATCCTGTGTGCACTCTAGAAGCCACATTTTTGGCCCAAATGTCTTGAAACTTGGTCACAATGTTTATCTCAATCAAATCTCAGTCAAGTTCGAAATTAGGTCAAGTGGGGTCAAAAATGGGGTCAAGGGGTCAAATCTTAGAAAAACCTTGTGTGCACTCTAGAAACCACATTTTTGGTCCAATTGTCTTGAAACTTGGTCAGAATGTTTGTCGCCATCGAATCTCGATCAAGTTCGAAAATGGGTCAAGTGGGGTCAAAATTGGGGTCAAGGGGTCAAATCCTAGAAAGACTTGTGTGCACTCTAGAAGCCACATTTTTGGCCCAAATCTCTTGAAACTTGGTCACAATGTTTATCTCCATCAAATCTCAGTCAAGTTCGAAATTAGGTCAAGTGGGATTAAAAATGGGGTCAAGGGGTCAAATCTTAGAAAAAACCTTTTGTGCACTCTAGAGGCCATATTTTTGGCCCAAATGTCTTGAAACTTGGTCAGAATGTTTGTTTCCATCGAATCTCAGTCAAGTTTGAAATTGGGTCAAGTGGGGTCAAAAATGGCATCAAGGGGTCAAATCTTAGAAAAACCTTGTTTACTCAAATATCTTGAAACTTCGTCAGAATGTTTGAATGAAACCTAGGTTTAGTTTGAAATTGGGTCAAGTTGGGTCCAAAATGAGGTCAAGGGGTCAAATTTATTAAAATCCTTGTGTGCACTCTTTGATTGAATATTATGTATTTTTTATGTATTATGTTTGTCTTGAAATCTAACACGAGTTTGATAGAGGGTCAAACACTTTTTTTAGTACTTTAGAGGCAACATATTTGTCTGAAATGTTAACTTCTTGATATCTTTGACTTTTGTTAAGCCATGCACCAGGTGAGCGTTTAAGGGCCAATGGCCCTCTTGTTCATAGTTCCATTCTATTCTCATATTGAGCAGGGTTTAAATGTAGACTGGGTCACTGCCCCTTACATCTATCAATACTATCTCTCTGACAGTGGGCTGCCAGTTTAAGTTGTATGCAAACTTTACAATAAGAATAGAATTACATGTATATAGTAAAGGAAAGAGTTGATTGATGTCTGCAAAATTGAAAGTAATATGCTTTGACCCTAGTATCTTGTTATATCAGGAGTGCACTGTACATGTATGATGGAATCCTCTAAATGGTCACTCTGGTAGGTGCATGGACTCTGTTGGCTTTTATTTTCCATTTGATACACAATTTCAATTAACTGTGGCGATTTAGTAGCTTTAGTAGCTTATTTAAAGCTGTAGTTAAGAGGTTTGGGTAGAAAATTGACGATATATCACTTTTTCTCATGGAAATTTTAAAGGTTTATTTAAATTCATATCAGAACATGTTTTTTTCATGTATGTTGCTCGAAAATAGTAAGCAGTATTTAAATTGATGTAGTTAATTGTTGTGACTATTATCGTAAGTATAAAGGAAGAATTTGTATGCAGTGTTTATTCAGTGAGATGTGCAGCTTATGAATGTTGTTTATGTTTGTTTTTATACTTTTTATGGACATGATGAATTAAAATGTTAAAAATCATTAAATTCTGATTATTGTTTAGGTAACAATCAAATACACAATCCTGTCTACAATTCATGGATATAATCTGAAAGAAAACATTGAGGGAAAGATGAGAATTTTTTTGCCCCTGCATCAATAAAGGGTTCATATGGAGGGGTCTTTGCAATGCTATTGTAGGTACCTATAATAAAATGTTTTAGATGCATTTTGTTAAAGTCAAGGTCATTTATAAAGATCAAATGTGGAGCTTGACTAGTTGGCCAAGGAGGATGTCGAGCCAACAGAAGTTGAATTTCAATATTTGACCTTGACTAATGACCTCTAAGTGGTCTTATTTTATATTTGCCATTCTAAAACAGGGCGTTCTATTGGATCACCCGTGGAGTCTAGAGCATAACTCTTTCACCTCAAGTCTGATTAACTTTAAACTAGGTAGTAATATTCTTCTCATGATAAAAGAGTGCAGTGCACAAGATCCATAACTCTTATTGCCCTTTGTTGTTTTTATACTTGAATTTTGTAAGGAGTATATCTCTGAAAGTAAAGTAGCTACAGTGATCTCGTGTTACCTCGAGAGGGAGAAAACTCGAATTCATGCAAAGGCTAGAGCTCGCCTTTTAGTCCCAACGCGTCTTACACTTTTTTCTTGTTGGGTTTTACTGCATTAATTTGAAGGCGCCATTGCTCGATCGCTCGAGCAGCAATCTCAGTCCCATGGTCAAATTTCACTCCATTTCCTCGAGCAAGGGGGTTCACACCTTTCGGACATCCATTGTTTTGCATCAAAATTAACTTACAGTGTGTATAGTTAATTTGGCCCATCGTAAAGAACACTTGTGTGCCTTTTTCACAGGGTTTTGACGAGTCAGACAACTTATTTTCACACCTCTTTGTATGCCACACTTATTCAATTTAAGGGTGTAAATGATGGGAATTTAATGATCAGAGAAAAATATTGAGACTTTGAAACAATCATAAAACAAATGAACATTTTTGTTGAACTTAATGCTCAATATCATTTTGAAAGTCTTTCGAGGCAGCCGTCGGACTGTCAATCTAGAGGTCCCAGGTTCAATCCCTGACGTCGGCACTCATTCTTTCCTACTATTTGTCTCTCACCAATGGGTTGACAATCGTAGACCTATGTGAGATAGCAGCTGGAGGCTAGGAAAGAATGTGATGGTTGTACTGGTGAGGGAAATACCAGGAATCTATTGTTAGGTGCTCCAGCCGCTGTGATATAATGCTAATGATATAGCCACTGAAATAATGTTGAAAGCGGCGTTAAACTTCAATCAATCAATGAAAGTCTTTCAAAAATCATCCTCGTGAGTGATTCAGCAAATTATTCACCTTTATAACAAAAGATATTGACGATTGCCCACCAAAACACCATAACTACAATTTTTAAGCTGTAGTTTCAATGTTTTGGTCACCCATGGACATTGTTCAAAACGTGGTTAAAGAAATATGCATGGATTTTTAATTGTCTTTAATCCTGCAGCGCCTTTAATTTTGTTCAGTCTGCTGAACAAAACTTTTTGATAAATTCCAGAAAACTAGAAAGCCATGAATGGCTTGAGTCACTCCACAGGCTTGAAATTCTTGTAAAGCAATAAAAGTTTTGACTAGACTTTTAGATATTTTGGATTCTACTGATGTTGAAAATGATTTTCAAAGTTTCAATTATATAACATATAGAGAAATGACATCCACCCTTAAAATGCATATTTATACCCCCGCAAAACGAATGTTTTCGGGGGTATACTGGAATCAGCCTGTCTGTCTGTCTGTCCGTCTGTCTGTGGACACAAATAGTAGTAATTTTGTGTCGCGAACTCCTCCTTCAGTTTTCCTTCAAAAGCCTTGAAACTTTATAGAAACATTCATCACATGTTGAAGTTTTGCAAGACGCAATTTTCAGGTCCCAACTTCCCCTGGTTCATGAATTATCTCCCCTTGAACTTAGAGATTTTTTCCTATTTGTTACCATATACTTATCATTTTGTGTCGCAAACTCCTCCTTCAATTTTCATTCAATAGTTATGAAATATTATACAAACATACATCACATAATGAAGTTTTGCAAGACGCAAATTTCAAGTGTCAACTCTCCCAGGTTCACTAATTATTACCCCTTGAACTTAAGACATTTTTTTCTATTTGTTACCATTTACTTGTAATTTTGTGTCGCAAACTCCTCCTTCAATTTTCATTCAATAGTTATGAAATATTATACAAACATTCATCACAAGTTGAAGTTTTGCAAGACGCAAATTGCAAGTCTCAATTCCCCCTGGTTCATGAATTATTTCCCCTTGAACTTAGACATTTTTTTCTATTTGTTACCATGTACTTATCATTTTGTGTCGCAAACTCCTCCTTCAATTTTCATTCAATAGTTATGAAATATTATACAAACATTCATCACAAGTTGAAGTTTTGCAAGACGCAAATTGCAAGTCTCAATTCCCCCTGGTTCATGAATTATTTCCCCTTGAACTTAGACATTTTTTTCTATTTGTTACCATGTACTTATCATTTTGTGTCGCAAACTCCTCCTTCAATTTTCATTCAATTGTAATGAAACATTATGCAAATATTGATCACAAGTTGAAGTTTTGCAAGAGGCTAATTTCAAGTGTCAACTCCACCAGGTTCATGAATAATGTCCCCTTGATCTTAAGACATTTTTTTCTATTTGTTACAATGTACTTATAATTTTGTGACCCAAACTCCTCCTTCAATTTTCATTCAATAGTTATGAAACATTATACAAACAATTATCACATGTTGAAGTTTTGCAAGACACAAATTTCAAGTGTCAACTCCCCCAGGTTCATGTGTTATCTCCCCTTGAACTTTGACATTTTTTCCTATTTGTTACCATGTACTTATCATTTTGTGTCGCAAACTCCTCCTGCAATTTCCATTCAAAAGTAATGAAACAGTATACAGACATTTATCACATGTTAAAGTTTTGCAAGACACAAATTTCAAGTGTAAACTCCCACAGGTTTATGAATTATCACCCCTTGAACTTAAGACAATTTTTCTTTTTGAACACATATACTTGTAATTTTGTTTCCCAAACCCCTCCTTCAGTTTTCCTTCAATAGCTTGAAAACATTTATCACATGTGTCAGTTTTGCAAGACGCAATTTAGAGGTCTCAAATCCAAGAGTTATCTTTATATTTGAAGCATTTTGCTTCTTCTGTCAAAGTATCTCATTCTCTGAAAGCACTTGCGGGGGTATTAAGTCACATTCAGTGACAAGCTCTAGTTTCATCTGATCACAATAATTTTTTGTAGACTGATTAAGGGTCACTCAAGGATCATTCCAGTAAAATTTGGTTGATATCCATTGTTTAGATTATGAGAAAATGATATCCAAAGTTTCCACTATGTAACATATAGAGAAATGACCTCCGCCCATAAAATACATACTTTTCATCCGATCACTATAATTTTTGGTAGACTGATAGAGGGTCACTCAAGGACCATTCCAGTAAAATTTGGTTGATATCCATTTGTTAGATTCTGAGAAAATGATTTCCAAAGTTTCCACTATATAACATATAGATAATTGACCTCCGCCCATAAAATACATAATTTTCATCCGATCACTATAATTTTTATTAGACTGATAAAGCGTCACTCAAGGACCATTCCAGTGAAATTTGGTTGATATCCATCAGTTACATTCTGAGAAAATGATTTTCAAAGTTTTGCTATATAACATATAGAGAAATGACCTCCGCCCATAAAATGCATATTTTCCATCCGATCTCAATAATCTTTTGTAGACTGATAAAGGGTCACACAAGGATCATTCATGTAAAATTTCATTGGTATCCATTGATTAGAATCTGAGAAAACTCACTTTTTACCATATTTGGAAATTAGCCACGCCACTTAAATCCATGTTTTTCATTGGATCAAAATTTCTTGAACAACTTTGAAAGAGGGTCACCCAAGGATTATTCCTGTGAAGTTTGGTTGAAATTCATCCAGTAGTTTCTGAGGAGAAGATTTTTAAAGAAAAAGTTTACGACCGGACGCACGCACGACGGACACAACGCCATGACAATAGCCCCAGTGGCTTTCAGCCAGTGGAGCTAAAAAATCATAAAAAGTTTGTAAACTTCTTTCTATATTTATTGTTGCCATTTAAGGGTACACCCTTATAATTAAATTATTTGAGGTACCAAGGAACCTAACTCTCAAGAAAACTTTGTGAGAAAAGAAGGAATTGCTTGCAACCTCGCCTATCTTCTGACTGATAAGACGTCTTAAATTCTGTCATTAAGAAACGAAAGCTACGAAAATATTGTAAGGAAGAAAGAATATGCGTGTTAAAATGTCTCGCATTAAAATTGCTTAAATGTCTAAACATTTGTCATTTCAATGACCTATGTACAGAGAACAGACACCACTAACATTGACGCCAATGCCTTCATTTACCTTTTTTTTTTCTCATTTCAATGCTGACAATTTGTCCAAAATAACAAATTGTTTTAAATCATTAAATCATTGATACATCATAAAACTATTCCTCTAGGAATATTTTACATATGTACTGAATATTTTGAAGACAAAATATGCAATGGTAAGTTTTAAACGCAGTGAAACGTCTTCATAGAGGACAATTTTGCGTACTGGCATTAACTCAAATCATGCAGTGACTTGAGCAAATTGGTTGGTCCCGTCTGTGTTTGAGCTATCGCAAGACCACTTTATTATCATTAACTTCACAAGTAGATAGATCTCACAACGGAAAAGTGCAGTGTACAAGATCCATAAGTGTACCTGGCTTATTGGCTCCACTGGCTGAAAGCCACTGGGGCTATTGTCATGGCGTTGTGTCCGTGCGTGCGTGCGTCCTGTCGTAAACTTTTCTTTAAAAATCTTCTCCTCAGAACCTACTGGATGGATTTCAACCACACTTCACAGGAATGATCCTTGGGTGACCCTCTTTCAAAGTTGTTCAAGAAACTTTGATCCAATGAAAAACATGGATTTTATGGGCGTGGCTAATTTCCAAATATGGTAAAAAGTGAGTTTTCTCAGATTCTAATTAATGGATACCAATTAAATTTTACATGAATGATCCTTAGGTGACCTTTTATCAGTCTACAAAAAATCATTGTGATCGGATGGAAAATATACATTTTATGGGCGGGGGTCATTTATCTATATGTTATATAGTGGAAACTTTGAAAATCATTTTCTCAGATTGTTACTGATGGATATCAACCAAATTTCACTGGAATTATCCTTGAGTGGCCCTTTATCAGTCTACAAAAAATCATTGTGATCGGATGGAAAATATGCATTTTATGGGAGGAGGTCATTTCTCTATATGTTATATACTGGAAACTTTGAAAATCATTTTCTCAGAATCTAATTTTTGAATATCAACCAAATTTCACTGGTATGATCCTTGAGTGACCCTATCAGTCTACAAAAAGTCATTGTGATCTGATGAAAAAATATGCATTTTATGGGCAGAGTTCATTTCTCTATAAATTATATAGTGGAAAATTTACAAATCATTTTCTCAGAATCTAATTTTTAAATATCAACCAAATTTCACTGGTATGATCCTTGAGTGACCCTTTATCAGTTTACCAAAAATTATTTTGATTGGATGAAAAATATGCATTTTATGGGTGGAGGTCATTCCTCAATATGTTAAATAGTGGAAACTATGAAAATCATTTTCTCAGAAGATAACTGATGGAATCATTTAACATCAGTAGAACCCCAAATATCTAAAAATCTAGTCAAAACATTTATTTGCTTTTACAAGAATTTCAAGCCTGTGGAGCGACTCAAGCCATTCATGGCTTTCTAGTTTTTTTAGCTATTGCCCTTTATTGTTTTCATACTTGGATCTTGTCTGGAGCATATCTCTTAAATTATAGGAGCTGTGACCATGAAACTACGTGGATAGATAGATCTCATCAAGGGGAAGTGCAGTGTACAAAATCCATAACTCTACCTGGCTTACTTTTTTAGTTAGTGTCCTTTGTTATTTATCATACTTGGATCTTGTCTAAAGCTTATCTCTAATAATGATTGTGACACTTCATGGGTACATAGATCTCATCCATGGGAAGTGCACTGCAAAAGAACCATAACTCTACCGATATTATTTTTTGAGTAATTGCCCTATGTTGTTTTTCATACTTGGATCTTGTCCGGAGAATATCTCTAAAAGTATTTGAGCTATAATCATGAAACTTCATGGGTAGATAGATCTCAACTAGGGAAATACAGGGCAAAAGAACCATAACTCTACCTGGCTTAATTTTGAGTTATTGCCCTTTGTTTTTTATTGTACTTGGATCTAGTCTAGAGCATATCTCTAATAGCATATGAGCTATGATAATAATACTAAAGCACTTCTACTACAATTATTCATGTCTGTCTACACAAAAATTGTCTAAAAGATAATCATTAACAAGAAAGTCATGAATGGCTTGAGTTGCTCCACAGGCTTGTATTTCTTGTAATTGCAAATCAAATGTTTGACTAGATTTTTCAATATTTTGGATTCCTAGAGCAAAAACAAATTTAAAAGCAGTAATGTGCTCAAAGCAAAAGAAAGCAATTGATTGACTAATTGATTAACTAATTGATGGATATTGAAGTGAGAATAACCATGATAGACATTGGAGTAATATTAAATTTGAAAAATGCAATTCTGTAAAACTCAAGGGCACATAAAACAAGAGGATCTTGATGGGCTCTAATCGCTCACCTGAACCTAGATAGCTAGAAAATCACACTATTGTCAAATAAGATGCGAGGTTATTATCAAGCTGAAAATTGCTCTCATGATCTTATGAGTCTCTAATAATCAATATATGTAGCTGTAACAGTGAAAAGGATGTTTAAGAAAACTGCAATTTCGTCAACCTCATGGGAAAAAATTCAAACAAGTAATTAAGTGTTTTTAAGTGTCACATACTGAAATATTTCTGCGAAGAAAAATCCATGATTGATGAATAGCATATAGAAAATTGACCTCTGCCTATAAAATACATATTTTTTATCCAATCACAGTTCTTTTGTGCAGCCTGAAAATGGGTCACTAAAGGAACATTCCAGTGAAATTTGGTTGGTATCCATCTGTAATATTCTGAGTAAATGATTTTTAAAGTTTTCACTAAATAACATAAAGAGAAATAACCTCAGCCCATAAAATACATATTTTTCATCTGATCACAATAACTTTTGGTAGACTGATTAAGGATTACTAAAGGCTAATTCCATTGAAATTTGGTTGATATCCATTAATTAGATTCTGAGAAAATGATTTTCAGAGTTTCTACTTTATAACATATAGAGAAATGACCTCCACCCATAAAATATATATATCTTTCATCTGATCAAAATAATTTTTTGGTGGACTGTTAAAGGGTCACTCAAGGATCATTCCAGTGAAATTTGTTTGATATGCATCTCTAAGATTCTGAGAAAATGATTTTCAAAGTTTCTACTATTATAACATATACAGAAATGACCTTCGCTCATAGAATGCATATTTTTCATCTGATCACAATAACTTGGTGGACTGATAAAGGGTCATCCAAGATTCATTCATGTAAAATTTAATTGGTATCCATCCATTGGGTTCTGAGAAATGTCACTTTTTACCATATTTGGAAATTAGCCACGCCCATTAAATCCAAGGTTTTTCAATGGATCAAAATTTCTTGAACAAGTTTGAAAGAGGGTCTCCCAAAGATAATTCCTGTGAAGTTTGGGTGAAATTCATCCAGTAGTTTCTGAGGAGAAGATTTTTAAAGAAAATTTTTACAACCAGACGCACTGACGCATGAACAGCGGAAGCACGACCGACACAGCGCCATGACAATAACCCCAGTGGCCTTCGGCCAGTGGAGCTAAAAATTACTTCAATTCTACCCTTAACCCAATCTTACATCAAGCTGTGTGACAGGCGTATCTTGTGACAATTTGGCACCATGTTTTTTGTTTAAAACATCTATACATAATTGTTGATAATGATCAACATGATTGAATCTTATTTGAAACATGTTTCAGATAGCACACCTTTTAATGATGGTGAATAAGTGTTTACCAAATCCATCCATAAAGGGAGCACTTGCCTGAACATATCCATACAGACTAAATGGTGGTATCTTCATTAGCCAAGGGTTATGCCCACTTAGTGTTCTATTCACTTCTGATTTGTTTGTTTGAATGGGTTTTACGCCGCTTTCAACAATTTCGCAGTTATATAACGGCAGCCAGAGCACCTAACAATGGATTCCTGGTATTTCTTTCACCTGTTCTACCATATCACCCTTTCCTAGCCTCCGACCACTATCTCACATAGGTTTATGATTATATCAACCCATTGGTGAGAGACAAACAATGGAAAGGATATTTGCCGCCACTGGGCTATTCACTTCTGAATAGAACACTTAGTTGGCATTACCCTTGGCTAGTGAAGATGAACTGCCAAATGCTCTTTAATATGCCAAAATGAAATTTGGACAACAAAATGTTTCACCCAATGCAAGAGGGATAAACAAAAACTGCTTTTTTACCTCGGCTGTTTTTTTTTTAGAAAACTTGAGGTATTATGATCACCTTGGCACTGTTGGCGTTGGTGTAACAAACTTTAACCTTGATCATATCTCTGTTATTATTGAAGATACCTTCAGGAAACTTGGCATGTGTATTCACCATCACAATAGCTACAAAGACTATCAAGGGGGGTAACTCTGGAAGCATTATTGTAAGAGTAATGCCCCTTGTTAGCTCACCTGAGCACAATATGCTCAAGGGGAGCTTTTATGATCTCCCTGAGTGTGTCATGCGTCGTCAACAATCTTTAAAACTTCTCCTGAACCACTGGCATGATTTCAATGAAACTTTATCAGAATGTCATTGAACGACATCTCCTGAATCACTAGGTCAATTTCAATAAAACTTTACCAGAATGTTCCTTGGGTGACCCTTTTCAAAAATTGTTTGCAAAATTTTGTTTGGCCCATAAATATGGGAGTGGCAGGACGGGGCATTTTTTGAGACCGAAATGTTTGAACAACATCTCCTCATGACCCATTGGACTTATTTCAATGAAACTTCACCAGAATGTTCCTTGGGTGACCCTTTTCATTATTTTTTCCTGAAAATTAGAAAGGCCCATAAATATGGGTGAGGCAGTGCGGGGGTTATTTTGAGCCAAAAATCTTTGAACGACATCTCCTCCTGAACCACTGGGCTGATTTCAATGGACATTTACCAGAATGTTCTTTGGGTGACCCTTTTCAAAAATTATTAGCGAAATTTTGATTGGCCCATAAATATGGGCGTGGAAGGGTGTAGCATATTTTGAGCTCCAAATCTTTGATTCACCTCTGAATCATTGGGCCTATATCAATGAATGTTCCTTTGATGACGCTCTTTGAAATTTGTTTGCAAAATTTTGATAAGCCCATGAATATGGGTGTGGTAGTGCAGGGCTTATTTTGAGTCTCCTCAGTAATGAAGGGGGGGGGGGGGGGGGTGGCAGGGTCTATAACAACTTTCAATTTTTGGAATATAACATGATCTCCTCTTCAACAATTAGGAAAATGTGAATGAAACTTTTTCAGAAAATACTCGAATGAGATCCTCTGGACCAATAAAGTCGGGTGAGTGGATTAGGGCCATTCTGGCCCTATTGTTCTACTTAGAATTTTTGCATTATCCAGCACCTGCATCCGAGCGTTGCGCCCGTAGGCGGTACTCTTGTTGCTATACAATGTTTCAATTGCACCTGGAAGAACACAAGGAGAGCCAGCTATTGTGATTGTCCAACAACATATTCTGTTGCGTGATCTGCGTCATCCACAATGTCTTTGAATTTATTCCCCTAAACAGGCAGGCAAATTTCAATTAAACTTGGCAGAATTATTCATAGGATATGTGGGTAGCTTGCATAAGCAGGATGAGCAGCTCAAACAAATGATGGGTAGCTTTCATTAGTAGGATGAAAAGCTCAAACAAATGATGGGTAGCTTGCTTAAGTAGGATAAGCAGCTCAAGCAAATGAAGGGAAGCTTTCATAAGTAGGAGGAGGGGCTCAAACAAATGGTGGATAGCTTGCATGTGCAGGATGAGCAGGTCAAACAACATGATGTGGTTGTAGTTGTGTGAGTTTCAACAGAAAGATATGGTTAGGTTCTGCACCAAAACTGAAATACTTTCAAAGTATCATTGAATAATTCAAACATGGTAGGAAAAACAATAATTGCAACCATGAAAATGTAACAGCTATTTTTTAATAAAATGAATTGCAAATAAGTAACTTTCTAAATAATGTTCTATAAAGCATAAGTTTGAGGAGCATCACATTCAAGTAGAAAGAATATAAAAAGGGTTAACACTAAACTATTGTAAGTGCCCAAAAATAAATAAGCTCTAACAATAGTTTTGCACTGATTTAAAAAAAAGGAGAAATCAGTATTTGAATTTCAGGTTGATGAGGGTTAAATAGTTTTTGTACATCCTATGTGGTCTCCTTTGTTGTAAATGCCGTATGTTTAGGATGACAAAATGGTGCAAACTGTATGTCTAATGTCTATTATACCACGCTTTTCACATGCATTTGCATGCAAAGGGGATTATAATTTGCAAATAGTTTGAACCGTTTGTCATCTTGAAGACAGGGCTCATCATATTTACATTGTTCAGCCAATATAACCATTAAATAAACTACCCATTACTTGGCAGTGAAATTTAGAATGGCAGTTATTAACATTGTAAAGTAGGGTAAATAGAAGACTTTCATTTCTTATCAAACGAGCCCATGTGTGACATTTCCAGCAATTTGAAATATTTGTGAGGTACAAACATTGAGAAGCGCAGACGGCCACATACTGTAAATATAAAGTTACCTGATGGTCTACTGATACTTTAAGACCTTATCTATCTACTAAATGCATAGTGAACACTCTAGTCAGACTGTGTCTATGGATACACAGGCTGGTCAGACTCTTTGCTTTGCGCATATTTGTAATTGTTGTAGATCTCACACACAGGCTCATTTAGTACAATAATACCCCTTATAAAGAAGTTAAAATCCAGTCCTTATGATCTTTTTGTACAAATAAACTTCAGTTAAAATGATAATTGAACATAATTTAACATTAACATTTAAATCCCCTGAAGATTGTTACACTCCAAATATCATACAAAATTAAATGTATAGTCCGTTTGACTTCTATATGGACCAACATTTCGCCAAAAATCTCAGAATCGAATGAATGAAGCGTATTTTTTTCTTGTCTTATGATATTTTCCAACTAATACCATGAAGAATTTAGTTTTTCAGAATTTTTGAAGGTGTAATAATGATTTTGCCGGTCCGTCTACTAGTTAACTTTCTGTCTTTCATACCTACTCATGTCTGTAATAAACGGAACAGCGAATTGTCTATCCAAAAATAGCTCTGATTTGCATTGGGACCGAGTCAAAAGAGTAAGAATTTTGGCAAGTCGTTTTAGTATAAAATCGAGGTTTCTTTGTAAAATTATTTTTGTAGATTTTTTTTACTTACTTAGGATATCAATTCTTAGTGTATTACGTATTTATCAAAAAACTGTTTGACCAGGTAATTGCTAATATTTTTTATCCATTCTGAGATGAACCCCTTATTCCTTTATTTAGACCAATCAAAAAGGATTATTTTACTAAGTCATTGGGGTTTTCACACGGAAAACTAGATGAGCAGGCGAGTAATAACGGTACAAATCACAGGATATTTAAGTTTAAGATGTCCTGACCGTCGATATGCTAATTAGCTTTTTCCAAATATTGAAAAAAGGACATTTATTCTGTCAAATGTTTAGTATAAAACCACGCGTTTGTACTATTTGTTTACATTCTCTTACATCTAAATAGACTTCACCACCCCTCGTGTTTAAGAGCAGAAAATGTGAAAATATTATCATTAACTAGATAAACAAAATCATTATTTTAAAATCATTTTGTTTCCAAAAAATATTTTTTGGAATGGTATTAAACTGAAATTAATATTTAACCACGTAGAAATCCTTCATTCAAACACAATTTTATGTAATTATTGAAAAGGTTGGTCCATATAGAAGTCAAACGGACTATAGATAACCTTTCATTAATTCTGATTGCCTCTGAGACCCCATAAAATTCAATGTAAAAAGTTTAAAACAAAAGATATAAGAAATAGAACTGTAAATGTTAATTATGTATACTAATATATGATTATCAGTGGGCTTTTTAGAATGATTTACAGATTAACAAATAATTTCTTAACTTTTCAGATTAAATAAACAAATTTGTAACATGATTCATGATTGATCAAATCAACAGATTATAAAACATAACCTTAAAATCAACAAAAGATGAGCACACAATAATTAAATATAACTCAATAATAGGTTGCAACTGTATCAAACCAATTACTATCAAAATATGACGTAAAGATGATAAATACCTAATAAGAGCTGATTCTAAATTACAAATACACATTGCAGGCTTTGAATTGATAAGGATTTGCCTGTACAATTTACATGGTTGTTTAGTCATTTAGTAGTCAATCTTACTTAAGCCACCACTTCTATTAAGCGACCATTTTTATTAAGCAACCTTTTTCAAAATCCACGTATTTAAATGGAAATATCTGAAGAAAAAAAATAGTTATCACTGGTATAAAAATTATTGCAAATTAATACTATGTTCTTAAAAATCACCAGAATTGTCTGAATGAGACAAATTCTTGAGAATTTCTGAATATTTACATATTCAATCAAAATTATGTTTCTTATTTGTTAACAAAACATGTATTAAGCGACCATTTCATCTAACGACAGCTTTTTCTTGGTCCCATTGTGGTTGCTTAAGACAAGTTTTACTGTAATTTAGTCACCATAACATGAATTTGCGCATGTACAAAGCATTTCTTTTTCAAAAATTTTGAATCTTGACATACTGAACCTGGAAGATTTCTGCGTTGCCAGGAGGAATAGAAATAGATCAGCATGCACATATGTGTAGGCTGATTTTAGTCTGAAGAACCTGATTTTTTCAAAATGTTTCTGATTAGTGTATCTATTTCTTTCAGAACTTTGATTTTTTTTTTTTAAGATTTGCCAAGGTTTTAAGTTTGCATGACAAGTGTTAGAATTAAACATTCTCTCCATATCATGTAATAGTTGACATTAAGATGACGCAGTAAATTCTTTTTACTGGTATGGGAAGTAAAGTGTTTGAGAAAGAGACAAAATTACAGATGAAAAGAAAAATGCAATATGTTATTTAGCACATAGGTGTACATTTTACACAAAAGTTATGTGGAGTATGAAAATCAATAGCTTACAATATATCTATTAAAGCATTTAAAGATTTTCCTAAAATTCATAGCCTATTTATAACCATTATATTTGATTGGAGGAAAATGGTTGTATCTGATTGGTTCTTCATAATTTGGCGGGTTGTAGAGGCCCCATTTGGGTACTGGCACTTCCTTGGGAATGGGGTCCGGTTTAGGGAAAGTATTGCAACCCATGTAGGCTCTGTTGGGAGGAATTGGTTTTAGGGTATCCTTCTGCATGACTTCATTTGTGACGGAAATAAAATCATCATGAATTCGACTGGTTGGCTTTGATGGATATTCATATGACCAGTTGATATTCTTGTAATCAGCTGAAACAAAAAAAAAATGGGAATCATCAATTGAAATATTTAATAAAAACACTCGATTTCAATATTTCGGCAAAAATCATTTTAAAGAAAAATGAAACAAATCTTAACACTACTACATAATAAATTATTATAAATTTATTATGTAGTAGTGTTAAGATTTGTTTCATTTTTCTTTAAAAGGGCAATTTTTGCCGAAATGTTGAAATCCAGTATTTTTATCAAATGTTTATTCTATTCCCTTCGGAATAATTTTGTGATATTGCATAAATTGAGATATAAAAAAGAAGACATTGGAGCTGACTCATCAATTTGTATATCATAGTAGTCCTAAAATGCCAATGCAGGTGTCAAAAATCAAGCAAACCATTATTTATAAGCATAGCAGCTTTATTTTCAAAATTCAAAAAACTTTTCTGCCCTGTATTCAAGATGACAAAACAGTGAAACCTGCAAATTGTACCCTGATTTGCATACATGTACATGCACAAAGCAGGGTATAATTTGCAAACAGTTTGTACTGTTTTGTCATCCTGAACGCAAGGCAGGCTTAAAAACAAGAAAATCATGTGGTAGACTAAGATCTTGCTTCACAAATGTTGAGTGTCTACAGTGCTGTGTATCTCAATCCAAGAAAGCATGAGAAGAGTTAACTGTTGTCATGCTGAATTTTTTGTCTTTAAAATTCTGAAAAATTCAAAGTGCTGAAAACACTGTTAGTATCACAGTCCCTTGTGAGATAGTATCTATTTTTGAAAAGCAATTATTGCACTTTTCTGCTTTTTACAGGCAGATCAGAAGGTAAAGACTAAGATCAGACTGCACATTTGTGCAGGCTGTTCTTTGTCTTTACCTCCTGCCAAAGTGGGAATATTTCAGGTTCAGCATGACAAAGGTTTTAAGGCCAAATAGAGACACTTTGAATATTGTTACATCACTAAATATTGGTGAATTTTCCAAATTTGTTAACAGGCCAATTCAACATTCATTTTCAGTATAGCCAATCTCGCAAATCATACTTCAGGCCTCAAACTGCAATGCAGAATTTAATCTGTTGTCAGTTGACCTACTGTATACCCTTCTTGAATCAAGTCTCCTTCGTGATCTTTCTCACACCAGCTTTGACAATCACAGTAAATTAAACTTGCCTTACTACAATTAAAACATTGTGTATTTGACAAGTTGAATGATTTTTTAATAATTTTGGAGTGAATTGAATGAGCAAGTTTTGAAAGAAATTTAAGGGTGATAATACAAAATCAATGATTTCATCCATACTGGACAAAATCAGAGATAAGCTATTACCTCCCTTTAAAACAATCAACATATTTTCTAATGTGTATATCTTCATGAACCAATCAAACATGTTAAAATCCAAACCAGCCCCAAAATCATAGAATAATTCAATAAATTTCAATGAATTATTGATTGTTTTGATTTCAAATTGTGTTAAACAATTTCGGAGCGTTTTTGAGTGATTGGGCTGAGTGCTTGGAATGAATGTATGAGTGTTACGCTGAGAGAGTGATTTAGAATGGTTTTGATTGGAGGGTTGTCAACTTAACAATGTTGCCAACTGTTAAAGCTTGTTGATATAAAAACAAACAATCTCAGACCTCTCCTTATAGTATTGACTCTACGTCTGTACCAGTCTGGGTTCTTTGAGGAAGATTTCCAGGCATACCAGTCTGGGCGTTCTGCGCTCCATTTACACCAGCCAGCCTAAAACACATTAAAGCCATTGCAGAGGTGTGGAATTCACACACCTGACTTGTCCAACGCAGGCTTTTTGACTTGTTGGCAAGTATGTTTTTCTAGGTCACTTGTCCCTGGACTAATTAATATCAGAGCAAATCTTAGAAACGTTAACAAAATGATCTTGGACAAAAAGTCACCCTTATATTTGTATCAAAGAATAGAAAACATTGTCTTTAATAAAGAAAATGCTGGGTTACAGCATTTTCTTCATTAAAAACAAATGTTTTTCTCGATATATATCAATCCATTTTTTGGTGGACAAGTTCATTTCGATCGCAGGCAGGAAGGAAATGGACTTTTACTTGTCCATGGACAGTTAGGGGGAAATTTTTATTTCCACCTAACTGATGGCAACACAGCATTGCTTGGTGACTAAAACTGTAGAATATCAGCTTTGTATCTGTTACTAAGTCGCTCAACAACAGTATATCTTTTGTATTTATGTTCCTAAGGATATGTTTAGCAGACTACTGTTGTGTTCTATCTCCAACAAAATTCAATGCAATGGGTGAGTTAATCTAAGTCTTGTCATACTGAATGAAATTATTTGCAAAATTAAACTTAAATCAAAGTGCTGAAGGCTCTGAAAGAAGAAACTGTATGCCAGTATTTCCCTTTGAAATTAAGACTTTACATAATTCTGAATCAAACAAGAAAAACAGGTGAAATCTACTTTTTACCGTTAGATTCTCATGCCATTTTCTTGATTTAGAAAGAGCAGTTTTAAGCAACACTTTAAAAAAGGTTACAATTTACCTTTAAAATTAAAGGTTTTGATCTTATGGTAAACCCATACATGTACTTACATAATTGAAGCCAAGGGATTAGGTTCAAATCCTATCACATGCTTTTAATAGATACCCGATATTCCTAAAGTAATGGACTTGGTGCCTACGTCAGAGCTCAGTTTTGAAAATACACCTATAGTATCATGTTTTAGTCCTTTGGCAAGGCAAATTTACACAACATTCAGTGTGTATCTAAAATTAGTAACTTACCGTTTGGAATGATATCATGCAGTGAGAAAGTGGTAACAATATTATGTTCATTTTCTAAAGAGAAACCTACACTAGTTTATTTAGAGGGTTAATTCTTAAGAATTAATTCAATTCAGCTATTTTGATAAGATTTTTATCCAGCTTGTAGCAGCTGAGCATCCGCACCCAATCATGGTGCTTGTGTATTTAAATTCAGCATTTTGTCAATGGGTACCAAAACCTCATAACAACTGCTTGACTGAATTTCAAGGTTTTGATCACCCTTACACAATTCGCTTTAGAAAAGGGCAACCCAATTTAAGAAGTGAATCATCTTACCCTTGCAACATCAGGGTGACTTGAATGATACACACTCCATTCATGTAACTTTGGTTGCCTGAAACAAAATGGAACTTTCTTTTAAATTACTTTGATGTACATGCATGGGTATAGATCTTTTTTCAAGGGGTCCAACCAATATTGTAACAATTCTCATTGGAGTAGCAAATTGTTGCAACTACAGCTCTAACAAAGATAAAATTGAATTACATGTACATTTAGCTTGCCCACTAGCCATATAATGGATTCTTTGATTTTCAGATTTTCCTTTGTATAAAAGCCTTTCAAATGATAACAACATACACGCACATGCAGACTATGCAGATTTGTCCCCCTCAAAACACACACACACTTCCCATACTCAAGCTCCATTGCTCTTGATCCACACTCCATGGCTAATACATAAAACTATTATCCCTTGTCATGCTGAATAAAAAACCTTGGAAAAAATATATATTAATCAATGTGCTGAAAGCTCTGTATTTACTAATTGTGAGTCAGCATTTGATTTTGAAAATATATTTCCTGAATCTTTTCTGGTTTAAAAAAGGAAAACCAGGTGGTATGGACAAAGATCAGACTGCCCATATAAGCAGGCTGATCTTTGTCCATACCTCCTGCCAAAGCAGGAATTTTCCGGGATCAGCATGACAAGGATTAAATTTTTACATTTTACATTAAATTACCAAGGTTGATGAATCTAGTATGAATAAAACTGAAACCCATTACAAGAAATACTTCAACAATTATGATACTTTTGTTGGGTGATCAAAATATCGTAGCGATGAAAGGCTTTTTTTGTCTCCACTACAAATAGCAGAGTGCTGGTCACAAGGAGCCAGCATATATACATGTATCTGTAGGATACTTGTAGAGTGATAATTTAGCCTTCAAAAGTGAGTTTAGAAAAAATTATGTATAAATATAGTATATATTCAGTCATCATTTTTTTTCTAAAATCAGATTTTAAGGCTAAATCATCATGTGACAGCTCCCTTTAGATTCGGTGGGCTGATTGTGGTGTCTGTGGTCTAGATTAGGAGCATTGGCTTCTTGAACAAGTGGTCCAAAGTAACTGAGTTTGATTACCAAAAGCAGAAATTAATCTCGTTTCTTGTCTTGGCCAATAATTTCTTGGGAAATAGTTCATGTGGTGACCGGTCCACTCGGCCAACATATAACTTGGCCCAAAATCATTTTAATGGCAAAAACATCATCTCATTGATTATTCATTAAGTATGATTAGTACAAATGTACAAATACAATATTATTCAATTTTCATTCAGTTGTGGGGAAATTTATGTATACATCTGCCTTTAAAAGTTTAATTGAATTTTAAGAATCATTCAAAGAATTGCACATAACCAAAAACTGAATAGATATTATATCATTAAAAACAAATAATACTATAACAAATAATACCATTTTCGAAATAATAAAGATAAACATTGTAAGGTTTAGCTTCATCTGACATTTGTACAAAACTTATACATATTCCATGCAATATATTTTACGTTACTATGGGCCATATATTTGGGCCGAGTTGACCAGGCCAAGTTCTATGGGCCGAGTTGACTGGTGTCCTGTCAATAGGGCCTGTTTAAAACTCATCTTGCGTAAAACTCGGCCAGTGTAAAACTCAGCCCTTCAACTCGGCCTGTATTTAACTTATATAGTGTTTAGCCTAGAAAACGGATATATAAGCAGACTTATCTGATAGTTAATCAATGTGTGCAATGTACTGAAAGGAGTTGTAATTTCATAATTGATGACTAAAAAAATAACTTGAATAAATTATGTCTATCTTATCTCATTTTTTCACAAATGCCATATGATAGTAAAATAAGATTATTACCATTATTAAAAACCTTTTTAACAAGTGATTATTAATAAAAAAAAAAGCAAATAAGGTCCAAAAAACATTTACATTGCATCGTCATACATGTACCTACAGTATATAATATATATAAACAGGCCGAGTTAACGGGCCAAGTTATAGGGCCAAGCTTACGGGCCAAGTTATAGGGCCAAGTTGACGGGCCAAGTTATTCACAGGCAGAGTTGACTGTAAACCGAGTTGACTGGTAACTGTTCATGTCCAGAAAGCAGAATTGAGAGGGATGAATTTAACTGCAAGAACTTGTGAAATGAATAAGTTTAAACCCGTGGGCTGATTTAGTATGATGTACAGTGTTTATCTCACCATTCTTTTTGTAGTTTTGCAGGTGTAGATAAGAATCCGTAGGCTGCCATCTCTTTTTCAATTAAACTAATTAGACTTTTGGAGCACCAATTAACCTTTGTAAATCTACTCTGCACGACACTAAACAGTGTTGCAACTGTTAGTGTGATGCAAATCGGGTTGTTTAGTAAGCTTTCTGTCGTTACATATACCTCGATTGTTACTTTAGACAGATATCATTGGTTTTAACGAGCTTTCCATCAACTTATAAATTAAAATGGGTTCATTAAAATGATGCAAGCGGCTGATAGTGTACGTTCTCACCCATAGCAACGACGACTTCCGGTTGCAGTGAATTTCGCTATTTTCTAATCCAACGCATGAGGGTGAAATAAAATTGAATTCTGTTCATCGCATTTGTACTATTTCTTCCTTCTTGTTTAAATCTAAGACTTATTTACTTCGAAAAGAGGGTCGCTAATATTTATGATTTGTCGATGCTTTAAGCGGGGAGCTTGATTGACAACAAAGATGTCGCAGGCCAGCACATTATTTTTCAATGGGACCCAAACCCAGGCCCCTTATTGGGTCAACTACCCGCCGACGACGCCAAAATATCCTAGTTCCCAGGAAATGTTTAGGTAAGAAGTTTTTATGTACAGCCGATTAAATTCATTAAATCGCCTAAGCCTTGGTGGAACTGTTAACCCATTTCAGCTTTATGGTTGATATGCCTAATATCGTGGGTTGTCTTTTATCCGTGGGTATCAAAAAGAAATTTGAATAAAGATAGAAACATTAAGTTCCTTCACCGATTATTCCGAGAAAGCATTATTCATTTGTTTTGATCAAATTTGCTTTGAAAAAGAAGATTGGTCCATCAAAATTCAATAAAATCGATCTATTTTCTAAAATTTTTCGGAATTTCTGTATTTTAAAATGGTAGTCTTCGAAAATGAACAGATTTGAGTATTTATTTACATTTTCTAAAGTCCAAATTTAAGGATGAGGCTTAAGGCTTACTATGCATGTGTAGAATTCATTTTCTTTAGGTGTCATTCCAGTATTGTTGTTAATTTAACCTACTTTTAGACAGGCCACGGATAAAGGAAAAACGATTTTTTTGTAAGTCATGTATAGGTCCTTTTCAAAATATTCAATTATTCTTAAAGCAAGGAAAACACACATACGTAGACTGTGTCAACACCAACACAAAATGAGCAAGTTATTTTCTAGCTCCAAATTTCTTTGTTTTGATGATGCCATCACAGTTTATTAGGGCTATTTTTAGAAGCACCCACGGAATTAGGCAAATATAGCATAATTGTTACAACGAACAAAGGTAATACAGTAGGTATCAGAAAAGCAAGGTTTTATTGTCAGATCCACAATTCTGATAAAAATACATTAGGCTGTAGAAGGAGTTCATTTAAACCCCCTCTTATACAGCTCGTCTAGTAAAAGTTATTGGTTAAAATTCACAAAGCTGGTCTAGGGTAAGAATTGCAGTAAATAAGGGTGGAAAAGATGTGCCCAACGTGGGACTCAAACCCATGACCCCTGGAACACTACCATGGTGCTCTACCAACTGAGCTAACAGACACCTGGTCATGAGTAAACCCAATGTTGATCATTACACTCCTCGCCCCTTTTACTAATTTCGAGCTGGTCCTTTATACTGTTCCCAAATGGCCAAACCCAGTATTCCTAGTTTACTGACACCATTGAAGTAAATAAGGGCCGAAAAGATGTGCCCAACATAGGACTTGAACCTACAACCCCCAAAACAATATCACAGCGCACTACCAACTGAGCTAACTGGACACCTGGTCATGAGTCCACTCAATGTTGATCACTACAGAATCAAGAAACATGGATATTTCTTACAAATGGATGCTTATCAATGAGTGCTATTTAGAACGATAGAATGTTCATGTTCATTTCATGTGATAGATCCATAGTACATTATACAGTTATAATAAAGTCTTGTCTACTTTCAGATTTGATAGAGTTGATAAATTCACTGCCAAAGTGGGAAGACAATCACATCAGGTAACGGCTTAAGTTTGTGTGCCAACTATTTTTTTTTATAAAAAAAAGCCAACACATAAAATACACCAAATTCACAACACAGGATAACTTTTTTAGCCGAGGATTAAATTTATACGCATAATTAGGTCCACATTTGAAAAATGAGTTTGTACCCAGCAATCCTGGCATGAAACATGTGCACATTAATGAATATGCATGCATTACACAAAATATGAATATATTATTCAACTTTTCCCACGAGCATGCACAGTCTGACTAACTTTTGGCTGTCTGAATTGATCCACAAAAATAACATCTCATGTCAGGAACACAACTGTATTTGCAGATCACGACAAATACATGAAATGCGCCCAAATTAGACAGAAAATGTCTATAATAACAATCAAATTATAAGTAATGTTAGCAAACCATGCCATAACTCTTACTTGACTGTATACTTTTCATTAGATCGGTCAGTGTATCAACCTTTTGAAGTGTAGCACACGTTTATTATTAGTTTCTGATTTAACAGTGAATAATTATATGGATAATTTGCATGGATAAACTTTTCAATAATTTCTTGCAGTAAGATTCTTGACATTAAAACAACTCATTAATTGTAGTATTTCGAGAGAACGAGTGTGTCATTATTAATATTTGCATATGCCTTACTGATTAATTCCATTTATTTCTTAAATGTATTTAAGTGTGCTTGCAAACAAAAAAGTAGACCAAGAGAATAATAAATAGATGGCCAGCAAAAATTTTAAAACAGAATACTGACTTCTTAAATGCCCCGTTCATATCAGAAATAATTTGTGCCTATATATTGGTCTACCAATACTTTGCAAGCATAGAGACTTGCATTAAAAAGATTTTTAATTGCAGTGAACGGAATACTTAAGAAAAGCCTTTCATTCCTATTTGAAGTCATGATCAAGCCATCCTTTTAATGGTCTTCCAATAGTTCACGGACACGGACATTGTTTTAAGGGTCTCAGGTATTGCATGTCTATGACTCGCAAATAAGTAGTCAGGACTCTCAAAGCTATCTGTTTTAAATCCGTACAACCATCTGGAAACCAATTTCAGACAGTCTTCAATTCTTTTCTGAAGTTGATACGCAAAGGTACATAGTGCTTATAAAATAGTCAGGTAATGGGTAATCATTCAGGACAAAGGAAGGAAAGATATTCAACCTTATACCCGGATACTCCAGTACTCATCCAAGCTCTAGCATAGGCGTAACTAGGACTTTGAATATTTTACGCAATCAGAAGGCGACAACCAAAGAATATATAGTATAAAGGCAATATGAGAACCATGACAAAAGATGAATGTCCTCCAACCGCTCCCTTTTTATGCCCAGATTTAAGTATTGGTGAATTATCAAAACATCGTAACTACAGCTTGAATAAGCCGTAGTTTTGATGTTATGATCATTCCTCAACAATATTTTTTTCAACAGAGGATTATTTCTTGTACGCAGTTGCGTAAATTGCATAACGGGAGCTACGCCCTTGTCTAGTATTTAAGTACTTTCATGTGAAATTGTTTGAAGATGTATGTCATGAACAGTCTCATGTATATTTGAATACAAAATTATATGCCTATTTGGACCACATTTCAAACTCATATTTGAAATTTGATGAATTATATTCCAGCATTGGACAGACAAATGGTACGATTCTGGATATCCAACTTTACGAAGAGAAGAACTTCCCAAGATAGCAGACCGCCATGAACCTTGCTCTCAGCCATGGCAATATAACATTGGAACATCGGCGGTTAGTAAATGGGATAAGGCTGGTAAAGACTGGCCTGTCAGTACAAAATTCTCACCACAAGGGCGACCACCAGCAGAAACCATGAGAGCTAGAGGCATGAATAGGTTATCTATCCCTAGAAATGAGAATTTATATCCGTTTTCTAACTATATGACATCACACTATAGACGACCAGTATACTCGATCATGGGTCCAATGCAGAGAGAGCCAACTTACGGAGTTACACACCAACACAATAGGCATGGAAATATGCCATTTGAAGATTATTATTAATAATGTTTTTGTACTATATCATCCGTTTGGAACTAAAACATCTGCACTACAGCTTGATCAAAGCTGTAGTGCAGAAGTTTTAGAATTAAATCAATAATGTAATTATTTTGAAGTAATTTTTTAATATTTTATTGATATCATGAAATAAAATTCATTAAACTCAGGTTTTACTTAGATTTTCAGTTCTCTTTAAAGAATAAAGAAGTGGACATTGATTTTCGATTGTCTTAAATCACACCGTACAACCGGTTGCAGCGATGACGGGTGAGAGTCAATTATGACAGCATCGGAACATTATGCCGAGGAGACGGTAGGTCAAATAAATTCATTCGTGTAAATAAACGATTGAAGCTTTGGTATTCTAAAGCAGATAAATGATCGTGTAAGTGTTCAGCGCTTCTATAGAATACATCTTTTCTCTCATCCCTCCCAAATAAGGCCACAATCATTGATTATTTCGGAGGTTTCCCATGAAAAGTTACGAAATTAGACTTTATGCTCTCATATTTCGCCTATCTCTCAATAAATGCTATTTTAACTTGTACACAGCTGAAGTCTAATCATCCGCCGATATTTCTTCCAAATTTGAAGCCATAATTCAAAAATATAAACACACAGCGGGTCCCCAAAGACGACATGTAGTAAGAAAAATGTTGCCTCTGTAGACAGTCGGAATTTCACGGGGTTGTCATAGATGACAGAACTGAATTATTTGTGGTTGCCGATGTCGACAGACCCAAATTCAGATTCTCGCTTAAAAAAATGATCATTTTTTGGTGTCGTATTTTTCAATAACACATCAAAACAATTTAGATCTACATACATGCTGACATTCATGTCCACTATTTTTCAAATGACGGGTCACATCGAAAAATAATTCAAGGGATTTAATGTAGGATTTCAGATACTCACAAACCAAGAAAAAAACAGTTGTGATCAGACTGAATATCTCGTATACGCTTTTTACTTGTAATTCCAGTGACTTAGTATTCATTCGGCGAGTTAAAAAAGCATTTCTATTGGAAAACATAGTTGGCCTGTCTTTCATTATCTTTCGTTAACTTTCGATAATATCCACGAGTTCACAAGAATGATTTTTATTTTAGAATAAATAAAATCTTGCTAACATAGCCAGGGATCGAAAAAGGAGGATTATGAAAAATCTATCCGTAACTTTTCTTAAGCCTATTTTTATTTTATGTAAAGGCCACTGAGCAATAGGAAATTACTTCATGTAGATACATAAGAAAAGGTGAGAGGGAGATTCGATCTTCGGACCTCTGCACTGCGAATCTCTGACCTTATGGATATAGCTCATTTTCTAATTTGTTCTCACGATTGGTTATATAATGTGACTTGAATGTAATGTTTGACTATTTTTGATCCATATAATGAAGTGGGTTTCGAATACTGAAGAAGGCAAGCAGGAATATTGAATGAGCCACAGGCCAACAATGTTATATATAAACAAATTTGTTTACAAATATAAACAAAAACGGCGATTAAGGTCCTAAATCTATTTCCTTATAATAACGCTTTCTGACGCTAAACAATAAAAATGCATAAAACGAAGAAGAAGATAAAGAAGAAGAAAAAGTAGTTGATTTGATTTCCACCCATTAAATCAGTGTATAAAGTCAGGTTCAAATGCACAGGGTGTTTTTTTCTTTGAACTTAAAACAAAATGTTGGATTATTTTTGAGAACATGAAAAGGATAGGTTTACAAAATTGAAATGTACACTTCATGCGTGAATCACTGACATGCATATCAAATGCTAGAGAAACGTGTAATTTTTATCGAAGCAACAATCTTAAAAAGGCGCACATGTTCCCCGAAAAAAACTAGCCGCTTCTGAAGTTTAGACATTCCAAATCACGAGATCAAAATCCTTTCAATTTGACACTCGCAGAGGGAGTTTTATTAAAATTAACCAATGTTTTTTCGGGATGTAAAATGCCACATGGAAAAGAAATTTCACATTTTACTAAGGCATTTTTTTGCGTCAGTATGAAATAGAGTGTAAAGGGACACATCACAAAACACATGTTTTGTTACAAGGGTCAACGTAAAACTCCTTTCCTAAATTTGTCAACTTTGAAAGTTATCGGTCTCTCACCAATGGGTTGATAATCGTAAACCTATGTGAGATAGCAGCTGGAGGCTAAGAAAGGATGTGATGGTTGTACTGGTGAGAGAAATACCAGGAAACCATTGTTAGGTGCTCCAGCCGCCGCTATATAACCGCAAAAATGTTGAAATCGGCGTTAAACTTCATTCAATCAATCCATTGATATTCCTGCTTACCTTCTTAAGTATTCGAAACCCACTTCCTTACATGGATAAACAATAAGCAAACATTACATTCAAGTAACAATTATACCCAATCGTGATAACAGAATAGAATGAGATATATGCATAAGGTCAGAGACTCGCAGTGCAAGGTCCCAAGATCGAATCTCCCTCTCACCTTTTCTTATGTATCTACATGAAGTAATTTCCTATTGCTCAGTGACCTATACATAAAATGAAATAAGCTTATAGAAAAGAAACGGATAGATTTTTCATCTTTCATAATCCTCCTTTTCGATCCCTGGCTATGTTAGCAAGATTTTATCTTACCTAAAATAAAAATCATTCTTGTGAACTCGTGGATATTATCGAAAGTTAACGAAAGATAATGAAAGACAGGCCAACTATGTTTTTCATTATAAATGCTTTTTTGACTCGTCGAATGTATACTAAGTCACTGGAATTACAAGTAAAAACGTATACGAGATATTCAGTCTGATCACAACTGTTTTTTCTTGGTTTGTGAGTATCTGAAATCCTACATTAAATCCCTTGAAATATTTTTCGATATGACCCGTCATTTGAAAAATAGTTGACATGAATGTCAGCATGTATGTCGATCTAAATTGTTTTGATGTGTTATTGAAAAATACAACACCAAAAATGATCAATTTTTTGAGCGAGAATCTGAATATGGGTCTGTCAACATCGCCAACCAAAAATAATTCAGTTCTGTCATCTATGACAACCCCGTGAAATTCCGACTGTCTACAGAGGCAACATTTTTCTTACTACATGTCGTCTTTGGGGACCCGCTGTGTGTTTATTTTTCTGAATTATGGCTTCAAATTTGGAAGAAATATCGGCGGATGATTAGACTTCAGCTGTGTACAAGTTGAAATAGCATTTATTGAGAGATAGGCGAAATGTGAGGACAAAAAGGCTAATTTCGTAACTTTTCATGGAAAACCTCCGAAATAATCAATGATTGTGGCCTTATTTGGGAGGGATGAGAGAAAAGATTTATTCTATAGAAGCGCTGAACACTTACACGATCATTTATCTGCTTTAGAATACCAAATCGTCAATCGTTTATTAACACGAATAAATCTATTTGACCTACCGTCCCCTCGGCATAATGTTCCGATGCTGTCATCGTTGACTCTCACCCGTCATCGCTGCAACCGGTTGTACGGTGTGTAAATATAGAATTGAACATGAAATTCAATTGTCTTCAATAAATGAAGAAATGAGCCTCTGAGTGTGACATTTCCAACAATTTCCCCACATTTTGACTCAATGGGTTCCATCCCAATATTTTGGGATCCTTGTTATTCCGAGATACTGTTAGTGTCAAACTCTGACATAGACACAATCAATTCTCTTTTATACCTACTACACAATCTAAATGGATTTTAATTAAGAGCTACAAATTTTAAAACCAAAATACTTTTAAAATTTCTGATAGGATAATTTTATATTGAAAAGTAAAGAGTATTAAAATTATAGAAAATTGCAAGTGAAAAAGAGTTAAGATTGTCTTTTTTATTTGAGATTATCCGCATACTTTTCCTTGAAAGATTTATAACTAATCTTTGTATTCCAAATATGTTTACCTGTACTGTTTTCGAAGGAAACCTGAAGTATTACGATAGCCGTGGTTTTGTGATTGTTATTCGTGTCACCATTGTATGAAAACTAATATTTTGTGATGTATCTGGTTCTACTAAAGGTATCCACTTGAAACCTGGCACACAAGTTCATCATCAAAAGAGGAACCAACACTATCAAGGGGCATAACTCTAAATGCATTTTGTGTGAATTGTATCCCTTTAGTGACTTAGATTTTTCATTCACTACCCAGCACTCAACAGCCAAGAGAAGGCACCCGTAGGCCGTGCTGTTGTTTGTATTCATAAACAAAAGTTTTTGAATATCTTTTTCATAGCTCCTTAAGCATGTTTACTTTGTTAAACCTTTTTTTTGTTAAATTATTTGCAGATTATATCATATTGGAAATAATTACATTTTGTTAATTCTTTCTACAGTTTTATTCAACAATCATTTGTATTTTACATTTTCCATGCAATCTTATACTGTCTACAATTAGCCCTACAGGCTTTACATCAATTAATGCATATTATTACAATCCTGCCCTGCATACAGGATGACAAAATGTCACAAACTGTTTGCTAAATATACCCTGCTATGCACAGGGCTGTATTCTACAGTATATTTTCCTGTCTGTTGATTTAACTCTTATCAATCAGCTGGTTTTAGTTACAATATTAGGATATCAAGCAAGAACTAAAGTAATGGCTTGTTCTTTTGAGATGAAAAGTGCTTGATATAATACTTTGGAGGCTGCTAGATCATTTGAATAGTAAGGTTATACACAGCGAGGCATTAGCACCCTCATTGAGGTGTTAGTGCAAAACTGTCAAAACTGTCTATGAATACAATTATAGGCACTTTCAATAATTTTTCTTTAACCCTTCAAAATTGACTTTTTGTAGTGTTTCTGTTATCAAGTTCAATTAATCTCAATTTGTTTAACCATTTGCTGTTTAATCCCTGCTTTTTACATGCCTGTGATTTTATGATTGAGAAAACATTGTGAAAAAAGAAGAAATTGCTCCTGACAAGCAATTTCTTCTTTTTCCACACTATTTTCTACCCTACTGAATGGTTATTTTTCAAATTAAATCCACTTTAAATTTTCATCTGCAAAATCTTTGAATTTGGACAGGTCCAACATTTTGAAAAACAGGAAAGGGTTAAGGGTCACATTTCAAATATTAACAATTTGCCGGGTCACATTATTTTTAGCTCGACTATTCGAAGAATAGGGGGGCTATTCCAGTCACCCGGGCGTCGGCGTCAGCGTCGGCGTCGGCGTAATGCTTTGGTTAAGTTTTTACGTGCAAGTGTTTAAAATCTCTGTTTCTATTAAAGGTATTGCTTTGAAACTTTGCACATGCTTCTGTGACCATAATATCAGCATCTAGACAAAGATTCATTACTCTGATATTGAATTTAGTGGAATTTTAACCCTTTTCGGACTTAGAAAATCTTGGTTAAGTTTTTACGTGCAAATGTTGTTTATCTGTAATATTTCTGTTTCTATTAAAGCTATTGCTTTGCAACTTTACATATGCTTCTGTGACCATAATATCAGGCTCTTGACAAAGATTCATTACTCTGATATTGAATTTAATGGAATTTTAACCCTTTTCGGACTTAGAAAATCTTGGTTAAGTTTTTACGTGCAAATGTTGTATTTCTGTAATATCTCTATTTCTACTAAAGCTCTTGCTTTGAAACTTTGCACATACTTCTGTGACCATAATATCAGCCTCTAGACAAAGATTCAATACTCTCATTTAATTAAGTGAAATTTTAACCCTTTTCGGACTTAGAAATCTTGGTTAAGTTTTTACGTGCAAATGTTGTACATCAGTTATAGCTCTATTTCTACATAGGCTTTTGCTTGGAAACTCTACACATGCTTCTGTTACCATGATATCACCATCTTGACAAAGATTTATTACTCTGATATTGAATTTAGTGGAATTTTAACCTTTTTCAGACTCAGAAATTCTTGGTTAAGTTTTTATGTGCAAATGTTGTACATCAGTTATATCTCTAATTCTATTAAAGCTATTGCTGTCAAACTTTGCACATGCTTCATTGTTCATAACAACAGCCTCTTAATAAAGATTCAATTCTCTGGTATAGAATTTAGTGGATTTATAACCCTTTATGGACTTGGAAATTCTTGGTTAAGTTTTTACGTGCAAATGTTGTATTTGTGTAATATCTCTACTACAGCTGTTGCTTGGAAACTTTACACATGCTTCTTTGACCATAATATTAGCCCATAGAAAAAGATTCATTACTCTGATATTTAATTTAGTGGAATTTTAACCCTTTTTGGCCTTAGAAAATCTTGGTTAAGTTTTTACGTGCAAATGTTGTTTATCTGTAATATTTCTGTTTCTATTAAAGCACTTTGCAACTTAACACATGCTTCTGTGACCATAATATCAGGCTCTTGACAAAGATTCATTACTCTGATATTGAATTTAGTGGAATTTTAACCCTTTTCGGACTTAGAAAATCTTGGTTAAGTTTTTACGTGCAAATGTTGTTTATCTGTAATATTTCTGTTTCTATTAAAGCTATTGCTTTGCAACTTTACATATGCTTCTGTGACCATAATATCAGGCTCTTGACAAAGATTCATTACTCTGATATTGAATTTAATGGAATTTTAACCCTTTTCGGACTTAGAAAATCTTGGTTAAGTTTTTACGTGCAAATGTTGTATTTCTGTAATATCTCTATTTCTACTAAAGCTCTTGCTTTGAAACTTTGCACATACTTCTGTGACCATAATATCAGCCTCTAGACAAAGATTCAATACTCTCATTTAATTAAGTGAAATTTTAACCCTTTTCGGACTTAGAAATCTTGGTTAAGTTTTTACGTGCAAATGTTGTACATCAGTTATAGCTCTATTTCTACATAGGCTTTTGCTTGGAAACTCTACACATGCTTCTGTTACCATGATATCACCATCTTGACAAAGATTTATTACTCTGATATTGAATTTAGTGGAATTTTAACCTTTTTCAGACTCAGAAATTCTTGGTTAAGTTTTTATGTGCAAATGTTGTACATCAGTTATATCTCTAATTCTATTAAAGCTATTGCTGTCAAACTTTGCACATGCTTCATTGTTCATAACAACAGCCTCTTAATAAAGATTCAATTCTCTGGTATAGAATTTAGTGGATTTATAACCCTTTATGGACTTGGAAATTCTTGGTTAAGTTTTTACGTGCAAATGTTGTATTTGTGTAATATCTCTACTACAGCTGTTGCTTGGAAACTTTACACATGCTTCTTTGACCATAATATTAGCCCATAGAAAAAGATTCATTACTCTGATATTTAATTTATTATTTCTATTATTTCTATTAAAGCTATTACTTTGCAACTTAACACATGCTTCTGTGACCATAATATCAGCCTCTAGACAAAGATTCTTTTCTCTTGACTTTCATCTTATTGAATTTCCAATGTTGATATTGATTTGCTGTTACTATCCAGCACCTGGAATAGTCGAGCTTCGCTGTCCTCCGACAGCTCTTGTTATAACTGTAATTCTAGAATAAGATTGTATTTTCTTGACTGGTCTTATAGTTTTGGAAGACCTGTATTTATTTTTGGAATGTAAGAACTGCAATTAAAAGTGTGCTGGTGCAATTTGGATTTTCTGTTTATTTTTAGCTTGTATAATCATGTTGCATTTTTGATGATTTTAGCATTAAAGATGATTAAGCTAAAGCTTACAATCATGAAGTTCATCCTGTGTTTCATTGAATTAATTAAACCCTTGCCATACTGAACCCAGAATATTCAAGCTATGGTAGGAGGTATAGACAAAGAACAGCCTGCACATATGTGCAGTCTAATCTTAGTCCATACCACCTAATTACCCAAAAAAGTAACCAAATTGCTTTTTTTTATTTTTGAAATAAATATTGATTCACAATGAGTGAACTTAGTGCTCTCAACACTTTTATTTTCAGTTACATTGCGGTGGCTAGAGTAACTTACAATGGATTCCTAGTTATTTCTCTAACCAGTGTTACCATTTCATCCTTTCCTAGCCTCCATCTGCTATCCCACACAGGTCTATTATTATCAACCCATTTTTGGAAGACAAATAGTCTGAAAGGATGAGTGGCGCCATCAAGAATCAAACCTGGGACCCTTTGAATGACATTCTGACACTACCAGTACCCTGAGGGCTGCTTAATTAATGTAGTTTTGCCATTTTTTTTGTTAAATTTAGCAAGATAAGGGTTAAGATCAAAGTCTATGCAGACATAATTTCAAGAAGTCATCTGATGTCCCAGTGCTAAAAGATCATAAATGCCTTTACAATATACAGCACTTGTTCTTTTGGTACTGGTATATTCATTTTATGATATCCCAGATGGTAGCACTCATCCTTTCAGACTATTTGTATCTCAACAATGGGTGGATAATCAAAGACCTATGTTGTCTTTGTCTAGGAAAAGATGTGATGGTAGTACTGATGTGAGAAATACCAGAAACTTATTGTTAGGTGCTCCAGTTGCCTTGATATAATTGAAAGATTGTTGAAGGTGGCGTGAAAAAACCCATTCAACCAAGAAAACAGTTATGTAAATTAACTAGAAAGCCATGAATGGCTTGAGTAGCTCCACAGGCTTGAAATTCTTGTAAAGCAATAAAAGTTTTGACTAGATTTTAAGATATTTTGGATTCCACTGATGTTGAAAATGATTTTCAAAGTTTCAACTATATAACATAAACAGAAATGACACCCACCCATAAAATGCATATTTTCATCCGATCAAAATAATTTTTGGTAGACTGATAAAGGGTCACTCAAGGATCATTCATATAAAATTTCATTGGTATCCATCATTAAGATTCTGAGAAAATGATTTTGAAAGTTTCCACTATATAACATATAGAGAAATGACCTCTGCCTATAAAATACTTTTTTTTCATCCGATCACAATAATTTTTGGTAGAATGATAGAGGGTAACTCAAGAATTATTCCAGTGAAATTTGGTTGATATCCATCAAATAGATTCTGAGAAAATGATTTTGAAAGTTTCCACTATATAACATATAGAGAAATGACCTCCGCCCATACAATACATATTTTTCCTCCAATCACTATAATTAGTCCCCTACCGGTGATCACACCGGAGGGGACTATAGGTTTGCCCTCCGTCTGTCCGTCCGTCCATCTGTCCGTCCGTCTGTCCGCTCAAATCTGGATCCCGCGATAACTTAATAACTAAGCAAGCGTTTTTGATGAAAGTTGGTATATGACTAGATGGCAATGTGTAGATTATGCACATCATTTTATTTTTGTTTTTCGACTTAAATTGAGGTTGCTATGGTTACAGAAATAGTGAAAATATGGCCAAAAATGGGATCCTGCGATAAGATAATAACTCAGCAAGCTAGTTTGATGAGACTTGGTATATGACCATATGGCAATGTGTAGATTATGTACATCATTTTATTTTTGTTTTTAGACTAAAATTGTTGTTGCTATGGTTACGGAAATAGTGAAAATATGGCAAAAAATATTGGATCCTGCGATAAGTTAATAAGTAAGCAAGCTAATTTGATGAGACTTGGTATATGACTAGATGGCAATGTGTAGATTATGCACATCATTTTATCTTTGTTCTTTGACAAAAAGTGCGGTTGCTTTGGTAACGGAAATAGTGAAAATATGGCAAAAAATGGATCCTGCAATAACTTAATAACTAAGCAAGCTAACTTGATGAAACCTGTTTTAAAATGTAAAAAAATTTATAAGCCATGTTAGTCAGGGTGGTGATGCAGCAGTATTAATCACCTCCAGTGAAAGTTCTCATTTCTTACCAACAAGACTGAAGAAAAACATCTTGGATCAGACAAGGTAACTGTTATTGATACTATTTCTTGCATCTGTCTATTGCTTCCATGAATTGTATAGTGGGCACAGCAGAGACAACAACTCATGTAAGTCTTGTTTAACCCTTTAACAAGACCTGGTTTTGACGTCCCTGATAGAATTGGCGTGGTAAAAACATTGAGACAAACAAAGCCGGTAGGGGACTTATGCCCATGTCCAACATGGCTCTTGTTTTTGGAGGACTGATAAAGGGTGGCTCAAGGATCATTCCAGTGAAATTTGGTTGATATCCATCACTTACTTTCTTAGAAAATGATTTTAAAGTTTCCACTTTGTAACATATAGAGAAATGACCTCCGCCCATAAAATGCATAATTATTATCCTATCTCAATTATCTTTTGTTGACTGATAAAGGGTCACACAAGGATCATTCATGTAAAATTTCATTGGTATCCATCAATTAGAATCTGAGAATATTCACTTTTTACCATATTTGGAAATTAGCCACGCCCATTAAATCCATGTTTTTCATTGGATCAAAATTTCCTGAACAACTTTGAAAGAAGGTCACCCAAGGATCACTCCTGTGAAGTTTTGTTGAAATTCATCCAGTAGGCTCTGAGGAGAAGATTTTTAAAGAAAAAGGTTACGACCGGACGAACGACGGACACAACACTATGACAATAGCCCCAGTGGCTTTCAGCCAGTGGAGCTAAAAATGAGGAAGACTGACCTTTGCAGATGATCTTGACCGTGTAACATGACTTTGGCCTTGGTTTTTGCAGATGCGCAACTCAATGAACTTTCGCCATGCCAAATAATTATGATCATTGTATCTTGAATAGGTTTAAATTGGCTAAGTTAATTTTTATACGCCGCCGGAGGCGGACGTATATTGGCGTCATCTTCTCCGTCTGTCCGTCTGTCAATCCGTCCATCTGTCCGTCCGTCCGTACGTCCGTCCACTTTTCTTGTCAACGCAACTCCTCCTAAACTTCTGGCTGGATCTTCTTGAAACTTGGTCAATGTTATCACCTCAATTGGTAGATGTGCATGAAGGAATGATTTTATGGTTCGTTGATTTTTGCCTGAGTTATGCCCCTTGATAACTTAGTCTCTGGGTCCACTTTTCTTGTCAATGCATCTCCTCCTAAGTTTCTGGCTGAATCTTCTTTAAACTTGGTCAATGTTATCACCTCAATTGGTAGATGTGCATGAAGGAATGATTTTATGGTTCGTTGATTTTTGCCTGAGTTATGCCCCTTGATAACTTAGTCTCTGGGTCCATCTTTCTTGTCAACGCAACTCCTCCTAAGTTTCTGGCTGGATCTTCTTGAAACTTGGTCAATGTTATCACCTCAATCGGTAGATGTGCATGAAGGAAGGATTTTATGGTTCGTTGATTTTTGCCTGAGTTATGCCTGTCTCTGGGGCTTATTGCCTCAGTTATGCCCCTTTAAAATTTAGTCTCTGGGGCTTATTGAAATTGCAGCCTTGTGAATGCAACTCTTCCTAAGTTTCTGGCTGGATCTAAATGAAACTTGGTGGATGTTATAACCAAAATTGGTAGATGAGCATGAAGTAAGGATTTTATGGTTCATTAATTTTACCCTAAATTATGCTCCCTTAAAACTTAGTAGCCAGGGCTTATTGAAATTGCAGCCTTTTGAACACAACTCCTCCTTACTTTTTTGTCTTTATTTAAATGAAACTTGGTCAATTTGTAGATGTACATGGATCAAGGATTTTATTGCTCGTTTATTTTCCTGAATTATGCCCCCTTTAAGCCTGGGGCTTATTGAAATTGCAGCCTTGTGAAGGCAACTCCTCCAAACTTTTTGTCTTGATTTAAATGAAACTTGGTCATTTTCAATTTGGTTCTGTCAAAATAAGAAGTGTCTACAATTATTTTCGTGAAACAGCAGCAAAGTTGCGGCGTATTTTGTGACGATGGCACTCTTGTTGTAGTTTATCAGATAGACTAACATACAGATGGAGAGATATAGCAAAACAATATGCCCTGATCTTACTTGTTTGGGACATAGTAACAGCCATATTAAAGATATACACTAGGGTAAACAGCTTCACCTACAGGTGACCTACAGGTGACAACATTCAACTGCAGGTGCTTGCGAAAATTCTAAGTAAAAAAGGGGAGTAACTCTTTCAAAAAAACATTTTCAGAATTATCCCCCTTAACATTCTGGATAGCACTTGTGATGGTGAATCAATATATTATAAAGTATTCACAATACAACAAAACTCCATTATAACCATCTCCATTATGAGGGAACTTCATGAAAACGTGGGGTCAGGGATGGGGGATTTTTGGCTGCTGCAGCAAAGGTTTCAAAGACATTAGATTATGATTATGCTGGTTTAAAAGCGATTTTCAAATTGAGATTGTTGGGTGGAACCATTCATGTATAAATCGGTTATGAGGTCAGGTAAGAAGTTCACACCTTTTTATTGACATAGTACCTCTTTTTTCCCCAAAAAAAGTTGAGCTAAAAATCATTATGCCCAAGACCATGATGCAATGATGCATATAAATCTTCTAGAAGCAGCTTGTCAGTGGATAAGCATTATCTGAGAGCTGATAATGTATTGAATGGGTTGGATATTAGATTGTTTTGAAAAATTCTTTCACAAATATTCCACACATTTCTCACCTGACTATTAAGGTGATTGAGAAGAGACTTTAAATGTGCCTATGTGTGACATTTCCAACAACTTGAAACATGTGCAAGGCACAAACAACAAGCAACCTAGCCAGTAACACCATATTTAAAAGATTTGCTTTCTGTCTAAAGACACTTTATCCAAAAAGGCAATATGAATACTCTGGACAGACTGTGAAAATGCACAGACTGGCCAGAGTCTTTGCTTGGCACACTTTTGAACTTGTTGGAAATGTCACGCAGAGGCTCAAATAATAATGGGCCACTACTTTAATAATGACCCAATCAAAATTTCACAAACAAATTTTGAAAAGTGGACCCCTAATAGTTCCGCAACATTTAAGCCTCGTTTACATTTGGCGTACGGAGCCCGTACGGCGCCCGTATCTTGCTGTAAGCATGAAATCCTGTGGTGCCCGTGCGGTGTCATACGGTGCAATCATCGCACGGTCTTACGGGCACCGCAGACACCTGCGATCTCGTTTAAAAAAATGTTATACACATCTTTAAAAATCGCAAGCCCGTAGCCTTCTGCGGACACCGCACGGTCACCGCACGGAAGCCTTGCGATGATCGCACGGAAATCGCACGATATCTTAACTATCAAACATCCAAAATTAAAACCGTAGAATCGTGCGATGACCGCACGACTTCCTCTCGATATCCGTACGGAACCCGTACGATATCCTCACAGGAATCTCACGATTACATTGCTATATCGCACGGGACCCGTACGGTATCATTAAGGTATGACCCTTAAATATTACAAAAAATCGCACGGTTACCATGCGGCTTTGTGAACACATACGCCGCAGCCCGTAACTGTCTGCGATGTCCAAAAAATCGTAAGAAAAATCGCTGGCTGCGATATCCTACGGCGACCGTGGCAAATGTAAACTAGGCTTTAAGAATGAATGATCTTTCAAAATGTTAACCGAGGTTTCCTAGTGAAATCATTAGGAAACCTCGGTTAACTCTGTTAAGATTCATTACTTCCGAAATGTTGCACAACTTTTACGGGTCCACTTCCTTAATTGGAATGTTAATATCCATGCCAATTTATAATACAATTAGCCCACTATTTTAGGCAGGTAATTTTTTTCATCCCGTTTCTCAGCAAATTTTACAAAAAGTTTCGAAAAGAGTCAGTCAAGGAACATTGCCGCCAAGTTTGGTCATTTGAACTATTGGTTTAGTAAGAATGATTGATTAGAAATTGATGATGATGACGGTTGAAGGACAACAAACAACAGATTTGTAGAGGCCTTTTAAAAAAGCTCCCATTGCACCCAATGTGCTCAGGTTAGCTAAAAAATGAAAACTAAGCTGTTCACAAATTATCCAGTTTAATTGTATTGCACCAAAACAAGAGAAGATTTAACACAATGTCATGGTAAAATTATTCTACTCCAACAAAATCACCCAAAACAATTAAATTCACATTTACAGGTATTCAAATCTTTATACAATTCCATTTTCTCACATTACTTGTATTGCAAAATATAAATTTTATGGAACCAAAAAGGCGAAAGAAACATCTACAATAAGGATAATTCCTCTAGATATCTTCTAGAGACAACTTGAGTAATAAAATAAATGTGCTATGTTTGACTCTAACTACTTTTTGCCACAAGCTAGAAAGGACCTGCTGAACCTAAATGTTACTTGCCTTGCTGGTAAAGCGGGTCCTCCAGCAAAATGATGTATATTTTTTCATCAGAAATTTCATCTTTTTCTATGATGTTTTCCACAGGGAAATTTTGGTATTGGAAAGAAATTTTTCTTCAAAACTGGACAGGTTGGAAATACAATTGCCATCAACTACAGGCCTGACGGACCTGTTACCATGGTAACTTTTCCCAGCCCTCCTTAAAAATCCACAGGACTTGGGCCCAAGGCCTAGTGTAAGAGTCGATCCCTGAAGCCATCCATGAAACTGTAGGGTGTTTAAATCCACTTTTATCAAGATTTCATTTATTATTTAAACTTCATATGTTAAAGCACCTTACCAAATATTCCTAATATTTTTAAGCCACCATCATAGTGCAGTTACCAGTATGCCCAACTAGCATTAAAAAAGTCCCGAGCTTGCTTTTCCATGTCAGCACTTATCCTTTCCCAATTATATGTCTCCCAACAATGGTGTGATACCCCTAGACCTATGTGGGATAGCAACTTGATGATAGGAAAAAAATGTTATGGTAGTACTAGTTTGAGAAATACCAGGAATCCATTGTTAGGTACTCCAGTCATCACGACATGACTGAAAGATTGTTAAAAATGGGTGTTAAACCCAAAACAAACAAGCAAACTTTATATTTTTAAATCAGTACTACCACAATACACATGAACATATATAATACATACCCGGTACTTAGTGCTTTGTATGAAAAAAATCTAACAAGGTTGGGGGAATTGATAATTGTCAAGGCTCTGCCAAGACAATTATCAATTACCAAAACTGAGTTAGATATTCTTTCATACAATACTCTAAAAACATATTATATTTATCTTACAACCTCTTTTTGCCTGGTTTTCGTCAATGTTTCTTAAAGAAATGCAAGTTTCTAACTTGAAAGCCATGAATGGCTTGAGTAGCCCCACAGGCCTGAAATTCTTGTTATAGAAAAACAAAGTTTTGACTAGATTTTTAGATATTTTGGATTCTACTGATGTTGAAAATTATTTTCAAAGTTTCCACTATATAACATATAGAGAATTGACCTCCACCAATAAAAGACATATTTTTCATCCAATCACAATAATTTTAGGCTGCATGATAATGGGTCACACAAGGATCATACCATTGAAGTTTAATTGATATCCATCAGTTACATTCTGAGGAAATGATTTTCAACGTTTCCACTATATAACATAAAGAGAAATGATCTCTGCCCATAAAACACATATTTTTCATCCAATCACAATAAATTTTTGTTAGACTGATGAAAGGTCACTCAAGGATCATTCCAGTGAAATTTCGATGATATCCATCAATTACATTCTGAGAAAATGATTTTCAGAGTTTCCACTATATAATAAATAGAGAAATGACCTTTGCCTTTAAAATACACATTTTTCATCCAATCACAATAAATTTTAGTAGACTGATAAAGGGTCACTCAAGTCTCATTCCAGTGAAATTTGGTTGATATCCATCACTTGCATTTTGAGAAAATGATTTTGAAAGTTTCCACTATAAAACATATAGAGAAATGACCTCTGCCCATAAAATACATATTTTCAATCCGATATCAATAATTTTTTGTAGACTGATTAAGGGTCATCCAATGATCATTCGTGTAAAATTTAATATGTATCGTTCAAATAGAATCTGAGAAAACTCACTTTTTACCATACTTGGAAATTAGCAAGGCCCATTAAATCTATGTTTTTCATTGGATCAAAATTTCTTGAACAACTTTGAAAGAGGGTCACCCAAGAATCATTCCTGTGAATTTTGGTTGAAATTCATCCAGTAGTTTTTGAGAAGAAGATTTTTAAAGAAAAAGTTTGCAACCGGATGCATGGAGCCAGGACGTACCAACGGACGCAAGACGGACACAACGCCATGACAATAGCCCAAATGGCCTTCGGCCAGTGGAGCTAAAAACAACCATATTATGTCAGTGTTCTAAAACCATCCATGTGATATCATAAAGATTTTTTATAGTTATAAGATACTAGCACAATACACATATCTTATATGAGCTTACTGTTGCTTGTTCTACTTATACAACTATTCATTCAATCCTACCACTAATTGCACCCTGAAGCAAGTGTAGTGAGTTACTCAAACTTGGTAACTAACACTTATTCAAGCTTAAGTTCAGACATTTGTGTTGCCTACAAACAGTTTACTTTTTGTCTTATGTCTATAAAATACAGTCAATCTTGCTTGAGCCACCATATCTATTAAGCACCCATTTTACAAAGCGATGGTATTCAAATCTTCTTCAAACAAAATATCTGAAAAAGTAGACATCACTGGTAAAAACATTATTATTAATGAAACCTTTGCAGTTAAAACTCACCAGTATTGTCTCAATGAGACAGTTCTATAGAGTTTTAACAGCATAGGATTATTGAGAATTTCGTAATAATGTACATATATAATCAAAATAATGTTTCTTATAAGTAAACAAAATGTGTATTAAGCAACCATTTTCTTTAAAAAAGGCTTTTTGGTGGTCCTGTTTGTAGTTGCTCAATTCAAGTTTTACTGTATATTTTACAGGTTTTTGCTTTTATTTGGAGATGTGTTGGAATTAAGGGAGTATTGCTTGTGATCTGATAATTTCATAACCAATTTAAGATACCAAGACCATATAAGCAATAGTTTGTACTTTCTGATTTGGTCATTGAGATCTAGAAACAGGGAAATTAAATCATAAAAAAAGTAACAATTGATTATATACCAAAATTGAATATCAAAAAAAGTGTATTTTTACACAAAATCACCATTTATCAGTTTTTTCAACAACTCAAATTGACATCAACAAAGTTTTTCATGAAATCAATGCTGTAAAACAATTTACTATCTTTAAATTTATTGTTTATCAACAAAAACAGTTAAAATGAATTTAAATATTTGGTAAATAAACACATTAACTATGTAAGCCTCTCTAATCCAATTCAACAAGAAAAAAGTATCATACTTAAATAATTCTAGAACTAATGTTCGTAATCAGCAAATGTTTCAACTCTATTCATCCCCTTACTTTTTAGTTAAAATCAAATATTCTTTCAATTTTCAAATAATTATCAGGTTCAGCCATGTCAATTATTGCCTCTATTATGGCCCCTTTTCACATTCAAACCATCCTGTTTTCAATAGCATTGATCTTTATGACCTGACAAATAGTCATTTAGATTTGGCCATAACTGCATGCCATAGAGTTTAAATCCCACATAAAATGGTAATGACACAATTTACATGTAGAAAATACATCTTATTTTGCTTAATGCAATGTATTGACAGAGAGATGGATTAAAAGAGTGTTTAAAAACTGGACAAAGTGGAACTTCCTTTAATCTATAGCCAAAGCTTCTTTATTACGGAGTACTTTAAAATGTGTGACTTAATGGAAAGGGTGAAGAATATTTTCATCCATTGAGTCATCATCATAGGCAACAATGACAAATCATCAACAAAAATTAACCGTTAATTTATGCAAGAGAAATTTTGTGTCATCATGCGCTAGATTTGAGAAAATAGCAAGATATGCAAAGTTTTAAGCAAATACCTTCAACAGTAGCACAGCAATGACCAAAGTACAAATTTTGTCAAAAGCTTTGTCAAAACAAATGCACGGCCTATGCTCAGCTGTTGAGTGATGGATACTGGAAAACAAAAAGTAAATAGGGGCATATTTTTCACAAAATGCTTCTGGTGTTATCCCCCTTGATAGTATAGGTTGTTCTTTTTATAGTGAACATGTGTGCCAAGTTACAAGTGAATTCCTTAAACAAGAGGACCCTGAGGGCCCTTAATCGCTCACCTGATATTTCAAGTCAATTATCATAAAGACCCATTTCCTATGATATGGCATGAACCTTCCCATTTCATTCTTGTGACCTGGCAAACATTTTGATCAAGTTTCATGAAGATTGGACTATATTTGTGGCGTTTGGAGCTCTTAAGAGAAATTTGTTATTAAGGCCCCTTTTCCCGTGAAATGGCATGTATACTTCCCATTTTCAAATGAGTTCATCCTCATGACCTAACAAACATTCTGACAAAGTTTCATGATGATTGGACCATATTTGTGGCTTCTGGAGAGTAAACAAAAAAATTGTCATTCAGACGCCTTTTCCAGTGATATGGCACCGATCCTTCTCATTTTCAATAGACTTCATTTTCATGACCTAACAAACATTCTGACCAAGTTTCATGAAAATTGGACCATATTTATGGCTTCTAGAGTCTATACAAGAAATTTGTCATTAAGGCGCCTTTTTCTGTGAACTGGAACAGATCCTTCCCATTTTCAATAGACTTCATCCTCATGACCTAACAAACATTCTGATTAAGTTTCATGAAGATTGGACCATATTTGTGGCTTCTAGAGTGAAAACAAGAAATTTGTCATTAAGGCCCCTTTTCCCGTGATATGGCATGGATCCTTTCCATTTGAGCAATTTTCATAAGGGACCACCCAAGGAATATTTCTGCCATGTTTGGTTGATTCGTTTTAAGATACATGTATTGTTGACAAAATTGTCATTAAGGCGCCTTTTTCTGTGAACTGGAACAGATCCTTCCCATTTTCAATAGACTTCATCCTCATGACCTAACAAACATTCTGATTAAGTTTCATGAAGATTGGACCATATTTGTGGCTTCTAGAGTGAAAACAAGAAATTTGTAATGAAGGCCCCTTTTCCCGTGATATGGCACGGATCCTTTCCATTTGAGCAATTTTCATAAGGGACCACCCAAGGACTATTTCTGCCAAGTTTGGATGATTTTGACCCATAAGTTTAGGAGGAGATGTCGTTTAAAGAATCATGTATTGTTGACAAAATTGTCATTAAGGCGCCTTTTTCTGTGAACTGGAACTGATCCTTCCTTTTTTCAATAGACTTCATCCTCATGACCTAACAAACATTCTGACCAAGTTTCATGAAGATTGGACCATATTTGTGGCTTCTAGAGTGAAAACAAGAAATTTGTCATTAAGGCCCCTTTTCCCGTGATATGGCACGGATCCTTTCTATTTGAGCAATTTTCATAAGGGACCACCCAAGGAATATTTCTGCCAAGTTTGGTTGATTTTGACCCATAAGTTTAGGAGGAGATGTCGTTTAAAAATATTGTTGACAAAATTGTCATTAAGGTGCCTTTTCTGTGAAATGGCACGGATCCTTCCCATTTTCAATAGACTTCATCCTCATGACCTAACAAACATTCTGACCAAGTTTTATGAAGATTGGACCATATTTGTGGCTTCTAGAGTGAAAACAAGAAATTTGTCATTAAGGCCCCTTTTCCCGTGATATGGCACGGATCCTTTCCATTTGAGCAATTTTCATAAGGGACCACCCAAGGACTATTTCTGCCAAGTTTGGATGATTTTGACCCATAAGTTTAGGAGGAGATGTCGTTTAAAGAAAAAGTTGACGCTGTGACGGACAGCAGACAGATGGACAGACGGACGCCGGACAACGATCGATCACAATAGCTCCCTTGAGCACTTCGTGCTCAGGTGAGCTAAAAAACAAGATATATCACAAAAAGTCTTAGTTTTCATATGATAACAAAAACGACAGCAACGACAACACCAAGGATATAGCAATATAGGTGTATTTTCAAAACTGAGCCCTGACCTAGGCGCTGTGTCCATTACCATAGGTAAATCAGGTATACTTAAAAAGCAAATGATAGGAAGTTAACCTGATCCCTTCATTGCAAATATGAAAGTACATATTTGAGTGAACCTTACGTTTTTAGACAAGCAATAATGTTGGTGTAAAAGGTAAATTTTAAACTTTCTTATAATGCGTTATTTCTACTTGTTTTATCTATTTCGAACAAATGGAGAATCTAAGAGAATCTAATGGTTAAAAGTTGATTTCACAGCTCACTGCGCAAAATCTACCAATACCTCTTTTTTTTACAAAAACAGTCAAGCTAAAAAATGCTGTGAAAAATGCCAATGGCTGTATTCTTTATCCCAAAGTAGTTCCAATGGAGACTCTGAATCAATCATCTTGTACGGTGTAAGCACTGAATAGGTTCAATTAACAAAACAAATAAACAGAAAAAAATCTGATAACAGTAAAGCTATACCATCTCTGTCAAACATTAAAGCACAAAGTATTCAAGAACCTTAACCCTTAACTGAAAGATGATATTGTAAAGTTGCCCATTTCAAAAAAGTTGCAGACAGTAAGTTAAAGTTTGTGAAATCATGAAATATTTTGTCTTTTGGATTAAGAAACATTGTGGACAATGTAGAAAATTCTTTTACAAGTAATTTCTTCTTTTTCCACTTTGTTTACTGAAGCTTTCTGAGTCATCAAAAAGTATGACTGCATGGGAATTTGTTAACAGTAAGAAACTGATATAATTCAACAACAAAATAAGTAATTTCTAAAGAACTTCTTGCTATCATGTTCCACAGTACAGCTTCAGCTCTAAAATTAGGATGACAAAACGGTGCAATTAGTTATCCAATTATACCCTGCTTTGTATGCATACCTGCATGCAAAGCAGGGTATAATAGGAAAACTTTTTGCACAATTTTGTCATCCTGAATGCAGAGATGGTTAGAAAGGGCACACATAAGGTACAGTGGTACAGGTAACCACAGGAAACACCTTTCTTGATGAACAACTAACAGGGGAGAGTACTATAATGCATGGTATCACTGAGAGTTCTAGTTCCTGTGCTGCCAGTAGGGGAGAGCACTCTATTGCATGGTGTCACTGAGAGTTCAAGTCCCTGAGCTCCATTTCATGAAAGCCGGTAATTCTTTGACAGGCACATTATGGGTGTGAGCCTTGAGACGCAGATTTCTGTCATCTGTCAATAATACCACCTCTCTGTATAACCTCACTGGGGCATCTGTATACAAATACAAGAATCATACAAATTAATTAGATTAGATGTAATGCTCAGTAGAAGCTACACATGTACCAGAGCTGCGTTTTTTAGGATTAAGAATCTTAAGATTTCTTAAGATTTTTAGTCGGAATATCTCTGGCTGCGTCGTAGAATGTCAAGTGAATTGCGCGAGATAATTCGATTTAAAATCTTAAGATATCTTAAAAATCTTAATCTAAAAAACGCACCTCTGAATTATGTTAAGCCCTTTCTTGGCATAACCAACATTTTTATGGGTACATGATGGATAGATATTTAGCAGCTTTTGAAATTATTTCCTATTGAGAACATAGAAATTAGGTTCTAAACTCTCTATTAAATGCATCTGATTAGACTGTGCAGATGCATAGGTTGATCTGAGTCTAAAAATTGTGCATATGTGAAATTGCTGGAAACTCCCTGCACATGCTCAAATGCATATGTTCAATTGTATGTTTTATTTCTAAATACTCGTTTTTAAGAATAACTGAAGCATAAACCAAGAACAATACAAGAATTACATTTAAGCCTGTGCATGACATTTCAAGCAATGTCATTTGTGCATAACGTTAAGACTAAGACAGTCTGTGCATTTGCAGTTTTGCAGGGGACCAGACAAGGGGGGAAAACAAGTCCGTACTTGTACCTAGTCTATATAAATGGTCTCATTAAACAATTATCTGAATCTGGGTATGGGTTATGTATAGCAGGGTCGGACTGCAGTTCACTTAGCGTTGCAGACGACATGGTTTTACTTTCATTTACTCAAAATGGTCTCCAAAGTATGCTTAATATTTGCTATGAATATTCGTGTAAATGGAGATATTTGTATAATGCTTCAAAGTGTGCAGTAATGGTGCTTAATGAACCTAAAAATAATGTGATTAATAGATCGTGGTTTCTCGGTGATAGCGAAATAAATGAAACTGAATGTTATACCCATCTTGGTATTAATGTTTACAAATCCATGAAAAGTAACTTCCATGTAGATGAAATCTGCAATAAACTTCGAGGTAATTTACTTAGTCTTCTAAACATAGGATTGCATGAGAATGGTTTGCATCCGTTAACTTCATTCAAAATTTATAAATCCATAGTCCTTCCTAGAGCTCTTTATGGCTGTGAGTTTTTATTAGATTTGAATAATTCTCAAATTTTGAATTTAGAAAAAGCACATAGATTTTGCATTAAATATATTCAAAATCTCCCAACTTATACCCGCACTGACATTTGTTTAAGCCTTATTGGCGCTGAGCCCATTATTTTCGAAATAGAATATTATAAGTTGTTATTTCTTGGACAATTATGTAGACTAGTCACCGGTCACTTATCTAAGCTCCTATTTAATTATAGACTGGTATCCTTTTACGCTGGAAAAGGCACTGTGCAATCTGGTTTTATTCCAAACATTGTTCAAATCCTTAGAAAATATTCTTTGGAAAATTACCTCATTGATTATATTAATTCTGGACATTTTCCATCAAAAAATCACTGGAAAACCCTATCACGTAATGCAGTCTATAATTTAGCTTTTACCTCATGGAAAATGAGATTGGAACAAGATCAATCTATTAAAGATTTTCTATACCTTAAACCAAAATTAAGTAACGCATCAAACCTTTGGAAGATAAGTCGTCAAGTTCCTTCCTTTTCAAAGCACTGTTTCAACGGGGTTAAAATAATTGCCAAATGTTTTAGTGATCATTTTTCAAATAATTGCGCAAAATGTACTAAAATGATAAATATACCACTGTGTGAACATATCTTTTTTGAATGTGATATTACAGCCAATTTAAGAAGTTACTTATTTAATTTTATACACTTTAATTTAGGTGTGACAGTTTTCAGTAGGTTTTCAGATCTTTCTGGGCCCTTGAAAATAATTGCCCTGGTATCAGGGTTTAAAAATGTTGCAGAAGTGAATGATTTGCAGTCTGAAAATTTATTATTTTTTGTTCTCCCCATTTTAAGTAAACTTTGGTATATCTATAACTCATCTATTACATAATTAATGCATACATCTTAGCATTAATGTTGTTGTTAATTATAACTACGGTTTTGTTTGTTAGGTTATGGTTGTGTACCGATAGCTGAAAAGCGATAAAGACTGCAATGATTTCTACAATAAGATTTTAACAAGCATAAGGGATCAATTTTTCAATCCTGTATTGCCAAAAGAATTGCATATCAAGTAAATTAAGACCTTTTTATGGTTATCTCTCTTTGTAATCGTAAACTCACATATATATGTGTGTGTGCGTGGCGAGTGAGTACATGAATATGTGTGTGTGTCTGTATTTGTATACCTGCGAGCGTGTGTGTCCACGGGTGTGTGAGCGTGTGTGTGTGTCCACGTGTGTGTGTGTGTTCGCGCGTGTGTCCGTGCGTGTGTGCTCTTTAAATTTGTATTCTATTCTCTTGTAACTGTTTACCAAACGAGAGTCCTCTTGTTTTTCGCTTTCGGTTTAATAAGGGTATTCTCTCATTTTTTTTTTCAAACTTTGATTTGTATTTTCATGTTTTCATGTGATTCTTGTTTTGTATTTCTATTCGATTTCGCCTTAAATACAACAAGCATCTATGGATATAAGAAATACTTAACCCTTTCTCAGACGACATTCTAGTCCAATCCCTAAATTCAAGTGAGTCATTTCTAGCAATTTCTTTCATTAATTTTCACCTCTTAATACACAATTTAATTTTTCATGAAATCAATGAACGTATGAAAAAGGGTTCTATATTTCGTTGTTGTCACTTTGTACTTTAATGTCACTTTTTTCATTGTGTTGTTACGTGTTTATTGCTTTTTCTTCACATTTATGTTTTTCATCTTGTGTGTTTTTTGTAATATTGCTCGCCTACATGGCGGAAATAAAAGATAATAATAATAATCAAGCAATGTCATTTGTGCATAACGTTAAGACTAAGACAGTCTGTGCATTTGCACAGTCTGATCAGTCTTCTGTATGCACTAAATAGAAAAATAGAGACCTTAAATAACATTTCTCAACCCATGATAAAATTTCATGCACTGTGTGATTGTCCAAACTGCTCGTCTTTTCATCATGCACACAAAATATTGTTGGAAATGTCATGCACAGGCTCATTTTTTACAATTTGTAATTCTGCAGACTAATAGCCAGTTATTGGCAAGACCATTATCCTATGAATATAAACATTATTGAACAGGATAATAATTGAATAAAAGATCTTTGGCTTTTTTCTTAATTCAAAATGGTTTCAAAAGTATTTCAGTTATATAGGGATAACTGGTGTACCTAACCATAGTTTCCTTTTCGTGTTTTATACCACTACCATTACAATATTTCATCTTAGCAACTAGCTGCTCATCCCACTTAACCCTTTCCTGTTTTACAAAATTTTGGACCTGTCCAAATTCAAAAGTTTTGCAGACGAAAACTAAAAGTGGGTTTAATTTGAAAAATAACCATTCAGTAGGGTAGAAAATAGTGTGGAAAAAGAAGAAATTGCTTGTCAGAAGCAATTTCTTCTTTTTTCACAATGTTTTCTCAATCATAAAATAAGCAGGGATTAAACTGCAAAGGGTTAAGCATTCACAAACTGTTGACCTTTTTTATGGATACCAAAGATCTGATCCTCAAACCTACAAGGTTTACAATATCCTACCTTTATCTTTTGGCATGAAATCTCTGGCTTTATCTTTACAGTAGTATGTACAACAGGATAGAATCAAGTCATCATTGTTACCCTGAAAAATTTCAAACCCAGTTTAATTGTGGCATTCGCCTTTGATCTACATGAAATCAATAATGACAGGACACATGTTTGAGTCATTGGCAGTGATTGAATAAAATGTCAAGGTTCTTTATAATTTAAATGGACATGGTAAAACAGTTTATCCATCTCTTCACTTCATATGTGAGATAATATGAAGTATAAATAAACTTGCTCTCTTTATCTTTATCATTATAAGTTTTTAGACTTTCTACCTGAATTACCTAGAATCAATTTAATTCTAATTCAGTACCATAGAAAGAAAGTAGCACTTGTATCTGAATCTTACCTTTATAAAAGAGAATATTACTGAGCAAATTTTATGAGGTAAAATCCAACAATTGATTTTAAAAGTTTCACTTTGAAATCCCAATCAGATAATGAACATTGGACTAACTATATAAAAGAAAACACTCCAAAACAAACATTTTCACAATTCTACAATATTTTCCCAATTATACAAATTGGAAGGATTCTTAAACATTTCATAATATGATTGAAATTAAATGTGACATGTCACACAAAAAGGGACCATCTGGAAACTTAGAAAACATATTTTTGAAAAAGAGATAGAGTTCAACAGGAGGCCATATTTCAAAAATTCTTGAACAGGAAGGTAGAATGATCATTCTATACTACTCAAAGTTTGATAGGGATCACTTTTTAATTGCAAAATAAAATACTGGCAAATAAATTACATTTGATCAAAACTGGCATCATACAAATCAAAAACATTTCACAAATCAATTAGTGATACTCATTTGGTAAACATGTAATCTCATTAAATGGTAACTTACGCAAACATCAGAGTACCCCCAGATTCTTAAGTAACAGATGCATTTTAGATTCACTTAAGTTCCACAATTTTAAACTTTTTCTTAAAACAATGGCTTAATAACGTGTATGGCGTCCACGAGTATCAATAATAGCATGGCACCTCCTGTGCATGCTGAAAATAAGGTTCTGTATCTGGTTTTGTGGAATCAGCCTCAATTCATCAACCAAAGCATCTTTTAGCTCTTGCATAGTCCTGGGTTGCACTGGAACCGCACGTTGAAGAATGTCCCATGCAAGTTCATCGGATTTAAATTGAAATTGTGCACGTTCGTGAATACTGGGATAAATATTGATTACAAGAAAAGACTAAATCTGATTTATGGAATGTTAATTTGGTCAAGATATGTTTTATTTCATATGAAAAAACGACAAATCAAAAAGTGATCCTTATCAAACTTTGTGAAGTAAATATTCACAAAATCACTTAAGTTAGAAAATAGTTGACCATAGTCAGCCTGCACAATCCATGCAGTCTGACTAAGGTCTACATTTAACACAAATCCAAGATGGACGCTTGTTGCCTGACATGTCACAAATAAAATGTAATTAACAAAATTTTCATTTTCCAAAACATATCCTCATTTCAATGACAGGGCATGAAACAGCTGTAACTGCCTATATGTTTATAGGCAGTTACAACTGTTTCATGCTGAGCCATTGATTAAGGGTATTAACTTACAGACTTGTCTGTATCTTCACTCCTAAATGAGATCGTTTCCATCACAGAACCTTTTGATGTGAGAGCCTTCAAATGTGTGTGTTTCTTCTCAAACTCGTCCTCCAGATATTTGATGGTAGACCTGGCGTAGGTCTTCACTTTATGGGCGTGTTCCTCACTGTCAAACTGACCATGTCTCTGTCCCTGAGCCAGACCATCTAACTCGTTGATCACTGAAAAAATACATTTGTTTGTTTGAATGGGGTTTTATGCCACTTTCAACAATCTTTCAGTTATATTGAGGCGGCTGGAGCACCTAGCAATGGATTCCTGGTATTTCTCACACCAGTACTACAATTAAATCCTTTCTTAGGTTCAAGCTGCTTTTCCACTTGGGACTCCAATTATGAACCCATTTGTGGAAGACACATAATTGAAAAGGATGAGTGCCATTGTTGGAAATTGAACCTGAAAAAATAGAGAGATCTAAGATGCCTGTAAGATCCTTTACTTGATTGCACATTCTCACGCCAACCCATCGACTCAACTAACTATTCATAAGGCAAGGCTTTATTTTGATGACTGAACAAATATTTTAAGAATGTTAAATATATTTTATAGAGCACAATTCAATCTAAATACCCAAGCATGAGCACTTGCTGTTCATGTGAACTAACAATTGATAGACAAATGAGTTAATTAGGTGATTAAACTGCACATGATAATCCTTATTCTCAAAAACGATTTTGTTTGAAGGTTTCTCATATAAATTTAATCAATTAAGTATATATAGACAATTTACTAGTGAATTAATAGCAGTATTTGCTTAATATATATGGAACTTCAGAAACAAACAGACCATCTAGGCTTTGCCTTTAGCCTATCGGTAGGGGTCTTGAATATACAACATTCCTTAAACCAGGTCATTAAGTCTTCACTCTTGTCAGACTGTCAGATTGCACAGCCTGTTTCTTGTTTTCAGAATATTTTCTTTATCTTAATAGATCATTTTCTCTTTTTGAAAAGTTAGTTTATAAATGCAACCCTAGGTTGTCCAAAACGGGTCTCATTTTTTTCCTAGTCCAAATTCACAGGTTTGACAATACAAAAACTGACCAATTGTGCCAAAATGGACCATCTGGAAAATATCAAAGAGATCACCCAGCCCTGCATTCAGGATGCAAAAATGCTTGCAAAAGCTTTGCAATGATACCTCACTTTGCATGTAGTACACATGCATAGCATGCAAAGCCAGGTATCATTTCTAATTCATTTTGCAAATATTGTTATTCTGTACACAGGGTGGGTAATGTGTCAATGACTCAAAATGATTGTAAAGAGCTTTCTATACTTACCAACTAGAGGTATTACTATGGTGTATTGTTTCTCTTTAATGAGTTTCTGCATGCTGGGTAAATGATCAATGAAACAGTTGGTGTCCGGGACAAGGAATATTGGACGGATCTCAATTTCTATAGATCTGTGACGATTGTCTTCAATTATTTTCTGAAATAACAAAATGACTGCATGTATGAACACATTACATTATACCTAGATGATTTCTAACTTAGGGTAGTGGAACTGTAATAGTAAGACTAATGAAAATCATTAGGAAACCTCGGTTAACACTGTTAAAGTTCATTTCCTCGGAAATATTGCGAAACTTTAACGGGTCCACTACCTTAATCCATGATGACGAAAGACTATTTTCCACTATTGTCCTAACTCTTACCAGATCTTATCATGTGCAGAGAGAGAGAGGAAATGGATTCTAACCACTGCTACTCACTTTTACTGCTTGTTGGACTGAGGCTCTGTCTGTAAAGTTTCACAGAACGAGAGGTAGAGGGGGTATTTTGGATTTCAAATCTAAATATTTGATTAATGGACACTCAAACCCTGTAGTGTGGGTACTCATTGGAATTGTCTTGTCCAGACAATTCAAATGAGTACCCACAACATAGGGTTTCATTCGGAAACAAAACTTTTAGACTGGGGGTACCCCCTTCTTATCTGTACCTCTGGAAGTGTCCTGACCAAATACACTACCTATCTCCAGTACCATCCCTCAACCATCAAGTAGGGCACACTAACCACTTAGTCAATGAACTAGACAATGAACCAGATGTATCTTATAAATCACACTGTCAGAAGCAATTATTTACGTTACTGAAATTGCTGACCATCATTAGTTAAACAGTCGCAATTTATCTTATATTCCAAATAATTAATTGAACATAGAAATGCAGATTTAATTACACACAGTATTGGTCATGATGAGCATGCCTGTATGTATATTCACCTAAACTTCAAACCATAACGACTAGATACTTATTCTAACATGATGTCTATAAAAGGTATAAATATTTCACAATGAACATTTTAGAATTCCTGTATTGACATTCAATTTCATTCATTGTCATAAAAAAAAAACATAATTCATTTTATCAAATAATACCACAATTCTCCTAATAAACGCTCCCACACTAAACAAAACATGGTTAGGGCACTTTTATCTAGTGTGCATTTTCTGATTGAAAAAAAAAACAAAAAAACAAGCATTCTGAGGTATTGCATGGCAATACCAAGTCCCCTACCGGATTTATATATATCCCTAGAGGGGTATCTTATTTGGGTGGTAAAGGGATTAATTACTACCTCTCCAAAATATCACAGTTGGATCAGATTTTATGTTTCAGCTCAATATCTCTGAGGGTTAAGAAAAAAAGTCTGGAAAACTGAAATTTCCTGGTAATTTTCTAAGTCCAGCATCAGTATCTTCCTTAAAAATCAATGGACCGGAACCAAACTCAAACTTGTTCTGTAACTCATTGATGCGGACTCACATACCAAAAATCAGCTCAATATCTCCAAGGTTTAAGAAAAAAAGTCCGGAAAACTGAAATTTCCTGGTAATTTTCTAAGTCCAGCATCTGTATCTTCCTTAAAAATCAATGGACAGGAACCAAACTCAAACTTGTTCTGTAACTCATTGATGCGGACTCACATACCAAAAATCAGCTCAATGTCTCCAAGGGTTAAGAAAAAAAGTCCGGAAAACTGAAATTTCCTGGTAATTTTCTAAGTCCAGCATCTGTATCTTCCTTAAAAATCAATGGACCAGAACCAAACTCAACCTTGTTCTGTAACTCATTGATGCAGACTCACATACCAAAAATCAGCTCAATATCTCCAAGGGTAAAAAAAAAGTCCGGAAAACTGAAACTCCGGACTGACAGAGGGACGGACGGACAGATGGACAGATGGACGGAGTGCAAACCTATAGCCCCTTGGGCTTTCACCAGTAGGGGACTACAAATCAAATTCATGAATTTTAGGCCTTTTTCCTTTAGTTGAGGTGAATTTTCTCCAAACTTTGTTTAGAGGATATTAACCTCAAGTCAGAGAAGAAGTCTTTACAAGTTCATAAAATTTAAAATTTGAAGTCGGTTTTCTGAGTAAAAAATGTAGTAGTGCTACTATTAGGGGAGGGCACTATTATTAGAGGAAATACGGTACTTTTTCAACAGTTCTAAATCTTAATATTTTGGACAGTATAAATATTGAACTATCACAAAAGCCATTACCTTTCTAGTTTCCTTCTGTCTATTTTGTTCCTCCATTTTCCGTTTCAGTTCTTCTCTCTTTGCTCTCAACTCCTGTACATGTTCATCATCAATACCATCCTCCTGTATAATCTCCTCTTCACTCTCTATCACAATGTCATCCTGTAAATCAAAATTTGACCCGCCACATGAAAAGGGGCCATCATGATAGTGCATTAAGTGTCAACCCTAGTCAGACTGCACAGGCTGACTAGGGTTGACACTTTTTAAAGTTTGCTGATTTTTCGGAATCTAAAATGATCACTCCACATTATTGTATAAGAATCCGAGAAATGTGAACTCTGGTTGACCTATAATGGACCAAATCTTCCTTTCAAATATTTATTTCACGGAGTTCCCTGATGGCGTCACATATGAATCTGTGAAATTTCTAGCAATTTCAAACATTTATAACTTAATTTTAGTTATGTCCATCAGGAATCTGAGAATTTAAGTGAATAAATGATTTGTTTTTAAAGTAAATAAGTGTTTTTAAGAGTCACATGCTAAGATATTTCTACAAAGATCAAGTTAATGAATAATATATAGAAAATTGACCTCCATCTGTTAAATACACATTTTTCCTCCAATCACATAATGGACCAACTAAGGATCATTCAAGTGGAATTTGGTTCATAGCCATCAGTTAGGTTCTACGAAAAAGATTTTCATAGTTTCCACTATAACATATGGAGGAATGACCTCGGCCCACAAAAGACATTTATCATTCAATTGCAATAATGTTTTGTAGACAGATAAAGGGTCACTTAAGAATCATTCCAGTGAAATTTGGTTGATATTCATCAGTTAAGCTCTGAGAAAATGATTTTCAAAGTTTCCACTAAATAACATATAGAGAAATTACCTCCACCCATAAAAGACGTATTTTCCACCAATCACATTTTTTTTCTAATGATATAGGGTCACTAATAGATCATTCCAGTGAAATTTGGTTGATATCCATTAGTTAGATTCTGAGAAAAGTCATATATTACCATATACAGATATAAGCCACGCTCATTATAGCCTTGCTTTTCATTGGATCAAAACTCTTTGAACAGCTTTGAAAGAGGGTCACCCAAGGAGCATTACTTTGAAGTTTTGAAGGAATTCATCCAGTAGTTTCTGAGGAGAAGATTTTTAAAAGAAAAAGTTTACGACCAGACACATGGACGCACTGATGGATGGATGCATGACGGCCACAGCGCCATGACAACAGCGCCACTGGCCTTCGGCCAGTGGAGCTAATAACCTATGTGTTGTTATGGAGGATGGAGTCGCTGTGAAAAGTTAGATAAAGAATGAATTACCTCTGACTCTTCTTTGCCTTCGTCTTTCTTCAGATCCTCATAACCCTGAGATGGTGCTATACTACAGCATAGTTTTGTTGTACCATCATATGCCAACATTGGTGGATCTATCCCACATAAATACTGCTCAAACAGTTTCAATTTTGACAATCGTAAACAGTCTCTAGCTAGCTCCTGAAATTTTAAAATCCTTGGTTGATTTCTAAAATCTTGTAACAATAGCTTTATTATAATGAAATGTATCTCATGGTAAGCTTTTTTACGATTATGAAATCGTAAGGTTATACTATAATACGAGTTAAAGCAAACAGACTTATTTTGAATCAGGCTGCTCTAGTAACTGAATACAAACCTCCACAATATGTGTACTTGATTTTTTATGACCTCAACTGATGACCTTAAAGTTGGTTATAGCAGAAATAATTTGTTACAAGAAATATACATGTGAAAAATGCACTTAATATCTTAATATTATCATTTCTTAATATTTATACAACTCAATTTAGATAGTCATCAAAAAAACAAAAACAAGATGTGTTTGTGAAACATGAATGCCCCGGATATTATAGAAATTTGACCTTGACAGATGACCTTGTCACATGACATTGTTACCAGCAGATGTATATCATTGAGATCTATCATCATACCCAATGTGAGCATTGTATCTTGAATAGTCTAGAAAATATTGGCAATGTTAAGTTTTAAGGTTAAGTTTTGCAGACAGACAGACACACAGACGGATGGACAATTGTAAAACAATATGCACCAATCTTTCGATGCAGGGGCATAGAAAATTTTAGGTGAAAATTGTCCTACCTTATCCACAGATTTGTCCACATAATTTGTACTGGTATAGGGGGTGGAGAGTAGTGGAACAAACCCAGCCATCATTGTGTCCTCTGATAATATCACAACCTCACTGTCTGTTGACAATAAAGAATTTAGTTAGCAATGAATAATAGATCAGTTATTGAAGTATAATAAACATGTTGTTTCTTTTTTCTTCATACTTAGAAAACTACAAAATGAAAGTCTCACCTTACAATTACAATTAATGCTATGACAATTGGTGTCATGTGAAAAAGGCCAGATACTAAGTGTATTGTATGAAAAAAAATCTAACGATGTTGGGGGAATTGATAATTGTCAAAGCTCTGCCGAGACAATTATCAATTTTACAACCGAGTTAGATATTTTTTCATACAATACACTAGTTAAGTATGTATTATTTTTTATCTTATAACCTCTATTTGCCTTGTTTTTGTCAATGTTTCAAACATAAATGCAAGTTTCTAAATATAACTGCATTATGTCAATGTTCTTAAAATATCCATGTGGTATCATTAAAAATTCTCATATGGGGTGTTATTACATGGATATTTGTAAATTTATTAGATAAACAAGTGCATGTCATATTGCGATGCAATACAGGAGTCCCCCACCGGATAACAAAAAATCCTTTCTTATAATATATCTCCTACTTACTAGATCTATAACTGTGTACAAAATTTGAAGTTGCTAGCACATTAGTTTTGATCAAAATGTCCCAAACAAAAATATAAGAGTAAAAACAACCAATGGCAAAAACTCCAAAAATGGGCGGAGAAGAATGATTCTTGTACACGACACTTGTCCTCAATGAGATCTATAAGTGTACCAAGTTTGAAGTTGCTAGCACTGATGGCTCAGGAGATATGGTCCGGACAAAAATGTCAGGATAAAAAACAACAACGGAAAATAACTAAAAAAGTGGATGTGGCAGAGTAACAGTTCTTGTGCATTAACACCTCTTCTCAATGAGATCTACCAGTGTACAAAGTTTGAAGTTGCTTATGGTTTAGGAGATAAGAACGGGACAAAAATGTAAGGATACAAACAACAAAGGGTAATAACTCATAAAGTGGACATGGCAGAGTGACAGTTCTTGTACACGACACTTGTCCTCAATGATATCTGTAAGTGTAGCAAGTTTGAAGTTTCTAGCACTTATGGTTTAGAAGATATGTTCTGGACAAAAATGTAAAGGTAAAAACAACGAAGAGCAATAACTCAAAAAGTGGGTGTGGCAGAGTTACAGTTCTTGTACATGACACTTGTCCTCAATGAGATCTATACGTGTACAATGTTTAAAGTTGCTAGCACTAATAGTTTAGGAGATATGATCCGGACAAGAATGTAAGGCTTAAAACAACAAAGGGCAATAACTCTAAAAGTGGGTGTGGCAGAGTTACAGATCTTGAATATGACACCTCTCCTCAATGAGATCTATAAGTGTACAAAGTTTGAAGTTGCTAGCGCACATAGTTTAGGAGAAACGATCCGGACAAGAATGTAAGGCTAAAAACAACAAAGGGCAATAACTCTAAAAGTGGGTGAGGCAGAGTTATGGTTCTTGAACATGACACTTGTCCTCAATGAGGTCTATATGTGTACAAAGTTTGAAGTTGCTAGTACACATAGTTTAGGAGATACGTTCCAGACAAGAATGTAAGGCTAAAAACAACAAAGGGCAATAACTCGAAAAGTGGGTGTGGCAGAGTAACGGTTCTTGAACATGACACTTCTCCTCAATGAGATCTATAAATGTACCAATTTTGAAGTTGCTAGCACATATGGTTTAGAAGATATAGCCTGGACAAAAGTGTGACGGACAGACGGACGGACAGACAGTCGGAGGGACGGACAGACGGAATCAAGCAAACCTATAGTCCCCCAACCAGTAACCGATGGGGGACTAATTAAGATATATTGTACATGTACTTGCAATTAGAATATACCCTAAAAGTCTTGTAAATTCTCTTGAACTGAGGAAATTGCTAACACTCTTATTTTTGCCACTTATTTTCACATACCATTTACATAAATATCCTTAAATATTAGCATCAGTTAATTTACAATCTAAAGATGAAAGCACTTTGGACCACACTTAAAAACAGTGTCATAACCAAAGTATAGCCAACATAAACAGGGCCTTTTTTTTCCCTCAAACTAGGTTTTGATCCCTTAAAATCTGAAAATATTCTATTTTGACCCCTAGAAATTTCTCCAAAGGGGGTCATTTTAATCCCTTTGCAAGAAGTTTCTAAGGGTCAAAACTGGGTTTTTACACTCAACGATGTATGTAAAATACACTATTTAGAATCTACAAATTTATTTAAATAATATCTTTACAAGAAAAGGTCATATCACATTGAAACCTGCAAAATTCTACTCACAATGTACAATTTCTGTTGTTTTTGACCCCTTTTAAATAAGTTTTACCCCAAAAACTTCATGGTTAAGGAGTCAATGACTCCTCAATTTCAAACACTAGCAAACTTACTTTCAGTTTTATCTCTGAGTAGTTCCACATGAGAGATGTCAACCCCTTTAAGAATATTGCACAAAGTAGCTGTACACTCCCATACATCAATTTCAGGCCTGAAAGGAAATGAAAATTGTTATTATCAAAATAGTGTACAGAAAGTATCCTTCTTAAATTGGTCTGCATAGAACAATTGTAAATGCCCATAAATTAATAACATTTTTTTTCTATTCTTGAAGATAGTAGGCTAGCAATGAAGGCTCATTCAGATGTATAGTATCTTTATAATGGACTATGTCACTTTTATAAAGAAAACTTTTATATGTCAGTTATGCATTCAGGTTGTAAAAGAGTATGATATTGTAAACTGCTTTGAACATGTTTTCACAAGCAAAGCTGGGATATCATCTCTAAAACTTTTCCCAAACATTTTCACCCGAAACACAGTACAGGTTTCATTCACATCCTTACCCCATGCTTGGATCTCTGACCGCAGGTGGAGGATTCCATAGATTTGGATTACCCATCATCCATCCAATCCAGACCTTGACCCCTGGGATGAGTTCCTCCAGCTCTCTACAGAGTAACCTCCCTGGATAGTCGCTGGAGCGGATATGTTCCTGAAGTAACTGGGAGCACCGCTCTATCATGATACCAAACATATCCAGACCTAGCTGTACTGAGTGTTGTTGTAATAGGGACTTACACATGGATTCTAGGGATTCATCTGGAGGAAACAGGATACAGGATTAATGGTTTGTTTAAGGTAGTGGACTCGCAAAAGGTCCGTAACACTTCGGAATGCGTGAGCTTTCACAAATGTTAACCGAGGTTTCCTAATGAAAATCATTAGGAAAACTAGTTAACATTGTTAAAGTTTATGATGTTGTGGAACTATTACGAGTCTATGACTCTAAGTGTAACATCAGTCAATCTTTCATGGAGTGAACAATAAAAGCTATACTTTGATGAGTGTTAGTAAAGTTCTTGTTGTTCACACAAAGAAAGATTTATCAATCTTACATGAAAACAAGAGCTGTCACTGTAAGATGACAATGCCCCCGACACCGCTTTGATTTTAAATTATGGCCAATCTATGTTGAAGGTCAAGGTCATCCAGGGGTCAAGGTCACCAAAGTATGTGCCTACAGAAAGGTAATGTACCAAGGAATGTTGTGGTAAAGTATGATGCGAATATGTTAAGTAATAAGGAAGTTATGGCCAATGTTAAAGTTTTTGGACGGAATGACGGACGGACGGACGGACAGACGGACGGACAGACGGACGGACAGACGGACGGACAGACGGACGGACGGACAAGTCAAATTTATGATGCCTCCCTATCGGGGGCATAAAAACAAAAATAACTTGATTTCTTTAATGCAAAAACGAGACAAAATATTTTTTTGATAAATTCAATTTTAGCCTGTCATTTGAGATGTAATTGGCTCTCAACATTACATTATAGATGTTGATGGAAAATTATTGGATTAGATATGTTCCTTATATATTTGTTTGTTTAACAAAGCTTTTACCAAATTTTCAGACATATCACTGCAAACTTAACAATGGATTCCTGATATTTCTTGCTCCAGTTCTACTATTCTACTGTCGCATCCTTCCTAGCTTCCAACTGCTATCCACAAAGGTCTACAATGATCCACCTATCTGTGGGAGACAATGTGTTCCTATAGAAGCTGGGAGCTGCACTCTATAAAATGAGCCTGTGCGTGAGATTTCCAACAATATCAAATAGTTGCAAAGCAAAGACTCTGACCAGCCTGTGCATCCACATGGTTAAGCTTGCATACATTTTGAGATAAGCTCCATAAGAAAATGGTCTATGGACAGACCAACTGAATAACAAGTGCAAAGCAATATAACCCCTCCTCTTTCAAGATGGGCATAAATATAAGAATAGCAACAAGTCTTGGACATAAAACTCACACTTAATGAAAGGTATCACCATATCAATCATAAGCACTATTGGTGTGATTCAATTATGTGTTGTTATTGTTTATGTGATCTTATGTTGTAAAGACATGAGAGTTACAATACGAGTTATTGAAAAAACTTTGCTTACAATTGTCCTCCATCTAGCATTCTAGTTTCAAGCTTTAATTTTATTTATTTGTCCTTGTTCTTGCATCTATATATAGGCACCTACATAAAATTTTCAATAACCCTTGTGAAATCTTTGGTTCTTTATCTAAAGTAACATATGAGCTTGTGCATGACATTTCCAACAATTTGACATGTACGTAAAGGACAAGCATTAACCAGCCTAAACAACCACATAATTTAACCAGAAAAATACCCGACAGTCTAATGACACTTTGAGACCTGGGGCCGTATGCACAAAGATTCTTAGAATCTTTCTAAGAATTTATCTAAGAATCGTAAAAATTTTCTAAGACGAAAATTTTCGCTTAGAATCTTTCTAAGAATTTTCTAAGATGAATTCTTAGACTAAAATATATTTTTCTCTTAGTTTTCAACTTAGCGTATTTTTGGTGGGCGTATATATTTGTTTGGCTGTAAATGACGTATTTCCTGTAAAGCGCGTGATATTTCCTGTCAACGAGAAACACGGAAGTAAAATCCACAAATCTAACAAAGCACCGTGGATTCAAAAAATCATAAGAAAACATCATTCGAGGTATTGGGTCAAAAAGGCCCAGTGACAGAAAGGCCCGGGTCAGAAAGGCCCGGGTCAAAAAGGCCCACTATCAGAGTTGACCAAAAAGGCCCAGTCCAAAAAGGCCCACTCTTGTATGTGACAAATACTGTATGCCAACAAATACTGACCTGCAATGCTTAAAATACCTGTTAGTTTATTATACGTTGATAATAATAACACCTTATTTTTAAATCATTTTAGATAATTTGACTCTATACTATTATTTTTCCTTTTGGTTTCAATTTGAACACTAAATGGATAAAAATAGTTTACAAAATTAATGTCAATTATGAAATAACAGTTTCATGTTAAACTGTTAGTCAGGTAAATGTATCATCCATAAGTTAATATATTTTAGCTTGAAATAAAGTTTAACAGGTGTGTAGATGGGAATGATGCTACCAAGCAGAAGACATGTAATATACACATTATCATTTAAATGATATCTACCAGGCTCTGACACCAGTGTTTCTTTTTCATCTCAGACAATAACCAAAGGCTGACTCTCTATGACATCACGTTTTAACCCTCTTTTATTCGTTTCTAATAGAGAGGCTTTTTGGTCATTTTCCATAGTGGGCCTTATTGGACTGGGCCTTTTTGACCCGGGCCTTTTTGTCACTTGGCCTTTTTGAACACTGGGCCTTTTTGTCATTGGGCCTTTTTGACCCTAAACCTCATTCGACACATCTCTAGAATCTTTAAAGGAATTCAAAGGATGACAATGATACCACTATTGTCTTTCGAGTTGTACGAAATGGACCGAGGTAATTGGTTTTCGCGCTTCTATTTCTTTCTCGATCTTCGTCAAATTGAAAATCCTTCTAATTCAGAAAGTCCATGTGTTTCTATTCCATAGTTGTTGAGTTACGTATGACTTTCGCAAAAGTAAGTGTAATTAAACTACAAACAAGCGAAAATAAGGTCAAAATGACCCATTCATCAGAGGCATCTCAGCCCTTGTATGTTACGACCAAAACATGTTAGTTAGGCGGAAAAGTAGTGATACAAACAATATTGAAATAGTGAATAAGTCATGTACAGCATCTGCTCTGTCATTTCCATGAAGTTAAAATGAACTGAGTTTTAAAATATATCTATTTATCAATATAAGCACAATTATATAATGTGATATTTTCCTTTGTAAACCTTTTTCCAGCCTGACACCTCTTTTTTACCAGGGTCATTGATAATCCATACTTATTTCTCATTTATCACAGATATTTTGGTAGCAAGAGAGGTGTTAAAAGATAAATACGAGAAAAATAGTTTTATGAAGAGATGATCATTGAAAATATATTTTTGACAAATTAATGGTGATCATGAGAGAAAGTAAAATTTTAAAGGGTATAATATTCTATAACAGGGTCACAATTTTTAAATACCTTGGTATATAATATTGAATAAGAACTGTTATAAAATCAAATGTAGCTGAGTAGGTAAAATGCTATTCTATACATATTGCTTTACAGGTACACAAATTGTTGTAGATGCCCGGTGATAAGAAGAGGTGAAAGCAAGTCATGCAAGAATACAAATTGGCTTTCATTTCCATTAAGAGGTAAGTTCTGATGTGTGCTATTAGATGTTCAGTGTTATACCATAATTACCAACTGCTTAACCTCTACATCATGTAATCCACTGAATTTTCAGATTTTATAAAAAGCACAAAATGACAAAATTGTTTTGTAATGTTTGACCGGTTTACAGTCAAAACGGCCCAAAGTCACAACGGCCCAGAGCCAAAACGGCCCGTAATTTGGTCAAAACAGCCCAAACTAGATTTTACAATTGGTCAAAACGGCCCAAATATTTTAATTTGTCCAATTTTCTTTCCTTTTCCGATGAAAATAAATTTTATTAAACAAATTTAGTCTTCATGCTTATATTCATGGATATTCTAACTATGTACATGATGTAAATGTACATGGTTGACAGTTTTTAAGAAAGGTATTATATGGCTTTACTGAGGCAGAAAAGATCCATTTCCATTTTTGGTGGAATGGATAGGATTAGGTGTGAAATGACAATCACATGTATAATTACACTTTTAAAGCACAAAATTAATCACCCGAAAACTATTTTGTTTCTTATATGTAAAGTCCTTTTAAATGTCAAATCAAATTACACACATTTCTTGATCTTTATTTATCAATTAATTAATTATCGAAGAATTTCCATCTAGCTTGTTTGAGAAAGACATGATATACAACTAACAAGCTTCATGAGAAAACGGTTAAGGAGATTTAATTTCTCATAATAAGATAATTTCAATAATCATTTATCAAAGGGATATTTGGTCTTTAAATATATAACATGCTCTTTCGGTAGATATGAGTTATATAGGACATTTCATTTGAAAATATATATAATAAATTGTAATTCACCAACTATTTTGAACTTTGCTAATAAGTGTCAATGGTCAATAAAGATAATTTTCAAGATCCATATTCTTTCATACTTCTACAATTGTTATTTAAAAAATCCATTATAGAAAAAAAAATGATAAAAGCCAATAAATGATCAATTCAACGAAATTTATCATTGCGTAACATTTATCTTTTTCACTTTGAATATAAAAAAAATAAAGATTTTCATAAAGAAATTTGAAGAATTTTGTTTGGTGTAATTTTCAAATACTAATTTTCTATGAAAAATTTTATTTGGGCCGTTTTGACCAAATGAAAAATTCTATTTGGGCCGTTTTGACCAAATTATGGGCCATTTTGACCGAAATACGGGCCGTTTTGACTTTGGGCCGTTTTGACTTGCACCGGTTTGACCTACATGTGCATAAAGGAGCTTGAAGGAATGTGCAGTATAATTTATTCTTGGAAAAAAATATGAATCTTACACAGGACGAGGTCATATCTATGGGATTTGCATAGTGAAAAAGATTATCAAGTCAAGTAGAATCGTCACACGATATTCAGAATTTGTACCAAAATCAATATATTGACCCTCATGCCTTGTGTGAGAAGTCAGATATGGATTTCAATATTGTTACTTTAAAGGTAGTCTCATGTTATATAATAGGTCTCATCTTAATTTATTTCAGAGACCTCAATTTCTGCAGTTATACTGATGACATCTCACAAGTCAACCTTATTGATATGACGCACAGCCAATCCACTGAAACATTCAGCCTTATTAGTAACAGTAATGAAAGAGACAGTGGTGAACTTGTTGTGAATAATTATACTTTTTAGCTAGGTTTCAAATGAAACAATCTGTTTTAAACCAGATACATCCAAGAGATAAGAAATAACTCTTAGGATCTTAACCCTTGTCATGCTGAGCCTGGAATATTCCTGCTTTGGCAGGAGCTATAGACAAACATCAGCCTGCACATATGTGCAATCTGATGTTAGTCTTCGCCACCTGTTTCTCACTTTCAAACCAGAATTGTCAATAGATTTAGTTTTTCAAATAAAATTGACCTACAGTTGGAACTTTCTGTGCTTTTTGCCCATTGATTTTGATGCAAATTTTTGGCCAAAATTTATTCAGCATGACAAGGGTTAAAATGACTATTAATATCCAAATGATTGTTTTCACACAATGTTGTATTGAGAAACTAAAATTTTTCATAAGAAATTAATTAAAAAACCCTAACCATAATTAGACAACATTATTTTAATCTAATCCATGTAATGCTTATTTTGAAAGATGATTTTCATACAATAAAAAACATTGTGGGAAACAGAAAAATACTTGTTTTTCGAACTGAGTGCTGACAAGTGAAAATTTGTCCAGTAAGATGCAGCTTTAAACAGCATAAGCATAACAGGCACAGTATGTTGCCTTTATTTAGGAAAGGGGATAATATTTCAATTATTTTAAATATCCTTACTAGAAAATGGAAACTACAAATTTGACAGCTATTATCAATAGAAAATGCTGATGATTATTGGTTTCCTATGTTAGTCCCTATATAAATCCAGCTAACAACATACCCAAAACAAGTTTCCTTCAGACATTTTCAATAATATTCAGAGGATACCTATCCTAGTTCTATAAACTAGAGTTACAATAGTAACATGCTAACATTAATGAATTCTAGTAAATAAATATTTAATCTGTCATTTATAATGGGAACTGTCTGACCAAACTTGAATTACATTTTTTTAACCTGAACATTCAAAGTTCACTAAATGGCATGAACAAATATGTAACTAAATGATCTATGTATAAATTGGAATTGTGTGTTGTATATTCACTTCATAATTATATAATTATAATTGGTAGCCCTAGTAAGATTTGAGTTTAAAAGGATTTGTTTATTTTTTGTATTTTTTTATAAATATTTTAGTTAACAATGTTTTAAGCCATAGTTACCCAAACGAAAGAGGTGTGGTACTTAGGTGTGCTTTAGAATATGTCCTAAAGCAAAATCTATTGAAAGCTCATGAACTCAGTTACCCTTCCCATGGTGTTCACATAAAGCCTTGGCAGATAGTATAACCTATGATCAACCTGCACAGATGTGTTGTAAGCCTATGCAGCCCACAAAGATGCACCAATTGGAATATTCCAAAATTTGGCTATTTGCTTACCAAATTGAAGGTAACACTGAGGTTTTAGGTATTATTACATCTTGATTTAGGCATGCATTTTAAAATGATTTGGAACAGATGTTTCTCACATGGGGAAGAAGTTCCATTTGAAATATGAATCAATGTAGTTATAAATGTGGGTCAAGGTCGCATTTTAGGTAAAACAGTTTTTAGCTTAGCAGATAGTGTCCCTTGAAAGCCCATTCCAAGTTAAAATTTATTCCAAAATTCTAATAATTGCATTTTTACCATTTCCAATGCTGGCCATATTTTAAATAATGGGTTAACCTTTAAACTTGATTAATATTTACTATAGTCCAGTAAAAGTAAATGTGCATCAATTTTTAGTGGGAATATTGGGCTATTACTCTTTTTCATCTGCTATAAGATGAGATTCTATAGACATAGCTTTGTCATCTGAATTTGCCTAGATAAGGCAATTAATTATATCATTGTTACTTTACCATCATGGACTTGATCATGACCATCAGGTAAATCAATACATTCATGTATATGATATTTTGTATTGGCCAATGCTTTCATGTGGGATGTCACATGATAATTTTGCTGTCAAACCAGTGATTTAATCAAAATGATTAACTCAGACACAATGTTGATATAATCTGCCCTGAGTATTCAAATATCATCCTAGCCGCAATCATAACACACATTTGATGGCTCATCAGACTACCTATCTGGTAATCTTCTATCATGAGATGTCATGGTTTAATACCTAGCAGAGGCACAAGTACCGTAAAAGTTCTAATACAACCCCAGGGTACAATAGAATCATCACATTTCTGGTATAAGGGAGTGGGGGGTTATTAGAGGCTACAGATATTAAGATGTCTTTGATTGTTAAAAAAAATGCCAATTGTTGGAGATTTAAATCTGAAGGTGATTTATCAATGTTTATAATTTGCAATAGTATATAAGTGATGTTTACTTGCATGTTGAATCATCTAGGGTATAGAACACTCAGAAACTAAGAAAACCCCCAAAGAAAATTATTTTCATAGCATTTATTTAACACTAAATCTTAAAATTCACCTGAAAAAAGGGTACATTGACCCATTGTTAGACCTTGTTGTAGAGTACTAGGTTAGGGGGTTATTAGAAGCTTCAAGTTTTCCAAAAATCTTGCAAAAAAGGCCAATTTTGAGGAGGATGAGAAGGGGGTGGGGTTATATTAGAGCATGGGCCTCTACTTAAATTTTTACAAAACTTTCCAACATTTTTCTGTCACCTTATTTGTGGATATTTGTAAACCCAAGTTTGATTATAGCTGGTTGCTAGAAAATGTTGAAGTCTTATGGCTTATTAGAGAAACACCAAGGGCAAATGAGTGCTGCAGGTGCTGGATGATGCAAAAAATTTTGGTTAGATATCAAAGCTATATTAATAGGGGATATTTTAGATTTTAGATCAAAGCATTTCAATGATGATTGTGCAAAAACCGTTTGTTGTTGGTACTCATTTTAAATAATCTATTCAAGACTATTCAAATGAATACACACAACATAGGGTTTAATCAAGAATTAAAGAGTTTAGACTTACTTTACCCCCTTTTATCTTAACTTCTGGATACTATAACTGTATCCCACTAATAAATATATTCAACTTTGTAGGTATTGAACCCAAGACCTCTCTGTCCCAAAGCCAGTTCTATACAATGCCTCTATAAAGGCCACCTCAACTTTGGGGGATGAGACTGTGTGTTGCAGTCTTTAAAGTAAAAGAATGATAGACAGACAACAGTAAATTCATCAATTAGGGCATATAAAAACAAGAGCATCGCCTACTGGTGCAACTGCTCCTATGAAAGTGCTAGATAATGCAAATAATCTATTACAAAAATAATTCAAGAGTTATCACCCTTGATAACTCTGGTGTTGGTGAACACACATGCCAAGTCTCATGAAGGTATCTTTTATAACAATTGAGATATGACCCTGATTTAAGTTTGTCATGCTTATTCCAACAACAACAAAAACACCACCAAAGGATCACAATACTTATTGCAGAATTCAACACTTAGGGGAAACCAGGAATCCGAGACTCCTTATTTATCAGTTGGGTCTCCTTCATTTTGCAAGTAAGGAGTCCGATGGACTCCCAGTATCATATGAGAATATTTTGATAAAACAAATGCACAGGACAACTTGTTGAAGAGAATGAGGACAAGAAAGAAGAAATTGCTTATTTCAAGCAATTCTTCTTTTCCACAGTGTTTTCCCATAAAGAAAAGCCAGACTCCTTAGTTTGAGCTTGCACTCCTCATTTTGTAAAATGGTAGTCCAATAACCTCCTTACTCATAGAGGTTAGTTTTGATCCCTGCTTAAAGTTTACACTTTTTCTCCGAAAACGGCCAAGCTAATAAGCAAGGGTGTGGAAATAGTGATTTATTTTTCCAAATGTCCTTGGACAAGAATAAGATGATTTTCTACTTGTTCTGGATAAAAAATAAACTTGATATATCTTGAGAAAATATCGTTTTTAATGCAGAAAATGTTGGAATCCAGCATTTCTTTCATTAAAAACAAAGTGTCTGCCCTAATATATAAACAAATTAGCAGAGCTACAGATAGAGGGGTACAGTCAACTCTCTTTACAACGACCACATTTGTTCCCAGAAAATATGTCGTTGTAACGAAAATGTCGGTGTATTGAATGAACACTAAGTCAATTAATGCATGATTGTCGAAAGCAGCATACATTATATAATATACTATTGTTTAGTACATGTAAAAACTGACGGAAGTACTTTTCAATTATATTATTAATAATTTAGATATCTTTTAATACCTTATTTGCCATATGCGTTTCTATCAAACTTTAAAATGCGATGATCTTAAAACTTTCATTTTCTGTATAGCAAGATAGAGAAAAGCTTAACAAACAAATGTAGACCTAACCTATATAAAGTGTATTGAAAGGATGAATGTGTTAAAGTTGCTAATTAAACATTCCCATTGTTCGTATGTCAAACATTTTCACACATTTCAAAGTTAAAGACTTGCTAATTATCAACTAATATTACGTGTTTATCTATCATGCATATGGTTCTGTGTAATTAACCATCATGACCAAAATTTTTGTGTCGTTGTAATGAACAAGCTTATATAGGGAATATGCACTTTCGTTCCCTGAAAATCAATGTCAGTGTCGGAAAACGAGAATTCCGTAATAACGAATGAAAAATGCACTGTGCAAATCCGTTCCCGACAAATTTGTGTCGTTAAGTGAAAATGTCGTTGTATTGAGTGTCGTTAAAACGGGAGTTGACTGTATTTTGAATTTCAAATTAAAATATTTCACTTATCCTAGCTCAAACCCTATCTTATGACAAGACAATTCAAATGAATATCCACATCAAAGAGTTTCATTGAGAAACAATATTGTGGACAACAAGTAAATTCATCTTTTCAAACTGTGTTGGAATAAAAAATGCAAACATGGGTTGTAAAATTTCACCAAAGAACATTGTCATCTGAGGTTTCTTTTGCACTGAATAATTCTATTGTTCTCAAACCCTATCTTATGGGTACTCATTGGAAATGTCTTGGCGAGACAATTCAAATGAGTACCCACATCATAGGTTTTTATTGAGGAACAAAAATTTTAGACCGGAGTTATCCCCTCTTATCTGTACCTCTGAATTAGGAAAATAAATCTTGAAATCTTTTAAATAACATTTCAAGATTTGCTGGTGAAAACTTGTCCATGGACAAGTGGTGTAGCAAAATTACTTGTCTGTAAGGGAAAAGCCCAAATCAGACATGTTTCTAGGCATGGGAATTCCACGTTCCTGATGAGAGAATTTACTTTTTCAACCCTTATCAAATTGAGCCCAGAATATTCCTACCTTTGCAAAGGTAATGGCAAAGATCATGATGCACACATATCACTGATGTGTATTCTGAACTTAGTTTTTACCACCTGAATTAAAAACAATGTTTTCTACCCTATGATATTAACATTAGGATGATTTCTCTCTTAATTCTTTTAAGTAACATTCCAAGATTTGCCCTGGTATTTACTTGTCCTTGGACAAGTGGCTTAGAAATATTTACTTGTCCACAAGTACAAAAGCCCGGGTCGGACAAGTCGGGCATGGGAATTCCACACCCCTGCTAGTCTATGGGCAAATTCTCCAGTAGACACATAGATAAAAGGAAATACACACTCAATTTTTATGCCCCCGATAGGGAGGCATCATAAATTTGACTTGTCCGTCCGTCCGTCCGTCCGTCAGTCCGTCCGTCATTCCGTCCAAAAACTTTAACATTGGCCATAACTTCTAAATCAAAGCGGTGTCGGGGGCATTGTCATCTTACAGTGACAGCTCTTGTTATTTCATGTATCCCTGTTTCTCATCAAGTCGGGCCTTCTCATTGGATTCGTGCATGTCAAATCTCCAATTTTATGAGGTCTTTTGCAAAACCTAACAGTGTGGAGTTTACTTTGTGTGAAAAATGAAGAAACTAACTTAGAATGATTATTTTTTTGTCTATTTTACATCATATAACATAATTCTGCAATAGAAAATCAAGAAAATATTTTGATGCAGGGTTTTCTCTCTATGTTCAAGACTGGGGGGTCATTTTGCCACAATATGACCCCTTTTAAACTAATGATTTTTTGACAATTTTGGGGGTCATTTAAAAAAAAAAGGGGGTCGAAATTCAAAGAAACAGGGGGTCATGGAAACCCTGTTGATGTACATGTTTTGTAAATGTTCACACGTTTTTTTTTTCATTTAGATGCACGAATCTAGGAGAAAAGGGGATATGCTTCATAGTTTTTGATTGTTGTTGTTAAAATGTGGTTAATATTGTCTTTCTGAATCAAACCTATTTACTTTGGTACTCAATAGACTGGGCCCTACTGGTTTGTTAAATTGTATGCTTTATCACAAAACTTGTTTTCCTTTGTAATTGATATATCAATCTTTTGGAGAGCTCGTCTAGTAGGGGGTAGATCAAGTACATAAATTGCCACATTCAGAATCTACAAACACTCAGAACATAGATTATGTCTTCAATAAACAATGAATCATATTCTTTACAAGTCCAATATTTCCGAGATCGTTCGTGAGGTTCTCACATAAGCAGATCCGATTCGAAGGACCCATATGGTTCTGTTTTCCCAGTCTTATGGTTCTGAGTGGGTGGGGTAATTCCGGGATTCTGTCTTTGAAGCAAGTGGTTGTCTTCCGCGTTGATTTACAATTAAAGGAACGTTCTCCAAACAGTTTAAGTGTAAATTTCACTTTAAATCAGTAAAAGAGCCATGTAAATCGAAAAATTGTTGATGATATTGCTGTTGGTAAGGACGCTGTAAGACTCGTCGATAGCTCGGTAAATACACGTTTATCTCCCCTATTTTTATCAAAGAATCAACGAAAACTACAAAAAACTACGAAAAATGATAAAACACTTCGCATCCCGGGTTCAAAAACGTTCAAACGAACATATTTTCGATCTGAAGCGGGGACCGTCGCCATTTTTAAGAATTTTCTAACTTAGTTAAGATAGGGGGTAGCTATCTTAAATATTTAAGAGGAAAACGCCGAATTTAAGAATTTTCTAAGATAAATTTTCATCTTAGCGGAAAATCGACCTATCTAAGAGTAAAATTTAGTCTAAGAAAAATTCTTAGAGAAATACTTAAAAAAAATTCAAAAACTAAGAAAATCTCTCAAAACTAAGATAAAAACGGAATTCTAAGAGAAATTTTACTCTTAGAATCTTTGTGCATACGGCCCCTGATCTGTCTACAAATCGCAAAGTAAAGACTCTGGTCAGACTGTGCAGATGCACAGGCTGGCCAGAGTATTTCTTTAGTGCGCATTTGATATTGTCAGAAATGTCACATACAGGCTCATATGTTTCAGACGATTTTAAAATTTGAGATGCCACCAATTCAATGAACACTCTGTACAAAGACCCACCTTTTAATGCTGTATTTTCTATAGCAAACATATTAATTGCCATTAGTTGCAGCAGCCTGAGGGGGGTAATTGCATTGTCCTTTAATAAAACTTTAAACTCCATCAACATCTGACCACAACTGTCTTCAAACGTCTCCATACTGTAAGGAAATAATGAGGGGTCATTACACCTTTTCTGAGCTACAGATAGAGGGGATATTAGGGATTTCAAATAAGTTTATCTTAAACTATAATTGCACAAATCCTAAGTTGTGGGTACTCATTGGAATTGTCTCATCAAGACGATACAAATGAGTACCCAGATCATTGGGTTTTAATAAAAAATAAAGAATTTAGACTGGCATTGCCCCTCTAATGTGTACCTCTACCTATTTTTTTTTTATAAAACTCCTAACATGAGCAGTATAAAAGGGAACCCTCTTAAAGACAGCCCAAATGACATTTTTCAATGCTTTATTGCACCTGACTTTTATTCATGCTGCACCTGTTGTTATTCAAACGAAATAGGACATTTTAATGGAACATAAGCTTCTGGTTTATAGCAACAAAGGTCTTGTTGAGATTCAAAATCTTTGTTGAACTAATAACGCAATACTTAAATCATTTGTCTGCAAAGCTACATATTCAACCTTTATGTACTATTTTGTACAAGGCAAATATCTTCTCAAATATTGTGACAAAGAGTGATTCAAAAGGGCATCAAAATTTCTCCTTTCATAATATGGGTTTGCTTCCTGAATGCTTTAGTCCTCTAGTTTGAGTCTAATACATAAATGACGATTATCTGATTTTCACAATCATGCAAACACAAGCAACACCATGGCTGTATTACATGGTGTCATCTCATGCTTTTTATCTGCATTTGTAGCCAAAATTCAGCATCACTTGTTCTTAATCATTTTGTAGTAACCATTACATCATATCAATATTCGTTTCCAATTTAGTAAGCATAAAAGGCTACTAACATTGACTTACCCAATTTTTGTAAACAGTTTGCCATGTACATTGAGAAAACTCAGGACAAATCTTTTGTTTAGCTGAAATTCATAATGATATATTAATAAAATATGTGATTGTATCATAGGAAGAAATCAGATTCAGTAAAGGTCAAATAGAGATTAAATATTGAAGATGAAAATAGAGTAAAGTATAATAAGATCAAAGAATTCTGCCCTCAGTTCACACACACTCACAGACAACGTTTACTCTATTTGCCCGTCACCATTTCATCATCGGGCCTAACAAAACCTTATATTCAATTCCTTTAAAAAGAACTACAAATTTACTACAGACCTGTACAGTACTGTAAACAGGGTAATTTTGGCGGTGGTTTGATTTTGGCTATATTGGCAGTCAAGCTTAAATGCGCCAAAATTAATCCACCCCCAATATTTGTCATTATGAAATAAGAAATTTCTTTATTATGATAGACATGAAATCTATACAATTTAGACAATGTAAATTAAACTTATATCAAAGATATGCAGACTATAGTTATTATTATGCTGACAACGTTGACAATTCGACGGGTCAGCGCAATACTATTGCAAGTGCCTATAAATTATTGGCACTTACAATAGTATTGCACTGATCCCTCAATTTCAAGATTCAAGATCCAAGTTGGTTGATACATTGTAATGAAAATCACAGCGAAAAGGTGTGAAAAACCTTGGTGTGCCTTTCTTTTACTTACGTTGTTTTGACCGACGAAAAAATGCAAAATATAAAGCGTTTAATTTTGCCGTTAAAGTAAGATGCACCAAAATAAATCACCGCCAATAAATTGTTATCGAAAAACCGCCAAATGTGGACACTGCCAATATAAAGCCGTTTACAGTATCTAATTTAGACAAATCTTCATCGTGATTTTTGTCCAGTTTGGATTCACTGCTTGTTCCTTCACTCTTCATCCAGAATATCATTAATGAAATTCTAAAGCCTTGAATCTACAGCTTTTATCAAGCTGTAGTTACTAATTTTAGATTTCTATCAACAATATCAAATTGTATTTGATTAGACAAATCTTCATCATTATTATCCTCCAGTTTGGATTCATAGCTTGACTCATCATTCTTCATCCAGAATTTCAACGTTGAACTTCAAAAACCTTGTAATTACAGCTTTGATCAAGCTTTATTTACTAGTTTTAGAATTCTATCAACAATATCAAACTGTATTTCATACTCACAAAATATTTAGCTACAAACCTGCACAGTATCTAATTTAGACAAATCTTCATCATAATTATCGTCTAGTTTTGATTCACTGCTTGTCCCATCATTTTTCACCCAGATCTCCACCCTGTGTTTACTCAAACCTCGACTCTTTTTTATCTGTTGCTGTTTCTTCTTTTCATCAATTCTTTTCTTTTCCATCTCTTCTGCCTGTATAACATCAGAAATTTTGTTACTTTTATTTAGATAAATGGTTTGTGAAAAATATATCTACACTCATTTCTTACATGATTCCACCTTTTTACTATCTTCAAGAAAAAGTTGTGAAAATGCAGAAATTTCCACTGACATACAAATTATTCATCTCTCATCTTTTTTCAAAGAAAGACATCATCATTTAAGGTAGTGGAACCGTAATAGTTTTGTAACGTCTCAGAGGAAATGAACTTTCACGGTGTCAACAGAGGTTTCCTAATGATTTTCATTAGGAAACCTCGGTTAACATGGTGAAAGAATATGTGGTCCAAAATATTGAAGAACTATTATGGGTCCACTACCTTAATTTGAAATCATTGTAAGCACTTCTTTTCCATTTAGTGTGTTAAACCAAGTCTTTTCTATATAAATACAGTGGTTTTCTTGGACAAAAAGATTATTTGTATGAATGGGGTTTTAAGCCACTTCAAAAATCTTTCAATTATATTGCGGCAGCTGGCACACCTTACAATGGATTCCTGGTATTTCTCACACCATTACATCCTTTCCCAGCCTCCAGCTGCTATCCCACATATGGATCAATAGAATCATATTGAGCAAATCTGTGAAGGAATTTTGACTTCACCCTCAATTTTTTATTAGGGAACATATAAGGGACAAGTTGAAATCTTTTAATTGCATTAAATCATTTCTTGGAACATTTCAAGGAAATCTGATTATATTTGTAGGCTTTTTTGTATAAACAAGAGTATTTTGAGTTAAAATCACCTAAGCCCCTTATGTTCAGATGGATTACTCCTAATTTAGAAATGGATCTTCCTTATGAACCTACAATCATCCTGTAAAAATTTCAAGAGAATCTAATACAATTTGAAGTCTTTCACAAGTTAGTCACTGTTATAGTTTTTGTATTAAATACTCAATGGAATGAACTACTGATACTTAAAACAATTTTGTCTTTTTATGGTATAAGAACTAGCCCCAAAATTTGAATAACAGAACAACAAACACAACAATTAAGAAACATATATAAACCATTATCCTGCTGAATTTAAATTTTGTCCTTTATGTTAAGTTCTATGTTTTTAACACTTTTTTATAACCCTGGTACAGGTTTTTTCTCATCAAAATTAACTAAAAGCTAAAATATAGCAGCATAGGCCAAGATCAGACTGCAGATATGTGGAGGCTGATCTTAGTCTGTTCTGTCTGTCAAAGATTTGTATACAGCAGTTATATGCATTGAACAGTATGTAAAGGGTCAAATTACTGTATAAGAATAACAAGAGGACTATGATGGTCCTAGATCACTCACCTGTGTCTCTTTGACCCCTGGGACATCACATTAATTAAATAGGCAGATGTCAAAAAGGAGTTAATTTCTACATAAGATCAATACCATGAAATGTTTTCAGCCAAGAGCAAGACAGACATGCATTTTGCTCTTTGATTCTTTGTAAAGAAGAAGATTTTTGAGGGTTTTCCTATTTTAACCCATCGTGCTCAGATGAGCTAAAAGGGATGCGCCCGGGTAAGGCCCAAATATGACCCCAGGGTCTTGATATGAACAAACTTGGTAGGGGCCCAATAGATGATGCTACATACCAAATATGAAAGCTGTGTGCCCTCTGTTTTCTGAAAACCCGGTTGGAGCCCAAATTTGATCTTAGGGTCTTGATATGATCAAACTTGGTGAAAGTCCACTACATGATGTTACATACCAAATATGAAAGCTGTCTGCCTTCTGGTTTCAGAGAAAAGATTTTTGAAGATTTTCATTTTTTTACCCTTCGTGCTCAGAAGAGCTAAAAGGGATGCGCCTGGGCAAAGCCCAAATATGACCCCAGGGTCTTAATATGAACAAACTCGGTAAATAGCTGTCCACCATCTGGTGTGAGAGAAGAAGATTTTTTAAGATTTTCGCTCTTTGATTCTATGTAAAAAGGGTTGCGCCCGGTTGGAGCCCAAATATAACTCAGGGGTCTTGATATGAACAAACTTGGTAGAGGTCCACTAGATGATCAAATCAAATATGAAAGTTGTCTGCCTTCTGGTTTCAGAGAAGAAGATTTTTGAAGATTTTCATATTTTCACCCTTTTTGTTCAGGGTAAAGGGAAAGTTAAGGGTGGATTTCATTCATTTGAACCAACTTGGTAGAGCTTGACCCAAGGAACATCCCTGCCAAGTTTCATCAAGATTGGCCCTCTGGTTTAGGAGGAGATGTTTAAAGAAATTGTGGACGACGGACGCCGGACATTGTACGATCACAATAGCTCACCTTGAGCACTTCATGCTCAGGTGAGCTAAAAATAACACAATTTATAAAATTCAGTCTTTCTGACAGATGCGATGCAGGCAGATATTTGTCAATGCAGTAATATTCTGGATTCAGGCTGACAAGGTAAATACCTTTTCCAAGTTAATTTCCAATACCATCTGTCATGAAAGTAATCAAAACAAGAAAAATATATTTAAGAGATTATTTGTTGATTTCATACAGGTATTGAAATAAAACTAATCAATCCATGAATACGCAGTGTGATTTGTTTTAGTTTCATGCCTCCTTGAAATCAACAAATACTTTCCTCATATCCTATAATGTACTACCATAAGGTAAAAATGTGAAGATTTATACATAAAAAGAAAGATTTTATGAGGGACTACTTTCCACATAAGCTTACAAAATAATTTTGTCCTCTAAATTGATTTCATTGAGTAATGAAATCAATATTTCAGCTAATCAGAATGTATGAATCTTTACTTAAAACTTTAAATATTAAAATTAACACAGTCAAACCTTAATTCTAGCCAGCTGAAACAAGTAAAATTATAATTCATTTTTAAATTTGATTTGATTGGAATTGGTGTTTTACGTCGCTTTCAACAATCTCTCAGTTATATCGCAACGACTGGAGCACCTAACAATGGATTCCTGGTGTTTCTCACACCAGTACTACCACCACATCCCTTTCCTAGCCTCCAGTTGCTATTCCACATAGGTTTAAGATTATCTACCCATTGGTGGAAGACAAATGACAGAAAGGATAATTGCCGCGGCTGGGGATCGAACCCGTGTGAATTTAGACCCCTGGTTTAGAAGTCCGACGCGCTACCAACTGCGCTATTGCCGCGGCAATTCATTTTTAAAGATCTGTAACAAAAAAAAAAAAATATTATCTAAACAATTTAGAATAGGTACCACAAGGCAGTTCAGTGCTCTGAATATTTCTCTGGACCTGAGCATGTAACTTACATCCTATAAACAAACAGCCCACAGTCCCTAGCTTTTACACCCTAAATGATAACTTTTCAAGAAAGCATTATGAGATAAGGATAGATTGCTTTTAAAGAGTTTAAAATCTTTAAGATCAGCTTACAAAATCAAATAGTCGGTCGTTATCAAATTAGGATTGTATCACTAAAACATGGTGGCAACATGTCACTAGATACACCCCTTACAATGTCAAAGTATAAAATGCAAGAGCTTCGCAGGGCCTTGTCAGTAACCTTGGCTTGTCAATAACGTGGGCTTGAATGATAGCTAAAAAAAATTCAAAAAGACAGACAGACAACTGGTGACATAACATAGTATGACCTTTTGAGTGTAAATTGAACATGATTTTATGCACAACTATATGCCGAACAGTTATTTTGCAAGTTTCAGTTCATTCAAATTCAAAGTGTGACGAGTTGCTCACAAAAGAAAAATAGTGAATTTCAATCAATTCAAGGGCAGATAATACAAGAAGGATCCAAGCTTTTTGAATTTCTGAAGTCTTATGCTTTTAACCAAATATCAGGGTTAAATTATGGCAAGATTCATTTCAATCCAATTAAATTTGTAGGAGTTGTGCACACTCACGCACAAAAATAATCTGTAAATTTAAACTATTTTGTGAAGTAAAGGGCAGATAAATCAGGAACTACTTTAAATATGAAAATATATTTAGTCCTAAGCACAAATAGACAACCTACAGAGTCATTATGGCAAGTTTCCTTTCATTCCAATCCAATATGTGGGAGAAAATGAGCTGACAAGAAATTTTGTTTTTCATCAACTCAAGGGCAGATAATCCAAGATAACTCAAGAATGACTGTAGAATTATGAATTGAAAAGTCTTATGCAAAACTTGACATCAAAGAGAGTAATTGTGTCTAATTTCAGCTCATTTCAATTGATAGTTTAGGAGGAGTTGCACACAAAATACAGTGATTTTCGTTTAATTCAAGGGCAGATAATTCAAGATTTCTCTGGAATGACTGGAGCAATTCGAATTTCAAAGGTCTTATGCACAACTAGATATCATAGGGAGTAATTGTGTCTAGTTTCAGCATATTCCCATTGATAGTTTAGGAGGAGTTGCACACACAAAAATAGTGTTTTTTGTTAAATTCAAGGGCAGATAATTCAAGATTTCTCAGAAATGACAGGAGCGATAGAGAGTAATTGTGTGTAGTTTCAGCTCATTTGCTTCGATAGTTTAGGAGGAGTTGCACGCACAAAAAACAGTGATTTAGGTTATATTCAAGGGCAGATAATTCAAGTTTAAGGTTCAAGGTCTTATGCACAGCTAGACATCATAGGGAGTAATTATGCCAAGTTTCAGTTCATTCCCATTGATAGTTTAGGAGGAGTCGCGCACACAAAAAATTGCTAACGGACGGACAGACGGACGACCAAGGCCATAACATAATTCGACCCTTCAGGTATATAACAACAAAAGGGAATGACTTAAAACATAAGTTAGGTAGAGTTACAGTTTCTGTGCACTGTTCTCTGTATTTATGAGAGAAACATAAATGCTAAGTTTCAAGTAAATCAACATACGGTTACAGAGTTATGCAACAAACAAAGAATTGGACCTGGCCTGTCCACTTAACACAAAATGCCATGGGTATGAAAATAGCTCTTCTGAGACTTTCGTCCCGGGCATGCTAAAAAAAGTAAGCTAGGTAGATTATGGTTCTTGTACAGTGCACTCTGTTATCATGGGGGTACATAACTGCCAAGTTTCAAGTCAAGGTGACAGAGTTATGCTCTGGACAAAGAAGTGGATGTTGTCTGCCTGATGGATGCCACTGGTGATCATGTAATATAATCCCCTCCTTTGATGGGCATATAAAAACTATAAAGCCCCCTCTTCCCAAGCTAAAAACTTGATACATCAAATTTTCTAACACCATTTTGAACATCCAGCCACAAAAACATGGCAGAGATACTGTGGAAAGTTGGTTCAAACCCCATAAAACTAACTGTCAATTACCTTCTTCCTTGCTTCGTCAAAAAGTGACATAAGACTTTCTCTAGCTGTCATAAATGGATTTCTAGCTGCCAAACTTCTCATATAGTAATATACTGCATCAAGCTTTCTTTTCTGAAAATTGTGAAGAAGACTTCATGATAGAGATAAATTAATGACAAAATAATTGTTTCTTTTTATCAGATTTTATAATGTGCAATATAGTTTAATACCTTGAACATTGGAGAAAGACATTCACTTTAACATAAGCAAGCATTCTCACATTTCAATACTGAACTGAATGTAGGATTTAATGATACATTAGGGATTAATTCAATGTCCAAGACCTAAAACAAAATGATTTCCAACACATTGTTAAGTCATTAAGTCATTTAGCAATAATTTAGCAATGATACAAAGGATGATGTCAAAAATACAAATATTGTGTGAAGCTGAAAAGCCATAAAGCTATCATTTTGGACCAATTAAAACTTTTTGCATTTTGTAAATTGGAAATAAGAGTCATTTACAGCAAAACAACAACAACAACAACAACAAAAAAAACGTAAAAGAGGTATAAAACTCCAGCTTACAGTATACAAAGCTAATATAGCAAGTTGATTGTATGGACGTCCATTTTTCGGATCTATCTGTTGAGCTTTTGTGTACCAACTGAAAAGAAACAATCTAACTCATTCCAAGACAATCATATGCATCAGCCAGATCAGGATTAAAAGAAGGAATCCGAAAAAGCAAGTCTTAAGCATCATTCCTGAGTAATTTGATTGAATTCTGACCAGTTGTTTCAGAGAAACCATAAAGGAACCTTTTAGATGACACGACTGCCCGTGGTGCCCAAGTTATCAGCCTGATCAATATTAAAATAAGGAATCTGAAACAGTGTGTCATGAGCATCTTTCCTGGGAAATTTGGTATAAATTCTGTCCAGTAGTTTCAGAGAAGAAGATGATCAAAGAAAAGGCTTATGTACAGATGGATGGATGGATGGAATCACAACAGACAAAAGGCCATGACAACTGCCCGCTTTACTTTGTCCAGTGGAGTTAAAAATTAATTCTGACATAAAGCTGACTGATTGCCCCCACCAGCATTTTGTCCAGTTCTGCATGCTGTTTACCAACATAGTACAATTGTGACCTTAACCTTTGACCATCATGTCCAAAAAACATAGGCATCACCTTGGGTCATGGGAAACAGTTGTGAAAAGTTTCATGACTCTAGATCAATTTGCTCATAAGTTAGAGTCCAGAAAAAGACAAGAGGACCATGATGGTCCTATATCGCTCACCTGAGTAAGTCAATCATAACTTGTCAACCATGTTATGAACACCAGAATTTGTTTGATGTACATTTAGGGTGGTTAAATTTTGTCCTACTGCAATTTGATTTTTTTTAATTTTCGTAATTTTCAACTTTTCTCTTACCATGGCAAATTCTTTTAATAACTTAAGAAGACCTACACTCAAAGAACATCACAGCTAAGTTTAATATTGATTGGCCTCATGGTTAAGGAGGAAAATAATTGGTTCCAAGATTTTTGGTAATTTTTGCCATTTTTAGGCCTTTCCTTTACCATGGAAACAAGAATTTTCTGAAGAAATGAAATTATTTTAACAACTTTTGAAGAGCTTCACCCAAGGATCATCCCTGCCAAGTTTCAGCTTGATTGGCCTAGTAGTTTGGGAGGAGAAGAATTTTTTCCAAGATTTTCAGCCATTTTTCAGACATTCCGTTACCATGGCAACCAGAGCTTTTGATGAAATAAAATTATTTTTACAACGTTTGAAGAGCTTCACCCATGGATCATCCCTGCCAAGTTACAGCTTGATTGGCCAAGTGGTTTTGGAGGAAAAGACTTTTTTCTAAAAATTTCAGCCATTTTCCAGACATTCTGTTACCATGGCAACCAGAGTTTTTGATGAAATTAAACTATTTTGAAGAGCTTCACCCAAGGATCATCCCTGCAAAGTTTCAACTTGATTGGATACATGGTTTAGGAGCAGAAGAATATTTTGAATATTTTCAGCCATTTTCGGCCATTTTTCAGCTTTACCGTTACCATGGAAACTAGAATTTTTAATGAAATTAAATTCTTTTAACAAGTTTTGAAGAGCTTCACCTAAGGAACATCCCTGCCAAGTTCAGCTTGATTGGCCCATTGGTTTAAGAGGAGAAGGATTTTTCTAAGATTTTCGGCCATTTTGGGCCTTTATGTAACCATGGCAAACAGAGTTTTTGATGAAATTAAATTCTTTTTACAACTTTTAAAGAGCTTCACCCAAGGAACATCCCCGCTAAGTTTCAGTTTGATTGGCCCAGTGGTTTAGGAGGAGAAGATGTTTACAGAAATTGTTGACGGGACGGACGGACGACGGACAATGAGTGATCACAATAGCTCACCTTGAACACTATGTGCTCAAAAATGAGCTTAAAAATTCTACAAAGGGGCAGATAGACAGACAAGATGAAACCAGTATATCCTTATCTATTGTGTAGGTAGGGTGTATAAAAATATTGTAGACAATAATTCCAAGTTGAGCTGGTATTCCCTGCTATTAATTTCAACAATGGCATACAATACAAAGCCTCTTAATAAAAAAGGAGTGAAAAAAAGAAAAATATAATGTATTTATTATTTTTTCGACAAGTTTTTTACAGTTTCCCAAATACTTAAAAATCTTAGGGTTTATACAAGGTATTGCAACATTCTTTCTTTCAGCAGCTAGTCAAAGAACACAGTGTTTTTTTCTTGATGACACTCATAAAACAGCTTGAATCACGCTGCTTTAAAGGTAGTAGAGCTGTAATAGTTGTGCAACATTTTGGAAGTAACAAACTTTAGCAGTGTTAACTGAGTTTTCCTAATGATTTTCATCCGGAAACCTTGGTCAACATTGTGAAAGATCATGAGTTTCAAAATGTTGCAGAACTATTACAGGTGCACTACCTTAAGAGGTTTGAGTGATTAAACAATAATAATGGATTTATTAGTCTTACCTTCTAGCCTTTCCATAATTCACCTTTCCACCAGCTCCCTCATTCTTCTGTTCTTTATACCTGGCTATATCCCCTAAACATATCATGGTACGCTGGGCACTGAGTAAAGCTAGCTTGGCAGACCTGCCCATATTTTCTGGAGGTAGAGTGTTGGGGTCAAGGAAAGGTTCTAGTCTAAAATTGAAGGTAGTCTGGAGCTTCTCTAAGAGGTTCTCATAAAAAGAAGTACCCTGTGGAAAATAGTGAATATTGGATTTGAACAGGGGTGTGAAATTCCCTTGCCCGACTTGTCTGACACAGGCTTTTTTACTTGTGGACAAGTACATTTTTCTAGGCCACTTGTCTTTGGACAAGTAGATACCAGTGCAAATCTTGATACAGTACTAAAAAGATCTAGGAGAAAAGTCATCCTTTTGTTTGCATCAAAGAGAGAAAATATTGTCGTAAATGAAGAAAATGTTGGTTTACAGCATTTACTTTGTTAAAAACAATATTTTCTTAATAATTATCTACTTTCTTTTTTGTGAACAAGTTAGGATGTTTGGCAATGATTCATTATCAAACAAAACAATATTTTCTTAATAATTATCTACTTTCTTTTTTGTGAACAAGTTAGGATTGTTGATAATGATTCATTATCAAACAAAAGTTAGTCTCTTTAAATGAGCCTGTGCCAGAGATTTCCAACAATTTATAAATGTGCAAAGCAAAGACTCTGACCAGCCTGTGCATGTGCACCGTCTGGCCAGAGTCTTAACTATGCATTTAGTAGAAAGATAAGGTCTAAGAGTAGCTGTAGACCATCAGGTAACTTAATATTTACAGAATGTGGGACACTGTGCTACTCAATGTTCATCCCTCATGAACATATCAAATTGTCAGAGATGTTAAGCATAGGCTCAAATATTTTTTCTCAAGCCTCAACACATAATTGCATCCAGATTTTGCTTTAAGTGCTCTCATAAGAGGTTGTTTGACTAGAGGATAAGTGTTTCAGTGCGAGATCAATTCATATTTTCCTTTTTTTCTTTTTACAATATTTTCATGAGGTAGAGCAAAGAGTGAAAATATTTTTTTTTTGTTCACAAAAATGAAAGATTTATTTATCTTGCACAAAATAAATAATAATCATTCTTCTATAATGCAAAAATAGGATGAAATGTGAAAATTTTGGAACAGTTTTACTGAGAGCTCATCATTTTGCACCTGAATAGTGAGTAATGTCATCATGACATCATTAAGTTTGTCTTTTAGGCTCTGCTCAGATTACCTCAACAAGAGTTAAATGAATGAACGAAGGGTATAATTTTTTGAAAATTTCACTGCTTTGGCAGTGAGATTATCAAGTGATAATCTACTGTTATTTCGCGATAAACAATCAAAATGCATTAAGAAAAACTTATTAAACTGTAGATGCTATCTTGGTTCTATTTTATATTTTGTTCAACACACCTCATCGAGAACTTTGTTAAGTAAATGACTGCTCTCTGCATCATCCTGCTCCGACATCTGACGTCTGACTGACTCCACCATGTGATAAAATACAGACTTCCACAACATCTGTTCTACATTATGCTTGTTTGATAGTTCTGGGTCCAGCAGAATTAATTGCTCAAATCTCCTCTGTAACTCTCCCCTGATGAGAGAAAGCAAACAAAGTTTTATTTAAGAGAAAAAAGAGTATTTGTTTATTTCATGGGGGTGTGAAACTGAAAACCTAATCACACTATATGATTAGACAAAGCAGATGCATACAAGAGTATGATTGGGTTTTGAGTTTCATACCTGCATGAAACCAACAATTACTTTCTTCATATCTTATAATTTAATTTCTTGAAGCAAGTAAAGATTTGCCCTCAAATACATGAATTCTCTATGGGACTACTTTCCGCGGAAGCTTACAAACAAGGGGCCCAGGCTGTATCGCTTCACTGACTTTAACAACCCCAGACTTTTGCGCTGCCATGCCCATATTTGGAGATCAATTAAAATTTCTTGAACAATTTAAGGAAAGGGTTGCCCAAGGAACATCAATGCCAAGTTTCATTAAAATCAACTCAATGGTTTGGGAGGAGACGATTTTAAGAGATTTTAATGTGAAAAATGCCCACCCCCCTCCCCTGCCACACCAATATTTGGAGATCAATCAAAAATTCTTGAACAATTTAAGTAAAGGGTCACCCAAGGAACATCCATGCCAAGTTTCATTTAAATCAGCCCAATGGTTTGGGAGGAGAAGATTTTTTAAGATTTTAATGTGAAAAAAATGCCCCCCCCCCCCCTGCCATGCACTTATTTGGGGGGGTCAATCAAAATTTTTTGAACAATTAAGTAAAGGGTCACTCTAGGAACATTCATGCCAAGTTTTATTGAAATCAGCCTGATGGTTTGGGAAGAGAAGATTTTTAAAGATCTTTACGTGAAAAATGTCCCACCCTTCAAAGCCCTTATTTGGGGGTCAGTAAAAATTTGAACAATTCAAGTAAAGGGTCATCCAAGGAACATTCATGCCAAGTTTCATTGAAATCGGAGTCTTTTAAAGATTTCAACATGAAAAATGCCACACCCTGCCACGCCCATATTTGGGGGTCAATAAAATTTCTTTAACAATTTAAAAATAGGGTTACCCAAGGATCATTTCTACCAAGTTTCATTAAAATCCGCCCATTGGTTTGGGAGGAGAAGATGATTAAAGAAAAAGTTTACACACAGGCGGACCGACAGACGGACCATGGTCGCATCATGGACACCATGGCAATAGCTCGCTAGCCTTTGGCCAATGGAGCTTAAAACTGCCTAACAAAAATTATTTTTATTCAGTAATGAAACCATTTTTTAAGCCTATCAGATTACATGAATCTTTGCTTTGTGCACACAACTTAAATCAAAATTTTCTTTGTTGGCTAATAACAAATTGTTTTGAGATGCTAAAATATCCCAATAATGCAATGTAAAAGAAGAGTGTGGAAATTGTATTTATAGAGAACAATTTATCTTGCTTTCATTTTCAAATATTATTATCCATACCCTGTTATTTGGATGATCACCTCAAATAGAAGCTGAATTAGTAACCAAATCATGGGTTTTGTTGAAAAATAACAATTTTAGACATCTGGCCCAGCATTTTCTTCATTAAAGACAATGTTTTCTCCCCTTTCATACAAACAAAAGGATGACTTTTCCTTCAAGATCATTTAGTACTGTATCAAGATGTGCTCTGGATTTTACTCGTCCTTGGACAAGTTGCCTGGAAAATGTTCTTGGCCGCAAATGGAAAAGCCCATGTTGGTCAAGTCGGGCATGGGAGCTCCACACCTCTGTTAATGGCATACCTTAATTGGTTAATCATATGCACCGTTTCTCTCCCACTTATACGTCGACTGATCAGAGCAACCAGTTGTTTCTCCATGGGTAAAGCCTCCCGCAGTATCTGTTCTGCTATCATTCTACACTGAGATCTACTTCTGTCACCCATCATGGGAACATCACCTTCCACACCACTGTAATGTATAAAATACAAACTGAGCCTGTGCGTGACATTTCCAACAATTTGAAAGGTTCGCGGGGTGCATACATTGAGTAGCTTGACAGCAACATACTGTAAATATAAAGTTACCTGTTGACCTACAGATACATTGAGACTTTACCTATCTACTAAACGCATAGTGAAGACTCTGGGCAGACTGTGCGGATGCAGGCTGGTCAGAGTCTTTGCTTTGCCCATATTTGAAATTGATGGAAATCTCGCGCACAGGCTCAAATGTTTTCTGATTAACTTGCAAAGGTTCAAGTAATTTTTCCAGACATGATGTATTTGTCCTATACAAATGCCTCTGATAACTGCTATAATTTCAAAGAAGATTACCTTGAAGAATAAATTTCTCCTGTTCAGAAAACTTTACGGCAGAGCTTGGACTATTATCAATCACCCTAACCTCCTTAGATATTTATTTTCATACAAAACACTAAGCACATATTATATATTTACAATATTGTTTTAGAAACATTTTGCATGATGACTTACCCCTGATAGTAAGGCTCATCTGGATACATATTCCAGTCCCTGGTATGAGGAGGAGGGTACCCATAATACATCCCTTCTGGACCACCTGGGGGCATCATGTCCATATGAGGGGGTGGAGCCATATTGTACCCATACCCATAACCAGGTGGGTAATACTGGCCATACGGTAAACCTCCAGACGGGTACATCTGTTGAGGGCTCGGTGGTTGACCTGAGGGGTAGTTAGGTGAGTGGGTAGTATTTGGGTATGAGGGTGACTGTGGGGACGCCCCATAAACATGACCTGTATCAGGGTCTTTAAACTCCAATTTGGGCTTTCCTTCGTCTATCACTATAGGTTTACTGGGGTTGTTTGGGTCAAAAAGGGTTTTTCTACCACCTGAATTATGTCTATCACTACTGCTCCTTATTGGTCCAGTTACATTATCACTATGACCCCGATTATGACTAGTATGATCACTGCCCCGGTTATTTTTACCATGTCTGCCTTGATCCCTGCTCCAGTTACTATCACGATGACCTACATTGTGAGTTTGTCTATCACTCGGGGCTGGATCAGGGGTTTTAGATTTTGGAGGTAAATGTATAATTCCTCCACCATGTTGGTGGTGTTTATCAGTTTCTGTATTCTGAATTGATTTACCAGACTGATGTTTGAAATTCTTATCTCTAAAGAATCTATCATAACCACCATCATCTTTCTTCCTGCCCCTTTGATCACTACCCCTTCTGTCCCCACGATATCCCTGTTGATCGTCACGATTATTTCTGTCATTTCTCCTATTCTGCCTCCAGCCCCCTTTTGGGCCTCCACCATCATTTCTGTAATTCTCTCCAGAATCATGTCTGTATTGCTGATTCCCTTTACTTCCTCCACTTTCTTGTTTTTGTCTGTCCCCCTTTTGACCCCTACTTTGACCAGATCTATCTTGTTCATACCTAGGAGATCTTTGTTGGTTGTCACCCCTATGCCAGGAGTCTTTTTTACCACCAAAATTCACATTCTCACTACTTCCAAACCCCTTATTTCCCTTATAATGACCCCTATCCTGACCTCTCTCTCCCTTATTACCCCGTTTATTCCAATCATTGCCCGTGCCACTTTTCTCAAATGAGTTTGTCCGACTAAAGTTCTCAGGTCCCTTAGCCAATGGATCCACAGTAACCTCCCTTTTATTTGGTGTCCCACAATGAACCTGAATATTCATGGCTTCCATTGACCCACTTCTAATTTTCTGAGATCCAGTAGAACTTTTTCTACGCCTGCGTCGTCGCCTCCTTCCCTCACTGCCATAAGCACTTTGTACACTCTGAACACTCTGGCAGCTTTGAACACTAGAGACACTGGAATCACGACTTCTAAAACCTGAAACAGATATAATTAAAGGATCAGTCATGAGATTTTATTTTAGACAAGCTTATCTTAACCCAGTCTAGAATTGAATGTTATAAAATAGAGCCATTGCGAGCTTAGTAGCCTTTCTGTTCTGAATGAGGCTAAGAAAAGCTTTGTCTCAAATGAAATTGACTAACAGATTTTTTTCTCACATATTTTTTTTCTAACATGCTGATGATTGAAATGCCGCGCAAACCTGTGTTCGATGATGTTATTAAGAATGTTATGTTACACATATTTAAGACAAGGATATTTCTGGTGGCTGTTTATTATAGAGGACACTTGAAGCTATGTGAGAAATAGAGGATATTGAATGAGTGGTCATGAAATACCTAATTCATCAAATGATTCATCTGTAAACTGATAACAAGAGGACCATGATGGTCCTATATTGCTCACCTGAGTATGTCACTCATAACTTGTCAACCATGTTATGAAAACCAGAATTTGTTTGATGTACATTAAGGTTGGTTAAATTCGTCCTATTGCAACTTGATCTTTTTTAAGTTTCGTAAATTTTCAACTTTTCTCTTATCATGGCTTATTCTTTAAGCAACTTTTGAAGACCTTCACCCAAGGAACATCCCTACCAAGTTTCAGCTTGATTGGCCCAGTGGTTTAGGAGGAAAAGAATCTTTTCTAACATTTTAAGCCATTTTTCAGACTTTCCGTTACAATGTAAAACTAGAGCTTTTGATGATATTAAATTCATTTAACAACTTTTGAAAACCTTCACCCAAGGAACATCCTTGCCAAGTTTCAGCTTGATTGGCCCAGTGGTTTAGGGGGAGAAGAATTTTTTCTAATATTTTCTGGCAATTTCAACCATTTTTCAGACTTTCCATTACCATGGAAACTAGGGTATTTGATGAAATTGAATTCTTTTAACAACTTTTGAAGATCTTCACCCAAGGAACATCCCTGCTAAGTTTCAGCTTGATTGGCCCAGTGGTTTAGGAGGAGAAGAACTTTTTCTAATATTTTCTGGCAATTTCGACCATTTTTCAGACTTTCCGTTACCATGGAAACCAGGGTTTTAGATGAAATTAATTTTTTTAACAACTTTTAAAGACCTTCACCCAAGGAACATCCCTGCCAAGTTTCAGCTTGATTGTCCCAGTGGTTTAGGAGGCAAAAATTTGTTCTAATATTTTCAGCCATTTTCAGACTTTCTGTTACCATGGAAACTAGAGTTTTTGATGAAATTAAATTCTTTTAACAACTTTTGAAGACCTTCACCCAAGGAACATCCCTGCCAATTTTCAGCTTGATTGGCCCAGTGGTTAAGGAGGAGAAGAATTTTTTCTAAGATTTTTGACCATTTTTGGCTATTATGTAACCATGGCAACCAGGGTTTTTGATGAAATTAAATTCTTTAACAATTTTTAAAGAGCTTCACTCAAGAAACATCCCTGCCAAGTTTCAGCTTGATTGGCCCAGTAGTTTAGTAGGAGAAGAATATTTTCTAATATTTTCTGGCAATTTCGACCATTTTTCAGACTTTCCATTACCATGGAAACTAGGGTTTTTGATGAAATTAAATTCTTTTAACAACTTTTGAAGACCTTCACCCAAAAAACATCCCTGCTAAGTTTCAGCTTGATTGGCCCAGTGGTTTAGGAGGAGAAGATTTTTTTTCTAATATTTTCTGACAATTTTGACCATTTTTCAGACTTTCCGTAACCATGGAAACTAGGGTTTTTGATGAAATTAAATTCTTTTAACAACTTTTAAAGACCTTCACCCAAGGAACATCCCTGCCAAGTTTCAGCTTGATTGTCCCAGTGGTTTAGGAGGCGAATATTTTTTCTAATATTTTCAGCCATTTTCAGCCATTTTTCAGACTTTCTGTTACCATGGAAACTAGAGTTTTTGATGAAATTAAATTCTTTTAACAACTTTTGAAGACCTTCACCCAACCCAAGGAACATCCCTGCCAATTTTCAGCTTGATTGGCCCAGTGGTTTAGGAGGAGAAGAATTTTTTCTAAGATTTTTGACCATTTTTGGCTATTATGTAACCATGGCAACCAGGGTTTTTGATGAAATTAAATTCTTTAACAATTTTTAAAGAGCTTCACTCAAGGAACATCCCTGTCAAGTTTCAGCTTGATTGGCCCAGTGGTTTAGGAGGAGAAGATGTTTAAAGAAAATGTTGATGGACGGACAGGCGGACGGTCACAATAGCTCACCTTGAGCACTTTGTGCTTAGGTGAGCTAAAAACAAGGCTTTGCAAATTTGTTAACCAAATGTGTACTAAGTGATCATACACTCTAACTTCCGCTTTTTTATGGTCAAGTAGGTGGTTGCTTTAGGTAGAAGACCCGTAATAATTCCGTAACATTTCGAATCTCATAATCTTTCACAATGTTATCAAAGGTTTCCTACGATTTCATAAGGAAACCTCAATTAACATTGTTAAAGTTCATGACTTCCTAAATGTTGCTGTATTATAACAGGTCCTTTACCTTAAAACACATTTCACTTACAATAATCGTTTGAAGTAACCTCTATTACCTGATATATACTCTATAAAATTATTATATTTTTATGAAGTATTTTGAACAGTTTCATAGTTTATTGCACAACAGTATACCGTTTCATCCATTGCACATTGAACACCAAACAAAATGATGTCAATTTGTTGCATGTGTAAAATAAATGTGCAGAGTGACATGTTCTTATCAATTCTATCTAAAATAGGGGCCTTATTTGCTTTTGTAACAAATTTTTTATCAAGTAATTAAAGTTATTTTATGTTGATTGGTGTAAAGGCCAAAAACTATTGCCCAGAGGTGAAGGGAATGACATTCTTAACTGTTACCCTCTGCCTTTGGCAAGTGGTCACAGTTCTGAGCATCACCACCTCCACCTCTGGGCAATAGTTTTCAATGTTAAACCAAACACCGTGAGATAATTTTATACAAACACTTACCAAGAGATCCTTTTCTTCTGTCAGCATTTCTACCCCTCAACTGATTACTTGTATCAACATTGGTATGTTTACGTCGATGGGTGAACGGTAACGTATTTGACTTCTCTGACGTCATGTCCATCTGTTTAGAGTAAGAACTTCCCCATTCGGGAACTCTACCCCCACCATAACTGTCCAAGGCGTTGTTTGTCTGATCCAAACAGTCAGCACTCTGTGATAGACCGGACTCCTGTCTAGCAAACCATGCATTCATCTTCTGCGTCTCATCCTGTACCTGATGTTTATTTGTTTAGTTGTTTGAATAGGGTTTACGTCGCTTTCAAAATTTTTTCAGTTATATCTCGTAGGCTGGAGCACATAACAATGGATTCCTGGAATTTCTCACACCAGTACTACCATTAAATCCATTCCTAGCCTTCAGCTGCTATCCCACATAGGTCTACAGTAATCGACTCATTGAAGGGAGACCAATGAGTGCCATCCTAAGGAATCAAACCCGGGACCTCTAGATTGATAGTCTAACATGCTACCAACTGTGCTATGACAGCGGCTTACCTTATATTTAAATGAGATGATATGTTTAATAGAGATTGGCATTTTTTCTATCAGACTAAAAATCAAGCAGTCCATGTTCATAGTAAAGAGTCCAAATTTTCATGTTTAGAGAAAATTCTGAAAAAGAGGAAATTGCTTGTTACAAGCAATTTCTTCTTTTTCACAGGTTTCTCCCTCCAAAGGAGGTTGATTTTTGTCAAAATACAGTGTACTACTAGATAAGCAGTGAAAAAATCTAAAGGTTTGTTAAAGGTTAAAAGAACACTGTACTGATTCTTTTTTTTTTTTCCAAAGTATTCTCATATGGTGCTGGAAGTCCATAAAACTCCTTACTTGCAAAATGAAGGAGTCGAAGCTGGTAACTAAGGAGTCTCAGACTTCCTGACTACCCCAAGTGTCAAACCCTGTTTAAGCATCAACAATATCACATTTGCATAAGGTGCAAACTTTGTGAAGCCTTGATAGCCACTCAGTGAATAATGATGACAGAAGGCTCCTATAATATTGTTGAAAGTGTCATGCTCAGGTTGATTTTATTCATATATTTCCATACAATAGGCAGGGATCATTTTTGGGCGAGATCTGTGCAAATTCTCTCATATTTCTGCCAGAAATCTCATTCAAATTTGCTAATTGAGAGAAAAATCTCACAGGAATATATATTTCTAACAAAGGATTTTGTTCAATTTGCCATTGAAAACTGAGTATTTCTCATAATTTCTGACTGAATGAGATTTTTCGCACATGAAATTCTGAGCCAGAATTATCTCTGAATAGGAAATATATTGTCATATTGATTTGTGAAATACAAGAAAGCATGAATATGTTAAGACAAGAAATAAATAATTCCTGCCCTTGAAAATTGAATTGAATGAAACTACATTTAACCAGTTGGTAAATTCAACTTTCAAAACTGTTGTCTGAGATTTCTTTCAAGAAAGGCAAGTCCAAATTTAAAGTTGCTGATAGATGAAGTGTTTAAATTTACCTGTAAAGCAAGTTGAGTGTCCACCTCCTCTGTCCAGTCAACTTTTCTATCCTCTATTTCTTTGTCAAAATCTAAATCTTCTGTACTCCAGTCACTGCCTGTTGTACCTGGATTTGAAAAATTAAAACTCTTTAAACACCCTGTCAAGGGATGTTGAATTCTCAAGTACAATTTTCTGATCCAATTTTCCATGGTAGCAAATCTTGAATTGCACTAAATAGATCTAAGAAATCTTTTATCCTAATACTTATATCAAAGGGTAGAAAAGATTTTTTTTAATGAAGGAGATGCTCAGGGGTCAGACTTTACTTCCCTTAAAATAATTTTCTCTCAAAGCTTATCTTTTCTTACTCTTTGGTGGACAAGTTCATCTTGACTCTCAACAACTGATCCTCTCTTTTTTGAAGGCAAGTTCACTTTTATTCACTATGTACAAGTAGAAAATCATCTTTTACTTTTCCAAGGACAAGTGGAGAAAATCTTAATTTCTATACACCTGTCATGTCAGGTAGTTATGTAAAGTCAACTCAACTTTGAAACCAGGAAAAAGTCCAAAAACTATTCAACTCTTTGAATATAGAGGATATTGAATAAGTGGGCATTGAATACCAAATTTGTTAAAAGAGTTATATATAAACCGATAAAAACAAGGCTGCGCCAAGCTTTAATCTGCTTAAAGATGGCGAGTTTGATAAATTTGGTATTTGATGAGCACAAATTTGATACTCTATTTATAATATGACCTGAATTTTGTTGATTAAAAGAGAAAATTACAATATTTAATTATTTATGTTATTCCGTGAAACATATCAAGCGGTTTGCAAAATGACGTCAGCAGATCCATTATGATGTCATTTTCCTAACAAAAAATATAACATTATTCTTAGTTTTAAGCTCTTTGCAATAGCTATTCCACAAGTGTAATAACACTTGTGTTATACCAAAAATATTCAATGGGGTTATTTCACTCTGGCAATGTAGGTCATTTTATAAATCTTTTATTGTAATCAATAATTGGATATTGGCACAAGTGTTTTACATAATTGAATGACACAATTGGGACAGGTTAAAGACAAGTGAAATCATTTCATTTGACATAGTGCTGTTTGTCTGCTTACAGTCAGATTAAATCCTTTATCAAATACAGGTTGCTGAAATATTTTGATTTTAAGACAAAGTTGCAACTTTCTCAAATTAAAAACAATGGATATTTCTTCAAATGATCTGATGCATCTGATGATCTAAATTCTAGGCTCAGCGCGAATTGGTTGTAACTCCCTATAAACATATAGGGAGTTACAACTGTTTTTTGCTGAGCCATCAAAATGGTGTTGAACAAACAAGATATAATTTTGAAACTTTTGAAACTAATTTTGCTACTTCAAAGCATTCTTGTTACAATTAGTCTCCTCCCCTTATCAAAGAAATTCTATGGTTCAAATTTCTGGTTTTAGGGTAGAAAACAAGACATACCTGTACTAATATCACTGCTGAAGCTATCTCTTCTAGGCCTCATAGATTGAAATGGGTATTTCTTTCCCGTTTTATTTCCTCCTGAACTACTTCTAGGCATAGGTGGCTTGAGTGAGTTTCTTCCACTCAGATTCAGCTGCTCTGAACTGTGGCTTCTTTCAAATATCAACGTCCCCAGATTACTAGAGTCTTGATAATATCCATCTTCTTCCCACTTATCTGACTGATTCAATCTATCAAATGAGCGTGATTTACTTCTGTAAGATGGAGGTTTATTAACCCCTGAGTAAATTCTGTTGTCATTTCCTCTTGAATTTAATTCATTGTCCTGTAATTTCTGAGAATCACTACCAGGGGTATCAACTCTATCAGCTTCTTGTCCTATCGTATTTGGTCTTGATGGTACAATACAGGGATCTTCATCTTTATACTTCTTATTATCAGTGACTAGAACATCTTTTTCACGAGAATTCCCTCTACTCCCAAAAGAGTCACCTCTACCCTTATTTTCATTCTGCCCCACCCCTCTTTCAGATCTTTGATTTAGCCTTTGACCTCGACCTCTTGAATAAGACTGACCTTGACCTCTTCCTTGACCCCTTCGATTTCCTGGATTTGTATTCCCTGTAAATTTCTGATTAAGGCTAGACTGTTCATTGTGCTTGACACAGAGATCATTTTCTTGCTGACTGTCAGAACCGGCCTTAATAGCAACAGTTATCTGCATGTTTTTCAGGTCGACTTTTCGAGGCGACGGTGAATGTACCCCCTGTCCCAGACCTGGGCTTGGACTGTGCACAGCACTGTGACTTGGACTAGAATCTCCATCAAATTCAGCAGATCCTTCACCACTAAGATCCGTCTGCTTCTCTAGGATTCGCCCCTTTGGCACATACCTCTGAATTTCTGGTCTCTTTGAGCGTTTTTTAGCTTCTTCTGTTGGTTCAGACCGCCCTACACTGGATGTAGTTGATACTATCATACTTTTGACCCCTGAGTTTATTCCATCTACCTGAAGAAATAAATTTGGGACAAAGTTAGTATGCTACATATGACAAACCGATAATTTCAAACAATTGTTAAACTTTACTAAATGAGACCATTCTAATGCGCACAAGGGAAGTAGGAATAGGTAAGAACTTTGAAAATTAATTTCTAACACCATATACCGATGGATCAGCTCAAAACAGATGTAACTTCCTCTATGTTTATAGGCAGTTACTACTGTTTTGCACTGAGCCATCAATGTCATGAACACCATATTATGATGCCTGAATGCAAAACAGTTGTAACTGTCTCAATAATAATTAGCAGTTACTACTGTTTCACATGGAAATTAAGTTTTTTCTATCAAAAAATTGTATCTCATTCACACAAAATTCCATAATTTTTAGAATTGTTTTCTTAGCTACCTAGAAAAGTATCTATGGGAAATAAAGAAATTCATATCTTTTTAATATTTTTTTCATTTACCCAGAAAAAAAATTCTATTCACATTTCAGCAACAAAGAAGCTGGGAAACACTAATACTCCCAAAACCGAATTTTTTCAGGTGTGTTGCAGGACTTGTGTTTTTTTTTCTTGAGGATAACATGATAAAGGGTCAAATAACTCTTATTTCCACCGTGGTCCTAACTCAAACTAGTTTGTATCACACACATAGAGAAAGAGGCAATGGATTCTCTCCAATGCTACCCATTTTAACAGCTGGGTGGACTGGGAGCCGGTCTGTAAAGAGTCCTGCCCAAATACAGTACCAGCACCTGAAAGAGCTCAAACTTGCAACCACAAGGTTACAAATTGAGCATGCTAACCACTGGGCCAATAAACCAGACCTGTGCACCAGAATTTTGACTCACCAAAATCTGACCAAAATCTGACAATGTTATTTTGACCCATGGACATTTCTCAAAAGGATGTAATTTATATTGAAAAGGTTTGACATAATTTGAGAAAAAAAACACTTTTACCTTGACCTTGGTACAATCAGATCTATCAACATCAAATAAGATCTATCAACATGCATAGTATAAATGTTGCATTTTGAATGGGCTTGAAGAAATTAGTAATGTAGAAATATGGTATTAAGAATTTGACAGGAACTCAGGCAGATAGAAAGGCAGACAGGATACCAGCAAAAACAATTTGCCCCCAATCTAACTAATGTGAAGGCATAAAAAATTATTGTCTTCACATTCTTTCAATTTAGAACCAGTCTCAATATTTTTTAATTAAAAGATGTAGAGAGTAATTATTGATTTCATGAAGGTATGAAACTGAAAACATAATCATACTGTATGAAAATGGAAGCGTGTGATTAGGTTTTTAGATTCATTCCTCCAAGAAATAAATTAAAAATTCAAATCTGGTTTTCCCAGAAATTCTTGAACTTTTTGGATTATTAAAAAAATTGGCGTCCAATTAAAGTCACATTCTTGAGTTGCCAACACACGTCCATTGCCAACAGATTGATACAGGTTTTGTGGTTTTGATATGTACAGAAATACAGCTATAAAAGACATGATACTCGGTAGGGGTGCAGGCGAACTCCAAATTTGTTACCTACAAATCTTTTATGGAAGATGTTTGAAGTCATTTATTTCAATATTCACAAAGAGTATGATATAAAACTTATATTGTTGAAAGCAGTCAACTTTGGAGTTCACACTTGTGTATTTTCATACAAATGGCATTTTGCAGTGTGCAGTTATGCAGTTTTGTTCTGTCTGGCTACAAGTCAAACAGCGTGAAAAAGGCGACGTCATCGGAACACTTGGCGCACAAATTCTTTCATAATTAGGTCTGGATCGCGAAATAAGACCTATACAGACCATAAGAGAATTCAAAATAAGGAATGATCACAAGTGTGTGTGGTGCACATTCATTTATAACAGATAAAAGAGGTACAAAATTCAAATTGACTTACATACAGCAGGACAAAAGGTCTGGTTAGGATGAACCAATGTGAGCAGCATCCATTTAAAAATAAAGGAATAAAGACGTTTTGGAACGATGTCAATCAAAACATCCAGTGGGATTAACAGAAACTAAAGATAAGTAAATAAGCAGTGTAAAGTGTGATATGACTTGACCATGAGTCACACCAGTGAAATGATAGGTATTGAGGCTTGAAATAAATTTATATGCATTTTCAGCATCAATAGATTTGGATGCAGTATCCAAGAAATCCCAGAATATCCCTTTGGTGGGTTTGATTTGATGAATTTAGGTAGTAGCGGTGCAATACTAAGGTATTGGCAACAAACCCAAATAATTATTTCTGGTGAGTATAAAACAAAATATTGAAATTTTTTTTTTTAAATTGAATAATTTAATGAATGCATAAAAAAGTCTATATCAAAAATGTATTGATATATATATTTTGACAAAATATTCTTTCGCCGTTACAAGACCATAGGGCCGGTAAGGACGATACTTTGATAAGAAGTGATTCAGTTTTGAAACGAGGTATCACGTATAATAAAATGACGTTAATAGCATGCGCCGACACCCATTTACTAGTGTTACGTTTAAATTCATATCTTCACAAAAATTAAAAATAGCCCTCTGTAAATACACCAGAATAAAGAAAAATGATTACTCCACATTACTTGTAATTTTCATGTTCATCAGAAGTTAGATATAAAAGTATTCGCAAAAGTTCAGGGATTCCTGGGACAACCCTCTTATAATAAAACAGATTTCTTACAAGACTACTTTTTTACGGAAGATTGTAACACAGCTGCAGATTCAAAATTTTTTCTTTGCAAAATAAAAAAAGCTTTTTGGCCTATCAGATTGTATGCAAATTGATGAAATCATCAACAATTTCATTATTCCTAAAAGAAATTTGTTGAATGGTGAAAAATTACCTCTTTTTCCACACTGTTCTCTTTAGAGGTAGGTTCAGAGCTCACTATTTCACTGTCCCAGTCTTCCTCAGATATGTGTAAATCAACACTAGCAGGTTTTGTAGAGTTTGAATCTAACCCTCTGTTGTCATCTGTAGGTGAATTGACACAGAAACAAATTAACAAAGAACAGTAAAATTTGTGTTCAGCGACCACTTAAGGCACCAATAAAAAGTGGTCGCTTAAGGAAATGGTTGCTCAATACAATAATTAATGATAAAAAAGATGTGTTTTTTGATAACATATAAAGATTGTCACATAATTCTGACTGAATCCTCTAATGTTCGAACCCATAAGAATCGTCTCATTGAGACGATTCTTATGAGTTATAACATCATTAGATTCAATGATAAACATTTTTTCATTTAAGAATGTCCGGAAATTTTGCTTTTGGCAATAATACTTTTTTACAGTGACCGCTTTATAAAAGTGGTCGCCTAATAGACATTGTCGCTCTAGCAAGATTGGCTGTACTTGCAGAGATCAACACTATCACCAGTCCTCCAGCCTGTGGACAGAGAATTCAAGGGAGGACTGGTAGAAGCTACTGTGTTGCAAGTTCTTAAGACCTGTAGATAATGACAAGTGAAATATGATTGATATCCATCTGTAAGGTTCTGAGAAAATGATTTTCAAAGTTTTCACTATATAACAAATACTGGTATTACAGAAATGACCACTGCCAGAGACATATTTTTCATCCAATCACAATAATTTTTGTAGACTGATAAAAGGTCACTTAAGGATCATTCAAGTGAAATTTGGTTGATATCCATCTGTTAGATCCTGTGAAAAGTCACATAAACCATATGTGGAAATTAGCCATGCCCATTTAAGTCTTGTTTTTCATTTGATCAAAAATCCTTGAACAATTTTGAAAGAGGGTCACCCAAGGATCATTCCTATGAAGTTAAGTTTAAATTCACCTGGTAGTTTCTGAGAAGAAGTTTTTTTTAAAAGAAAAGGTTTACAACCGGAGGCAAGGATGTGCAGATGGATGCATGACGGCAGCACCATGACAATAGCCCAAGTGGCCTTCAGCAAGTTTAGCTAGACATTGCCTTTCTCAAGCAATTTTTCTTTGCCAAAACTGTTTTCCATACAATTCAACTCTTAAATTACTGCAAAATAACAATAGTTTTTCACAAGGAACCTGTTCTTATCAGGGAAGATCCAAAATATTTCAGGGTGATAGGTGCTTTTGTGGTAAAAAGTAGTTAGTGTCAAATACTGTCAGGTCAAAAGCATTATCTTTTTATATATTTTTAAGCAGATAATAATCCATTTTACAGGAAGGCCCCCCTTTCCATGACCTGAAATAATATTTCCAAGCAGCTTTAATGTTCCTACAGTCATGTGATTAGCATCAATTTTTCCAACAAAAATCTGTCAATAAATGTACAATTTTTATTAACAAGAAATGTTGCATCACAAAGGTCCCCTTTTCCATGACACAGCATTATATCACCCTGTAACAAAGAAATCTTACAGAGCATGTCCTAGGCATCAATCATGTGAAGTTTTGGTGAATTCTGACCGGTAGTTTCAGAGAAGAAGACTTTTATATATTACATCATATTGGACCATTTTTCGGTTACGCAACAGCCTGCAAAGCCCATCTTATCTATGGGCTAAAAATTAATGAAGATCGGAAAGAGCATGTCCTATGCATCATTCACGTGAAGTTTTATTAAATTCTGAACCTTACCTGAAGGACTACCCTCCTTGTCCTTTTGCTCTTTCAGATGTCGTAAAACACTTGGTGGTCGGTAAATTCCAACAGTAGGGCGCTTCTTTTTCCTTTCTTCATTTTTAGCTTTTCTAGCTTCTGAAAATAAAATAAAGGCATCTACATCTGTATTTAGTATTATAATATGGATACCAGGGTTTGACACTTACTTTTGTGAGAAAGGAGTCCAGTGGACTCCCACCATAAGAAATCATGGAGTCCATACTCAAATTAAGGGGTCTGCGTTTTCATATTTAGAAGAACATTGTAAAAAGAAGAAATTGCTTGCTTAAAGCTATTTCTTCTATTCCACATGTTCCTTCTGAGTGGTTATCTGCAACATCTCTTGTTGTGAACAAAGCTAAAAAATTGAATAAAAAATGTTCGTTCAATTATTTTTCTATGACCAAGGGACTCGAATGGACTCCTTACTTACAAAGTGAGGGAGTACCACCTAGAATATAAGGAGTCTTGGACTCCCAGACTCCCCTTGGTGTCGAACCCTGGATACCAGCAGTCAGGAAGAAAGACTGCCAATCTACACATAGGATTTCTTTAGACATATACTTAGACTTCAATCATGGGATCACAGGATCAATCCCCAGTGATAGTTAATATGCTTAGCAGAGTTCCACACTAAGGGGAGTCTAAGACTCCTAATTAATCAATTGGGAATATTCAATTTGCAGGTAAGGAGTCTGATGGACTGACTGGATCATTTAAGAATACTTTGAAAAAAACAAATGCACAAGGCAATTTCCTTTTCATCCCTTGTCAATACCAAAGATTTTTCATTCAAAATTTGAAGACTGTAGGCACCATAAGCTTGCAAGTAATTTGCAAGAAAACCATCTTATGTGGTTTGAAAAACTTGATGAAAAGAAAAAAAAATCCTTATGAACACTATCATAAAGGGGAAGAATGGACCCAGGTCCATGCAAACAAAAGATGTTTGTAAAACATTTATGCCCCCGATAAGAGCAGGTTGATGGCCTATTCTTTTTCAATTTACAAAGGCAATAACTCAAAAAATAGGAAGAGTAGAGTTATGGTTCTTGTGCACTCTATCCACCTGTGAAGTTTCATGATTATAGCTTGCATACTTGCATACTTTTTGAGATATGCTCTGGACAAAACAGGGTCTACAGATGGACTGACCTACTGACCTATATACCACCTCTTCTTCGACGAGGGCATAATTACTGGTTTGATTCCAATTCTAGCCAAGTACCAGTTATTGCCAATTATCTGGTTCATGGTAAAGACAGTAAGGAAACCCCTCTAATTTACAAGTTATATTGACAACTTATTTTATTAGAAATTAATTCATTGTAAAAGGATATTGCACCTTTACTGTGACCTGGTGGCTTGAACTGGTACATGGAAAGAATTGGTCTCAAACAAGAAGGGCGTAAAGGACTCAGGGCAAATTAAAGCAAACATCTATCTATATATTCAGACTGCCTTAATCCCCTTTCAGGTATTACTGGCAGGTGGTTACCATTAGCTATGTGATAAACCAACTTTTTACAAATTCTGCAGGGTCCGAAGAATTCAGAAAAAGGCACTTGTCCTGCAGGTCAAGTGACTTGAAAAAGTAATTTGTCCTGCTTTGACGGTCACTCACCCTATGATAGACCTAGGGATCTTTGAAAAACCTGTCTTCAGTTAAGATAATTTTACAGTGCAGACGAAATGAAAGTACAAATTAACAAAGTCAAAAAACTTTTATTCTGGGCCTTAAATACAAGTATAATCATTCAGGGGAGTCAAATGTTTCATTTGTAAACATACAATACAATGGGTGGATTGGTTCATGTACAATTTGATGATCACAAGTATATGCAACAAAAAAAGTAATAGATATAAACAAAACAAGTGTTTTTTTTTTTATTTTCAATAATTTCATTGATTTGGAGATTGATTTAGGACACTCAGGTACCGGGTTATATCATGCGAAAGCCTGAAGTTTTTCATTAGAAATCAAAGTACATGTCTGTTTACAGTACAAGTTATTGCTAACTTTTCTGACACTAGACATTATTATCTAATTCCGTTTATTCTTCACTTGGCCTGGCAGACGGCTACTTTAGAATTTCCCCTCATCCTCTGGGATATTTTACTTATAAATATCATTTTTGTGTGAGAAATTTGAGAGGCAGTGGAATCCTCTATTTTTTTAGGGGTTTTAATCCACTGCTACCCATTTCCAGCTGGGTGGAGTGAGACAGAGACTATTAAGTTTCTTGTCAGAGGAAACACCTCACTGTCACAATGACCCTTGACCTTCAGATCAGCTGACAAATGAACTATTGGTAAGAGACCAATTATCACTGACTAAGTACCAGTTCTTGCCAATTAACCCAGTTCACTAAAAAGATGCAAAGGAAACCCTTCTTAATCACTAGTTATGTTGACATCAATTTAGTTAGTTCAAAAAATAATTTGGTGTGAATAGATATTTCATATTTATTGTGAAAATTGTCTGGTGGCGAGAAGTGGTACATAGCGAGAATTGGTCTCCAACCAGTAACTAGTGAGCTATCAAGACATGATTGAGTGAAGTTGAACTGACCTGGGTTCAAGTTGTAGTTAAAGAGCATATTTAGATGTTTCATACAGGGTACCAGTCTAATTGTATGTTGCATCATGGGTTACCTATCGTTGCTGGTGCCCAGCCAGTGTGGGACAAGCCATGAGGTTTACTGACACTCTGACAGTAGCTTTTAAAGAGTGAGGACCTTCAAGTCTAACACTGACAAAAACACCATGTGGATTGTGAACAAAGTGAGTTACACTTTCTTGGTGTCAGAAAGGTAACAAGAACCCATGCAATGAATTAATGCAAACAATTTTGGTTTATTTTCATGAATGACAGCTCTGCACAAATAAAAAAAAAAAAAAATGCAAAAAGAAAAATGTCTGACATGCTGCCATGTGGTGTCTTACGAAATTTCAAAACTTTTTAGAGTCCTTTGTCTGAAAATTCACCACATTCTTTTTTTTTTAACTGCAGTCATTCAATTGAATTAAGTTTGCATTTGGAAACGAAAATAAATTTGGCCAAAAATACTTGTCAATTTCGACATTGCATTGACAGTCCACGAAGTTGCACATGTGACTGACTTGACGCTCATGGCATAGGTACACCCGACCTGCTGCAAGCTTACATGAAGCAACCTTTTTAAGAAAGGGGGCAGGAGAAGTGAGGCTTGTATGAAATAAACTTCGATGGAGTTTGAAACAGCAGTTGACAAATAATTCGCCATCAAATGGAAGGAAAAGCAAAATGCCACGGAGCAGTAACACGATGCACTCAGCACGGTACTGTTTCGACGAACAGCCAACTTTTGCGACGAATTACCCAGGAGGAGCTGATCGGGAAACACGGGCCTTTGTGACTGAAGTGCTTCCCCCTCCTCACATTGTCCTGGTAAAATGAAAAGATGAATGTTACAAACTTGGGCTTGCATGCTGTTAGCTGTTTACATCCGTAATGAATTTCTGCCTGTTTCCAGAAGCTTACGCAACTACAGACTTTCGTTTGTGACAGCCAATGTGGAGGAATCGGGAATGTCCTTCAATTTGCAGAAGAAAACAGCCAAGAGTCAAGCAGAACACGTTTGTCAAAGGCCACAAAGAAGAAATGGTTCTTTGTCCATTGAGTAAACCAGAAATGGGATCCCTCTCTTTTACACTATCTACAGGGCCCCAGCTGTAAGTAGCCACCAAGGATTCTCAAGGCTGTATCGGCAGCAGCTACTGTAACCGGAGAGGCTTGGGTTGAGGAGGTGAACACGCAGCTGGTAATCTTATGTAGATGAGATGCATGACTGAGACACATACTGTTTGTTAGTGCACGAGCTGACAGTCTTTGGCACAGTCATTGAAGGAAATACTACAAAGAAGTATTGCGGAGAACAGGATCACCTGAAAGAAGATTTAACTTTGGACAAAGATTGAAAGAAGTGACCAGGCAACAATGAAACTGATGGCGACCAGTCTTCAAGAAGTTTAACAAACTTTCCTGCTGTTTACCAAATAAAGCTACCTGTCAAGTCACCGAAGCCAAGAATGAATGTCAACTATAACGTCCAGGCAACACCACCGACTCATGCGTTGACATAGCAAGAAGATATTCAACTTAAAATTACACAGAACTACAACCTTCAGCTATTGTATAGCCACTAGAGTAACAGAAGACTTCCAACTTCAGATATCTAGAGGAGTTTTCCAAGATGCGAAGAAGAGTTCCAGTTCAGCTAGAGAGAACTGACAGCTACAGATGTTTAACCACAGGGACACAAAGTCAAGATGAGCTTCTAACAGCTACAGCCACAGTCCTTTTAAGTAGTTGAACATTTTGAAGTTGCAGGGTAGTTCACATGTTAGGGATCCTTTGGTAGTTGGTGAACTGGTTAGAAAGCCAGGGAATGCATTTCCATGCAGAAGTTACTGGCCAACTATGACAACGCAAACGCTATTAGTGATCTCATGGACCTACTAGCGTTCAGCACAAGTCATATCCCTGATGGATGGTTACTGAACTGACGAATGTGTAGTTAGGGTTTAGTAGTAAGATAGGTTAATGAAAAATGGAAGAAATGATTGTCTCAAGTGCGCACAGATCACTCAAGCTTAACAAGGTTAAAGGAACCCCATGGGGCCAAGCACAGTAATGCTGACACACTTTCCAGAGGGCCACTGGTTAGCGATGATCATGGGGGCTAAGCTCTTTGCCTTGTGGGGGGTGTTCTTACTTTCAACGCGCAGATGTTAAAACTGGGAACGTTTAAAGAAGAGAGTGACGATACTGTCCCATTAGTATGTGGGCCCAGGAGAGGGCCACCCTGTGAAAGCAATGGATCAATGGATACTGACTACATGCCACAAGTCTACTCTGATTGGTTCTACCTATGGTACTCTATGGTACAACAAGCAGCAGGACAATCAGGGTAACTAAACCAGACCTTTCGGTGAGTCCTTTTCAAATAAAACCGGGGGGAGTGTAGTGAAAGGGCATATTTAGATGTTTCATACAGGGTACCAGTCTAATTGTATGTTGCATCATGGGTTACCTATCGTTGCTGGTGCCCAGCCGGTGTGGGACAAGCCATGAGGTTTACTGACACTCTGACAGTAGCTTTTAAAGAGTGAGGACCTTCAAGTCTAACACTGACGAAAACTCCGTGTGGATTGTGAACAAAGTGAGTTACACTTTACAGTCAAGCATCGTGGATCAAGGCATTAGACCGATTTCAGAGATTATCTCTCAGACAGCCATCTATCATTCTATGTCCGTTCAGAGTCTGGGCTAGATATCTGTTGGCCCCAACAGGTTTCCCAAAAACCCTCAAATAGGGGTTTTTCACCCCCAATTTGAATCTTGTACCCCCAATTTTTGCAAGTAGCCTTCATTGTTTTTTGTAAAGGGGGTACAAGTATGCTGTTAAATTGCTGTTTTCAACCCCAACTTTAAAAGTCAGTGAGAACCCAGCCCCAAGAATTATTTATCTTTTGTGTTTATGATTCATCTTTCAACTGTCACTTTCCGAAGGAGTGGAAAGGAACATTCAGAAGAAACATTCATTGCGTCACTAGAGTGTGATGACAGCGCATATCGATACTTGCCCTCTTCAAGTTGTAACTCTTGTTCCTGAATTTCTTTCTCGACCCTTTCTTTCACAATGTCTTGGAGTTCTTGGTAAGATATTCGAACAACCTCATCCTCCGCGGCCATTTTTGGCAATTTGAAATTTCTTACCTCCTCAGCCAGAAGAGGGGTCGAAGTTGTTCCCCTTCCTGGCTCTTCAAGAATAAAGGTTGTCGATGACATTGCGCGGGATAAAGTTTCACTTTTTGAATGATCGTGTGCGAAGTCTTGGGCTTTAAATATATTTGTTTTAAAATAAATATTGAGATTAAGACAAGCGGTTAAGAGTTACTCTCTAAGACGCTTTGTAATCACACTCCCAAATCTTTTACTTTTTACCCAATTGCCAGATTGCTTTTGTCGTCTGACCCTGATGCACTCACAAATACAGACACTTGACTCATGAGACTGGAGTCTGCTGCGGGACCAAAATTTTCGGCAATCTCCTGCTTTAGCCCCCGGGGGAGCTAAACATTTCCACCATCACCGTTATGGATTTTGTTTACAGAAATTGAAATATGCTAGATACACTTGTTTCAGACAGAAAATACTCTTACAGGACTAGATTGCTTTTGTTCGATTGACGATTATAAAACATCATGTTTCGTAAATTTTTTAATTCCTTAATTAAATTACTAGATCTACTGCTTTACACAACTAGACATTTCGATTCATTCCGTGAAAAGATACACCCAAATTGTTGTAAGTGAAAACAATTCGCTTGCTTTTATTGTACTACTGGGTTAGCCCCCGGGGGCTAAACCAGGAGTATAATATAGGCGAGCGATCTTTAAAAAGAACAATAAATAGTATTGCACTTAGGGGAGGATATTCCCCGGAAAAGGGTTTTCTTTGGGGGATCAAATATATATAAAATGGGGCTTGGAATATTTTGGGGGATCAAATTTAGAAAGTTTTTGAAGATGGGTAAATTCGTAGAATCAAGAAACCTGGGGCTTAAAAGTTTAGCCCCCGGGGGCTAAACCAGGAGTATAATATAGGCGAGCGATCTTTGAAAAGAACAATAAATAGTATTGCACTTAGGGGAGGATATTCCCCGGAAAAGGGTTTTCTTTGGGGGATCAAATATATATAAAATGGGGCTTGGAATATTTTGGGGGAACAATATTAGAAAGTTTTTGAAGATGGGTAAATTCGTAGAATCAAGAAACCTGGGGCTTAAAAGTTTAGCCCCCGGGGGCTAAACCAGGAGTATAATATAGGCGAGCGATCTTTGAAAAGAACAATAAATAGTATTGCACTTAGGGGAGGATGTTCCCCGGAAAGGGGTTTTCTTTGGGGGATCAAATATATATAAAATGGGGCTTGGAATATTTTGGGGGAACAATATTAGAAAGTTTTGAAGATGGGTAAATTCGTAGAATCAAGAAACCTGGGGCTTAAAAGTTTAGCCCCCGGGGGCTAAACCAGGAGTATAATATAGGCGAGCGATCTTTGAAAAGAACAATAAATAGTATTGCACTTAGGGGAGGATGTTCCCCGGAAAGGGGTTTTCTTTGGGGGATCAAATATATATAAAATGGGGCTTGGAATATTTTGGGGGAACAATATTAGAAAGTTTTTGAAGATTGGTAAATTCGTAGAATCAAGAAACCTGGGGCTTAAAAGTTTAGCCCCCGGGGGCTAAACCAGGAGTATAATATAGGCGAGCGATCTTTGAAAAGAACAATAAATAGTATTGCACTTAGGGGAGGATGTTCCCTGGAAAAGGGTTTTCTTTGGGGGATCAAATATATATAAAATGGGGCTTGGAATATTTTGGGGGAACAATATTAGAAAGTTTTTGAAGATGGGTAAATTCGTAGAATCAAGAAACCTGGGGCTTAAAAGTTTAGCCCCCGGGGGCTAAACCAGGAGTATAATATAGGCGAGCGATCTTTGAAAAGAACAATAAATAGTATTGCACTTAGGGGAGGATATTCCCCGGAAAAGGGTTTTCTTTGGGGGATCAAATATATATAAAATGGGGCTTGGAATATTTTGGGGGATCAAATTTAGAAAGTTTTTGAAGATGGGTAAATTCGTAGAATCAAGAAACCTGGGGCTTAAAATTTTAGCCCCCGGGGGCTAAACCAGGAGTATAATATAGGCGAGCGATCTTTGAAAAGAACAATAAATAGTATTGCACTTAGGGGAGGATATTCCCCGGAAAAGGGTTTTCTTTGGGGGATCAAATATATATAAAATGGGGCTTGGAATATTTTGGGGGAACAATATTAGAAAGTTTTTGAAGATGGGTAAATTCGTAGAATCAAGAAACCTGGGGCTTAAAAGTTTAGCCCCCGGGGGCTAAACCAGGAGTATAATATAGGCGAGCGATCTTTGAAAAGAACAATAAATAGTATTGCACTTAGGGGAGGATGTTCCCCGGAAAGGGGTTTTCTTTGGGGGATCAAATATATATAAAATGGGGCTTGGAATATTTTGGGGGAACAATATTAGAAAGTTTTTGAAGATGGGTAAATTCGTAGAATCAAGAAACCTGGGGCTTAAAAGTTTAGCCCCCGGGGGCTAAACCAGGAGTATAATATAGGCGAGCGATCTTTGAAAAGAACAATAAATAGTATTGCACTTAGGGGAGGATGTTCCCCGGAAAAGGGTTTTCTTTGGGGGATCAAATATATATAAAATGGGGCTTGGAATATTTTGGGGGATCAATATTAGAAAGTTTTTGAAGATTGGTAAATTCGTAGAATCAAGAAACCTGGGGCTTAAAAGTTTAGCCCCCGGGGGCTAAACCAGGAGTATAATATAGGCGAGCAATTTATGGAAAGAAAATAATTACCATTCTTTGTATATTCCAATATTCCATCCATATAAAGATATTATTTATAAGTATTTCCAAATATGCGCTTGGTTTTTGCTTGACATTTGAAGAAGTTATGAATGTAACAAATTGGAAAACAAAATAAAGAGAAGAATAGTTGAAAGTAACATGTTACCAGTGTCAAGATTTGATTTTAAATAGACATTTCCTGTCATAATTTAGACGGCTTTCATGTCAAGTATAGATTGTAACCACAAGGAAAAAGTGTATGTATTCCAGCAGACTCTAACTACGAGCCGGGATCCCCTAGAATGTTGGGAAAATATTGCTTATATGTCTGAAACTCTGGAAATTTAAAGCTCATAATTATGTTACGTAGGTTTTGATCGCCTAAGGGTGACACAACTTAAAAGTATTGCTAATATTTTGTTAGACCTTCCAAAAATGGAGAAATTATGGTCATCGCATTACAAAACAACTTGATATTTAAGTAAACGTTACTTAGATTCAATGTTACAAAAACGGAATGAGCTGAACCCTGCGCTATATTGTCTTCATAATTTGATGAAATTATAGACTCGTCCAATAAGGAAGACCTTGTACTCAGAGCAGGGGCAGATCTAGAATAGTAGCTTATGGTGCTGATACCCTCTAAAAAATGAATAACGGAACAAATGGAATCCATTGGACAATCATTTATCCACAGGTGGCAATTAGAATCTATCTGATAATGCAGATATGTATGTCATAAAAGAAAATAAATAATAACGGAATGAATAGCATCATTTTCAATGATAATTATTTCAATAAGCTGCATAATTAGACTGGTCCAAATAGGAAGGTTGGCTTCACGAAAAATTCAACAAGGGTTTTTGAATGATTTGTTCTATTTCTATGACATCAATATTATGTTTCTTTCATTTCCTGTAGAATTTTCTATATAAATAAACATGACATCAAGTTCCTGGTGAAATATACATGGCATGACATGGGTTAATGGCATTACAATTCTAAGTTACCATACAATGTTTTGACACTTAAATCAGCAATGCAATTAACACACAAGTGTAATATTGTAGAGTAAAGAGTATATATTCATTTATTCGAAATCACGGCTGTGCTGTTCCTTGACAAAATAAAATTATAAATGATCTAAAAGTCTTAAACCACTATTTTTCCATTATATGTTTGTTTGCTTAATGTTTATTAAAAATGGCAGGGAAAGTAAGATATTGAATCTTCCAACATATACAGATTCTTTACATTCATTCCGTATATATGTTGGCTCGCTAGTCAATAGCAGCGGCAGTCGACTGTGATACCAGTCTAGGCAAAAAGTTCACAAGTTGATCAAAGAATAGTTCTAGAATAGTGGGCAAACTTATTTCTGACCCTGGACGGGTATTGTTGCCTGCTATATCAAGCTATCTCTCAGAGAGCAGCCTACCAGCACTAGGATATTCTGATTCTGAGACCAGTCTACACCCGACCCAAAAGCGGGCAAAAATAAGTTGGCCCAGTGTTTTATGTCAAAATTAAGACCTTGAAAAGTTTAGCCCCCCCGGGGGCTAATCCAGGAGATTGCCAAATTTTCTTAAATGGGATCCAGCATATAAAAGTTTTACCTAGAAATAGTCAAAATTAATCTCAATTTTTCATGAAAAAGAAATACATGTAGTTGGGCGTGTAGGGCCGGTTTCGATTATCCAAGTGGAAAATCTGCTTTGGGCTGTTTTGATCAAATTGCAGGCTGTTTGACCAAATTTAGGCCTTCTTGACTCTAGGCTGTTTTGACTTTGTGCTGTTTTGACCTGCACCCCCTGGGTCAAAACAGCCCAAATAGAAAATCAAAGCACTGAAAGTACTGAAGATGGACCTTTCTTGAGGCAGTGTAGTAAAAGAAGTGGGTCAAAAAGGGAAACTTTCCATGATTATATATGGTAGTGGTATATGTTTTCGCCCGTCATATGTTTTCGACCTATTTCAATTTTTATTTATTTTATGTGCATGTGTATGATTGTAATATCATTTCAGGTGTCAAAATTTAGTTTGAAATCGTAGCTATTAAATCCAAGTTACCAAACATGTTCAAGATAAATCCAAATAGCTTGAATATTTTTTGAAAATGGGGACCTCCTTTTGTATGTATTTTTCATATGTCTCTTTTATAAGTTTTGTAAACTTTCAATATGGAAAAAAATAGAATGATCACATAAAATCAAACCTTTTTCATCTTGCAATTTAACCTCTCAGGTTTAATGTCATGTGACTGTCATGTAATTGCTGCAAGTATAAAGGGTTGAAATTTTGGGTTGAAAATGGCATGTTTCTTATATTTTTCCACCTTTTTTTTTTTAAGTAGACTAAGGTAAGCAAATATTTATAGCAAGGATATCTTCACTTTTGCAATATTTGACTACTCAAAATTGTGATAAATAAATATATATGTTTATATATATGATTTGTAATTTGAAAATATGAGGATACACAAAATATAACCGCGCAGTTGGTTAGGCTTCCAATCTGGAAGTCGTGGGTTCGATCCCCGGTGTCGGCAAATATCCTTTCCAACGTTTGTCTCACCAATGGGTAGATAATCGTAGACCTATGTGAGATAGCAGTCAGAGGCTAGGAAAGGGTGTAATGGTAGTACAGGTAAAAGAAATACCAGGAATCCATTGTTAGGCGCTCCGGATGCCACGATATTACTGCGAAATTGTTTCAAAGCAGCGTAAAACCCATTCAAACAAACAAACAAAATATAACCGACTTATTTGAGTGATTTTGCAAATATACCGTTTGATTAGCAGAATTTCCAGTCCAGAAATATGAAACTTCAATAGCAATTTTCAAATTGTTACTTTAAATTTGTTTTTGTGTCTAAAACGGAAGAAATTTAGATAGACAACCACACCAGGAATCTTATTTCAAAAATAGCTCATAAACACAGTTTATTTTTATGTCCTTCTTTATCAGTAGCCTATTTTATAAATAGGACGAAAACATATGACTCTTAATTTTCATTAACAAAAATCCTGACAAAAATAAAACAGGATAAAAAAATCTGTCAAACTTATTTATTTAAGACAAGAAACGTGGGAATCATCAAAAAAGAAGATATTTTGAACCTTTATGCAAGATTTTTCTGTTGATAAAAGTTTAAGTAAATTTGCTGATGAAAAATTGTTATTAGGACGAAAACACATACCACGAGGATATGATAAATGTAAAAATGCTTTGTCCCAACTTTGACAAGTTTAAATGTCAATGCAAACTATAAAGGAAATAAACCAGTTTGTTTTTCAAAAGGTTCTCCATCCGAATGTCATATGACATTAATACCCATTTTTTTTTTTTTTTTGATAATAGCCTGCCAGTAATACCCAAAAAGGGAGTTAGGCAGTATATATAGTTAAAAATGTGTGACCCATCATGCAAAATTGGACCATAGAAAACAAATTTGAAAAATAGATTGGGTCCAGTTCCAGTCAAACAGATGTCGTATTTTCAAAAATCTTTTGCACAATTCCAAGATTGTTCCTTTTTGAATAGTGAGGCACATATATAATCAGGGGCATCCACCCCCATTTTTCACATGAACTGTTTACTTCATATGTAACCTAAAATGCACATTCTAAGCTTAAAAGTAACTAAAATTGTGCTAAGTGTTAATGATAAATTACCGGTAGTAACTTTAATGAACACATCCACAAATAGCACCAAACAACTTTATTTAATAAGAAACAATTGAAATCTTGCAAATACAGCTGCAGCTTCAAGGTTAATGATATCATTGAAATTCTATATCTCAAAACATAGGCCTATAAATTTGGATATGCGGTAACTTGTCTTGCATGAGTGACAGACAGAGAGATGTCAGCGCTATGTGACTATAATGTCATAACATCAACTAGTTTATTGAATGGCATTAAAAGATTCTTTATCTAAATGAAGCGTGTGGCATAAAAAATTGAATTGTGAGACACTGTTTTGCTTGTTTTGATTCTTTTCACATTCAACATAAAGATTGGTTTAAAATGTAATAGTTGAGAAATTCTTTCACTCACAAAATTGAAACATTTCCTTATTGTGTTAAAAATCTTATTTAGCGGAATTTTTCATCTTCTCTCAAGATCACACCTCTGGTTATAAGTTTCTAGACAGTGTAAGTTATATAGTACCACACAAATGTGTTGTCTGCCTCTCGCTCTACTCGCAGATTCGGCCTACCAATTACATTGCAGGAATGTTTATATACTACAGGTTGGCTCTCAGACAGCAGGCTACAAGTTCAGCCCCTTTGCTTTTGTCCCCCTTATGCCATGGGAAAACCCAATAGGCAAATCACCTTTTTTTTTTAATAACATTCTTGCGCAAAAGTTTAAAACACATGGTTAAGGAATGGCAGCTGATTTTGCTTTTTAAATGGTCTTTGAATAATCTACAAATTGTAAAGATTTCTTGTACAATGCCTCTTTCAAAATGCACAGTTGTTTCAAAAAATCAAGTATTGAAGAAAAGAAAATTGAACCCAAGTTGAAGTTGGAACTACATGTACTTTTTTGAAAAGCTATTAACATCTGATAGGACTTTTCTCACTGGCTAACGTAAAAACATCCACCAAAAATCTCAACAAATAAAGAATAATTAAAAAAAAATCTTTTTGAAATTATACTAACAACATAATGCTTTATTTCTTATAATGTTTTTTTTATTATAGGCTACCTATCTAAAATGGAGTAAGATAAATGATACACCGACACTAATTTTTGTTAAGTTTATCATTCATTGACTTTTTTCTCATGTTTTATTTTATTTCTACTGAATGTTAATAAAAATAGTTAAAGAATGAAAAGAGAGACATTGAAAAGTGATTTAATTGACCCTTCACTTGTGAGCAAGGTTATTGTGTTTGCAATTTCACATCTGATCCAATTATTCACACATAAGCTCGTTGATACCATTTCTAACATTTCTTAAATACTATTATGCCACTATTATATTAGAATACGGTACATAATATTAGCAAAGAAGAATACAAGATTTTAACTCTTAACTACGATTGGCAGATGAGTTCGCATTTAATAGATGTCTTTGATTGATATTCAAATTGTATAGAATTCTTGAATAGTGCCATTTTCAAAATGCACAGTTGTTGAGCGGAGGTAAGTCTTGTAAAAAAGAAAATTGAACCAAAGCCGGTACTACTTTTTTGAAAAGCTATTAACAACTGACAGGATTGTTCTCACGTAGTACTAACTCTGGGTGACGTAGAAACGTCCCCCAAAAACTATTGATATACATCTAAAAAAAATGAAATGATATTTGAATAGAAGGAAAATAAGGCAAAAATCACTTTTTAGGCTGTTTTGACCAAATAACCGGCTGTTACGACTCTTGGCCCTTTTGACTGTAAACCCTCCCATGAACCCTGTGGCAGATTGAGAGGTGGTTAAAACTAACACCTTGTTGTTACATTTCTACAAAGAAATGCAATTGATCCTCCAGCTCATGATATTGCAAAGCTTTGGCAGACAGTATCTAGACAAAAATTAATCTGTACAGTTTTGCAGTCTGATCGTAGCATATTCTGTGCGCCCTTTACTTGGTTTTGTGAAAAAGATCTTACTTAGGTATTGTTTATATGAAAAAAAAACCTGACTTTTTTCATACATTAGTTAAATTCAGCAGGATAAGTGTTAAAATTGAGCAGGGAAAAAGACTTACAGGAGCCCTGTCACCTAGATTTTAGGCTGTGCCCCTAGAGTTTTGGAGAAAATGCCCTTACCCCAAACGTTAAATATTGGATTTTGTCAGTCTGGGCCCTCAAGTTAAAATTGTTAGTATTTTTCCATGTTGTTTAATACTAGGAACACAAACCCCCCATTTTGTATGCTTGAACTCCCATTAATACAGAGCTTCAGATTGACAATGCACCCAAACCAATCCTGAATATTTTCAAAAGATGACGCACAGATTTTAGTTACTGTGTGCTATATAGACACACATAAATTCAAAACTCTAACAGCTGAATATCGGCAATCATAGAGCTATCAGTACGAAAAGAAAGAATAAATTGAAAAAATGTGGTGGGTTTATTTTTTTAGTTAAAATTTTGTTTTTATTCCAACAACTTGATTTTATAAGGGTATTTTAATTTAATATTCATTCCCTCCTCTGACCCTTTGGCTTCTTTGATTTGTCCTAATCTATTAGGGTTTGACACAAGCTACTTTTTGCCACCAGCTGCAAGGACCTATAAGCTTAAAATCTTACAGGTCCTCCCAAAAAATAACTGGTCCTCCTTGAAAAATTAAAGGGGTAAAATGTATCAAAAATTGTGTGGGAAAAGAAGAAATTGCTAGTGACAAGCAATTTCTTCATTTTCCACATTGGTTTTCAAAGGGTATTGGAAAAAAATGAGTATTGGATTGGGAATTATTTCTCTAGACAGGAATAGATTATATAATAATATGCCCATTATCTACAGGCCCAAATGACCTGCAGCATGGCAACTTCTACCTGTCCTCCATAAAAGCCGCCATCATAGGGCAGTTGGTAGCGTGTCGGACTGTCAATCTAGAGGTCCCAGGTTTGATCCCTGATGGCGGCACTCATTCTTCCCGACTTTAAGTCTCTCACCAATGGGTTGATAATCGTAGACCTATGTGAGATAGTAGCTGGAGGCTAGGAAAGGATATGGTGGTTGTACTGGTGAGAGAAATACCAGGAAACCGTTGTTAGGTGCTCCAGCTGCAGGATATAACTGAAAAAATGTTGAAAGTGGCGTTAAATCCCATTCAATCGATCGATCAATTGATCAATCGATCAATCAATCAATCAATCAATCAATCTGTCCTCCATAAAAAACACAGGTCTCGGGCCCGAGGACTGGTGTTAGTGTCAATTCCTCCCAAGAAATTGAAAATGAAATAGAAATTGCATTAGAAGAAATACATTAGCTATGAGTGGTGTATGTGGTCTAGAGGTAGAGTGTTGGCCACTTGGTGTAAAGGTCCTGAGTTCAATTTCCGGTAACAGCTGTTGATCTTTCATTTGCCCACAAATTCCCCAGAGTACTGTTTAATTTTCAAAGGCACAGAATCGAGAGAGATTAATCCAAGTTATAAGAACTTGTTCGATATCAATGAAATATAAATAGGTTTAAACCACTAGCTATAAATCCTTTCCAGAAAGAAATGGCAAATACACCAGCCCCAATTTTCAACAACAGAAAGAGACCAAGACAGTCGCTGATTGCTGATCCCCAACATAACCTCATTTCTCACCCTGTCCCTGGTCCATCCGGCGCTGCCTCCAGTACTTACAATGGTTTGTATTAGTGATGGACTGATTAACTTAATCAATATTGTATATATAATTAGCTGGTTTGGGATTCCGATCGCAAAAATCGATTAAGAAATCTCATAATTGATTAATCAGGTTGTAACATGTAAATGACAACCATTTAATGTAATGAAAGACAAAATTCACTTATTAAGTCTGTTTATTTTTTCTTTTTTTCTGGTTACATCATTTAATATTTACTGGAGAAAAGCTTTTTTTTAAAATATACCTTAAGAATGGACCATCAGTGGTCAATGACATGATAAAGAATACAACACATATAGTTCTGCAATTTAGAGTGAGTGATCAAAGGTCAATTTTGTCTATACAGGTATAGACAAAATTGACCTTTGATCCCTCTCTTAAACTTGTGGATCTATACCAACTGATTTTCAATATCTATATCAAGCAACAAACATACCCAGTAAGAAGTTTTATGACATACCAGATACATGTAATAATCAATGCATAATTTTTAAGAAAACGGAATAAAAAGTTAAGCCTTATTATGCCACAGTTTACATTCATTGAGCATTGTTTTGATATCTAAGAAACCGATTGTAGTACCAACATAAGTTGATTTTGCACTTCGAACCGATAATCATAATATTTTAAACTGATTGCCTTACACTAGTTTGTATGGCTGCTAGATGATTGGTTCTATATTCTGTTCTAATTTTTGTGTTTACTATTGGTCAGTTGCACAGAATGATTTAACCCTTATTATCATGAGGTTCATGTGGTAATGTTTTTGTCACAGACATGAAAAAGCTGCTTGAATGTTTTACACTCAATTTAATGTGTTTGATTTTAGATCTCATGCCACCAGGTGGATTTGGTAACACAAAAGTTCAACAAAGAAATATGACACCCAATTCTGGACAAGGAGCTGCCTTTTTCTCAAGACATAGTTATGGTAATACAATGGATATTGCTCAAGTGGCTACTTCTATTGAGTGACTAATTTTATTAAGTGACCATTATAAAAAGTCTCTTTAACGTTAGCATATTAATATGAAAAAGTGCAGTTTTTAGCAAAAGATTGTTGATTATTAAATCTTACAGTGTTGAACATGAAACCCATAAAAATCGCCTCATGTGAAGATTCTAATGGGTTTTAACATCATAGGATTAAGTAAGACTTATGTGACGATCTATATATCCTATCAAATTAACCTGTCTTATTCATTGTGAAATGCTGTAGTAAGAAACCATTCACACAAGCAATCCCCTTGACATGTAAAAAAACATGTATTAACCCTTTGCTGTTTAATCCCTGCTTTTTACGTGCCTGTGATTTTATGATTGAGAAAACATTGTGAAAAAAGAAGAAATTGCTTCTGACAAGCAATTTCTTCTTTTTCCACACTATTTTCTACCCTACTGAATGGTTATTTTTCAAATTAAATCCACTTTCAATTTTCGTCTGCAAAACCTTTGAATTTGGACTGGTCCAAAATTTTGTAAAACAGGAAAGGGTTAAGCAACACTTAGTATGCCATAGATAAACAAGGATCAATCAGACTCACAACTTTTGTAATAAATACTTTTCTTTGGAAGCTTACAAAATAGCTGCATACTCTTACTTGTTTTCATTGAGGAATAAAGCATACTTTTCAGCCAATCAGAATACACAAATCTTAATGTACACGACTTAAATTAAATTATTTGGAGTTACCAGACCACACAAAGACTAAGGGGTCGGGATTTGTCATTGACTTGAAAAACTTCGAAAATCTTGAAATCATATTATAATTTGGTCAGTGGCCAAGCAAAGTGGAAAGTACAGCTTTGTTCAAGCTGTAGTTACCACATTTTGCTTGTCCCATTGAGTGATATTGAAAGAACAAGACATTTGAACCTGTGTGTAACATTTCCAACAGATTCAAGTTGAGCACAGAGCAATCCCTCTGGCAAGTCTGTGCATCTGCTCTTCAGACAGTCCAGTCTAGATATCCTTTTTACATTATGTGCTTGTCTAGACTTCTCAATGTTTGTGATAAGTGCTAATGTGAAATTGCTGGAAATGTCAAGCACAGGCTCATTTTCAGTTGAGAACAAATTGAGCTGGTGTGTGACAATTCCAACAATTTCCCATGTGCCCAAGGTACTAAAATTGTGCAGTGTAGACAAAGACACGATGCAATAAGAAATATATGATGATTGCCTAAGGAGCAATTAAGACCTTACCTATCGATATAGTGCATAGTGATGACTCTGGTCAGACTGTGCAGCTGCATAGGCTGGCCAGAAGCTTTGCTTTAAGCATATCGTCGGCTCCGTTCTATAAGGACGTATATGCAAAATTCCATTTTTTCTTTTATTGCGTTTTCGCACACATATGATATTCCCGCGTCTTTTGCGAAAATGCTGGACCTGATAGCTAATCGTATCCCCCCAAAAAAGCTTCTTGAACTTATAAGATACGTCATTTTCGCACCGGAAGTGGTCGAAAAGTGAAGTTCGAAAATGACGTATTGACAAATTTGATAATTATTCATGTTTCCTTATGATAAAAGTTTATTTTTAAAGATCAGTTTGAAAAAGAAGACAGCCTTTACCCAGGCCATATAATTCGTGTGTCTCAGTTACATACACAAAAATTGTTATATGCGTTTTTCATTTTTTTTGAGAAACGTCTCACTCAACGGATTTCGGGGTCTCGTTTGCACCCGAAAAGAATTTTTTTTACAGGCGATTTGTCCTATATCTTATATAACATCAAATTTAATTAGTTTTTTCATGCATTTATCTTTTATGCCTTTTTTTGTCTATACGGCATTTTGTTCCGTAAAAATTAAGTGAAAAAATGACGTACTTGACGATTTTTTTGTTGTTTTTCTTAAATAACTCATTATTGAGACAAAATTTAATATTTATGACGGCAGATAATATATATAGTGATTCGATTTAAGATGTTTTTGACCAAAATTGTTGTACTAGTGTTTATAGGTAAAAAGATATTAAGTTTTTTCCTTCTCCTGAAAAGTAGGCTTTTCCCGGGTTCGTCCTTATAGAACGTAGCCGACAATATGTGAAATTGAGGGAAATGTCACAAACAGGTTCAATTTTCAATTGGTGTATACTGGTCCTTAACTGTAGGGAGAGTTGAGGTAGGTATGTTTTGTTTCTAGATTTGTTTGTTTGTATGGGGTTTAATGCCACTTTAAACACTATTGCAGTTAAATCAATGCTACTGGTGGTTTCTTTGGGGATATTATATGACTCTTGTCACATTGACTTTCAGGGCTTTTTTTCTAGAAATTGGGAAGAGGCCTCAGCCTGTTCATTTTGGAAAAATTTTAGCGCAGTTTTCAGCGGAATTGGGAAACATAGTTTAATAAAAGAAAGTAATAAATGAAAGATCAATGAATTATTTTTAAGATTTAATGAAAGATAAGTTTATTCTTGGGGCTTATCAGTGATGAAATTAATAGAAATATTAGAGAAATCAAATTTTAAAGAAAATAAATCAATATAATGCAAAAATAAGCTGTAATTTTGGAAAATTTCCTGCCACAAGTTGGGAAAAAAGAGCCTATTTCGAATTGGGAAATAGCCTTTTAGAGGAGCCTGTTAAAGAACAAATAAAAATCCTGACTGTTATCAAATGTGGAATGAAAGTTATCCAAGCTGGGGTTTGAACTTGCAATCCAAGGTTTGACAGTCCTATGTGTTACAGTTGAGCTAGCTGGGCTCTCCATTATTCCTAGATGTAAACTGATTGGTCTAAATTTAATTTGATTGACTTAAATCGAACATATTTCTACAGGAAATAACAACCAGGGAAACCAAACAACAGGCCAAACAAACTATGGTGGACCCACTAACAGAAAACAGAGCTTCAGCAGGAATAACAGTTTTAGCAACAATTCACGAGGTCAGGTTGCACAGCAGAATCAAACAATTAGACCAAGGTATTGAAGTCAAGATTCCATAAATATTAAATTCTCGAGACTTATTTTGTAGGAAAACAAGGTATCCTCTAAAGCTAGTGGACTTGTAATAGATACGCAATGTTTCAGGCCTAATGATCTTTCACATTGTTAACCGAGGTTTCCTGATCATTAGGAAACCTCGGTTAACACTGTTATAGTTCATGACTTTCTGAATGTTACTTTTACAGGTCCAATCCCTTAATCATGATTTTGTTGGTATTAATGACTTTGTTGGAAAACTTTCTCATCTAGTTAAACCTGAAAGTTATCGCTGTTGGTATTGGCAATATTAAAAATGCATAGTAATTTAAATTGATTTTAGTGGTGTCCATAAAGATTGGTGCCTTCTAATTGGTATAAAAAGTGGTTTCATTCACAATGAAAACAATATGGAGCATGCAGCTACATTGTAAGCTGGCACACAAAGAAAGCCCCATAGAAAATATGTCAAATTATGCAAAATTATATATAGATGTATTATTTCTATGTGATATTAAATTAAAAAGTATGAAGTAAATATTCTTTAATTCATGGAGGTAAACAACTAGAAACCTATTTAGGTTCATGTACTAATACGCAAAGCATTTGATTAGGTTTTAAGATTCATATCAGCAGTGGCAGATCCAGATGGGGTTCAGGGGTTTGAATGGACCCCTGTCTGAAGCCCATTTTTTTTATTTTCATACAGAATTTCCTTGAACATTTCTCTTGCTGTTCAAGATATATTTGATTGTGAACAAAGCTTAGACAGATAGTATAGACTAAGATCAGCCTGCACAGTCTGATCTAAGTCTGATCTAAGGATACATTGTCTGCCTTCTTCTTAATTTCTGTGTAAAATAAAATCTTAAGGTATATTAATTGATATGTCCAAAAAATAGAAAATTTCAAGGTTTAACATCAGCAGGATAAGGGTTAAAATTGTGTACTACTAGAAGAAGATACCCCCCCCCCCCTTTTTTGTATGTACTAAACTCCTGTACAGATCCGCTGCTGTAAAATCTAAAAAAAATATGATTTTCATCATCTATTGGTTCAGCTTGAAACAATTGTAGCTGCCTATATATAAATAGACAGTTAAAGTGGAACCCTCTTAATTTACCCTTGTCATGCTGAGCCCATAATATTCCTGCTTTGGCAGGAGCTTTAGACAAACATCAGCCTGCACATAAGAGCAGTCTGATGTTAGTCTACACCACCTGTAGTTCAGCATGACTAGATTCAATTGCATTCCTGATCGTAGCAACTCACCTCTTAATTGCACAAACAATAGATTGAAAGAGCAAATATAACTCCTCTCAATGGCAAATTCTTTTATATAGCAACAAAGAATTTGGTAAATTGGAGTTTAACAGGATTCTTCTGTACAACTTTTTGCGCTGAACCATTGAAATGGCAATCAAATTACTTAAAAATCAGTTATTGCCATTAAAGGGGACAGGTATAAATGCAATTTTTTTTCATGAACAATGTTCTTTAAGCTTTTAGACGTGGGTATACCAAATTAATGTAAATAAAAAAATGTTTATTTGCAAGAGGTCCAGGCATTACATTGTGGTTTAGAAAGAACTCTATGCTATGGTAGTGGATCCAAAATAATTGTGCAACATTTCGGAACTCATGATCTTTCACAATGATATTCAAGTTTTCCTAATGAAATCATAAATACACCTCTGTTGACACTGTTTTAAAGTACATTATTTCCAAAACATTGCAGAACTATCACTACCTTTAAACAACAATAGCCAACTTCTGGCACTTTAATGTTGAGTAACAGTCATTTATAAATTTCTTGTCTACAAATCCCTACTATTTCTGTTTTCAGTCAAACTGGTCAAACATTACAAGGTAGAGGTCAGTGGGGGAAACAAAGTACCAGCAGCTACCAACCATCTAACCAATATCAAAACCAATCAAATAAAGGTGGAAATCAAAGGAACATGGAACAAAATTCTGGTAGAGGGATTAACAACCAATCAGGTAAGAGGGGTAGCTTGCTGAAATTTAAAAAAAAAACTAAGAGCCCCTATAATTTGGGGCACCAGACAACTTTTGTTTCAGAATTATAGAGAATGGAACCAATCTCTGAATACTCAGGATAGATACAAAATTGAAGGAAATGCAAAAGGAATCATAAGAGGTGCAGAAAACCAAAAGAAAGGGGCAATAGGGATTAACTCTAGATTCTATAAAACTGTCTTCTCTCTGACCAAGGCTCAGGCGCCTGCTTTACTAAACATCTTGTGATCATTTTTTGAGTAAGTCAAAAATTAAAATTTATTCTACAGTAGTAACTAAATATCTAATTCTGCCATGCATCATCTTATTGGAAGCATCTTCTAAAGACAATTCCAATGAGATATTGCATGGCATAATCTAACAATGAATGAAAACACCAGGTACGATTTGAGACATTGACTTAACCCTTGTCATGCTGAATAAAAACCTTTGTAAAAATTGTATGAAAATCAAAGTGCTGAAAGGATTTGATACACTATTTATTAGTTGAGAATATATTTTGAAAATAAAATCCATTGACTGCTCTGGCTTTTCAACTAATACCAGGGGGTGTATACTTAGATCAGACTGCAATTATGTGCAGGATGATCTTTGTCTACACCTTCTGCCAAAGCAGGAATAATCCAGATTCAGCATGACAAGATTTAAGATTAGTTTTTTCGTAAGAAATGTAGTAAATCAGGCCCCTGCTTACCAGGGGGATATGGCTACATGATTCCAGCTAGAATCTCTATCAGAGAGAGGGCACCGTTAATGAGGCTAGAAATAATCCCCTCTCAATTTGGCAAACTTACTTGTAAATATTTTTTTTTTCTTCTTATACACCCTATGGGTCATATTATGTTATGGCCCTGGTCGTCAGTCTGTTTGTCCATCTGTCTGTCTGTTAGCAATTTTTGTGTGTGCAACTCCTAAACTATCAATGGGAATCAGCTGAAACTTAGCACAATTACTCCCTTTGATGTCTAGTTGTGCAAAATACCTTTGAAATTCAATTTGCTCCAGTAATTCCTGAGAAATCTTGAATTATCTGCCCTTGAATTACACGAAAATCACTGTTTCGCATGTATATGTGCCGCTCTGGGAAGCTCTTGTTTTATTTCAGCTTTTGTAGTCGTAGATCTGTTTATGTATTATATTTTTCTTTAGCGTTATCTTTCCCTTCCCTCCTATCCCTCCGAATTTTGACATGATTTTTGCAACCGTGTTTTTACATTCATGTAAAGATCATATGCCATTCTAGGATATAGAGGACAACAGTCAGCTCCATGGAACAACAACAGGAATGGTCAGAATTATCAGAATAATACAAACCAGCAGAGGATGATGCCTTCTAACCAGCCAGGCAATGTAAATAGAAAAAATATACAGTATGGACAGTCTGGGAATGGGATGAACACTAAAATGGTGGCAACATCTAGCTTTGGGCATGTTGACAACAGATATGATAATAAAGGTACTATTTATAGGCCCATCAAAAGATGGGACATAGTATGTGATCACCCCTGGTGTGCAATGGTGACCACTTCTTTGCCTAGGACATTACGCCGTCACCTCATGTCTGATTGACTTGAAACTTGGCAGTTATGTTCCTCTCATGATAACTGAGTGCAGTGCACAAGAACTGCAACTCTACCTAGCATATTTCCAATCCCATGGTCATGAGTTAGAACCCAGCTTAGCCAACTTTCATCTGACATTTTACAAAATTCAGTGTGACAAAAGTCATTTGTCTCCTGCAAATTGGCGTATTATAAGTAGTATGCCTGATTGATATAAGCAGCTGGTGGCTCGGATGAAATGTTTGGGTTGTACTGATGTGAGAAACGACAGGAAACTATGGGTAGGTGCAGCACTCTCTGCAATAAAACTGAATAAATATTGAAAGTGGCCTTAAACTCAGTACAAACAATCATACAAACAAACTTGCTGAATAAATATTACAGAGTTGCATAAAAATCATATGGATGATGGCTCTTTTTCAGAAAAGCTTGGTATCAAGTCAGTATATCAATGGCTTGGCACAAATCAGTTGTAACTGCCTATATTATTATAGGCAATTACAAATTTCTGTTTTATGCCGAGCCATTAATCATATGGTTTTCTTTTGAACAAAGATAACTTTACAAATAGTTTTCCTTTAAAATAATCTAACATCGAAAACTATATAGAGCTCTTTCAGATCCAGTGTCTTTGAAAATAAATTTGATAAACTTTGGGATTGTTTTGTGATGCATTATATGTATAACAATAGCTCTCAATAGTCTAGTATTAGTCATGTTATTGATGACCCTAAAAATTCTCTTGTAAATGATCATTGTGCTTAACTGATAACACCTCACCCATCAATCAATACCTTTCTTACATATAACAGATTTTGCTTATTCAAAGATTTGTTAAGTATCTTGAATATGTATAACTTTATGACCTGCAAAATTTTTCAAAAAGTATGATAAAATAAAAAAAAAATAGTGCATTTTTTAATGGTTTTATCTTACTTCAGGTATAAAACAATAAAACAAATTATATGTTATGTGGGCCGAAAGCCCTACGTAAAAAAGACATAACATTTAGACACATTTAATGTTATTTCCTCCGCATACCTCTAAACATACAAAGAGAAGTTCTTTTTCTTATACACTTCATAAAAGTTTTCAACTTCAATACTCGGCAATGGGGGAAAAAGTTGATGCATAAAAATTTACTAATCTGAAGCAATTGCCAATTTAAGTCTTGGTATATCAATACATTTCTTAAAAGAATTGATATTTTTTTATGTCAAATATTTTCTAATTATTTCATATCATTTCTCAGGGGAGCGAATTCCCATGTCCGACTTGTCAGACAAGTACATTTTTCTTGACCACTTGTCCATGGACAAGTAAATACAAGGACTAATCCTGGAATGGTACTACATGTTTAATATAATTTTACAAGTTTTTTTTTTAGATTAGCCTAATGTCAAAAGGTAGAAAATATTGTTTTTCAATGTAGAAATGGGTTTGCATTTTGTACATAAAAAAATGATGTTTTTAATTTTGTCTATTCTCTAGGGGTGTGAAATTCTTATGCCCGACTTGTGGTCTTTTCTACTTGCGGGCAAGTACATTTTTTTTTAGGCCCCTTGTCCGTGGACAAGTGAAAACCAGAGCAAATCTTGTTACAATACTAAAAAGATCTAGGAGAAAAGACATCCTTTTGTTTGAATCAAAGGGGAGAAAATATTGTCTTAAGTGAAGAAAATGCTGGGTTACAGCATTTTCTTCATTAAAAACAATGTTGTATTTTTCAAAATTTATTAATTTATTTTTGTAGGCAAGTTCATTTTTATCCTGAACATGTAGAAAATCGACTTTCACTTGTCAATGGACAAGGGGAGAATGGTTGTATTTCAACACCCCTGTTCTCTTTTTTCCTGACAAGTTTAATTAGATCTTGCACAAGTAGAAATTAACCATCGTTTTACGCGTTGCAGGACAAATGAGAAAAATCTGGATTTCATCACCATTGCTTATATTTTCATTATGTCTTTGACAAGGCAACTACAGAAATTTCAACAATCAAAGCTCAAACCCAGGAACAAGTAGTCAGTACAGATTTAAACCCTCACAGACAGGGATGACCAATGATGGTGTGGAGATGGATGAATGGGATACATCTTTTGATGAAAACTTTGGTGGACAGACCAGCAACATTCAGAAACAGGTTTATCATTGTCACAGAACACAGCACTAGACATTGTTTTCAATTTGATGGCTCAGAACCAAACAGTTGTAACTGTATAAAGAAATATATGCAGTTACAACTGTTTCATGCTTAGCCATGGAATTGCATTTTCTCACCTTCCTCCCTTTGTCTTCTATAATGAACAGCCATCGTAGATATAGAGGATATTGAATGATTAAAGCTGTGCTAAGTTTTTATCTGTTTATAGATGACTCTTTTAATAAATTTTGTATATAATGAGCACAAATTTTATACATGTAATATGACCTGTTTATTGTGATAAAACAAGAAATCCCTGATATCTATCAATTCCAGTTATTCAGCAAGACATAAAACGTTGTTTGCAAAAGGATGTCATCAAATGCAATATATGACGTCATTTTCATAACAAAAATATGACCTTATTTTACATTCTTAGCTCATTTGCATATTTATTCCACTAGTGTAATAACATCTTTGTAGTATCAAAAATATTCAACAGGGTTTTTTCACTCCCGCAACGTAGATCAAATGAGCCTGTGTAAGACATTTCCAACAATTTGAAACAAGCGTCTGGTGCAAATATTGAGCAATGTAGACAGCCACATTTTGTAAATATAAAGTTACCTGATTGTCTATAGATACTTTGAGACTCTATACCTACTAAATGCCATAGTGAAGACTCTGGTCAGGCTGTGCAGATGCACAGGCTGGCCAGAGTCTTAGCTTTTGGCATATTTAAATTGTTGGAAATCTCACGTACAGGCTCATATTTAAAATCCTTGTCTTACACATGTAGGATAACATTCTGAATGATGTAATCATGATGTCATCTAACACACATTATCTTTTAACTATACAAATATCCGTATGATAACATCCCGTATGATATTTTTTATGATATCACATAGTTATTTTTAGAACAATAATATCATGCAGTTATTTTTAGAAACTTGCATTTCAGTTAGAAACATCAATGAAAATAAGACAAAAAGAGGTTATAAGATAAATATAATACATACTAAGTGTATTGTATGAAAAAAAAATCTAACTCGGTTGTGAGAATTGCTAATTGTCTCGGCAGAGCCTTGACAATGATCAATTCTCCCAACCTCGTTAGATATTTTTTTTCATACAGTACACTAAGTGCGTATTATATATTTGTCATGGTATTTCTGTCATTTGACTGTCCAAAAATTTGTTTGAATTTACAAAAATTTCATCTATAGATGTGAAAAAAAAATCTGTTACTCATTATTGTTTGAGATTAGCTAATAACAATATTTGTTCATTTACTAGGTTATCACAAAAAAAAAAAACAGATTAATTTTTGCTTTAACAACTCCTTAAAAAGAAACCTGATGCAAAGCTCAAGTTTAATTTTATCAAAAATTGATGCAACCTGCATACAATGTATTTGTTAAATATGGCGGAGCAAAACTATGAACAGAACCAGGCTAGGGGGACCAAAAGTCAGGGGTGTGGAATTTTCATGCCTGACCTATCAAACACAGGCTTTTCCACTTCACGCAAGTATGGTTTTCTAGGCCATTTGTCCCTGGACAAGTAAATACCAGAGCAAATCTTCGAATGGTACTAAACAGATTGAGGAGAATTATCATTCTAATGTTTGTATCAATTTCAACAGGTAGATATTTTTTTAATATAGAGAATGCAGGATTACATATTTTTTTCATTCATGATCTATTCATTTGTTTGGGGAAAAGTTCATTTTGATCCTGGACATGTAGGAAATCAACATTTACTTGTCCATGGGCAAGTGGAGAAAACCAGTCTTTCCCCTCTGCAAAAGTCCATTCCTTGAATAAATATAATATATAGTTATTAGGGATGGGAACGAGTTTTTGATTAATCGAGTACTCGATCGAACGTCCGATTATCGATTACCAATTTCACTAATAGATTATTCGGTAAAAAAAATGAAATAATAGCAAATTTGTTTCCATTCTCATTATTTCATATTTTCTCAAAATATCGATCTTTCATATGTGTATTTCCGTTTATTTATCGTCGCTACCATAGCACATGCCTATATAAGCGATGCCCCCAAGAGACGGTTCAAGGATACATGACGAAACCACTGTTGAGATCCGCCATGGTTCTTTAACTTGCTCGGTGTTCTTGGTTTGAACCCCCGCCGTCTAACTTCAATGGTTTTGAAGTCTGGTGCTCTACCAACTGAGCTAATCGGGCTGACGATCTTTCATATGAAATGCTGTTCAGCTAAAGATAATGTATGCAACACCTGGGCGCCTACCGATTGTCTTATCCATCAATATTTTTTTCAGAATTTGCAATCAAGTTCCGATTGTCATTGTTCTTGCTGTCAAACAATACACGTCATTTTGTAAATTTTCGCACCTTCGAATTTTGGTACTCTTATCAGGATAAGTGCTATTTACTTGGAACTTCTGATCAATGGAATGTTTCAGCGTCGTTCCAAAATCTTGTAACGCAACCTCATGGATGTTGAAGTTACTTGGTCTTTCTCAACCGAAAGTTATATATAAAACCGATGAATATCGCCTAGAAATATTTCTGAGAAATGACACTCTCTAAGCATGCACTTTACACTTTTCAGTTTCTTGAAATAAATTAGCAATCATATGTCATTTCAACTACCTCTTCGACCGAAAATATGCAGAAAATATCGTGTATCTTTACGTTTGAAAACACAGAATAAATGAATGTCCTCAATTCTATCCGAGTACTCAATCTGAAAGATGAACGAGTAATCGATTAGTAAAATTGGTACTCGTTACCATCCCTTATAGTTATCAATTTGGAAAATTAAAAAAACCTAAGCATCATTTGGAGAGGAAAATGTCCTATCTCCCACTGGAGAATACTGTAACATAATGCCAGTAACAATATAGAGGGGCTATTCTGATCACCTGTGGCTCAGCATCAGCATAATGCTTTTGGTTAGGGTTTAACCTGCCACTGTGTCAAATTTCTGTTTCTTCTAAAGCTATTCTTTTGAAACTTTGCACATGCTTCTGTTACCATTTTTCAGCCTCTAGACAAATACTCATTACTCTGCTATTAAAATTAGTTGAATTTTAACCCTTTTTGGACTTAAAAATCTAGGCTTAGTTTTTATGTGCAACTGGTGCATATTTGTTAAATAGTTTCTACTAAAGCTATTGCTTTGACACATACCTCTGTGACCAGAATATCAGCCTCAAGACAAAGATTCATTTCTCAGATATTTCATTTATTTGATTTTTTACCCTTTTAGACTTAGAATTATGATTTTAATTAAAATTTGTCCAATGTCAATATTGATTTACTGTTACTATCCAGCACTCCGAAAAGTAGAGTTTTGCTGCCCTTACTTGTGCTTACATTACTGCAACATTTTGCACTCACCTAGGAGAGGTCTTTACTAGTAACAAGTTTTTAAGGGGATTGAACATAACAAAAGGGTACACTTTCCTATTATAACAAAATTTTCATTATATTTCTCCAATAAATCAAAATGATCTGACTGCAGAGGGGATGGACAAGGGTTTCATTTGAACTCAACTCCCTCTGAATCTGTCACTAAGTGTCTACTCTTTTTGCTTGAATGATTAGGTACCAATCGTGTTCTTAAAACAGTCGATAAAAATGCAATTGTACAGTTAATAACATTGTGAAATTGACAAGATGAATGATTTTGAAATAATTATGGAATGATATTGAATGAGTGTGTGGAGGGAGTTTAGAGTGAAATTCAAAGGAAGTTATCCAATATCGCTACTTGTGTTCAAGATGATCAAAATAAGCAATTTTTATGACCTCCCTTTAATATATGCACAAATAGCTTTATATGTCTTCACGAACTCATCATACACTAACAAAATATAATTAAGTCAATGCAATTTTGGATTTTCTCTAGCATTTTTAATTTTGAATATAGTTTTTGATTTTGCAATTTTAGTTTTTTCAGAGTGTTTTTGAATGGTTTGAGTGAGTGTTTGGAGTGAATGAATGGAGCACTGTATAAGTGATTTAGAATAGTCTTGATTGGAATGACAGTCAAGCTCACTATGTTGTTAACTATATATTTATCCTATATTTTTCAGACAAAGACAGTGGCAGTCAAGAGCAAGCAAAGTCAACAAGATACAGGTTTACACATGTTGACTGTGAATGTGGCTGGAATGAAAAGATGGAGTAGATTTAAGGAGACTGTTGTCATGTTGTTTGAAATGATAGGTATGAATTTGTAAATTCTTATTTCTCACATTGCTTCCCTCGTCGTCTATTATGAACAGGCATCAGAGATATCCTTGGCTTACACATGTGTAAGATCATATTCTTAATCATTGGTGCATCTAGGTTTACAAAATTTATACGCACTCAAAAGGAGACCACGAAGAATATATAGATAAAGGTGATAAGAGAACTGTGACAAAAGATTAATGCCCTCCATCCGCTCCCTTCTTTTGATTTGAGCATTCATGAATAATCAAGGCATCATAACTACAGCTTAAATAAGCTATAGATTCAATGCTTTGATCATTCATCAACGATATTTTTCAACAGTGTTATTTCTTTTACGCACTTGCGTAACATGGGTAATGGGAGTTAGGCCCTTGCTAATTACGTCATTTCGATGTCATCTTACATACTTTTTTGCGATATTTCTGTTTTCTGAGTGTTCCAAAAGTCGTTTTTGACATAAACCTGATGTTTTAATATTGAGCATCCTAGACAGCCACAAAGTTCAGTTAGATACTTTGAGACTTTATCCAACCTATAAAATGTAAAGCAAAGTCTCAGACTATGCACAGACTGGCCCAAGATTTTGCTTTGCTTCTATGTGAAATTGTTAGAGTTGTCACAAAAAGGCTTAAGTGATATTTTTGATTCCAATTTAGAAAGTGTTATATGTTTCCTTATCTTGCTTACTTAAGTTACAGTTGATTGTAAAACAGCATTCATAATTTACACTTTACAATAGTATTGTCACCCTTAAATTTCAATTTTGAATCATTAGAAAATCCTTGAAAAACCCTTAAATTTGCTTTTAATTAATTTGTATTTACCATGACACAGCACCATTAATTCACCTTTTCTTTTTTCCCCAATTTAGGTGTCCTGGATTCTGCCATTACCAAAAGCTCTGTTGATAGTAAGGAATTTCTGATGCGGGATGAGGAGAAAAACTCTGTCAAGTGTGTCTTCTTTGAAATTGTGAGTAATAATGTCTGCCTTTATGTCATCCTATTTGTGTTCATGAAGTTTCCAAAAGAAATCTGTCTCATTCTGGAGAAATCTTTACATTATTTGTTTCATTATTTTTATTCGTAAAATATGAAGATGGTGTTTTGAATTCATGAGAGTATGAAACTTTAAACCAAATCATAAATATATGTTACAGTGAATATGTAAAATCAGTGATTTTGTAAAATAACTGAAAACTTCAGGGATTTTGTAAAAACACTGGTTCCGTCAGCTATTTCATAAAATGACTGAAATTTTCAGTTAATATGTAAAGAAATAAAATATTTCTTTTGGAAAAAGGATACTACAGTACAGTTCACGGGTAAAATATTTTTTTTTCAAATATTGATTAAGCTTTTTCTCTTTTTTTGTTTGATATTCATATTTCTTTTCCAAACATTGAGATTGTTTGTAGTGTTTGCTATTATTATTCATCTTGAAAGTAAAGTTAAAGATGTGAATCCAGTGTCGGAAAAGAAGCAAAGAAAAACAACCACGAGAGTAGTTGTAAAGCATACGTGTATTCTAACTAAGGACTTCAGTTCTACGTGTTGCGTATTCATAAGTGTGATAAGGTTTTTAATGTCATACCCCCATGAAATCATTTTTTTAAAATTTTTTTTAAGTATTTTGTTTCAATGACTTTTGTTTTTGTATTTTATTTCAATGTCAATAAATAAATGCTATTTTAATGTGATGTGTGCTTTTAATTTTATACTTCATGTTTGAAATAGAAAAAAAAATATATTCCTATGATTTCTGAATGCAAAATTATGAATAAAAACTGTTTCACATACTTATTGATGTCTTCAGATAATTTATGAAATAATTAACCGATTCAATCATTTACAAAGACCTCTGAAGCATGCAGTTTTCTTTAAAAAAAATATGCTCATAGACAATGAATAAAAAATATAATACATTTATTATCTGAAATAATACTGTATAATCCCATTTATCACAAATAGTCCGTCATTTCATATATCATCTGAAAATTTCAGTCATTTTATAAAACAACTGTCGGAATCAGTGATTTTACAAAATCCCTGAAATTTTTAGTTATTTTACAAAATCACTGATTTTACATATTCACTGTAACATATATACTGCTCAGTATACATGTATAATCTTCCCATAGATTGGATTTGTTTGTATGTTTGAAGGGGGGTTTATGCCACTTTCAACAATCTTTCATATATATTGTTTTGGCTGGAACACCGTACAATGGATTCCTGGTATTTCTTATGCCAGTACTACCATAACATCCTTTCCTAGCCTCCAGCCAGGATTACCGGCCCATTGGTGGGAGACAAATAGTTGGAAAGAATGAGTGCGCCTGTCAGAAATGAATCGGTGACCTCTTGATTGACAGTCCAACATGCTACCAACGGCACTATTAGGGCAGCTATCATAGATTGAAGACCAAGATGTTGAAACAATAAGTTAGTTAAGCTGTAGTTAGAAGGTTAGAAGGTTATTGTTTCAACTGTCAAAAATTGAGCAACAAATCGAGGAGTTAGAGCAAAACCATTGTAACTGCTTTTAGATAAAAAGGCACTTACAATATAAAGGCACTTACAATAGTTTTGCACTGACCCTTGAAAATATAGTCAATTTAGCTTGAGCGACCTCGTGTATTAAGTGACCAATTTTATTAAGGAAAATCTCTGAAAAAGAGGACAATCTTAACAAAAAACTGGTTATTATTGAATCTAATGTTATTAGAATCATGCAAATAATAGATTCTAATTGGTTTGAACATCATAGGATTCAATATGACTAGACTGGCTATGTATAAATGCTATCAAAATGAACGGTGTCATATTTTTTTGGTGGTCCCCTTAGTGGTCGCCTAACGCAAGTTTTACTGTACTCCCTTTTTGTGTGATGGGTAACAAATAAATGTCAGATAATTGAACTATTCCATAAAACAATAATGTGATCAATCATTTTAATAACACTAATATGTTAACCTGTACTGCTTTATAGCTGTATTATTTACATGTCAACAAACTTATTTACATAAATCACCCCAAGGCCAATATTCTCAGTAAGGAATTTATTGACCACTGGTCATTTTTATCCTAATATGAAGATTTCCTTCAAGGGTTTATGCAAAATTAAGATTTCCTTGGTTGTACCAAGTAATTTCTAACACAAATTTTCACTGGGTTTATACCAGAATCTTGTCACTTGTGTAAGCTTTTATATATAAAAAACACATATCCTTTAAAGGCCTACATGATACAAAGCTTTTAAGAAATTAGAAGATTGCTCATATTGCAAGTTGGCATTATTTTTATCTCCCCTCCCTCCCCCTCTCTTTCTCTCTCTCTCTCTCTTTCTCTCTCTCTTTCTCTCTTTTCTCTCTCTCTGTGTGTCTGTCTCAGTCTCTCTCTCCCTCTCTCGCATAATCTCTCTCTCTCTCTCTCTCTCTCTCTCTCTCTCTCTCTCTCTCTCTCTCTCTCTCTCTCTTAATTTATATCCATTTCTTTATTTGTTTTTAAAAAAGAAAAAAAAGTAAAGAAAACACAAATGTGACCCATCACACAAAACGGACAATCTAGGATGTCCATATTTGGTTCTTGTACAGGCCAACCAGGGGTAGAATTTAAAAAACAAACAGGGAGGTAGATTAATTATTCTAGATTCAGAAATATGCAAAAAGTTTCGAACATAGTAAGCCTGCGCACTTCAAATGCCTAAAATTTAGGAACTTTTGGAGATATTTCAAATTTGGGATCAATTTCCTCTAAACAATCATTTATATGATTGTTTAGAGGAAATTCACCTAAAATTAAAAAAAAAGGGCATAACAGACATCAATTTTCATAATTTTTTTATATCAGGAAATGCGTATAAAATAAAAGTTCCTTGACCATGTAATGTATAGCTCACGGTAGCGTTAATTAGGAGAAATACAGTACATCATTTAGGTAGTTTTCTTAGATAACAGATCATTCATATCCTCTTATAGGACAGACAGATTCCAAAGATGACCAGAGGAATGATGTATAGGTAAGAAATCACGACAACCCTCTTTTTTGTTAAGATATGAAGTGAGTCTGTTGATTTCATTGAAGTATGAAACTAAAAACCTAATCACACTGTATTAGTACGAGAAGTGAATTCATACATGACTGTGATTATTTTTCTAGTTTCTAGTTTCACACCTCAATGAAATCACCAAGTACTCACTTCATATCTTACAATTTGATACATATGTCTCTTGATTTTCAAATGTAGAGATTTTACAATAAAGAAACAGACATCTTGTGGCGCTACTTTGTGCAAAAGCCCACATAATAGCTGTGCACTCAAAATTGTTTTCATTAAGGAATAAAACAAACTTTTCAGCCAATCAGAATGCTAGAATCTTGATGGACTCAACTAGAATTACTATATTGATATGAAACTTCATTCCATTGGCATAAGAAATACTGTGGAAAGGAAAAAATTGCTTTTTCTCACACAACTGCTTTATTTTTCATTTTTTATACGCCCGTCGAAGACGGGACGTATTATGGGATCACCCGTGATGTCCGGCGTCCGGCGTCCGGGCGTCCGGGCGTCCGGCGGCGTCCACTTCTTTGTCCGGAGCATAACTCTGTCACTTGAAGTCCGATGGACTTCAAACTTGGCAATTGTATTCTTCTCATCATTGCGGAGTGCAGTGCACAAGAACCATAACTCTACCTGGCCTATTTTTTGAGTTATTGCCTTTTGTTGTTTTTCATACTAGAATCTTGTCCGGAGTATATCTCTTAAAGTATAATAGCTAGGATCATGAAACTTCATGGGTGTATAGATCTCACCAAGGGGAAGTGCAGTGCACAAGAACCATAACTCTACCTGGCCTATTCTTTGAGTTATTGCCCTTTGTTGTTTTTCAGACTTGAATCTTGTCCGGAGTATATCTCTTAAAGTATAATAGCTAGGATCATGAAACTTCATGGGTGTATAGATCTCACCAAGGGGGAGTGCAGTGCACAAGAACCATAACTCTACCTGGCCTATTCTTTGAGTTATTGCCCTTTGTTGTTTTTCAGACTTGAATCTTGTCCGGAGTATATCTCTTAAAGTATAATAGCTAGGATCATGAAACTTCATGGGTGTATAGATCTTACCAAGGGGAAGTGCAGTGCACAAGAACCATAACTCTACCTGGCCTATTTTTTGAGTTATTGCCCTTTGTTGTATTTCATACTAGAATCTTGTCTGGAGTATATCTCTAAAAGTATAATAGCTAGGATCATGAAACTTCATGTGTGTATAGATCTCACCAAGGGGGAGTGCAGTGCACAAGAACCATAACTCTACCTGGCCTATTTTTTTAGTTATTGCCCTTTGTTGTTTTTCAGACTTGAATCTTGTCCAGAGTATATCTCTTAAAGTATAATAGCTAGGATAATGAAACTTCATGGATGTATAGATCTCACCAAGGGGGAGTGCAGTGCACAAGAACCATAACTCTACCTGGCCTATTTTTTGAGTTATTGCCCTTTGTTGTTTTTCAGACTTGAATCTTGTCCAGAGTATATCTCTTAAAGTTTAATAGCTAGGATCATGAAACTTCATGGGTGTATAGATCTCACCAAGGGGGAGTGCAGTGCACAAGAACCATAACTCAACCTGGCCTATTTTTTGAGTTATTGCCCTTTGTTGTTTTTCAGACTTGAATCTTGTCCGGAGTATATCTCTAAAAGTTTAATATCTAGGATCATGAAACTTCATGGGTGCAAAAAAAATTCATTCAAAATAACCTCAGTTCTATTCAAACTCCCAGTTAAAACTAAGCAGTGTGACAGGCGTATCTTGTGACAATTTGGCACCTTGTTTTTATTTTTCAAAGATTTTTAGGGCTTGTAAATAGGCATGGTTTAACCGTTATGTTTATAGGCAGTTACAACTGTTTCGTTGATTTCTTTTCTGTTACAGGGTTGTTGGTACATACGACAGGACCAAAGATCTGATGAAGTGTTCATCTGTGAGATCCACCTCTGAGGGAGAGAGAAATCTTGGCTCGAAACTGGTTGAGATTTGTACAAAAACTATGATAGAGAAGACAAGACACCTTCGAGAAATGTAACACAATTTGGTAGGGGAATTATTTTATTTTTGGATAGAGAATTCTTGGCTTAAAGCTTGTTAAGAATTGCACCAGCCGTGGTGTGGAATTCCTAAGACAGACTTAGCTGACATTGACTTTTGTACTTGAGGACAAGTACATTTTGCTAGGCCACTTGTCTGTGCATAAGTAATTACCAGAGCAAATATTCAAACAGTACTAAATAGATTTAAGTAGTAAATTATCCTAATGTTACCAAAGGATAAAAAAAAATATCGAGAAAACATATTTTCTTCATTAAAGGAATGTTTTATTAATATTTATCAAGTAACTTTTTCTTTGAAAAGTTCATTTTGATCCTGGACAAGTAGAAAATCACTTTAACTCATCTTGTGACAAATGAAAAAAATCTGTATTTGCACATCCAAGACTATGGCTGAGGAGGCCAGACACCTTTGAGAATATTAAAGCAGGGGTTTATTTACTGTAAGGGACATGTTAAGATCTGTGCTATTATGTCCTCGGAGACAAGACTTCTTCCAAGAATGTAATAAGTACAACTTGATATTGAACTTATTTGGGGAGAAAGAAAAAAATCTATTCCAAAGTTTTGGGATATAAGCTTGAGAAAATATTGCAGAAAAGGTTTGCTGACTAATATAAGCAGTTTCTACTTTTGTCATTATATTTTCTTTCATGGCAGATAGGGTTTTTCTATTTCAAAATTTGATAGCTCAGAGCAAAACAGTTGTAACTGATCATAACCAATAGGCAGTTACAACTTATTCACGCTGAGCAGTCTAGATAGTTTTTAAACTGTCGTCTGTAAACTCTTTGAATTTAGACCAGTTTTAAGTTTTGTTGCCTTGCAAAAGATGAATATGGTTAAGGAAGTATGAAAGGAGAAACTTTGCAATCAGCCCTACGTTGTAACATCCATGGACCCTGAATATACATATTTATTTAGAGTCCATGTTACATGTCATACTACGAGATTATGGCGAACTGAATACTGATTATTTTGGTGCGAAAATGTCATAATTATTGGCATTCAGTCTTTAGACTCTTCCCACTTATTGATGGCTCTGCGCAAAAAAATACATTATATGCGGATTAATGGGTAAGAGAGGATAGATTTTGTTATATGTATCTGTTATAACTTTTTAAAACTGTTGAATTAAAACATGTTAACGAAAAATTAAAATTGTTGTATTTTATTTTGTTTTCAAATACATGGAATATTTACAAATGATCAATGTGTGTCGACGTGTCTTTCCTTGTGTTCGTTCGGATATTGCGCTTGGCCCCTTACTTTTTTTCTGAAAATATAAATGAAAAATGAAATTATAAGAACATTTCAAATTGAAGTAGCTTAAACTAATTACACTCTGCATGCCCTGGAGACTGTTAGGGTTTGCATGCAATAGTTTAAAGTAGAATAGCGTAATATGTGCTTCCTTTTTTCTGAAAAAGAAAACCATCATGCAATCACCAAAAAAAATGTAACAACCACTCCCAAAATATTTCATGTATCCTTTTTGCACAAGGTACCCAAAAGAGAAGGGTAAGAAAGGTGTCCATCCACACGGTACATATGATGATCTGGGGATATTCTTCAGTTAAAGATCGCCAAGGATTTATTCGATTCATGGCTGTATCTTAGGACTGAGAAAAATTAATCTTGGTGGCGCCTGTCTGGTTGGGAGAAATTTACTTGTCTGATCGCTGACTGTAAAACCTTGAACTCCAATACTGTCTATATGGCACGCATGTGTCATGCTGAACCCGGAATATATCTGCTTTGACATGAGGTATAAACAAAGATCAGCCTCTGATTTTAGTTCATACAACCTGAATTTCATTTTTAAACCAGAAAGGTGTAAAACAATGTATTTCTGAAAATCAATACTCACATTTGGTAACTTACAGTGCTTTTAGCACTTTGATTTTTCATTTTATTTTGCAAAGATTTTTATCCAGCATGTCAAGGGCTAATTCTAGCATTGGCTGAGCCTCAGTGCCTGGGTCTGTTTCCATAGTTAGCCATATGTATCCATGCTACCCTGCCGTGGTAGAATGAGTGAATCCGAGCAACTGTATGTCCTTAAAATCCATGTCCAATCCTCCTAGCTGCGGTAAGCAAAAACCTATATTGTGTCATTTTCTACAATTCCGTTTTAACTACAATTGCAGAAACGGACACAATACGAGAATTGCTCACAATCCTTTTTGACTTCCAAATGTTGACGTAACGTCTTTAAATTATCGCACCTGCTGTAAAATTATACGTTCGGCTTTTGGTAAAACATCATTTAGCGTCGTAATCCTAATTTTGCCGAGTATAACCGTCTTTGTCCAAACCAATTCGCTGTGAAATGCAATCGCAGAAGTTGGCACCGTCCTTGATGTGCTTTTGGTAAGTGCTCTTTGATTCCGATTCGTGTCCTCGGTGTAAATAGAAAGACCCTTCATGCAGGTCTCGAGATTATAAAAGTTTTCTAATTCTCAACTCAAAATTTTATCAAATTTCAACCCGAGATTAAATCTGTTATTCCGTTGCTATACTTATTTTAATGTATTGACATAAAAGATGTTCATACAAAGATGTTTTATGTTCATACATTTATTTGAATTCTAATTTGAGAAAATTCTCAGCATGAAAAAAAAGTTTTATAACCTCAGGTCAAGATAAGTATTTGTCGTCCATCGTGCTCGTGATTCTCCACCTCCAATGTTATAAGAACTGGACCCATTTTACTATTCTTCTTACGACAATATTAATCGTAAGTCGAAATCACACATCGCACTTCGTGTTATCATTCATTTGTTAGATTCTGTCTTGCAATATCTCAATTGCCATCGTCTTTAAAAGACAATTTCAATGAGATGATGCATGGCAGAATTCAATATTTAGTTACTACTGAAGAAGGAACTTTAATTTTTGACAAACGCAAAAAAATATCTGGTCTTTTGTAAATAATAATCTCTACAATGCTAAAACTTAATCAACTACAATAGTTTGGACCTGTCAAAATTTATAAATGCTAAAGACTATGAGTATTTAATACGAAAACATGCAAAGTTTGGAATAGAAGCAGTGTGGGGAAATTTAATTGCTCATACATGTAGCAAGCACCACACCTTTTCTCATAATGTTTCCCGGATTTTTTCCTAGTATGTGTGCTCGATTCAAAAGCGGGTACCAATTAAAAAAAAATGATGATGATAAAAAATTAAAAGTTTTTGCATGCTGAACGTAGGGGAGATTTTCGCATTTCGCTACTTATATAAGTATATACGATCTACACATATTCCATAAAATACTTATTCATGTTCTATCCCTAACACATATCTTAGACCTGAACACAGCTTGAAATGAACAAACAAGAACTGATAACAACAAAATAAGTAATTGCTTACAAAAGTAATAATAATCCCGCACAAAGTCCGTAACAACGATGAAGACCGAATGATAGAGTCGATGACAAAATCATAAAAAACTAAATGACCGATCATCGATCTCCGAGTATATATGGATGGGTATTACATAACCCTGGTGATAGATGACAACCAAGTCGTCGCTGATCTTTCAAAACATCGTAACTTCAGCTTGGATAAGCTGAAGTTACGATATTTTTGTAGACCAACGACAATCCAGAGTGATCAGACAATACTAATGACGCGTATTTATTTCTCAAAAAATCCTTTGAAGGGCTTAATTATGCGCGAATCTTGCATACCAATGTGATTGCGTCATTAGTAAAGACAAAAGTTTTATTCGTGTTTTTATTGTATTTGTCTTGTTTTTGACTATTTTAATTGCACCCCTGTCACCGTTCGGTTAAGTTGGTTTTTCGACAAACCGCCATGTACCTCGTATTAGTCAATGTGTCGCAGTGCTTCTTTTGACTTGCCAAAACTTCGCTTTTCCTATAGTCGTTGGAAAGAACATTTGCTTACAAGAAAATATTCAATGACCATTTTTTTGATTCCTTGCCTCGTCAACAACATATCAAAGTTAGATCAGGCCCTGTTATAAACCTTTATAACATAACATAAGTTTTATTCATATGAACTTGAACGAAATCGTTCATCGTCAAAATATATAGATTTACATACATGTGACAATTGCGGAAACGCTGCATATAACTAGAATAAAGTACACATAAAGTAGTCATGTTATTTCAATTGAGAAAATGAATATAAACTTGGCTTAGAAACAAACGAAATATTAACTTGAGATTAAAAACGCATATCTACGTAAAAACGAAAAATTAAAAAAAAATAAAAATAAAAAAAAGAATTATCATAAAAGTATTTTTTTTTTGTTAAATTGTTACCTATGATAAGCCAATTTACAGTTTGATTTTAGAATAAAGTATTTTTTTTCAAATTTGAAGTTTGAGTAAATTATCAGTGCGTGGATAAATCAAAGTTTTATAATCTCAGATCCTGAATGACAAGAAAGGCTTGTTTTGGAATTTCATATTTTACAGAAGACAAATTTCAAGAATGTCACAAATTAAAGAAAGAAATAGATCAAGTGAAACAAAAAATGGCTAAGTGTCCCTGTTTTATGAGCAAAATTAAAGGAAACATATTTTTAAGATAGTGAAACCGTATCAATTCCTCAAAATCTTTCACAATGTTGATCACGGTTTCCTAGTGAAATCATTAGGAAACCTTGGTAGACTCATTACTTCCGAAAACTTTCGGAACTATTTAGGGTCAACCACCGTAATAGACTCAAGTTAAGATATATCCCGGTACAAGAATGATGGTTTTTACTTAATCTTGAAACAAGTTAAATATACCTCAAAGTTTTCTTAAGTAAATTATCTATTTTTATCAATTTTATTTACGTAAAACTTTCTACTGGTGGGTGACAAGAAAATCGTCAAGCTGCAGCGGCGAGGTTTTTGGGGCCTGCAGAGATAAAGAATTAGATAATAAAAGTTAAAGTTACCTTTTGCTACTTTTACTTCTTTAATATCTGTTTTCGGCTAGGCTTTGTTTGAGTTCCTTCACCAGGCTACTGTTTTCTACATCTATATGATCTTTATTCAAACTCTCTTTGTGTGAAAAAGCCTTTCTCAACATCGGTTTACCATTTTCGCTCTCCTCTAATTTACCCGTCCCTTTGTGTAAGTCGAAAAATTGAGCAGCGCTGCATTTGGGAGTCGGGCTCGCGACCACGTCGTCGAAGAGCTTGAAGTTAGCCCTCCACTTGCCATGTTCATGATCAAACTCGACTATATTGGCGAATCTGTATCCCCACAGCATGTCTTTGGATGTATAAGAAGTTCTGGCCTGACATATTTCCCCTGTAGACTCGATAGTTCCTTCTAACACAACGACGATTTCAAAATTATTGGCATGTAGGATTTCTTCTGGTTTCATATTGTAGAGAGGGCTATCCTCCGTGATGCGATGATTTAGGACCAATGGCCATATAAGGAAAACTCGGTCATCCATGCCATGGGCCTGGAAGTCCATGTGGTGTTGGTATAGGGGATAATGGACACCTTCGTCTGATACTCTATCTTTGATGAAAATTCCGTAAGCCCGAGTATCTACGAGATGGGATTGTCGAAGATCGCCGATCCTCACTTGTAGCACGAGCTCTCCCTCTTCCTTGACAACGGTTGCTACGCTACTATACATCAGCGTCTTTCGTCTGTTCTTTGGTCTGGCTATCTTTACCAACACAAAACCCAGTAGTAGAGTCTCCAACATAAAACCTACAGTAACTTGGACATAAACCAACGGCAACGTTACCATACACATGGTGTCCGGCCACAGGGTCCCGTAACCAATGGTCGTCTGTGTTTCTATAGAGAAGAGCAGGGCATCAGCGAAGTTCCTCATGTTGACGACACAGGGTTTCCAGTTCGGATCTCCCAGATGCTCGAAGTCGCCATGCGTGTAGCCGACCAGATACCACAGTATGCCGAAGATCAGGTAGCACAGTAGAAACACGAAGGCCACGATCAGTAGAACCCATCGCCACTTGAGATCAACCAATGTCTGATACATGTCTAGGATAAACCGCTTGCCTCTCTCACCCATTCCTGTTAGAATTGGACAAAAAGATTTGAGTGACGGGGGGGGGGGGGTGTTCCATTTAGGTATGAAACAAAAAAGCCTTATCACACTGTATGAATACGCGCTGCGGATTCATACAAGTGTGAGATAAGTTATTTAGTTTCATACATCTACGAATTCAATAAATATTATTTCTATTTCTCCTAATTTTTTGACATAGAGCAAAAAAGGGAAATATTTAACTACATTGAGGATTTTTTGTTTAACCGAATTGTGCGCAAGCAAAAATAAAAGCGTGTACTCAAAATTGGAAACATTTGGATTTAAATTCAGTATTTCTAAAATTATTTTAAGGAATGATATAAAATCTTTATAGAGTTTCAGAAAAACTTCACGACATGAAAAGTTTCGATTCTGGTCAGTCTGCACTATCTGCACTGTGACCATGATCAATACTTTTCACATTTTCCAGATGGCCCTTTTTCGCGTCACGGGTAAAATTCTATAAAGTTTTGATTACTCAACTACATGTATTTTTTATACAGTTAAGAAAATCAAGAAGTTAACAATGATGATTTTGGAATGATACTGGAATAAAATTGAATCAGTATGTGGGGCGATTTTTTGGTGAGATTAAAGGGAGGTTAGCCAATATGACTAATTTTGTTCAAGATGAACAAAATTAGCAATATTTATTACCGTAAAATTAGTAATATTTATATACGTACTTCTCTTAGTGTGTTATCGTTGACAAACCAGAGACTTTAAAATTCACACCCGCAAATAAAATCGAAGAATAATTTGATCGATTTGAATTGAATATCAATCCTATTGAACGATTTCGAAATGATTTGGGATAGTTTTGAGCGATTTGAGTAAGTGTTTGGAATGAATGAATGGAGCGCTGAGCGAGTGCTTTAGAATGCTTTCGATCGGAATGTGTGCCAAATTCACCATGCTTTTAACTGTACCTGTGCCAAAAGTTCACAAGGAAACCTGTCAAAAACAGGAAATATCGCTAATTTTGTTCTGCTAAATAATATAAGATTATAATAAATGAAGATAATATTGTTGTTTTCATTTGTATTTCAAATTAATTATGAATCCCTAAACAAATATTTGATCTTGATTTTTCGAATAATTGAGATAAATCAATTAAAGAGAAAAAGAGAGTATTTGTATTTCCACGGATGTATGAACCGAAAAAAAACCTAATCATATTTGTATTTGAATACAGGAAGCGGATATAAGCAAAAGAACATACGTTTGTGTTTATGTTACTATTTTCACGCAAGCATACAAAATAGATGCAATATTTTTTTAAATGCATTTTTAGCAAATTATAAACAAAACCATGAATTAATCTATCTTAAATTAGTTTCGTAAATGCCAAAAATATGAGTTAAATAAAAAGATATAAAGAGGCATTCGCTTTTAAACGAGAAAACGAATACTTGTACGAGTATTTCTCAAAAGGTTGATATTTAGTTTTTTAGAGTTCATGAATTATGAACGAGCGACAAATCGATGCCTTAGAAAAATAAGGTCGTAAGTGGTACTTACGACCTTTTATGATGCATACATTTTTGGAAAGGGTATTTAAAGCTCTATAACATGATGTAAGTTTCGTGGAAATTTGAACTTGTCATGCTGACCAATTTGGCTGTAGAAAAAGGTCGTAAGTAAAATATGTTCCAGGCTGTTCATAACAAAAGGCCGTATGTGGCACTTAAGATCTTCTTGAAAAACACACAAAGATTTGTTTTGTTAAAAAGAAAAGGTCGTAAATGCTACTTACGACCTTTTTGCACAATTTTTATCTCATAGTCCATAAAATTAAGAATCCTTTTTTCCGCAATATCAGACCTTAGCCTCGAATGCTAGATAACAGAACTACACAAATAATATCAAAATAGTGGTAGATTTTAGGTAATAAGAATATGATTGAAAACAAATGTTATTCACAAAACTTTTACGAAAATTATTTTGGTGTTCAGATTAAAGCACAGATCAGAGTTATAATGCAGGAAAATGTGAAAACTTGAAATAAGAAGATTTATTTATTGCTTCATGCTCTGATATAACGAACTGTTAATTGATAAAATTAATCTAAAATAACCCAACAAGGTTAGACAAGACAAGAATCTTTTTTGACAATAATTTCAAAAGGAAAGGCAGATAAGTGTAATAGTATTCGGACGGGTCTAAAATATACTATGCATCTTTTGGCAGCCTTATTCAATGCAAAACATGGTTAAGAAAACAAAATGAATTACTTAATTATATTATTTTCAAAGGCTAATAGGATTAAACATTCGAGGCAAAATGGATTCAAAGGAGATTTGAACAAAAGAAAATTACTTGCAAACCTTGGCAATGATATTCGTTCGACTTAAGGTCTACAGAAAGATCTGACAGAACTCGGGAATGAATCTAACAAAATCCTTTTCAAGCCCGCAACAATGTTTTCTAATAAACTGTCAGTAAGTTTGATCATAAGATGCTACTTGATAAGTAAAGTATTTCTTGACTGACGGCAGACAGCCGACAGAAGGTTGTTTAAAGAGCTTGCCTTGAACATGTTGTGATCGTGGTAGCAAAAAGTAATGACGATGTAATTTAAAACCTGCATAATTTTCAACACCACTGAACAAAATCCAGCGGGGCTTTTGTTGTGGCAATGTGCCTGTTGTGTGTGCGTCTGTCCGGCCACTAACCTTTTTTTCTAAGCATATTCTTCTCTCATAAAACTACTGGTCAGAATTCAACTGAATTTCACAAGAATGATCCTTGTGATATGCTCTTTAAGATTTCTGCGTTAAATTCAAATCGGGTGCTACAGGCTTTCGAATCAACTAAAAATGCCCCAACATGGTAAAGTATCAAAAAACATCTTTTTCTCTGGAACTACTGGCCCAAGTCGAACTTACTTCATAAAAAGGATGCTTGTAAAATGCTTTTTCAGATTCCAGCATTTAATCCGGATCGGGTTGATAACTTTGGTGCAACAGGCTGTCGAATCACAGAAAAAGGGTTTTACTTTGTGAAATATTTAAAAAAAAAAAAACTCTTCTTCTCTGAAACTACTAAGCAGAATTCAATTACTGACTTCGCAGGGATGATGCAGGGATGATGCTTAGGAGATGCTCTTTCAGATTCCTTCTTTTATTCCTGATCAGATTCGTTGCGGATAAAAAAGAGACTTTCATTTTATATTGTTTGTTGACATAAGATTTCTTCCATATCATGCATTTAACTATCTTGGCTTTAGATGACTATCTTCTTACAAATAGAGTATGTCTTAGCTTAATACTTTTAATGCAGTTTATAAATGAATTTTCATACATCCGCTAGGCAGTATGTACCAGTGGAGCGATTATTACCCTCTGTTGTCTCTTTTTTTAATAAAAGATATTAAGCAACTTTCCAAATCTTGACATTCTTTGAACAACTTATTGACAGAAAGTGAAAAACAAAAGGACTATGATGGTCCTAAATCGCTCACCTGAGTCTTCTTGACCATTTTGACATCACATGAATCAGATTGTCCAATTCTAGAGGAGATAATTTGTATCTTTTTTTCTAATGGCCTGAACTGTTTTCAGATTATTAATGAAATACTTGCTATGTTGTGTCTGTAAAATTGGATGCACATAGGCATAGCCCAAGTATACGATGACCCTAAGAACATGATATAAATAAACTTCATATAGGTTTATTTAATGAAGCGAAACAGCAAATTTATAGCTGTCTACAATTTGGTTTCAGAAAAACATATTTTTAATGATTTCACTTTGATCCTATGTAAAAAGGAAAATAATAAAATCTACTTGATGATGTTACATACCAAATATGAAAGTTATTTGCCTTGGGGAAATATTTTTTTTAAAGATTTTCACTCTTTGCTTCAGGATGCGCCTGGGCAAAGCCCAAATATGACCAAAGGGCCATAATATGAACAAACATATTAGATGTCCACTAGATGACATACCAAATATGAAAGTCACCTACCTTCTGGTTTTAGAGAATTGTGTTTAGGATTTTCCTTTTTTGTTTCTATGTAAATCGAGATTGGCCTGTGCCAAATACCACCCCAGGGTCTTGATATGTACATACTTGGTAGAGGTGCATTGGTGATCCTACATGTCAAATAGGTCAGCCGCATGCCTTCTTGGTTCAGAGGTGAAGATTTTTATTGCCGTGTAAGTCAGAGTTAATAGTGGAATAGATAAATTAAACATCTTTGACAGAGCTTGACCTAAGGAACATCCATGCAAAAGTTTCACCAAGATTGGCCCATCGGTATTAGAGGAGACGATATTAAAAGAATTATTGTGCAGAACGCACGACAGACAACTGATGACGAACATTGGACGATCACAATCCTTCGTGCTCACGTGAGCTAATAATTGGCGCTGCAATTCCTCAAAAGGTTTGTTTATATGGACAGAGACGATCTCCCGATAGTTCATTTGTGGTGTATTGTTCAAAAGGTTCTTATTCAATTCATTCAAAACAAGTTTTAGTATATTTTGAACCCAGAATCTTTTAGACTAAAAAGGTCGTAACTGGCAATTACGACCTTTTATTACATATAAGCTGTTTAACACCTTCAGTAATAAGGTCGTTTGCAAGTGTTTACGCGTGTTTTCTGATAAACAACGAAGTATTTTATGACAGCTTTCATCCATTCTAAACCTATACTATATCTAGAAGACACTCGGGATTGATTTGTTTAAAATTCTATATTCTTTTTTAAATAAAACAGTTTTTTCAAGTTTTCTCAAAACTATGTTTTTGCACTTACGACCTTATTATTCTAAGGCATCGAAATAATTGTGACAAAAGATGTAGCAAAACTTACTGCAATTTCAATTTAGAGAAATCTTATATGAGCATGTGCGTGACATTTCCAATAATTTCACATTTGCGCGACGGTAAGGCACTGATCAGACTATGCAGTCGCACAGTCAGGTTAGTGTCTTCACCACGTGCGCAAAGCATTTAGCAACGTTCTTAAAAGAATCTTTTCACAACCGGGCTTTATTTCAGATAAATTGCGTTACTGACCAGGGTGATTAATACTTGACCATTACGCTGAATTCCTTCAAATATCACGAACAGGTTCATATTCAAGAAATAACTACTAGAAAGCTTTTATTTGTCTGATGTTATTGTTATGGTTGTTGGTAGATTGAAATAGTGGCGCGATATTTCAAATAGGCATACTAGAGCTTTAAAATAGTAATAAATTGCATTAATTATCAACAAAATAGTATTAAATCATAATTCGAAATCCAAATGCTTGATGGTTTAATGTGCCTAAACTATTATTTAGCTTTTACAATATTTTTACCATTTGGGCGTAGCAGTTTTCTTTGGATTTCAGTTCGGACGGTCAAAATGTCAAAACCGCCGCTTGAATAAAGCTGTAGAAACAAATATTTACTCGCCTTCTTAAGGTATCAAAATTTCATTGCCTATAGCCATTTGCGATGAAGCGGTCACAATTGCTATTACTAGGATCGTAGTTAGAGAGAAAAACTCATTTTAGATTTACAAATAAGAAATTTTACCTTTATAAGAGATCCTATACTGCCCTCCTTTCCTGACTAGGGCCGGGCGGCCCATCTGGTACCCCCGGTGATATTTCCCCTGGGCGGCGGGAGGAAACTCGATCATCTGAAAGTTCTCCTGTGGCTTCATGATGTCAATAGAGGTCCTGGAAGACGAGAAAAGACTGCGGAGGTTCTTGTTGTGGAAATCAGCTGACTCGGTCACAACTGCATCTTTTGGAGCCTTCTTCTTCGAGAAAAAAGGCATGAATATTGGATTTAAAGCAAATTCGAACTATGAATAATTCGAGTTACAAAACTTCTAGATACTGGTTGTTCGAGTGAACCAAATTATTCTGAAATTAACGAAATGCAAGTGGAAGTTAACACTAGGTGTTTCAATTTTAAAATGGCAATGAAATTTGAATTTATACTGTTTAAATTGATGACAGACACATAAACAGTTAACTGTTTTCGCCTCATTAATTCGACGAGGTGATCGGTTGACACTTGTGATGAACATCGATTTGTTCTTCTGTCAAACCAATTGTCAATGGATATACTCTTTACCTGTCAATCAGACAAGTTGGGGGAATTCTAAAATGTCACCTAGAGATTTTACTTTACAAAACCTCTGCCTAAGTATTATGTTATCAAAATTGACCATTAAAACCTTTCTTAAACTTCTGAAGAAACAATATTTATTTCTTTGACGTGCGCGGAATTTTTCTGAAATATTGTTATGAGCTATTATACATCATCCAAGGGCATGTATTTGATATCATACTGATACCAGCCGATTTTGCACGAAAACTGCATTGAAACAATTTATTCTGGAAGTTTTTTTTATATATATATAAAACAATGATTAATAGAATGTATACATAAATGTACACATATCGAAACCCAGTCTCATGTATTGAGTAACATCTCCCAAAACGATGCTTTCAACTTTCTATGTAGTTCATGTCTTAATATTCGTCAGGTTACATCCAATTTTGGACGCAAACTTTCGTAAATACATGTTTTGTGAAAAGTAAATTTGTCAAAATCTGTAGTTCATGTATTAATATGCGTTAAATTACACCCAATTTCGGATGCAAAACTTCGTAAAATGCATGTTTTGTGAAAAGTATATTTGTCCAAATCTGTAGCATTGCAGTTAAATTGGTCTGAATAAAAAAATATCCTTAATTCAAATTACATTGAATGTTCGGAAAAATCGTTTGGTTGTCGACGAATTGTTCATTTTACGAAAAAATGTGACATTTTTGCTGTCTGTGCATGAGATTTCCAACAATTTCAAATAAGCGAAAAGCAAAGATTCAGGCCAGCCTGTGCACCTGCACAGTCTGACCAGAGTCTTCACTATGCGCTTTGTAGTTAAATAAGGTCTCAAAGTATCTAAACACCATTAGATAACTTTATTTTTAGAGTTTGTGGCCGTCTATGCCTCTCAATGTTTGAACCTCACCAACAATTCAAAATGTTGGAAATGTCACACACAGGCTCATTTATTGCTAATTACTCCTACTTCACTTTTCATCAACATCACGAAATTCGTGATAAAAAGCAAAATAAAAGTGACAACGTGAACGAGTTGAATAATCGAATTTTTATAGAAATCAAAGGGAAATAACAGAATATCGCTAATTTTGTTCATATAGAGCGAATTTGGCGATATAATATTATATTCTTTTGTGCGTATCCATGAAAATTCCATAAATAGTATTGTGAGTCGTCATTGGCCATCTAGACTCTCAAATACTCACCATTTACTACGATCAATGAATTATTACCGCAATTTGAATGAAAGTGCAGAGCGTTCCTTGAGCGTTTTAAACGATTGCAGTTGGTGTACAAAATTGCTAGAAATGGGGCACTAAGCGAATGGTTTTGAGAGGTATAAACGCCAATTTTACCATGTTATTAACTTTATCATAATTATTTGTTTGGATAATACAGGGTCTGGTCAACCAGTGTTGCTTCCTTACTTCCCTAATCATACGAGGATTGGTGAGTCTACGTTAAATGGCAACTAATGGACGGAAACCAAAGTTTTGCGCCCAAGAGAATATTTGCAGAATAATAATTCGACTGTTCAATTTTATTTTATTTATTTATTTTTTTATTTTTTTTTTTTTTTATTTTTTTTTATTTTTTTTTTTTTTTGGTGTGTGTGTGGGGGGGGGGGGCCTATTCCATACAAACAATTGTCGCTTTTCAGGTACTTTAGACCTTATAGAGACGTCGCAGCGAACTGAGGCTATAAAGCGTAACGTAAAATGACGTTAGTTTTGCAGCGTAAAATTGGAGAAAAAAAAAACAAACGCGTTTTATTTGAAACAACCATATACTTTATTCTGAATTATACCAAAAGAGGTGATTAAAAATGTGAAAAACTATCATGTTCATTACCGTATCAAATATTTTCAGGGTATAGAATCGCTGTAATTACGAAACAAAACCGATTTTATATAAACAAAAGCATTGAATTTCCAAAATAAGTAAAAAAGCAATAAAATTTTTTTTAAAAGAATTTGTATTGTTGGTCCTGCCTTACTTTGAACTCATCAAAACCGGTTAGTATTTCATTTTTTTGCCAGTAAATTCGAAAGAATCGATAAAATCGAAATAATCGATAAAATGTGAAACACGCAACGTAAAACGTCATCAAAATGAGAAAGCGTGACATTTTTTCAGACTTTTTTGGTATTTTCGTATTTGGCGTTTAATTCACAAAATTTAAATTGTTATATATTTTTGAAAATAATGGACTGACCATTTTTTCTAGTTTAATTTTTATCTAAATTCATAGACATTTAATATGATTTCGGTAACGCCTCGCGAAAATGGTGCGAAAAAAATGACGTAATTTCAAAAAGCGTGACATTTTTTCAGACTTTTTCACGCGAAAATTTTGTATTTAATTTAGGCACGAATATAAACCAAATTCAAACTGAAGAAATAGAAATCTGACCATTTTTCTTCAATGTGTTTAGTTTTGACAAATTCCTTTATTTTGTATGATTATTTCTACGTTGAAAAATTTTAGTCGTCATTTTTTGCTTCATTTTTAGCAGCGTTACACTTTCCGCTATTTTATTTACGTGAAGATATTTTCGCAAAATTTTATCTGATACTTTCAAAATTCACACTGCATAAGGACTAGTATTCTAGGTATTTGTGTGTAAAATGTTACGATGATAAAGAGCGTTTCCCCGATTTTATGGTATTTTGAACATGTATTGAAAGAGAAGCATGTTACGCGTTACATGCGTTTTTTGGCAATTATTTTTATAATTAACTCGATAATATTTTTCAATCACAGCCATGGGTAGAAGAATTTACTGTCTATAAGATAGAGCTATTCAAACGCTTTAAAATGATGTATAATAATGTGCTGTTTTAGCCTATACAGCGATTTTATTTTAAAATTAAATAAAAATATGACTGATTTTCATAAAAAAGCCCGACGTTACTGCGACGTCTCATAGCGTTGTTATGTCGATTTGTTCGTCGTTCTTGTATCATACAAAAGATAAGCGATATTCTTGATTTACAGTAAGCGAGAGAAAAATGCCTACTTAATAAAGTATTCTTTTGGAAAGAGAATTTCCAGATTTTGATAATCGCCCCTTAATCAAAGCGGTCGCTGAACGATAAGATTGTCAGATAGGGTAAAATGCACAAAAGCGGGGTAAAGTTTTTGATAATTTCACAGCTTTTGCGGTGAGATTATCAAGTGATAATCTACCGTTATTTCTCGATAAACCACCAAAAAGCATTAAAGAAATATATCTTTTTGTGATCCGTAACGCGAAAAGGGATAATCGGAGACTACAACCCTGACTGGCCTGTGTGGATTTTATGTAATTTTCATCTAGTCGTTCTTTGGGCGGCTAGCGTTCTACTTAAGCTTAAAATGAACACCGCAACTTACATATGTGAATTGTCCTCTGACAAATCTGATAACCTATTTAAAATTTTTGAACGGCATTCCCGAATAACCCTTTTTCTGCTGAGATTTGCATATATGGGTGATAATACACTACAAAAGTTTGAAGACAATTTCTTTTATTCTCACACGGGAAAATATTAAAAAACAAACAGAAGCAAATATTACAAATAGACATATTACAAAGATAAGATTGTCCATAGTTACAATATTTTTTAAGCAAATACACGTTGCTTCGACAAAATCAAATCAATCAAATTCACACCTATCTTTTTGTCAAGGTACCAACGCGTGTCATGTTGACGAGACCTTTATCATACCCGGAAGGGAATTCCATTTGATTTTTTTTTTCTTTTTTTTTCGGGAAAGTAGCAAATCATTGTTATGTACTTGGGGTTTCGGAAACGTGAATTTTCTTGAATTTTCTTTATTTTCCCGGGATAAAAATGAATTTGTCCGACCAAGTGAATAGATAAATACATGTATTGAGAAAAAAATATATTTAAGGAAGAAATTGCGTGACCCCAGCATTTTCTTTGTTAAATCAATGTTTTCTACGTTTTGACATCAAAATTTTGATAACTCATATCTTAGTTCTATTTAGTACCATTCCAAAATTTGCTCTCGTTTGAATAACGAGTACAGTACGGGACAAGTAGCCTAGAAAAGTGTTCTAATCCGCAAGAAGAAAAGCCCATGTCGGAAACACGGGAAATGAAATTCCCTACCTCTGATAAATATATGCAACTTGTATTGCCCAAATTTGAATCTGTTTTAAAGCTACTCTTTCACAGAATGGGAAAATATGATATCTAATTTTTTGTGAAATAAATCAGAAACTATTACTTAATCGTGTAGAAAACTCTAAAATAGTGAAAAATAAAGCAACTACTAACGCCTAAAATATTTTTCTTAAATTTTTAGCCAACTATTTACGCATGCAATTCCACCGGTTTGTCCCATTCTATCAAAAGTCAAGGTCGAAGTATTTGTCAATTGGGAAACTTCATATCGATACATGCGAAAAATAAAAACATTATACAGGAAAAAGAACAATTTCGTAATCTATAGACTGGATATAAATAGACTGCTGCTTCAAACATTTAAGCTACATTTTTTTTTTGAAATGGGTGTTTCTTAATGCAATACCCGTGTGCGATTCTTAAACATCGAAAAATGCACAAATTTTCGAATCTAAGAACCAGTTTTTTTTGTTTTTTTTTTCTATGAAAACTGTGAAAGAGCAGCTTTAAATTTAAATAAGATTCTAAGGATTAATGATCGATTGATCATAAGCTCATGAAATAAATAGAAGAAACTTTGAGAGAAAAGTAATGAAAATACAAAATAAAGCGAGGCTTTTGTTGAGAGAAAAACAAACAAACAAAAAAGATCCAGGCTCTGTCGAGATTTTATCTGACGTGTTTAATTAAGTATGCATTTCATGAAGTTATTTGCCTATTAGACTTTCAACATATATATTTGTAGCCATGAATTTTTATATATATATATATATATATATATATATATATATATATATATATATATATATATATATATATATATATATATATATATATATATATATATATATATATATATATATATATATATATATATATATATATATATATATATATATATATATATATATATATATATATATATATATATATATATATATATATATATATATATATATATATATATATATATATATATATATATATATATATAAAAATTCATGGCTACATTTATATTTTATGGAAGGATACTAACTCTTTTCTGAATTTGAGTGAAATCGTGGTGTTCTTTTATTTGCGAGAATGAGAACAATTACTACAACAGCAACTACAGCTGTTATTGTTATTGTAGCAACCGTCATTATTACTGGCAAGATTGTAATACGATAGAACATGTGAGATTAACATCTAATATATCTGAAAATAAGTATGCTGTATGAGGAGGTAGAACAAGACTATGAAATAGTTCGATAGTTCGATGGCTCAGCGCGAAATAATCGCAGAATAGACATTCTAATAATTATATTGACTTTTAATTATGACAAACACTATTTTTTGTCATTTGATGTTCATAATCGTGTATCGCACGAAATATAATCTGTGACCCGTCACGGACCACTTCGGAACTCTGCAAAATGAATATTTGAAAAAGATTTGATCCAGCATAGGTCAACCAGAGGTCGTATTTCAAAAATTCTTTCACTGGGTGGTAGATTGATCATTCTAGATTCAGAAAATAAATACGATGCAAAAAGTTTCGACCCTAGTCAGTCTGCGCACTCCGCACAGTCTGACTAGGGTCGACACTTTACGCACTACCCAGATGGTCCTTTTTCGCGTGACGGGTCACAATTATGCTTTGTTTGCTTAGCAGCAAAATGACGTCATCACATGTACGATGAAGACGATTTCAATGCACGAAAAAAAAAAAAAAAAAAAAACACGAATGAATAAAAAGGCGTTGCTATGCGCTCTAGGCTTTAGTGTCATTTAAGAGATGGAGAGAGTAGTTGTTGATTTCATTGAGGTATGAAACAAAAAACCTTATCACACTGTATGAAACCGCGAAGCGGATTTATACATGAGTGTGATAAGGTTTTGAGTTTCATTCCTCAATGGAATCAACAAATACTCTCCTCATATCTTATGATTTAATTTCTTGAAGCAAAAGCATAAAGATTTACATACATACATATTCTTTATTTGGAATTAAATAGTTTTACAACATATTCATAGCCTTAACATAAACATTGAACATGAAATAACACACATTGTAAAGGGAGTGTGACGTTTTACGAGAAGTGGCTCGTCATTATGGGGTTGTTTCTCAAAGACGCGGACAGATTTTTGAAACGTTCGTGTATTTTCGAATCAACACCGGTAAATGATTAGTTCAAGTTGATTTGATTAAGAAATATCGGATAGATGAAATGCTTGAAGAAGCTTTTTGTGCAAAATGGGTGAACATTTATTAAACAATTTCTTCTGGTAACTATAGGATAGGTTCGTTGATCCATTGAAAATTCATTATACATTCTAAACACATGGTAACAGGTAACTATTGAGTTGTTCCAGTATATTCATGAATTGTTACGTTGTTTTAGAGCATAAGATATAAATTTTGAAAGATTGAAAAGTACTTTTGTGTTTTTACACGATATAAGTAATTCAAATTTATTTAATGTCGGCCAGTGGCAAAAGTAAGGTTTCATGAATTTTTGTCTAAGATTGTAAAAGCGAGGACATGTCATTAAGAAATGGTACTCATTCTCTACAAAACCCGTATTACATTGTTTACAAATGCGATCTTCTCTTCGGGTCCCTTCTTGTCTTCCTTTCTCGATTTCTAGGTCATGTGACGATAATCTGAATTTTGTTAATGCAACTCGAAATTTGTTTATTTTTATTTTCTTAAGGTAATTTTCAAGTTCGAAATCATGTTTAAATATACAATACATTTCTAATCTGTTTGAGTTATTAATATTTGAGTACCAATTTTGTTTATAGTTATCTAAAATTCTAGTTTTAATCACCTCGATGTTGATACTAAGCGTATTTTGATAAACTCAAATATAGCCCAATCCTGTCTTTTTTACGTAGTAAGCCCAGTTGTTTCCGCTATAGGAAAGATTGCGATCGGCGTCTTGTTTAAGTTTGACATATATAATTTTCAAAATAGTTGTATTATTAAGTCTGATCAATTTAAGCCAATACTTGAATATAATAATTTTTCTTTGTATTTTCATTGGATATCTGCCTGAAAAGATTTATCAATAGGAAATAGATTTCTTAGATAGATAGAACTATTTTGTCCGTAGGCTTACAGAATAGCTGCGAACTCAAAATTATTTTCATGAGGGAGTATAACCATTTTTTCAGCCAATCAGAATGCAGGAATCAAAACTACGATTTAACAAAGGTTAAATTATTTACATATTCATTAAAAAAAACTTATGTAAAATCACCTTGTGATAATAAAAGTATGACAAAATTTATTTTACTTCCTCTACATACATGTGTGCCAAAGTACAATATTAAATTATATTTTGATAGGCATCAGAGCTAATATTTCATTTCGCTGAAATTTCTGTCCAGGCCAATTTTCTCGGAAATGAGTAAAGGTGAAATTGTTTTCGTTTGTCAGTTGTCCAAAGATGATCTTTTTCTCGAATTTAGACGATAACATAATCTTGTTTACAATTACTTTCTCAAGAAATTTGCATTTGTTGTATCCCATTTTCGTGTGTCTTTAGGTAAAATTTTCTGATTCTGCTACGTATTTTGATTAATAACGGTTCATTTTGATAATTTATTTCATCATTCCAAATGTATTTCATATCTTAAAATGAAGTTTAAACTTTCAGATTTCGGAAAATTAAAGAAGAACATAAGAATTTCGTTGTTCAAATATTGTCCCTAGATTTGGACATGATATTATCCTCGCAATAATTTACATGCGCGTAATAATATTACTTTTGGTCAGTTTTACATAAAAATCTTTGTAAACGGATGCCTTAACATTGATAGAAGCCATGATGTTCGATACATAAACTTTGTATGGGTAGTTAGTGCAAAAAGTTGAAAATAAGGTAAGCCTCTGACAGCGTAGATTTTATTTTATGTCAATTATGTAACGCATTTACCAAGGTCATGTTGACTAGATCTATTACATTTCTAGCTGTACTTGTTCGTAATTGACAACACATCTTATTCTTTGGGCAACAGCTTGTCTCCCTTTTTGTTTTCGTGCTCTATCCAGCAAAAATGGTAGCGTTGGTATTTGCAATAACCGTCTTTTCAATAACGGCATTTTTCGTTATTGGATGTACGGATATTGTGTTTGCAAGGACAAATTAACATTTAATTGAGAATTTCAGGGCTTTGTCAACAAATGAAATGTCAATGAGTAACTATCTAAAAGTGATAACGAAAATAATAAGCATCCCCTAATCCTTTTTAAAAAAAGAAACTGCCTAACACATTTCATCTAGTTTGTTGTTACTGGAACGACTAATGGTCGTTATATGAAGGATATTTTAGGAAAATATGACAGTTTCATAAAGTCAGACAATTATTCTATGGGGTCTTACTCCAAATTTACCGTTTGAAACATCATACGTGAAAATAAAGGAGTATGACAAACAAAAGCTCTTCATTTTAAGTTTTTTATTAGTACGTTACTTTAAGGAGATTTTCGTTACTGGAAAGACATGGTACACTTATCTAATTGTTTGTAGGTGTACATCGTCAACATTTTTGTTGGAATGTTCAAATAACATGGTATTAACATCGGTTGTTGATCTGCAAAATTTGTTGTTTTTTCACATTTTGTTCTTCATCTATTCAGAAAACAACCCAGATTTAGAAGGTGTACCATTTTAATTTGTATAGTAAATAATTTGAGTATATAATAATGATTTCTTTATTTTAGGAGAAAAAAAAAGAGACTTGGTGCTAGTACATGTACAATATAATGTACACGAACACCCTTTTCTTACATTTCAAGAGAAGATAATTATCTTTGATTTTTAATTAGTATCGATCTTATTTGACTTGTACATTGCCCTAATCTTAAACGATATTCTACTGTGTTACAAAAGTATGTATTCTACATGCGAACGAGTTGCACATTGTTTTTAAGTTGGAATGCGGAGCAATTCCAACTTAGATTTAACAAAACCGCAAAATGAACCCAAGATAATTTCATTTCGGGTTTTCTGATAACACATATCACGTGAACAGGATGTGAATACACCCGGCCTATTTTGTAGAGCTCAACTTGACACAGACATACAGTTTATTTCATCAAGAAGTAATAATGTTGAACAATTGCACACCTATCACTTCATGTAAATAATTAACACGCTAATTTATGATTTAAACGAAATATTTTGAAACTTGCGTACGAATTTACTAGTAGCAAATGTCTGCATTACTATATTTGGAAATCATGTGATAAATCAAGTCCAATAAAGTAAGTTATTGACAACAGCACTGTCCAATCACGTGATCTGCTTATTTGGTAATACACGACCTGTTTTTCGTAGAATTGTGGCAATAGCACAAGCCAATCACGTGATGTGCTTATTTGGTAACGTCGCGGCCTGTTTTTCGTAGAATTATGTTACAGCTCGTTTTAGAGGTCTAGTTTCTCTTTCTGAACGAACTTTTTACACACTTCAACAAAATACCGTGGTTCAATTTTTTTATCTAATTGTTTCGTAAACCATTATTAGAAACGCGCAAAATCTGCAGATTATTTATTTGTATAAACAACCCGATCCAGCAAATATTCTCTTTTTATTACTTCTTTTGAAAAAATGGAACCCCATTTCCAAATCGAGCGAAAATTTCACTTGATGGTGGACGTAGCAAGGATCGATGAAGGTATAGATCCACAAATTTAAGTGATAGATCAAAGGTCAATTTTGTCTATACCTGTATAGACAAAATTTATCTTTGATCACTCACTCTAAATTGCGGGTCTATAGGCTAACATTTATCTTCTCTTTCTGCTTTTGTCCTTTTTCTTTAAAATTGCTTAGACATAAATTCACTTGTGCAAAATACGCACGTGCGCAATCCTTTCAATATCATTGAAGATGTTCACAAGTTAAGTACAGCCTTTTTTTTTTAATCAAATATTTGAACGAGTTTACCAACCCCACGTGTTTTGCCTTCAGGGGGGCACGTTCAAGAAAGGTCCTACGACCAAAATTTGATCGTATCGCAATCCTACGATTGAAATTGGCTTTCAAGAAACGTTTTTGGCTTTCAAAAAACATGTTTCGTTTAATTTACGCATAAATTTGTGTTACCTAAAGGCTAGTCTTGATTTTTGCGATTTTGACAGTGGAAGCATAGTATTTATTCGGATTTCATTTTTTATACACAGCTGGAGGCGGTCGTATATTGGCGTCATCTTCTACGTCTGTCCGTCCTTCCGTACGTACGTCCACTTTTCTTGTGGGCACAACTCCTCCAAATTTTCTGGTTGGATTTGGATGAAACCTTCACAGAATGTTCCTATTCACCTGACCTTGCGCATAAAGTCACGGTTTGGTGAATTTCAGCCGCATCATGGAAAAGAGCCTTCATGTTAAAAACAAATCTTGTTAACACAATTTCTCCCTCATTTATGGACCGATTTGGATGAAACTTTCACAGAAAGTTCCTAGTCACCTGACCTAGTGCCTATTGTGACGGTTTGGTGAATATTAGCCGTGTCACGGAAAAAGAGGCCTTCATTTGAAAAATCTTGTGAAAGCAACTCCTCCTCCATTTAAGGACCGATTTGGATGAAACTTTTACAAAATGTTCCTAGTCATCTGACCTAGCGCATATTCTAACGCAGTTTGGTGAATCCTTTGTCAAAAGTCGAGACGTATTATGTGGTCACCTGGGCGGGAGGCGTCAGCTTCGTTAGTGGCTTGATGTCATAGTCTCTTGAATGCATTCCAACTTATCAGTACTTTCAGTACTTTGATTAAGTTGTATTATTTCCCGATGTCTGTATATTTAAAACTTCTGATATCCCGTATGTCTGTTAGCCTTAAGTTTCAAGCTCTTAAATGGCACCGATTTGTCAAAGAAAAGTCACCGAGTTCAAAAAGTCTATAATACAAATGAACTTTGTTTGAAAACCATTTTCTGTGCTATTTCTCAATTTACCATTTGGCGTCAAGCCTTGATTTATAAACAAATGTTGCCAGGATAATTTTTTGTAAAAGTTGAAATCATGTTGTAAAAGAACCAAACCATTTCTTTGTGGGTTTCATGATATTTACTTGTTTCTTAGAGTTAATGCCTCTCCTTGGACATAGAATTTTAGATGTTTTTCAGCTTTGAAACAAATATATCTTATAATGAAATTCGAGCTTTTATTGGCATAAACGGCAGGATCTGGATTTTGAAATACACGTATCTTTAATTACTTCGTTTATTGTAATCTCCAAATCTCATTCAGCATAACTAGTTACATTTTATGACAAGCGACCAGACGTAGTTTGGATAAAAATCTTAAAGCATTTCTCAGTTGTTTCAGGAAATATTGCCTTTAAACGCATGAATAATTTAGGAGCACCGGTAGAATTGCATGTATTTATTTGGCTTAAAATGATAAACTAATTGAATAAAGTAACAATGCATGAAACTTTTGAGAATACTAGTGTGATTAGATAGGTTTGATCCAAAAAACAGGGAGTTTATCAGTTACTTAATCATCTATATGATTTAAAGTATTGTTTAAATGTTTAGTTGCTATTAGGTTTTTTTTTTGTTGTTGTTTAAAAAAGAAGCTGTTGATATCCTTCTTGTTGATTAGAAATCGCATTCATATGTTAAGTTGAACTGAAACAAGGTGTGTGTATAATCGAACATGCCATGGGTTCCATTCATTCAATAAAGGTGCAGTGTAGAGATCACAATGTGAGGTGACGTTCATTTCTTTAGAGACCTTTTAAATATCGTGGTAAACCAGCGAATTGCCACTTTTCAGAACGTATCCATCTATCAAGACTTCTATTTCGGTTCACCATCTTAAGAATAAGACCTTTTTTTTTAACTGGCAACATCAAAATCTGTTATGACTCCCTGGTTGATGTTGATGGTTAATCTGGCCTTTCAGAAAAAGGTAAGTTCGAAATAAGGTAGAATATAAAAAATTCCAATCCTGGGGCCCTGTAATATACGTAGTCTTGCAATAAAGTCACAGACAACGTTTGATTCAGTGGTTGAGGCAGTTTATACGGTTAAGTAGAGAAACATTGAATGATGTGTTATTGAGTGATGCGTTTCAATATCATTATGATGTCTTAAGACGTATTGCAGAACGTCCTTTCGACCCATGTATTATTCAGCTAATACCTTTTTCGGCATTTCTTGGAATAATTTAGTAGGATGGGATCTGATTAAAAGATAACGGAAATTTATTTTGTATTTTCGAACAAAATTTGAGGAATCGTTGTGCAAAGTTACCGAGTTACCGTTTACATACTTTTAATTCATCTTTTAAAAAAATGTAAATGAGCAAATCCACTTAATTTCGAACGTTAAGTTAGATGAAATAATAACTCTAAAATTACAAATAAGCTTTTTTCTTGATTAACGAAAGACCGCAACGAACAATGTCTTTCCAGTAGGAAAATCAGTCATTGCAATAACGTAATTAAATGAAGATCCATGTGACCAGATTTATTTTTTAAAATTTTCCGTGTAACAATGATGATTTGAAATAGAAAATTTAAAATTGATGAATATGAAATTATATGTTTTGGTGTTATGATAAGATTTTTACTCAAATACACAACTCTTGAATAAAACTTTGATTGTTGAAAGGGAGAAGTTAAAGTTCAAACTACAATTCTAGTTGTTTATGTCCTTTCAATAACGTTATGTGTCATCCCAATAACTTATTTGTGCTCGGTATAACAGATAACTTTCAGTCATTTTTTTCAGACAAAAATGTTATTATATCTTAGGTGAATAGCCTAATACAAAGGAAAATTCAGATTCTATCGCATTTTGTAACAAAACAACGTTTTCTTGTGAAAGTGATACATTGGGTCACATTTGAAATAGTGTAAATTAACGACAAATTCGTAAAGGTAACGTAGAACATCATATGAGCTCCACTAATTACTTCATGAAATCAAAATTTACATACACTCCTCAAAACTCCTAAGCGGCCACTTGCATTTTTGGTCATATGTTATAAATGCCGGATGTTTACAAACAGTTTTCACTCGAATCATGTAGCCAAGTCATTTATGAAGTAAACAAGAAAAAAAGCAGCCAAGAAATTCTACAAGAATTGATTTAAAATTAAACGAATGTAGTAGAACCATCGATTTCAAAGTTTACATTAGTGGGTTGGGGTATTTTAGGCATTTCTTGTTAGGATTACGAATGTGTCAAGACCTGTGAAATTTCTCTTAATTTTCAGAAGACCACAGGCGATCGACAACTGATATCAGTACATGCAATTGACAAGATTTGCGTTTTTGAAAGTTTCGAAATATTCAAATTTCTCTAAAAAATGCCATTTTTGTGACTTTTGAAATTTAGGGTAGAGTCATTTGATTCCGTCTTGAGGACTACCTGATGCATAATTTTACAAAACAATTGGACAGGATGATGGCTGAATGGCCACTCTTCCGAAAGACAAAAGCCACATTTTAAAACACAATCGAAATTATGAGAAAAGTGAAGAAATGTAAGGTGGCCGCTTAGAACTTTTGAGTAGTGTATGTCAATTACAAAATATGTCTTATGAGAGTACAGCAAAAAAAAAATCATTTAAAAACTTGCATATAGCAAGTAAAGAAGAAAATGTCTGTGTTACTGAGAGGATATGTGTTGATACAACATGATAAATGCTTGCAACCTGAAGTATTTCTATGTCAATCCCAATGTGACCAGTATGATATTTAGCTGTCTAAAATGCTAGCCTTCTCTAAGCTGAGAAACGGGACAAAATCATAAGTATATTTTTCTAAAAAGTTGACTTCTAGATTTCGGCCAAATTTGATATTGGCTGATCACTTATTTTATAACGAGTCTGTTTCTTGTATGAGATTTAGAAATCAGAAAACGTTTTGTGAATTTGGAATGATATTTATTTACAAACAAGTTTATAACAAAATCCAATTATGATAAGGAACTGTTGAAACGTGACAGTGGTGGAAATCCAGTAAAGCCCCGTAGAGGCATTATTACGGCATTTCGAAAGAATGGTAGACAAAAGTCAAATCGAGCGTCTCAATTTTGGCATAAGTTTGAATGCATTTTGCCATTCTAGCAGAATTCTACGTTTTGCCGGTTTTCTGAATGATTTAAAAGCATTCACATACTAGTAATGTCTTGAACAGACTGGTCCAGTGTTGTCTAAAACATCCATGAAATCAAGATTACCTAGTCCAAGTTGGTTTACAGAGCAGTCTGCAGAATGACCGATACTTATTCTGCTAGATATTGATCCTTGGATTTTCTATGGAAAGCTCGTCTTCTCAATGCAGGGTCTCCATTGTGACTTTTGTCTGACTAAATGACCAGTATTAAAATGCACATTTCTCATAGATTTGTACTGAGCAAGCCAGAAAGGTCTACATAGAGCTTGTGTGGCGGACACATGACCACTAATCAGCAATCCATTCTTAGAAAACAAAATAACGTATGCCTCCCCATGAGTGCACGTCTACGTTACGTGAAACAGAATATCGAAAAAAAAACCACCTTCATATTTTCACGAATGAGGTTGACGAAAGTAAACTAATCTTAGGTGTGAATGTTCCATTTCAAAACCGTAGTTTATGTTCTGATTTCTTGAGAATGGCCGACCGTGTCCGTTTAGACAAAAGACAAGTGCCTCCAAAAAGTCCAGACAGTTAGCGGTTCTTGAAAGAACGGACTGATTTTTCTTTCTTTCTTTTTTTTTTTTTTTTTTTTTTAGTTATTTTGACCTGGTTTAGCAGGCCATAGGAGACAACCCTGTACCCTGGAAATCGCCTAGGGAAAGGTTAATCGAGTCAAAAACCGAACAACATGTGTACTACGTAGCTTTTTTCTGCTCATGCGCGCCATGAATTAGGTCTAGTATACGACATCAACTTTTGTGCGACACGAAGTGCTTTGTGTGTTCAATATAGTGCTTGCATATCACTACGCTATGATAAAATCAAAGTACTGATAGTACTGAAGGCGAGGGAACTGAATAGACGAAATAACACACGAGGTCAATTTTGTGAATTATAACCTTGATTATTCACCTTGTCCTTATCATGTATACCAGATATTTTCTTACTTATCACTTTCAAAATCACTGCTGTGATAAAGATACATAGCTTTTATAATTGATCTTGGCGGATGACCTTGCTAATAGGAAAAAGAAGATAATGCTGCCAATTAACACACTCTCCTTTCTCCCTAATATTATCTACCTTTGCTGCTACAAATTTTACTAATTTGCCTACATATTGTATGTAATATGCAACCCTTTACAATTTAGACCTGTCCAAAAATTTGTTGACATGTAATGGATTAATCTAAATTAGAAAAAATTAAAAGCCTTGTCCCATCCTTCAACAGACGATAAAATTTTGGACCAGGCCAACTTGGAACAGGTTGCATACAATAAATCAACATCAGTGTAATTTGATATATATCTAGGGTAGAAATTTAAAAAAAATCATGGGGTATGAGTATAAGGTGGACCATATTGTTGGAAGGGAGAAATTGACCCTCAATTTCTTGTGTTCCCGCAGTAAAATACAACTTCTTTATGGAATTCAATTCAATGTAAAAGAAAGAGCCGTCGAGCTTGTGTCCCTTGAAAAACAGCATAACTACGATTGTTAGACGAATTGGTCGAATGTATAAATTGACTGACTAGTAGCAAACCAATCAATTCAACTAAAATTATAGAAACGCGAATTGCGCCTGTCTGCAAAGCGATATCGGACGTAGTAATCTATACCTTGGTAATTAGTTGTTATTTGCGGACTCAGCGCTATATAGGGAGAACACCGTTCATCCTTTTTCCTTTGAAGTGAGTTCTGAATGTGGCTTACGATCCCTAAAGGTAAATAGAACCCTTGGTTTCCCTCGCCTAAAAAAGCCTTGCTAAAACGATTCAAAATTGGAGTGCATGCCTTCATGTCACATTGACTCTTTATAAACAAGGTCTTCAGCGCTTTTAGCGCTTAGATTTTTAAATCTTATGCCTCTACTACAGTTGAATATTGATGTGACATGAATAGACATTTATATTTTCCGCTGGGCCACGCTTACCATTGCCCACGAGCTACAGCATATAACATGGAACAGTCGACCCAAATCTTAAAATGAAAGTTTTGGTGTCTCGTATAGGCAATACTGAGAAGATATCCAATAGAATGGCAACTACACACAATAAATACAGAGAAGACACTCTCCTTTGTTTTCGGAAAAAAAAGATTGATTCGTCTACCTTTCCTTGAACACATTATCATGAATTATTGCAACTTGTATGTTCCTAACGGAGATACGCTTCAACGGTTTGCTGTAAACTCATTTAGTTTGTGGTTAATCATTCTTGTCGAAAAGGCAAATTTTCATTACCACATAAAATATTTTTATATTTTATTACCAGGTAGGGAAAAATCAGTGAAAAAAACGGATGCTTACCAAATTTTGAGTGATACTATAAAGTTGGGGATTTCAGTCGATATTTTGTTGAAATACTTTTTTTTTAATAATGCACTAGAATGCATAAATGAATGAACGAAAAATGGCTTGTCCCATACCAAAAGACACAAAATTTACAAATTTTACAGAAAATTCGAATCTCAGACCAAAGGATAAAATTAGCTGTGATCTCTGAAATTCAGTTACAATGGTTAAGCTTCATACGGTGACGCTTTTCCTGACCTTAACGGAAATGCCACAAAATAACCCTTTAATGTCGTTGAAATGAAATATGTTGCTTAACTCATCAGCTTTAAAAGTTGAGATTTTTTTTCTGCAGTTTCTTGATTGCGTAGATAATGTCATGACGGGTCGTCCGCCGTTAGTCCATGTATCCGTTACTCCGTGTGTGTTTCATTTATCAAAAAATAACCAAAGGAGGTGTTCCAAAAGTGCCCACGCATGGATTTCCATGAAACTTTGCAAATACATTCTACACATTAAATGTACCACAGAACAAACTTTCATTTGTCAATATCTCAAAAAGAGGTCAAATTATAGCCCCCTGTCTTAATCCATGTTGAGGTAAGTGGGTGGGGTAATTTAATATGATATAATTTCTTTATACTTATCAATTTTTGAATTACTTTTTATGTACTGTACAGTATTTATTAATTATTAAGATAATGAATATATAAATGGCAAGTTTTATGTTGTTTGACGAATTTTTATACTCTAGAACATAAAAGTTTCTTATTTTTTAAAAAAAAAATTGAGGTGAATATAAATTTTGAGCGCATAGATTAGTACCTTCTGATGCTAGTCCAGTTTAGTTACTCTTCAAAAAATAAGCTCTACTATCCTTCTTTCTTGTGTAAAGATTTAAAGAAGATTGAAAACCGGTAACATTATTTTCTATGCTTATAAATACATAGCTTTAGTTTCAAAATTCATCCAAAATCTTGTATTATGTCCTGATATAGACAATATTTAAATGTCTTTGCATTTATCTTTATACAAATTTGCAAATAATTACTAGTCAAGGCATCTACTGCATAAGATGTTTTTTGTATCACTAAACTGGTTAAATTACAGCCCTTGCTTTACCCCAATGTTGAAAAAGTGGGTGGGGTAAGATGAAAAATATAATTTACTTGATTTTCTTTAACCCTTGCAAAAATTTCAATAGTATCTTACAGTAAGTTTTACAGAATTTGTTTCTTATTTTCCTGAGTTGAAAAGAATAGGAAAAATATTGTGTCCTAGTGACTGGCTATCTATCTATCTATCTGTCTGTCTGTCTCTTAGAAATTTGCCTATCTGTCTGCACATCATAAAAAATGATATTTGCCAATTATTTCAATCCTTTTCTAGATACACTACTGATATGTGACATCTAAATGAATCAAATCACTTGTGATCTGAAATCTCTGAGGTCAAGGTCATCCATTTTTAGTTAAGTTGATGGGGTAGTTAAATATGCTATAATTTCTTTATACTTATCAATTTATGCATTGCATATGCATAGTTTCCATGTACTGTAAAGCTTATAAAAGTGATTAAGATAATGAATATATAAAATGAAAAGTTCTATGTTGTTTGACAATTTTTACACACTCATAAATAAAAATTGCTCAAAAGTATGTATGTATACACATTCAAGTTCTATGTCCAATTTCACCTAAAAGGTTAAACTTAGCAAAAATAAACAAACATGCGAGCCTATTCAAGGTATACAATGTTTATTTTTGGTTGGATATATGATCTCAGGTTAACACATCCAGTAACTTGATGATAGTCTTACATGTGCAAGGTCATTGTCAGCAAACAAGGTTACACTAAAATAAAAAACAAATATTTGTTTTTAATTCACCTGAGCACAAAGTACTCAAGGTAAGCTAATGTGATCGTAGAAGGTCCGTCGCCAGTCGTGCGTCGTCTACAATTTCTTTAAACATCTTCTCCTCCTAAAACAGTGGACCAATCTTGATGAAACTTTGCAGATATGTTTCTTGGGTCAATCTCTAACAAAGTTGTTCAAATAAATAAAATCCACCTTTAGCTTTCCCTTTACCTTTAACAAAACGAGTGAAAATATGAAAATCTTCAAAAATCTTCTTCTCTGAAACAAGAAGGTGGACAGCTTTCATATTTGGTATGTAGCATCATCTAGTGGACCTCTACCAAGTTTGTTCCTATCAAGACCCTGGGGTCATATTTGGGCTCCATCCGGGCGCAACCCTTTTTACATAGAATCAAAGAGCGAAAAACTTAAAAAAACTTCTCTTTTGAAACAAGAAGGCAGACAGCTTTCATATTTGGTATGTAGCATCATCTAATGGACCAAGTTTGTTCAAATCAAGACCCTGGGGTCACATTTTGGCTTTAGTGCAACCCTTTTTACATAGAATCAAAGAGAGAAAAGGCATAGCTGTCTTGCTCTTGGCTTAAAACAGTTCATTGTATTGATCTTATGTAGAAAGTGTCACGTTGTTGACATATGCCTATTTAATTCATGTGATGTCCCAGGGATCAAATAGACTCAAGTGAGCGATCTAGGACCATCACGGTCCTCTTGTTTTTAAGATGCAATACTCCTTTTAGGGTTTATGAAAGATAATATGTTTATGCATGACCATGGCTTTTTTCACTATTAAATCATTGAACAACATTTTCTCTTGAACCATCAAGCCAATTTGAATGCAACTTTTCCAGAATATTCCTTTGGAAACCCATTGCAAATATTGTTCTTGAAATTGGCATAAAAATCTGTTTGACTTGGCGGATGAAAACATCATCATCTTTTTAGCCAATATACCAATTTCAATAATATCTAAGCTGACCCTTTTCATTGAATTACATCTCAACAACTAGGCTAATTTCTACGAATCTATGCCAGAATGTCACTTCAGTGACCAATAAAACTCAGTTGAGTGATTTAGTTTCATTATTTACCCCTTGTTTACAAACAACACTTACCTTAAGACCTAGGAGAATCATTTATTTATGAAGGAAAAAGATTATTTCAAATTGTATTATCGTTATAGTAGTATTTCTTATTAGAATTAAGACTAGGGGTCAGCACAGACAATAACCCTACGGCCGGAGGCAAGTATATTTTAGGAAGGACTAGTACATGTATCAGCAATGCCGGAATATTGCAGGTCCTTCAGGAATGTAGTGATTGTTCATCTTCATTTGTAAACTAAAGAAAATCAAATATATAAATTGCCTATCCCAAAACTCGACATTTTTATATCCCAAAGGAAAACACTGTATAAAAAGAAGAAAATGCTTGTAACAAGAGATTCCTTCTTTTCCAACACTGTTTTTCCTTCCAAAGTTTATCATTTCATAACCTACAGTTCGATTAAATTTTGATTTATTGCTTAGAGTGTCTCGCGTTTTATTTGGAGGAATCTTATTTCTAAAACGGACCTGTAAAACATAGAACAAGTAACTTCTACAGGATTGTGACAGAAAATACGTAGTGCCAAATCCTAAACACAATCCTCATATGTGGCATTGACCTTCAAACATGAAATTGAGTAAGGAAACAACTGAAATGAGTTTGTTTAAACGAAAATCTGACATTGACCTTCACAAATGACTTTGAGTAAGGAACCAACTGAAATACATTTGTTTAAAAGAAACTATAATTGAAACTCAAAATCATCATTCATTACTTTTGCAAAGTATGTTCCCAAAGCTCAAGTTTTTTTTATTTATAACAATGACCTTGATGATTAACCTTGTCCTTGACAGTTGATTTTGATTAATCTTTCTAAATAGGCTTTGTCACAAAGGATCAATGTATGAAATATGAACATCCTGTCTACAGCCGTTGAAAAGTTATTCACACTTTAAGATTATCAGATGGGTGAAACCTTTATCTTACCCCACCCACTATCTTCTACACTAAAAGATTTTCGACTAACTTACCGGTTTTCGATTTAAACGAAACTTTCTGTAAACATTAAGAACATATGTATCTTAATTTTAAAAGAGTTTGATAACTGGACTAGAGCTACAACTTAAAAATTTCAACCCTTTAACTCAGAACATTATTTCATTTTTTTCAAATTTTCATGAATTTTTCAAGAACTTTTTGGGTTATCTGTTAGGAGGAAACAGACATAAGATCCCAACCTATATAAAAACATAAAGGTACCAATTGTCTTTTAAATCAGTGACAAATTCTTTTTACAGATTCCTAAATTTCCTTGCAATGTGATTTTTTTCCTGACAGCCCTTTGCATTTGATAAGATGTGCTTTCGGGTACTTTATGGTCGACCCTCTTTACTCATTTTGGGAAAAAAATTCATTTCCTTAATCAGTATACCCAGTACTACAATCACCCACAATATCATAAAAATCTAAGCGTGGGCACATTTTACTATATATTTGGAACACCCCCTTTCACAGGAAAGAGCCTTTGAACATGCTGTATCAGATTTTTCAATTATGTTTTGATCGGGTTGAAAATAGAGGATATTGAATGAGTGGTCATGAAATACCGAATTTATTAAACGTTCATCTAAAAACAGATAAAAACGAGGCTGTGCCAGGTCGACTTTATGGGTGCCATGGGTTTTCGCGTCACCGAACTGGTCCTGCATGGTGAAATAATAAGAAATATCTTCTACGACGAACTTGGATGTCAGAAATACCAAAATCGAGAACGATCTTTTAGACATGTAAATTCAGAATTTTTCGTTAAATTCTTATCGGGTGATAACATGGGCACTACGGGCTGTCGAGTATTTAAAGAATGGTCCCTATTGGTGATATAAAAAAATATTGTTCCTAGAAGCGTCTGTTCAAAATATATCCAAACTTCATAGGAATGATTTTTGGGACAGGCCCCATCAGATTTTCCGTTAAAATTTGATTTTGATAAGATTTTGAGCTCTACGTAAAATCGATCTACAAAAGATAGGCCTGCATGAAGAAATGAAAAAAATCTTTTCTTCTCTAAAAGCGATCGAGTCACAAAAATAATGTGCCAAAAAGTGTGTTATCTTACATCTAACATCTAACAATGGATTCCTGGTATTTCTCTCACCAGTACTACCATCACATCCTTTCCTAGCCTCCAGCTGCTATCCAACATAGGTCTACGATTATCAACATTTGGTGGTAGACAAATAGTCGGAAAGGCTGTTGGATGTTTTTTGTGTCTGGCATCATGCTGAACAATTTGCTCTGACCTTGACCTTTGACCTACTTTCTGAAATTTTCAATTATAAAGTCTTAGACTGTATTAAAGGACAAATTACAATTTGTTAGCTGTACGTCCTTGATTTGGGAATCTCAATAGACGCTTGATACCGATCTTTACCTTTGATATTCTTCCAAAAGAGCTGAGTAAGTAGGTATAGAACAAAATGTTGGTAGATGATGTTGTTAGACCCAGACATCATGTTTGACCTTTGACACTGACCTTGACATTCTTCTTTAAGAAGCAAATATTTGTTACTTCGTTAAAAAAACTAAGCAACGTTTTCCGAATATGGTTTACCTTTAAGTAAGTCACCTTTGTTTCCTAGCGACATGTCATTTTCAGGGAGCGCTAGCGATGTGTTCAATATAAACTGCACATTAGAAAACTGTTTGAGGCGACATTTGACAAAAGCCAATATGACACGAGTTGTTTGTCTTCCACCAGTGGAAGTTTGGTGAGACGACTGAGTGCGATGAGCCGCTGGTGGCTAGCATGATATGTTGTTGTTGTGCTGGTGTGGAATACGAAGAAACAATGGGTAGGTGTACTAGCCACCGCGATGTAACCATAAAAATGTTGAAAGTGGCGTTAAATTCAATACAAACAAACTCACAAAGTAGAGTGCTCTCTACAGAACATTTTGGTACCTACCATCCCTGTGTTCAGGATGTAAAAAACGTTTCGTGAGCGCTTTGAGATGATACTCCGCTTTGCACGTGCACATAAGTGCAAAGCGAGGAATCATTTCGAAAGCGCTTCGGTAATATTTCATTTCTGAACACAGGGCATGCGTTCAAGATGAAAACGTTTGCGAAAAGTCAACGAAATATAACCCTATTTTGCACGTGTATTTATGGGCAAAGCTAGGAAATACATTCCTGATATCACATTTTCGAATTCTGAGTAGAGTTACTTTTACTTTGGCGTTTTTACAGAGTTTACCATTTTTTTATTTTTTATTTTTTTGGGGGGGGGGGGGTAACTTGATGGTCTAGAATAACTACTTGTTATGCCAAATTAGAATTTCAGTGAGAATTACAGAAAACATGTGGACACTAAGAATCATTTCCGTGAATTTCGCATTGATTTCCTTCTAGAAGTTTAAAAAAGACATGTAAATGAAACTTTACGCGGAAAGGGACGGCATAAACTAGTGACTCTGACAAACCTCGTTGGGCTTAGTCAAGTGAGGCAGAAATTTGAAACGACACGAAACAAAAGAAATAAGAAACAAAATAAACTGTACCTTTTACAGATTTAGTCCTTCTTTCTTCTAAAAGAACTTTAGATTTATTCCTTACCAGGCCCGATCTTTTAATTGATACTGTAAGTATCAACAATGACTAAAATAACCCTTTTCCAAATGATTCATTGTTTTTCGTTGTCTCTGGTTAATCATTCATAACTCTATAATATTAGGTAATGATATCAAAGTACAGTTAATAACATCGTGAAATTGACATTCACCTCAATCTTAACCATTCTAAATCGATCACTCAGCGCTCCAATCATTCATTCCAAACTCTCGCCCAAACCATTCAAAAACGATCAAACCTATTGAAAAATATAGAATCAACAACATCATTCAAAATAAATTTTGACAGAGAAAAATCGCGATTTCACTGACATAATTCAAAGCGCCTCATAGGTTCTTGAAGAAATTTGAAGCTGTGTACAGAACTTGTATGCACTTTTTTATTAAAGGGAGGAAATCAATATCGCAAATTTTGTTCATCCCGAACAAAATTTGCAATATAGGATTACCTTCCATTAAATTCACTCAAAACTCGCTCCTCACACTCATTCAGTTTCATTCCTAAATCATTCCAAAATCATTCACCTCGTCAATTTCACGATGTTATTAACTGTAGACATTACGGACAACAACAGCTGAAAATGCCTACAGTCAATATTTTTCAAGATAGGACAACTGTTAGATTCCTATTCTCTGTTTCAAGTTTTTGTTTCCAACATATTCGAATTTTGAGAAGTATTTACTATGCTTTTCCTTGATTGTTTAAGATTTTATTTCATATATTCGCATACAAAGCCTTGGACCTATGTGATTAATTTTGTAGTAGGACTTTTCAAGAAAGTTTGATTGCGCTTAATTATCATCCTTCGAGAAGGTGAAAAGGTACTTTATCAACAACTCGATGGTTTATTGTTCTGATTAATTAGTGGAACAATCAGGGAGTGGTACGTAGGACTTATAAGTTTTGCTATTTTTCTTTTATGTTTATTTTTTTAATTTATTATTTTTTAAGGGGGGGGGGGCAGTAAATAATCTCCGCAACACATTTTGTAGTAATTATATATCTTATCACACATGATTTCCAATTTTTCCAATTAAAAAATATGTGATCCAACCCTAACAAAGGATCCATCTAGTAATTTCGAATTGCAAACTTTTTATCAAAGAAATAGGATTTAGCAATGGATAAACAGCTTTGAATTTGAAAAGAAAAGAAAAAAGAATTAGTTAAAAAAATAATGATGATAAAATACATAATTATTATAATAACACGTGTAGAAATAATGAATTTTCTAAAAGAATGACAACGTTAAAAAAAATGTGTAGGGTTTTAGTTGTGCAGACGAATCAGGCTCTATATTTGTCGCATTTTCCAGATCGTTCCGAATAAACACTCCGCCGCTGTCAATCAAATTACCAATTACCAATCAAAACGTTTATTTGTGATAAGACGATTGATGAACTCGGACCTTTTAAGCCATTCAGTTTCAATCATTTTTTTGCATTTTGTCTGTCATTTGAGCACTTCCAAGATCGGGTGCTTGGTGCATAAAGACTAAAAGATGTAGGCCTAAGTCTTTATGTATCAAAGTTATCTGCTCGAAGCTGGGAGAATTTATCATGACAAGGCTTTTCCTCGTCATGATAATTTCTCACAGCCTAGAACAGATAACATTGATATTTTTCAATTTTGATTTTTGGGGTTGTCGCCTCTATGACTTTGTAACTGTTAAATGCGTGTGTATGCAGTATCACCATTTTTATCAAAAATCAATAGGCCCTAATTGGTTTATTTTGGAATAACAATTTTTCCAAACTTTAGATTATGAAAAAAGTTAGATCTAAAAATTTAAGTGATTCGTTATTTTGGTTCAATAGAATAATATCCTAGTGTCTTTCAAAATTTTGAAACTAGAGCCAGTTTTCATTGCTAAGTAAAAGTCATAAGCGCGTGAGTTTATATGCAATATTTCTCTCAAAGAATATCTGATACGTGGATTTAAGAATTTTACCAAGGGAAGCTGCGAACGTGGCTATCCATTCGCTCTACATGCTGTCTCAATCTGACTCAATACATGAGGCTTTCGTGACCTTTTTAAACTCTCATTTTAAGGTTGTTTCATACTCTTCATAAAATTATTGAATGGCGTGGATTTTGAAACGTCTGATTGGTCCGTGAAAACAGACAGTTCTGTTTAAGGTAGCGAACCCGTAATAGTTCCGCAACATTTCGGAACTCATAATCTTTCACAATGTTGACCGAGGTTTCCTAATGAAAATCATAAGGGAACCTCGGTTAACAATGTTAAAGATCATTACTTTCAATACGTTGCGGAACTATTACGGGTCCACTACCTTAAAGAATAGCTACTAGATTTTTCGAGGGAGGAATTAGAACAACACCATTTTAGTTCAAAATGAACAAGACTAGCGATATCAAATACCCCCCCCCCCCCCCGCTCTTTAATTTTATCCAAATCTTAGTCACCACAATCAGTCGGTTCCTTTCGTAATTATATCTTATTTCACCCACCTTGTTAGTTAAGCGATTTTTCTAATAATAATAATGATAATAGTAATAAATAGCAACAAAAGAAAGCCTTGAGGATGGCTCCTTTTCAAAAGCCAGTTAAATAACTATTTTTTTTAGAAAGGTATGAACAATCGGAGGTCAATCAGAGTTCATATTTCAAGAATGATTTTAAAAATCACGACAAATTATTTCGCCGGAGAGTGAGCGATCAAAAACTCGTAAAAACATCTCTTTTCAAGCTACTCCTCTCTGCGATTTTATTTCACAGTGACGTCGTGTTGCTTTTATTTTGTCAAATCTTATAACGAAAAATAATTATTCATATCAAATTGTTGTTATTTGTCCATTATATATACTGACGTAATCGAAAAACGCCTCGGTATTTTGGAAAACGGATTAATGTAAAAAATCATCCTTCATCATATTGAAGACAACTCCAATGCTGTTTTACAATCGTAAGAGGTAGAAGTTATCCAGCTTAAAAGTGTGCAACCTTCATTCAGACCGCCTTGATTGGTAACCAAATCGCAAAGTTTATTACTCAATGAACAATGAAAAATTGTACATAAGGTTGGGGAGAAACCCGCTCCTCTATCTTGGAAAAGCAACTGCCCAATCCTTAACAGTGCCAGGCCTATAAAGATGGTTAAGGAAACGTTATCCATAACAGCATCACATGGGTTCCCTTTAAATACAAACCGGAATGGAAGATGATAAGGGCATGGTGTTGTCTAGATATTTCGCGAAATAAAACTCCAGTAATAAGTGACATAAACTGATGAGCTATATCCGCAACAAAGACGAGGCAATGACGTTTTGTACAGTTAGGCCTACTATGGTCAACGAGGCTTAAACGATCTTAAGACCTCTAGATCTCTAGACTTCCGATGCGATTTATAACATTATTTCGACTTAATAATTGTCCTTAAGGTCCTAAAAAGTTGTTGACAAAGATTATGTTATCATATACTGATTATGTTATTGAAGTTTTCCGATGAAGTTGCCTTGTCGTACAGACATCACAAAAAGCCCATCTAGCCTACCGAATAATCACTTTTATAATATGACCGACGTCGCGGGAGTGAAATAAACCGTTGGATATTTTTGATATTACACTGGTGTTATTACACTAGTGGAATAACTATGCAAATGAGCTCAGATCGAAAAGCGACGCTATTTTGTAACCGCGAAAATTACGTCATAATGTATATATTGTGACGTCAGGTTTAAACGGCGTTATACGTTTGGCGGAAAATTGAAACGTTGAATTTCAAGAATTTCGACGATTCTACGCAAAAATTCGGGTCAAATTATAAATAGAATATAAAATTTATGCTCATAAAATACCGAATTTATTAAACTCATCATCCAAAACAGATGAAAACTCGGCGCAGCCTCGTTACTATCTGTTTATAGATGACTCGTTTAATAAATTAAGTATTCCATGACCACACATTCAACATCCTCTATGTCGGCGTTTCCAAGACGCAAATATTTAAGAAGTGGCGGACACGACTCATTCTACGATTTAACCCTTTCCTGGTTTACAAAATTCTAGACCTGTCCAAATTCAAAGGTTTTGCAGACGAAAATTTGAAGTGCACTTACTTTGAAAAATAACCATTCAGTAGGGTAGAAAATAGTGTGGAGAAAGAAGAAATTGTTTGTCAGAAGCAATTTCTTCTTTTTTCACAATGTTTTCTCAACCATAAAATCACAGGCATGTAAAAAGCAGGGATTAAACAGCAAAGGGTTAAAACGTTTTGCTGGAATTGGTCACAATTCAAGAGCTATAAGAAACAAGTGACAATTGATATTAAATTTGCAACAAACCAAGTCGATTTTTTTAAAACACCTTACGCGACTCCCTATTATATGGAATGTTCAAGACATATCTGTAATTTTGTTCCGAAAAGCAAAACGCGGAAGGCGCACGGGTTGCTCTGACAGAATGACCCATACTCTTGTGAGGATAAAGAAAAGTCAAGTAATCGAAATGTTTTCAATTTGTCAGATGTAAATGGAGTCCTTTTAAAGCTAGCCAGTATTTTTCATGATTTAAGATGCCTACCAGAGAAGAAATGCCAATTTTTCAATGGGGCTTTTTTACGTTAGTATATTTAAACCGGATATAGAGCAAGGGACAAGTACTCAGGATTAACAAAAAAAAAAAAAAAAAACAACAAAAAAAGGCGATCGGAGGCGAATTTGGTGAGAATTCTCCATAACACATCTATCGTTTTCTAGATACTCTCCTTTTTCTGATTCTTTTTTAAATTTTCAAATAAAATTATACAGCAATAAAAGTTAATTTGTTATATATAAATATTATATATAAATGACCAGTCCGACACGAAAATAGTTCCAAATACCGTGAAGGCCTATCTCGTTTTGACAGCATATTGTTTCTGGTATTTTCATTAGAAATCAGTTGCATCCACGGGCAGTTGATTCATATTTCTGGACGGATTATTGTCCGACTGTCATTTTTTTTCTACCTAGCAATCGCCCCCTTTTTTATTTGCCGCACCATTTACGCAACTAAATCCTTTAGATTTACTTTAAAGTGCATTTGATGAAAGAAAGTCAGTAAGTTCGAAGGCATCGAGTTTCTTTACAAACCCTTGGTTTATGAAAGAGTTAGTTGCATTAATATTGCATTCACACAGATATTTTGGTCCAACAAAAATAACCTTTATGAGAGTTGGTTCTATTTGTCTTCTCCACAAACATTTAAGCCCTTGAAGAAATAAAAAAAGGTGTGTTACGCTAAATTTATGCCAAACCAAAGGGACCGGGCAAAATCTTGAAATCGAAAATGATTACTCTATCTAGACACATGCGATTGTTTCGTATAGCTGATTATATGATCATATATATGACGAAAACCGGAAAAACAACCTGTGGATTGGTGGTCTTGATAAGGTTATTCGATTTCAATCTTTTCTTTGTTTTCTCGATGACAATTATACCTTATCATAAATTATCAAATGTAAACACATCTCTCGAAAAGAGACCATCGGGAAGTGCCGTGAAATCAATATTTGAAAAAAAAAAGTGCTTGATACTGGAAGGGGTCAACTGGAGGTCGCTTTTGGAAATCTTTTACGGGAAGGCAGGTCCCTTTTCGCGTGATAGGTCACAAATAAAACAGTTCTTAAGGTAGTGGGACCGTAATAGTTCCACAGCATTTTGGACCATATGTTCTTTCACAATGTTAACCAAGGTTTCCTAATGAAAATCATTAGGAAACCCCGGTTAATAATGTTAAAGTTCATTACTCCTGAAACTTCACAAAACTATTACGGGTCTACTACCTTAATGTAGCTGCAGTCGAGTAGCATTATGTAACGAGAAGTAAAACCATATTAGCAGTGGACTTCTGTTAAGGCAGTGGACCCGTAATAGTTCCGAAACATTTCGGAACTCATGAACTTTCACAATGTTGCCCGATGTATCCTAATTAAAATCATCAGGAAACCTCGATTAACACTGTTAAAGCTCATTAATTCAGAAACTTGGCGGAACTATTACGTGTCCACAACCTTAAATTACATTTTGTGTGATTCTATCTTTGTTCGTCTGAAGAGTCTTTTATATGACGAAGTGTAACATTCACGACCACTCTAGTCACACGACACCCGACTGTTGAATCAGCTAGGCATACCCAATTTTATCAGTACTGAAGAGTGCTTGAACTCTTATTTGACCCTAAAGAAAAAGAAAATGACAATAGCAATCACAAAAAAGAATCATAAAATATGGCGTAATATATCTTTCTGGGCAGACGTAAAAACAGTAATAATAATGATAAAAATAAAAATGATATTATAACACACATGTGCAAGGTACAAACGTTTAAGCAGATCAGACAACAGCACAGTGCAATAAGAATTTATATACACTGACTGCTAGAAGAGGAATTAATACCTTATCTATCTATATAGCGCATAATGAAGCTTCTGCTCAGCCTGACCAGAAGCTTTGCTATGCGCACATGTGAAATTATTGGAAATATCACGCACAAGCTCAAATAATAATACACTTTATTTTTCATTATACGTTGTCTATGTTCACTTGCGTTCTTTCAATATAAGCTTGTTTACGCTTTTCTTTTTCAAGTATTCCAAAAGTACATCAGTTATGGAAGATATGAAGTTTACTTCTTGGGGGGGATATGTTTCTGAAAAAATTGTCATTAGATTTTGGAAAACATGAGCGAAAAGCGGGATTCGCTGGGTGGCCAATGTCGAAACTGTTTTCTTTGTGTTTTCTGAATATAGAATATAGAACTATATCATCCTATAGTTGATGTTTGATGTGCGATCTTTGTCGGAACAATTCTCCTATTAAAATACTTGTTTTACTATGGTAATAAGCCGTAAAGTGTATTGATTTGACTAGTTTATCAACAGTTCATTTCTGTTTTAACAAAATAAAGAACAGTAATTTATTGATGGAAATTCAGACCATTTACCTATGTCATGCAATGTCTCCGAAGAAAAAAGAGTCGTTATCAAACTTGTCATTATGGGCAATAACGATCGATCACTAGCCGTCCATAATACCACCAATAACTCTTTATTTTTGGACAGAAATCCCCTTGTCAATGCATCGAGTCTTCGGTATGTAAGGTGTCTGACAGGCGAACGATTGGGATATTCACGGTGTCTCCAGTAAAATTTCATATTGTGATTTCGCAGCTTATGAAATAAATGTAGAATAGAATAAATTATCAAATGAATAAATATATACCGGTAATAAAATTTATTTCTTTATTAATGAAAAGAAAACAACAACAAGAATACCCCCCCCCCCGCGCGCGCAAAAAAAAGATAAATAAATAAATAAATTATCCGCTTCACTAAATCATAGCATACACACTTAACGCAGTTGAAATCATTTTCCTACAATTAAGGGGCTCGATCGACCTTTTCAAATGTTTTTTTTTTCTTCATTTTTTTTTTTAATTTCATTCGCACCTGGTTTAAAATATGATATTCAACAGGGAATCTATGTGATTCAGTTTGAATTTCTATAATTATACATAATAGGGATAAAGCGAAATCAAACTTAGAAGTTGGTTTGAATAAAATTAAATTGCCCAGTTACATCACATAGCCTATAATTTCTTGACAAAGGTCAAGTGACCGAAAATTCGAAACCAAAAAGTTGAGAAAATAAATAAAAATAAAACAGTAAAACAGTTAAGATAATTTGGATCATTGGCTTCGCTTACGTAGTTTTACAAGTAGCTTATTAGCTCCCGAGACACTTATTTTTTATATCCGCATCGAAAGATAGGAGGTGAATTCCTCTGTTCATTAAAACCATAAATGACCCATGATGCAATGCTTCTATTACGAGGGGGTATCAAGAAGGTCTGAGACAATTGCAATATCTTTTTTATCGTTCACCAGATTTTGATTAAATTGTCAATAATTATTCATATGGTTGTGAGTGCTAAATTACAAACGTGCAACCAAAAATGACTACGAGTCTCTCTAGGAACTGTCGCTATGGAAACCGAATGATGCGTTTTCGGGGCACTTTATTTCTTAAACTCATTGTCGAGAAGGTATTCCTACAAAACGCTCAATACAAAAACTATTTAAGAAATTCAAATTGTGTTGAAATAAGCATGGATTGCGCAACAAATTTACTTGCAACCACGAGATTAACTTAAAAAGGCTTGCCGCTGGAAGAGGTTTAATAAACCAAGATTACGTTATTTTTTCGGGTCTGACTTCTATGACGTCACTTTTTTGCCCCGAGACGCCGCACCAATCTCAATTCAATTTGACCTTGAATTTAGTGTATAAATGCAATTCTACTCAAACTTTGAAAATTCATATTCAAAATGCATACAATTCAACTCATGCATTTTTCTAAGTCGTCGGACAACTACGACAGAAAAATATGATTTAAGTCTCGAAACTTTTTGATAGCCCCTCGTATTATAGGTAGATGTTGAATTTGACACTCATTTGTGAAGCATGCTACTCATGAACATTTTTTTTTCAGTAGCTTTTTTCTTAACGGAGCATGTATGAAACAACTTGTGTTTGTTCATCTTAAAAAATCGAGAAATTGACGAAGATGAATGATTTTGGAATGATCTTGGTTTGAAATTGAACGAGTGTGATGATTTAGTTTTGAGTGAATTAAAGGGAGGTAATCCAATATCGCCAATTTTGTTTAAGATGAACAAAATTAGATATTTATTACCTCCCTTTAAGAGAATATACGTACTTTTCTGTTAGTGTGTCTTCGTTGATCAACCAGGCACTTAAAAATCAACACCAGCCAATAAAATCGTAGAATAATTTTAACTATTTGAATTAGATATTAATCATTTTGAACGATTTTCAAATGTTTTCTAATAATTTTTTGGGCGTTTTTGATCAATTTATGGATGGTGATTGGAATGAATGATGAGATGATTTAGAATGATTTTGATCGGAATGAGTGTCAATTTCACGATGTTTAACTGTTAAGAAATAGATTTCCCTTCCTGGGTCAACATGATTGTTGCAATCATTCAGCTCCTCAAAACAACAGTGCCTACAGCACTTTGATTTAATTACCGGACAAAAAAATGGTCTAAACAATGGTTCATGTACCTTTCGATGACGGCTAGAAAAATGTTTTAATTTCAATAATTTATAGTAGTGCATAAAACATTTTGCCATACATCACTTAGCTTAACGGTTTTCTTTTCTCTTTTCTAAGCTAAGTAAAGTTTTATGGAATATCCAGAATTTTCAAAAATCCAAATTTCTCTGCCTGTGGCTTTTCATAGATTTGTCCAACCGTCACAGTGGAAATAAGAACTTGGTTAAGTTCCTGTCAAAATGAATCGTGACGGTTAGCCACCAGGAGCCTCATTCGGAACATCTCTCGGACTTTTCCGTTAACTGGAAAGTACCTCGGACGTAAGTGTAGTAATTTTGGGTAATTTCTTAGGTAATTCGGCTACTGGTGGTACTTCGGTTAATACGCTTGTAGAAAATCACATTTTATTAATTCGCTCCGATCATCTTTGGAGATCTTTTGGGCATACTATAATTTAATGACTAAACGCAGTAAACCACTGCGTTTTGTTATCAAATTATGATATGCCCACTTTTATTCTTTCGTTGATTTTATTTTATGCAACGTAATCTTTAGCGGGATCATTGATGTTCGTGACGTCATAAACACCTACGTGCGAAATGACGCGCTTTCATGGCTGCGCCTGTATTATTCCCGAGGTCTATTTCGTAGAATCGCCGAGGGTTCCCGATTGCAGGGGCCTGTTTATCTTAACATTTAACGATCATTTTTTTGCGTTGGTTAAAAATTAAAGCTGCTTCTAAAGAAGTTACTAGCTATGGAATTCTGCCACGATCCATTTCATTGGAATCGTCTTCTAAAGACAATTCCGATGATATATTGCTAGGCAGGATCTAACAAGGAATGAAAACACCAGGTACGATTTGGGACTAATTTTTTGTAGGATGTTTAGTAAAACCGCCCCCAGTTCCCTGACTCCTCGTGCGCTTTGTAGATAGTTACTACATCAATGTGTCCATCACTATTCGTGCGTTTAGTTTTGCTGAATGGTTTGTTTTATTCCTCAATGAAAACAGTTTTGAGTATGCATTTGTTTCGTAAGCTTCCACAAAAAGTATTCTTGTAAGAAATATGTTTCTTAACTGACAAAATGAAATCTTTAAATTTTTGGTACATGATATTAAAATACATGTATAAGATATGGGGGTAATATTTGTTGATTTCATACAGATATGAAGCTATAAACCTAATCACATTCATGTATGAATCCGCTTCCCATATTCATAGTATGATCAGGTTTTCAGCTTCATGCACTAATGAAATCAACCATTTCATCTCTTAAGTGTGTGTGATAAAAAGACGTTTACCAGCTTAAAAAATCATACCGTGTATTGAAATTTTTCTTGGATTGTGAAGAAATGGAATTTGGCCCGTAGCCATCTATTGAGTGCGTAGTAACGTAGTGAAGACTCTGATTAGACGGCGGCTGCACAGGCTGACCTGATACCAAATGTTGCATTCATATAAACTGAATTCTGGAAATTTTACGTACAGTCTCAATTTTTATAAGCAAGCCATAAACAGAATAAACTACTTGACGTCAGAATTCTATGTATGACGTTTATGTACTTATGATTAAAACTTAAATTGAGTGTGTGTACATGTGTATGTGTGTGTGTGTGGGGGGGTCATTAAGAAATTTGTTCTTTTTTCAGTTATTTAGTGAATTAATTTAAAGTCGATGACGTGAAAAAAATGTGGATCCCACGGTGCGTGAATAAAGTAACCCCGTTGAATATTTTTGATTTTACAAAAGCTTTAGGTGTGATCTTACCGGCGAAATGCGTAAATAACTACATTTCTTTAATGCTTTTCAGTGGTTTATCGAGAAATAACGGTAATTTATCACTTGATAGTGATAGAACCAGTGAAATTATCAAAAACTTATACCCTGCTTTAGTGCATTTCATCCTATCTGACGTCATCTATGCGGGGAAAAATAAGTGACGTCACAATGAACGTTGCATAGTAATCACGCGCAAAATGACGCGCTTTACAAAATATGTCCTAGAAATGTCACATTTTGTCTCAATTTTGCATTAAAGAAATAGAATAATCGTTTGTTTTTCGTGTAAGATCGATTAATATTTCATTTCGTGAACAACAAAAGCTATATTTTCACTCGTGGCTCTGCCACTCGTGAAAATAAAGCTTTTGTTATTCACTCAATGAAATATAAATCGATCTTACACTGAAACAAACGATTATCCTCTATTTCTATAGTGCTTTCCGGTGTTTTATTGTGAAATAACGGTATATTATCACTTGATAATCTTACAGCAAAAGCAGTGAAATTATACCCTGCTTTAATGTATTTATTCTTATCTGACGTCATCTATGCGGGGCGAAATAAGTGACGTCACAATGAACGCTGCATAGCAATCAGGTGCAAAATGACGCGCTTTACGAAAATATGTCCTAGAAATTCCACATTTTATCTCTTTTTTGCATTAAAGAATTGGAATAATCGTTTGTTTTTCGAGTAAGATCGATTAATATTTCATTTCGTGAACAACAAAAGCTATATTTTCACTCACTCGTGGCTCCACCACTCGTGAAAAAAGGCTTTTGTCACTCACTCAATGAATATAAATCGATCTTACTATGAAACAAACGATTATCAACTATATGATAATAAATAGCAACGCTTTTTTCGATAAAGTTAAAATGACGTCATGATATATGTGATTGTGCCATTTTACATACAGTATTATGCAGTTAAAAATGGTTTAATTGACACTCACTCCGATCAAAATCATTCAAAATAGCTCTCATAGCGCTCAATTCATTCATTCCAAACACGCACTCAAACTATTCAAGAACGTTCAAATTGTCTTAAAAATATCAACTACTTCATTGAAAATTAATATAGCTAGAAAAAGTCGCGATTTCACTGAAATACAATGTAATTGAAATTGCAAGCGTCTGTTAGGTCCTTGAAGAAAAAGGAAGCTATTTATAAATTTGTATGCATATTTTATTAATGGAAGGTAATGAATATCGCTAAATAGTTTGTTCATCTTGAACAAAATTAGCGAAGGTCTTCCTCTCCGTTTCACACACTCATTCTCTTTACTGGTATTTACAGTTCATGGCATCGTGAAAATGACAAGGTGAATGAATTTGGAATTTTTTTTAATGAAATTGAGTGTTTGCGACGAGCGAGTTTTAAGTGAAATTAAAGGGATATAATCCAATATCGCCAACTTTGTTCAGGATGAACAAAATTAGCGATATTTACAACCTTCCTTTGATGAAATATGCATATAAGTTCTATAAATAGCTTTCTTTTTCTTCAAGAACCAATTAGCTATAATTGTCTTGAATATAGTTGTTGATTTTATCTTTTTTTAGTGATTTTGGAGTGTTTATGGGTCGTTTGAGAGGTGTTTTGAATGAATGAAAAGAGCGCTGAGTGAGCGATTTAGAATGTTTTTTCTTTATTGAGATGAATGTCAATTTCACGATGTAACTAATTGAAGTTGTAGGGGAAGATGGTTTTGGTAGGATAAAATCAACTTACAGTAATGTTTGATGGAATCAAGACGTTTTGTCAAATATATACGGCGAAAGAAAAAATAAAAGCACAATTCTCGACACCAATTTTCGTGACTGTCTCAACTTTGGATCAAGTTTACGACGACGCACAGAATCGGTTTTCAAATCAACTACATGTACCATCATTGCATGGTAAAATCATGTCTTTATGTTTTCGTTTTTCGGAGTAAAGCTTTATGAATTAGTATGGATTCAAAACGAACACCAAGGGTAAGCTTGTATTGGTCTTTGGCTTCTTATCGGAAGTATCATTGTCTCCTTTTTGCACTGTTCTCTAAAATGAGATGGAATCCAAAATTTCAGGGCGTGTATATAAGTGTGATTAAAATAAAAACAATGTTTATTCAACTATTTGAACGCAATCGTAGGAAATGAGCTGCATATTTATTCGTCTAGCTTTTTTATTATCAATATGATCCATCGATAATATCAAAGTTATGGTGGTTTTCGATTTGCCAAAGACCTTATGAATTGTACCTTAAAGTACTTTTACACAAAAGTACGTAACGTACAATGACTTTAAGAAGATTGTCCATTACGACCAAATTAATTCAAATAATAAATGCCCTTTGCTGCTGATTTACAACGCGTTAATGTACTTTTAGAATATAGTCTACCCCGTCGTATGAAACGGGGTCGGGCCGATCGAGGTTAACACAGGAACGAACTTCTCAACCATTTCATTTTGTAACATTTCATTTTGTCTCTTTAGGTAGTGGAACCGTAATAGTTTCGTAAGATTTCGGACCGCATGACCTTTCACAATGTTGACCAAGGTTTCCTAATGAAAATCATTAGGATACCTCAGTTAACACTGTTCAAGTTCATTACTTCATGAACGCTGCGGAAGTTTTGCTTGTCCACTACCTTAAAGTGATATTAACGTTGATTCATTTTCCCCTTCATTGATCAAAACAGGGTATTGGACAGGTGTTCTAAGCTCCACAGCTTTTTAGGATGTTGATTTGACAGTTTTCCCATCGTATTCTATTTTGAATTACATATTAAGAGCAGAAATACAAAAAATGACAAACTGTATGCAAATTATATCCCGTTTATCGCGAAAGTACATAAGCGAAGCGCAATATAACTTGCAAACAATTTGAACTATTTTGTTATCCTAAACACAAGGAAAGTGCATTTAAATAAGAGATTTTGTTGATAAATTCACTAAACTGTTACTTAAAACAGTTAAAGTACAGTTTGACTCGAAATAAAAACACACATTCAAATTCAAAGTTTGGATAAGATTTTAGTTGATCGCAGGAAAAAGTCTTGTAATCACGGACCAATATTCGATTCTTCTTAAAACAGTCTCCGATTACATGTAGAGTCAATATTATTGATACTCTTGCTCTTAATGCTGAAGAGACGGTAAAGATTTTTGCATGATCCGATTGCGTAAGCTGTTTATGCTGATTCAGTAATGGCGTATAATCTTCACTGAATTTTATCCAACCATTTTGTTATAACGCGGCTAATTTAAATGCATCAGTACGTAGCAATAGCAATGATTTTATAATACAAAGAGTATCAATAACAAATCAGACAATTTACGGCACTTTAAAAACGATCACCTAAAAAGTTAAAAGTATTTTTCAAACATATAATGGTCATTGATACTTAGTAATGATTTGTCAAACTAAGACATTTGACACGGATTGTAATACATCTTATTTTTTACGTGTCTTTAACAAAAAAGTTTAGAAAACTAATCGTTTTCGACCCGCAGGCAACATAGCAACTTGTGGCGTTGACGTTTAGGCATTTGACACTAAAAGTTGTCAAGAAACGCTGAAAACGTGTATTGAAATGTACTGACTGTCATTGTCAATTTCAACTGTCTGTCAAAAGGAATACATAACTTTAAACTGTCCCAATGTGAATTAATAATTCTGGTAGTGTCAGACATTTTTTTTTAAATTTTAAATAATCACGTGACAATAATTGTACCCAAGCCTTAGGGTCAATTTCAAGCTCATATACCAAGCTTCCGTCCATTTAAAATTCATTCAAATAGACCTATTGTTATTGTAAACACGTCTAGAAATTTAGTTTTAAATGTGATTTTAAATTTGATAATATTTTCAGCTCGTTTGAATCTTGTTCGAATAGAAGCCAATAAAAACAACTAACTACAGATCATAGTGTCGCTCGAAAACAGTTACATTTTGTGATTGATTGGTATTGTGTGAGTGCGCCATCTGTCGGAGGGACCAGTTGTAGCAGACGACAATGCCTAGCACCAGGGAGATACCAGAGGTCGGGAATATTTACTTGTACGAAGATATGGGAACAGTAAAATCAAGATGGGATCGAGTTCCTTTTGTCAATTATTTTAGGTAAGTAGAAAATCCTTTGTTACTTCTTTTCACCTTATTTTACTTGATTAACAACGTAAAACAGTTCCAGACTTGAAATTATAAGACAGTCCGAATTTGAAGTTACAAGTATAAATGCGGGCATTCATAAAATCGCAAAAACAATCTTAGTTTGGAATCGGGAAATTGTTTGCATCAAGCCATTTTGGTGCCCTTTATTTCTTTCATTACGATATTGAGGTCTCAAAAATCAATATACAAGAAATGGTGAACGATTATAGCAAAGTTCTACTACATAGAATATAATCGTCTGGAGCACTACTAATGTAACAACCTTTGGAAAGCCGCCATTAACGTAACTTCAAATGCGCGACAACATAAATAATGAATCATCGTATGGCTTGAGTTTCCTTTTTTCCCTGGTATTACATTCACAAATTTGAAATGTGTATTAAGACTGTTTTTCGATTGGAACATTTCTTTTATTGCTTTACAAGTGTTTAATTTTATTTTTTTAATAAGACATCATTTAAATTCATATTGTTTTTGATTGGAGACCGAAACCTCGTTAACACAGCTGGATTAAACCACGAGCTACACTTGCCTATTTAATTACTGTCAAGTTTTCACGATTTTGCTAAATTTATGGTCATTGTTTCATTACAGGAAAAAGCTTAACCTTGATGCAGAAGAAATTGAAGTCAAAAGACAGGCAATACTGCGAAAAGACGGGCGTTACAGAGTCAGGTAAATATTGCATAAATAAAACGACTTATACAATAAAAACAGAGAAGCTTATACAAACGGTATAAAGAATTTCTACTAGTTTGTAAACGAGTTCTTTCTTACTTTTTTCATTACCTCAATGTTAGTCATCGTTCATATTCTCCTCCCAGTCACTGCAGTATGGAATAAATTTGGTATGGAAGTCAGTAAGTAAAAGTGTCTGTTGTGTTAGTCTTTGTCAAGATTCAAAATTAGATTAACCATTCTCGTGTTATTCACGACATATTTCTGCTTTACAAATACATATAGCTTTTGAACAAAGGATAGACTAAGATCAATCTGCACAGACTGCTTTCTAAATGTTTATTGAAATAAACTTAAAACGAAAATGGTTGAAACGTCACAAAAATTGATATATTGTTTGATACTGAAACTGCGTAATTCAAAATATTTGCCGCGGTCGATCGTTTTCAGCTTTCCCCGAACGACGTCATGAACTTGATGAACACATAATAAAATCTTTTTAGCGTTGATATGGCATTTCATTTCGTCAATCATTTTTCGTTTCCGTGACTTCGGAAGATGACAGAGTTATCTTAGAAATACCGAAGTCGGACCGATTTCAAGATTTTGCATTACACTGCTTCAATCTTAAACTCCGCCCACCAGTAATACCTGAAAGTGGAGTTAGTAAGCATAGTATAGGCAGACAGAATTCAGCAGGATAAGGGAAAAAGAAGTTGGTCAGATACATCGATCTAAATGTTTAAGTGACTGTCCGTTATATGGGTTCATTTGTATTGTGCTTTCAGGTACAGCGGATTATCTGGTTACAGACGAAAATACCTTCACGATCTTTACATCAGTCTGATTGACCTAAAATGGCGGTACGCGTTTGCCGTTTTCTTCAACGTGTACCTAATCGTCTTCTTATTGTTTGGAATCATCTGGTGGATCATAGCTTACAATCATGGTGACTTCGAGAACGTCAATAATCCTGACTGGAAACCATGCGTCAGTACTGTGTACAATTTTCCAAAATGTCTCCTCTTCTCCATCGAAACCCAGACGACAATTGGATACGGAGTTGCCTACCCTAACACGGACTGTGATGGCGTCCTGTTGATGGTGTATTTACAGATTACGATAGGTATTCTGCTGGACAATATTCTCCTTGGTTTTATTTTTGTCAAGTTTGCTCAACCCAAGCGACGTCAAAATACGATTATTTTCAGTAAGAATGCCTGTATTACACACCATGATGGCGAACTCGCTGTACAGATCCGAATTGGGGACATCCGGAAGAGCCACCTACTTGCTGCGCAGGTGCACGGTTGCCTAGTGAGACGTCACGTGTCGGAAGAGGGCGTATTATATCCGCTGTATCTGAATAAGGTCAAGTTCGAAGCAGACGGTATGGGGGATACTCTTGTACTGATGTGGCCTATGGTTTTGACACACAAGATCACCGAAGACAGTCCATTCTGGGATATCAAACCCGCTGATCTTACGAACGAGAAATACGAACTCATCATTTTCATGGAAGGTACGATTGAAACAACTGGTGAATTCTGCCAAGTCCGAACCTCATACACACCAAGAGAGTTTCTCTGGGGTCACAGATTCGACAGGATAGAAGAGTTTGATTCTGGAAACGGAAGATGGGAAATCGACTTCAGTGGATTCAATGACGTTGTTTACACGTCAAATATACGTCACAGTGCGAAAGAACTTTCCCATTTTCGAGACAAGAAAGTCGTAACCTATTCTGACGATGATGATGAACCACACAAAGTTCAGATACAAACAATTAACCTAAAGACTGTCTCTTATGACGTCGTTCCTGAACTTCCGTCACGTGACAACGCCAGCTTACCACGTGGAATCAAGTTCAAACTTCCCGGAGATAATAGTACGGGAACTCACGAAATAAATAACGGAAAACGTCCAAGCATTACTTCCACAGACGAGAAGGGATATCAGACAGCGGATGATGATGATAACTCAACGATCGGAGATGAAATGGAGAGGAAAGATATATAGTAAGTTCTCAAGTCCAAAAAAGATTGCACCCTAACATAACAATAAAATAACATCAGTAAGGCTGTACTTGCACTAGCTCAAATGATGGTTTTAGGAAAAATATATTGGTCTTTAAATTCCATAACAAATCAAACCCAGATCTTTTATGAAAAACGGCATGAAAGTAATCTACGAAATCTTAATTTAGCTTATATTTGATTTCATATAATGTAGGTTCAAATTTAGTAAAAAAAATCGTATATTTTTTCTTCAAGTATTTGAAATTTTTTGGCTTGATTCATTATCGAAAACGCTACTGCATTTATTTACATTCTTTACGTGATTGGTTAAATGAGACCCCCCCCCCCCCCAAACGTTAATGGTAAAGCATTTTCTATTTTACAAGACCCTGTAACTCTTACAATAAGATCAACAGCTCAAGCATTTCCTTTAGATTGCATAAATAGCAGTGCACTTTAGTTTCCCCAACTTTTTAAAGATGTCTGGATTACATAGATATTTATCAAACCATATAATTATCGATGTTCCCTGTATTTTCAGAAGTTCTGACGTATTTGTGATGGTGGCCGCATATGACAGGCAATTCCAATTTTAAATCAGGACACAAGTCTCGTTACACAAATAGTTAAACGTCGTCAGTGGGGGACATTAGTAGGTCTACAGTATCGTACTACAATGTTGGCTTATTTTCTATTCATTAATTTTTATGTGGCTATTCTTTATATATTGTATACAGCCCTGCGTTCCGAATCACCAAACCGTGCAAACGTTTTTCAATTGTACCTCGCTTTGCACGCGCACCTGCGTGCAAAAGGGGGTATAACTGGAAAACTGTTTGCGCAGTTTGATGATCTTGAAGGCAGGGCTAGTATACTTGTGATCCGTCAGTCGATAAGGGGTCCACCTGGGTATTGCGCAACGTGTCGACTCTGGTGGGTCTGTGCTAGCTTCGCAGTCTGGCCAGGACTAAAACGTTCTATCTCTTCTGATTTTCTGAATCTAGAATGATCTAGATCATTATATTTCCCCATAAATAAGACCAATAACTGACCGCTTCTGAAACCGATGTCTTATTTAGGTTGCTGACCCGTAATAGTTCCGCAATTTTTCGGAACTCATGATCTTTCACAATGTTGACCGAGGTTTCCTTATGAAAATAATGGGGAAACCTCGGTTAACACTGTTAAGGTTTATGTTTTCAGAAATGTTGCGGAACAATACCTTACGAGTATTTCACCAAGGTCCAAGACGGATATTTTGCTTATCAGGTCTAATAGTTTTCCTTTGAATGTGGGTTTTTAAAACCTAGAAAGAATATATGTACATATTATTTGCGCACAAGATATAGTAACGTGTTTAGTCGCAGTGCAATCAGCATCATCATCAAACCTTCATCGTAAATGCGCAATCATTTTATGCTAGTATTAACCCTTGTCATGTTGAATAAACATCTTTGCAAAATAAATGTTAAAACAAAGTGCTAAAAGTATTGGAAGTTACCAAATGTGAGTATTGATTTCAGAAATGCATTGTTTTACACCTTTCAGGTCTAAAAATGAAATTCAGTTGGTATGGACTAAGGTCAGACTACATCTATGTGCAGGCTGATCTTTGTCTATACACCCTGTTAAAGCAGGAATATTCCGGGTTCAGCATGAAAAGGAATAAGAATTTCAAAATGTAATCTATCGATTTGAACATCGGCTCTGTGATCTTTTTAATGACGATTCTCCATTTGATTGTCTTCAAGCGCATTTATATCTGAATACAGATATCTTTTTTTTTCAAATTTCATTTGATTTGAATAAGTTTCCATTTCACTGTGTATGTACTTTTATAAATTTATTATCGTTGTTTGTCGACCAAAACCTCATAACCACGGCTTTATTAAAGCTGTAGTTGCGAGTTTTTGACCTCGCACTGCCATTTTTCCTGTATAAAACTTGAAGGTGATTGGTTAAAAAGCTTTATGGGACTCCAACTTTTACAGGGACTACGAACTTTAGACAACTTTGTTCACTTGCATCTAAAAAATACAAGTGATTGACAATTTTGTCCAGGGACTTCAAACTTTTGACATTTTTACCATATTCTTGTATTTGACATATTGTCGCTAGGCGATGAGAAATAACTGTATCTTCAGCATTCGGAACATCACTCGGCCATTTCCGTAAACTACAACATACCCCGGATGTATGTAAGGCGGATGGGTATGTAACAAAATCGTGCATTTTGTTAGGCGGAAACAGTGTAAGAAAGATTTATATCTGTTACAGTAAATAACGGCTGAAATACCTTAATTTTTGAGAATGACGAATAATTCTCAAAAATTAAGATTTTTTTCAGCCGTTATTTAAGAATCTAAAGATATGTAAATGAGGATACGATGGTTTCACGTCAGTGACTTAAACGAGTAGCGTTGGTGACGTCGAATATTTTCACTCACAGTTTCGAGGGCTAACGCCATTTAAAGTGACGTCATCAGGTTTTTCCAATGTTTTCCCGTAATCTTTGAAAATAGTCCGTCTATGTACATCCGAGGTTGATCGTGAGATTGGCCGAGTAGTGTTCCGAATGGTATCTTCAGGTGTAGATACGCCATTATTGTTGCCTACGAAAGAAATACGAGTAAAGCGTTTGTAAATTTTTTTGGGGGATAAGGCACCTGTGATCACTTTGAGCATTTGTATTTGAGAGTTTGAATAGTTAGTGGGAAATTGTACAAAAGAACGGCCCGAGATTTTAAACTTCTCTAGTTCTCAAACTAAAAATTCTCAAATTTTAACTTGACATTAAAGCTTTATGATTGTTTTAATACTTATATAAATGTATAAATATGTTTTAATGTATATATAAATGTATGAATATAAAAGATGATATTAATAAATTGTTATAAATAACATCTTATAATTATTATCTTTTATGTTAATATACTTATTTGGATTCCAAATAAGAGAAAATTCTCAGTTGAAAATGAGAAATGTTTTTTAACCTTGGGCCCTGATGTACACATAGGCTTTACTAGGATTTTGAAATTTATACGCACTCAGAAAGCGAAGCCAAACAATATTAATTATAGGATAAAGGTAATATGTGGACTGTGACAAAAGATGAATGCTCTCCACTCGCTTCCCTCTTTATCATTGAGCGTTGGTGAATAATCAAAACATCCTAACTACTGCTTGAATAAGCTGTAGTTTCGATGTTATGTAAATTCATCAACGATATTTTTCGAAAGAGGATTTATTTCTCTTACGCATCTGCATGTGCGAAATGGTAGTTATGTCCTTGGTACCTACCTATTTGTTTTACAAATACGAAATTCTGAAATTGCCGTAAAGAATCGTAAAACACTTTCCTGTTTTACAAAATTTTGGACCTGTCCAAATTCAAAGGTTTTGCAGACGAAAATTAAAAGTGGATTTAATTTGAAAAATAACCATTCAGTAGGGTAGAAAATAGTGTGGAAAAAGAAGAAATTGCTTTTCTTCTTTTTTCACAATGTTTCTCAATCATAAAATCACAGGCACGTAAAAAGCAGGGATTAAACAGCAAAGAGTTAATGATACTGTATAGTTGTTTGCTTCACAGCGTTATGTATTGATGTATGTGACCCGTCACGCGAAAAGGGACCATCTGGGTAGTGCGTAAAGTGTTGACCCTAGTCAGACTGCGTGGTTTGCGCAGACTGACTAGGGTCGACACTTTTCGAAATGTGCTTATTTTCTGAGTCTAAATATTCAGTCTACCCTCCAGTGATTTAAATTTTGAAATGTGACCTCTGGTTGACCTCTACTAGAACCAATCTCTTTTTCAAATATTTATCTTACCGAGTTCCCGGATGGTCCCTCTTCGCGTGACGTGTCACATTTGATTATTTTGTACATTTGGTGTATATAGTCCGATAATTACACAAATAAATGAAATATGTTACTAATTTAGTGTCTTAAATGCTTCCCAGAAGGATCTAAACCTAAATTATAGAAATGAGGGCGTGCGTCACATTTCCAACAATTTCTAGTGTATGTGATCTTTAGACATTGAGCAACATGAACAGCTACACAATGCAATAGGAATATTCTTCTGACCTTCTGAAGAGCAGTCAAGACCTTTGGTATCTAGCTATAGCGCCAGGCAAAGACTCTGGTCAGACTGTGTGGATACACAGGCTGACCAGATGCTTTCCTGTGCGCAATTGTTAAATTGTTTGAAATCACACGCACTGGCTCAAAACATAAAATCATAAAATGGAATATGTCAACTTCCAACAGTTCGTGTAAGGCTTCTGCGGACAGATAACATTGTCGAATTTTCGACTTTCTTAGAATCTCACAATAGTTGCTGAGATATATCTTTGAAAAAGGATTGGAGCTCGTTCATTTGACGTCGTGGCGTCATTAAGGGGCCAACCCCTTTTCGCCCCGCCAAAATCAGTATTAGCAAATATTTTTCATTTAGAAGTCCAAGATCGCCCGAGGTAGTCGTTCAATTTCTGTGCACTTTCAAACAGAAAAATAGGCCTGAAACGATACCTATTTCGCCATCTTAAAGATTTGACGTTTCTTTTTTCATTTCATATTTTTGTGAATAAATAGAAATTTCACGAAATTTTGTTAGGTGACCTATGCTTATTCTTTGTTATTTTGAAGCGAAAAGAATATGCTTTACATTAATCTAATACAAACGATAGGTCTTCGGGTTAGATTTTCATAAAATTCGATTTTATGAAGTTGTTGAAACATTTTTCGTCGAATTCGACGTCCGACCAAAACCATCGTTACTATGCTTATTTGACGCCAATCTTCGTGCAATTACGTATTCTATAATATTTGAAATAAATGTTTATTGTAAAATATAGGCTTTAGAAGTATTAAACCTGAATGTAATTTTTAGAAAACAAGAGGACCATGGTGGTCCTAGATCGCTCACCTGAGTCTTTTTGACCCCTGGGACGACACATCAATTAAATTGGCAGATGTCATAATGAAGATAATATAAAACCAAGTTTCATGAAGTTTGGACCAAAAAATGGCTGGCCTCTAGAGCGTATCATGAGAATAATCATTAATACCCCTTTTCCCATGATATGACATGAATCCATCCCATTTTCAATGGGTTTCATCCTTGTGACATGATCAACATTCTGACCAAGTTTCATGAACATTGGGCCATATTTGTGGCCTCTAGAATGTAAAAAAGAAAATTATCATTGGGCCATAATTGTGGCCTCTAGAATGTAAACAAGAAAATTATCATTAAGGCCCCTTTTCCCTTGGTATGGCATGGATCCTTCCCATTTTCGATAGGGTTCATCCTTGTGACCTGGCCAACATCCTAACCAAGTTTCATGAATATTGGGTCATATTTGTGGCCTCTAGAGCGTAAACAAGAAAATTATCAGTAAGGCCCTTTTCCCTCGATATGGCATAGTCCTTCCCATTTTTTGATAGGATTAATCCTTGTGACCTTGCCAATTTCCTGACCAAGTTTCATGAGGATTGGGCTACATTTGTGGCCTCTAGAGCGTAAACAAGAAATTTGTCAATAAGGCCCCTTTTACCGTGATTTTGCATGAATTCTCCCTTTTTTCAATAGGATTCATCCTTATGACCTGGCCAATATTCTGACAAAGTTTCATGAAAATAGGACCATATTTTGTTGCCTCTAAAGCGTAAACAAGAAAATTGTCAATAAGGCCCTTTTACCATGATGTGGCATGGATCCTTCCCATTTTCGATAGGGTTCATCCTTGTGACCTTACAAACATTCTCACCAAGTTTTATGAAGATTAGGCCATATTTGTGGCCTCTAGAGCGTAAACAAGTTTATTGTCAATAAGGCCCCTTTCCCTTGATTTTGCATGGATCCTTCCCATTTTTTCAATAGGGTTCATCATTTGTGACCAGGGCAGCAATTTGACCTAGTTTCATGAAGAATGGGCCATATTTGTGGCCTCTAGAGTGTAAACAAGAAAATTGTCAATAAGGATCCCTTTCCCTTGATTTTGCATGGATCCTTCCCATTTTCAATAGGGTTCATCCTTGTGACCTGACCAACATTCTGACAAAGTTTCATGAAGATTGGATCATGTTTGATGCCTCTAGAGTGTAAACACTTAAATTGTTGACGCCGGACGACGAACGACAGACATTCAATGATCACAAAAGCTTATCTTGAGCACGATGTGCTCAGGTGAGCTAAAAACTCACCTAATGTTTCATCTGTTTAAAAAGACAGGTTTTGTGAACATTTGACGCGACGTTGAAATATCCTTTGATTGGCGATATCTTCGCGGTATCGAATTTTACAAAATCTTACCCGATGACAGATGTTTTTTTTTATTTCAAAAATCTTCAGCGGAATGGTTTTGCAGCAACATGTCTAAATTCCATCATAGGTCACCGGACAAATTTCCGAGAAAAAAGTCTTTTTTTTTTTAGCAGTACTCGGAAACAGAAGGCAATCACATTTAATAGCAACACCTTATTGTATTCCTTACACTTATATCTCAATCAAAACAAAACCACCGCCGTCTTTTTACGGAGCAAACGGCGTTTTCGGGATAAAAAGCGGTTAATCATTTTCGAAAAGATGGACAATTTCCGAATTTGGTCCCTAAAAAGGGGGTCAGTCCCTTGATTACGTCAACTCTGAGTTATGAAATCCCCTTTTATGGCCGTAATATGAAAGCGGGTATTTCAAAGTTCAGTTATATCGCATACTGCAAGATTTGCAGACAATTTTAAATTTGGACATCTATGTTTCCGCAGTTATCTCTTACTTTAAAAACTTTGATGTAAAGCGATTTTCTGAATCTCGATTGATAATATTTTCGTATTGTATTTATAACGAGAGCATCAAGTGATTTGGTGCTCTTGTTCGCCCTCCAGTGATAATTGGTCGTCGTCAGGGGGCATCGCTCGTAAAGGAACTTAAGGCTAAAAGCAAAGATGAATAGAGCGTAATCGCTTGTTTCAGTGTCGATCAATTTATCTTCCAATAATTGCAATCCAATAAAACAAAGAATTCTGATAGGTTTAAATCGCATCACGTGGGGAAAGCCATTGCACTTTATTTCTGTATAAAATGCAATAGGTTTTTCGGGAAACCCCCGACCTTCGATCTGCAAGTCCTGTGTTGTAGGAACTCGAATTAACCTAGTTCCCGATCATCAACGCAACATTGCCATTTGATATTCTATAAATTAAGATATTTTCGAAAGAATTTACGATCACAAGCACACAGTTCTGATTCTGAGCCGACGTAAATAAACCTAGAAAACTGAGAGTCGACGAAGATCATCAAGCAACCCTCTCAACCAAGACCGGCCACGCCGTTTTCGTTTAAAAATACAGACTAACTTTATTGAAACAAGTTTTTTGTCATAAGTACCTCTACGAATTTTAAAGTTGTCGTTTATCTGTGTATCATTTGTTTTACTTTATGACAGTTCACTTCGATAGCGAAGTGAAAAATACACGATCTAAAAAAAGATTTTGTAATTATACGCGCAGAAATGAGACTTGAAGCTTTAATGTTTAGCAGAGTATTTTAATAGTTTCTTCGATCAAGAGGATTGCAATTATAAGGGACGAGTGTCTTTTTCACTGCGTTTATTGGGGTATAAAGTGCAATTGCCTTAGCACATGGCTTAAACATAACGCCCTACGGGCGTTTTTTGCCATGTGCTAGGGCAATTGCACTTTATATCCCAATAAACGCAGTGAAAAAGACACTCATCCCTGTATTAAAAGAATAACAAATCACTATGTAAGCATTACTTTTGAATTTCTTGAAATGAAAGATTTGTCGATTTTATACGAAAAACAACAACAAAAAAACTATATTTGTAATGCGAAAATGAGAAATAGAGGATATTGAATGAGTGGTCATGGAATCTTTAATTTATTAAACAAGTCATCCATAAACAGATTGAAACGAGGCTGTGCCGAGTTTTTATCTGTTTTAGATGACGAGTTTAATAAATTCTGTTTTTTATGAGCACAAATTTTATATTCTTTTTACTAAATGACCCGATTTTTTGCGAAAAAGCGTAAAAAATCTTGAAATTCAGCATTTCAATTTTCCGCAAAATTTATAACGCCGTTTAAAACTGACATCACAATGTACAAATAACGTCATTTTCGAGGTTACAAAATAGCGTTGCTATTCGTCCTTAGCTCATTTGCATAGATATTCCACTAGTTTAATAACGCCCGTGTAATTTCAAAAATTTTCAACGGGGTTATTTCACTCCCGTAACGAAAGTCATATTATAACAAACGTTATTTTGTAAGGACAAATTCTCTGAAAGCGTATCATTTTATCCGTGAAAACTACGAAAATATGCCAAAAGCAATGCCCTGTTTAAGTCTGGTTAAAATTTCAATTGTGAATTTGTTTAAAGTTTCAAATGAATGCCAAAAATACCAAGGATAGATTTGTCACAAAATGTCATTTTTTTTTTCACAACGACAACGCCATCGGAAAGGAGGCTACTATGGTTATACCTCGGATTTCCATCGAAAACAGACGAGTTTATAGTACGTACAGCTCAAATAGTTTAAACCTTCGATTCAGGGAGACAAAACCCACGTTGGCAATTGACGGATCGCCGATGTCAATCAGAATTTTCGATCAGCCAATCGAACTCTGTAATCTTACTTTATTTATTTATTCAATGTTGACCTCTGACATAATTTTAAGTATGTGATCCATCAAGCGGTACGGGGCCATCTTGGGTCGTAAAATGTCGACCCCAGTCAGATTGTGCGACCTGACAAGAGTCGAAATCTTTCTAACTTGGCTAAAATTCTGAATATACCCTCCTATTGACGATTTTTTAATGTGACCCATCCAGTGCACTCGGGAACCCTAGGCGATTCTACGTAATAGACCTCAGGAATAATAAGGGCGAAGCCATGAAAGCGCGTCATATCGCACGTGGGTATATATGACGTCACACACATAACTGAGGATGACGTTGCGAAAAATTGAAAAAACGTAAGGTTAAAATTGGGCATATTATAATTTGAAAACAAAACGCAGTGTTTTACTGCGTTTTGCTTTCAAATTGAACCATGCCAAAATGATCTCCACAGACAATAGGTCTTCGGGTTAGATTTTCATAAAATTCGATTTTATGAAGTTGTTGAAACATTTTTCGTCGAATTCGACGTCCGACCAAAACCATCGTTACTATGCTTATTTGACGCCAATCTTCGTGCAATTACGTATTCTATAATATTTGAAATAAATGTTTATTGTAAAATATAGGCTTTAGAAGTATTAAACCTGAATGTAATTTTTAGAAAACAAGAGGACCATGGTGGTCCTAGATCGCTCACCTGAGTCTTTTTGACCCCTGGGACGACACATCAATTAAATTGGCAGATGTCATAATGAAGATAATATAAAACCAAGTTTCATGAAGTTTGGACCAAAAAATGGCTGGCCTCTAGAGCGTATCATGAGAATAATCATTAATACCCCTTTTCCCATGACATGACATGAATCCATCCCATTTTCAATGGGTTTCATCCTTGTGACATGATCAACATTCTGACCAAGTTTCATGAACATTGGGCCATATTTGTGGCCTCTAGAATGTAAAAAAGAAAATTATCATTGGGCCATAATTGTGGCCTCTAGAATGTAAACAAGAAAATTATCATTAAGGCCCCTTTTCCCTTGGTATGGCATGGATCCTTCCCATTTTCGATAGGGTTCATCCTTGTGACCTGGCCAACATCCTAACCAAGTTTCATGAATATTGGGTCATATTTGTGGCCTCTAGAGCGTAAACAAGAAAATTATCAGTAAGGCCCTTTTCCCTCGATATGGCATAGTCCTTCCCATTTTTTGATAGGATTAATCCTTGTGACCTTGCCAATTTCCTGACCAAGTTTCATGAGGATTGGGCTACATTTGTGGCCTCTAGAGCGTAAACAAGAAATTTGTCAATAAGGCCCCTTTTACCGTGATTTTGCATGAATTCTCCCTTTTTTCAATAGGATTCATCCTTATGACCTGGCCAATATTCTGACAAAGTTTCATGAAAATAGGACCATATTTGTTGCCTCTAAAGCGTAAACAAGAAAATTGTCAATAAGGCCCTTTTACCATGATGTGGCATGGATCCTTCCCATTTTCGATAGGGTTCATCCTTGTGACCTTACAAACATTCTCACCAAGTTTTATGAAGATTAGGCCATATTTGTGGCCTCTAGAGCGTAAACAAGTTTATTGTCAATAAGGCCCCTTTCCCTTGATTTTGCATGGATCCTTCCCATTTTTTCAATAGGGTTCATCATTTGTGACCAGGGCAGCAATTTGACCTAGTTTCATGAAGAATGGGCCATATTTGTGGCCTCTAGAGTGTAAACAAGAAAATTGTCAATAAGGATCCCTTTCCCTTGATTTTGCATGGATCCTTCCCATTTTCAATAGGGTTCATCCTTGTGACCTGACCAACATTCTGACAAAGTTTCATGAAGATTGGATCATGTTTGATGCCTCTAGAGTGTAAACACTTAAATTGTTGACGCCGGACGACGAACGACAGACATTCAATGATCACAAAAGCTTATCTTGAGCACGATGTGCTCAGGTGAGCTAAAAACTCACCTAATGTTTCATCTGTTTAAAAAGACAGGTTTTGTGAACATTTGACGCGACGTTGAAATATCCTTTGATTGGCGATATCTTCGCGGTATCGAATTTTACAAAATCTTACCCGATGACACATGTTTTTTTTTATTTCAAAAATCTTCAGCGGAATGGTTTTGCAGCAACATGTCTAAATTCCATCATAGGTCACCGGACAAATTTCCGAGAAAAAAGTCTTTTTTTTTTTAGCAGTACTCGGAAACAGAAGGCAATCACATTTAATAGCAACACCTTATTGTATTCCTTACACTTATATCTCAATCAAAACAAAACCACCGCCGTCTTTTTACGGAGCAAACGGCGTTTTCGGGATAAAAAGCGGTTAATCATTTTCGAAAAGATGGACAATTTCCGAATTTGGTCCCTAAAAAGGGGGTCAGTCCCTTGATTACGTCAACTCTGAGTTATGAAATCCCCTTTTATGGCCGTAATATGAAAGCGGGTATTTCAAAGTTCAGTTATATCGCATACTGCAAGATTTGCAGACAATTTTAAATTTGGACATCTATGTTTCCGCAGTTATCTCTTACTTTAAAAACTTTGATGTAAAGCGATTTTCTGAATCTCGATTGATAATATTTTCGTATTGTATTTATAACGAGAGCATCAAGTGATTTGGTGCTCTTGTTCGCCCTCCAGTGATAATTGGTCGTCGTCAGGGGGCATCGCTCGTAAAGGAACTTAAGGCTAAAAGCAAAGATGAATAGAGCGTAATCGCTTGTTTCAGTGTCGATCAATTTATCTTCCAATAATTGCAATCCAATAAAACAAAGAATTCTGATAGGTTTAAATCGCATCACGTGGGGAAAGCCATTGCACTTTATTTCTGTATAAAATGCAATAGGTTTTTCGGGAAACCCCCGACCTTCGATCTGCAAGTCCTGTGTTGTAGGAACTCGAATTAACCTAGTTCCCGATCATCAACGCAACATTGCCATTTGATATTCTATAAATTAAGATATTTTCGAAAGAATTTACGATCACAAGCACACAGTTCTGATTCTGAGCCGACGTAAATAAACCTAGAAAACTGAGAGTCGACGAAGATCATCAAGCAACCCTCTCAACCAAGACCGGCCACGCCGTTTTCGTTTAAAAATACAGACTAACTTTATTGAAACAAGTTTTTTGTCATAAGTACCTCTACGAATTTTAAAGTTGTCGTTTATCTGTGTATCATTTGTTTTACTTTATGACAGTTCACTTCGATAGCGAAGTGAAAAATACACGATCTAAAAAAAGATTTTGTAATTATACGCGCAGAAATGAGACTTGAAGCTTTAATGTTTAGCAGAGTATTTTAATAGTTTCTTCGATCAAGAGGATTGCAATTATAAGGGACGAGTGTCTTTTTCACTGCGTTTATTGGGGTATAAAGTGCAATTGCCTTAGCACATGGCTTAAACATAACGCCCTACGGGCGTTTTTTGCCATGTGCTAGGGCAATTGCACTTTATATCCCAATAAACGCAGTGAAAAAGACACTCATCCCTGTATTAAAAGAATAACAAATCACTATGTAAGCATTACTTTTGAATTTCTTGAAATGAAAGATTTGTCGATTTTATACGAAAAACAACAACAAAAAAACTATATTTGTAATGCGAAAATGAGAAATAGAGGATATTGAATGAGTGGTCATGGAATCTTTAATTTATTAAACAAGTCATCCATAAACAGATTGAAACGAGGCTGTGCCGAGTTTTTATCTGTTTTAGATGACGAGTTTAATAAATTCTGTTTTTTATGAGCACAAATTTTATATTCTTTTTACTAAATGACCCGATTTTTTGCGAAAAAGCGTAAAAAATCTTGAAATTCAGCATTTCAATTTTCCGCAAAATTTATAACGCCGTTTAAAACTGACATCACAATGTACAAATAACGTCATTTTCGAGGTTACAAAATAGCGTTGCTATTCGTCCTTAGCTCATTTGCATAGATATTCCACTAGTTTAATAACGCCCGTGTAATTTCAAAAATTTTCAACGGGGTTATTTCACTCCCGTAACAAAAGTCATATTATAACAAACGTTATTTTGTAAGGACAAATTCTCTGAAAGCGTATCATTTTATCCGTGAAAACTACGAAAATATGCCAAAAGCAATGCCCTGTCTAAGTCTGGTTAAAATTTCAATTGTGAATTTGTTTAAAGTTTCAAATGAATGCCAAAAATACCAAGGATAGATTTGTCACAAAATGTCATTTTTTTTTCACAACGACAACGCCATCGGAAAGGAGGCTACTATGGTTATACCTCGGATTTCCATCGAAAACAGACGAGTTTATAGTACGTACAGCTCAAATAGTTTAAACCTTCGATTCAGGGAGACAAAACCCAGGTTGGCAATTGACGGATCGCCGATGTCAATCAGAATTTTCGATCAGCCAATCGAACTCTGTAATCTTACTTTATTTATTTATTCAATGTTGACCTCTGACATAATTTAAATATGTGATCCATCAAGCGGTACGGGGCCATCTTGGGTCGTAAAATGTCGACCCCAGTCAGATTGTGCGACCTGACAAGAGTCGAAATCTTTCTAACTTGGCTAAAATTCTGAATATACCCTCCTATTGACGATTTTTTAATGTGACCCATCCAGTGCACTCGGGAACCCTAGGCGATTCTACGTAATAGACCTCAGGAATAATAAGGGCGAAGCCATGAAAGCGCGTCATATCGCACGTGGGTTTATATGACGTCACACACATAACTGAGGATGACGTTGCGAAAAATTGAAAAAACGTAAGGTTAAAATTGGGCATATTATAATTTGAAAACAAAACGCAGTGTTTTACTGCGTTTTGCTTTCAAATTGAACCATGCCAAAATGATCTCCACAGACAATCGGAAAACATTCCGGCAAAATATAGTATTCTTCAAGCGTATTAACCGAAGTACCACCAGGAGCCGAATTACCGAAAAAATGACCCAAAATTACTACACTTACGTCCGAGGTACTTTCCAGTTTACGGAATGCCATCCAGTGCCCTGTTAGTGTACTAGACAGTATACCGTGTACTAGACAGTATACCAGCTAGGCTTTATAATATGACCTACGTCGCTGGAGTAATAACTCTGTTGAATATTTTTGATATTACACGGGTGTTATTACACTTGTGGAATTACTATGCAATTGAGCTCAGAGCAAACAGCATCGCTGTTTTGTAACCGCAAAAATGACGTCATAATGTAATATTGTGACATCAGTTTTAATCGGTGTTTTGAGTATTGCGGAAAATTGAAATGTTGCATTTCAATAATTTCGTAGATTTTTCTCAAATATTCGGGTCATATTATTTTAAGTACAGGTAAGTGGCTAAGGTAAACTGAATGCCTACAATCTCGAATTTCATTGTATTTAATATAAGGTTGAACGACATTGACATCAGAGGGTATGGAAATAGCTTCTAAGAGACTTTTGTCCTGGGCATACTAACAAAAGAAATCCATATAAAGTATGCAACTGATTTGAAGAAAATTTATTGTGTATATGACAGTGAAAGTATTTAATGCCATTTAATTTAATTAATGTAAAAATGATTTTTAAATGAAAATGAAGAACATAAATGTTAAGTATATTATATGACAAATAAGACAAATGCCCTACAATCACTACCAAATTAACTTAAACACTTGTTTTGACCCAAGATATTATGCCAACTGTAGTAAAATTGTCAAAATCTCAAGAAAACCATCAAAAGCTCTTAAAGTCATTACCTTTGCTTAAATGATAGTAAATGTGATAGTAAAAACACATGCCAAGTTTAAAGCCAACATCTTCACGGCAAAAATACACAATTTTGATCAGTCTACAATGTTGCAATCTGGTAATGGGTTTTATAAAACAGTTTCAGAAATATCATCTGTCATGCAATAAAGAACCATCTGGGAATTCTAAAAAAACAAATGAATGAAAAATGTATTAGGCCCAGGATCTGCTTACCAGAGCTTGCAGTTCTAAAGTTCTTATATAGAAAGATAGAATGATCATTTAGGATTCTGAAAATCAGCCAAGTTTGAAAAGTTTGACCAATGTCAGCCTGTGCATTTTGCAGTCTGACTAAGGTTGATACTTTACGCACAACCCAGTTGGTCCTTTTTTGTGTGACAGGTCTTGAATATAATCAAACAATATCCTGCTAAATGAGCCTATGCATGACAATTCCAACAATTTCACGTGTGCAAAGCCAAAGCTTCTGGCCAGCCTGCGCAGCTGCACAGTCTGACCAGAGTCTTCACTATGCACTTTATAGATAGATAACATCTTAATCACTCCCAAGGTGGTCAGCATATATTCTTATTCCATTGTGTTGTTGTCTAATCAGCTGAAAGTTTGCGCCTCACATACTGTGAAATTGTTGGAAATGTCACGCATAGGCTCAAATTTAAATTCTATCTTAAACTAATTGCAAATTCTTTGGTCATTACAACCAGTTAGCCTCAAGTTTTGTCCATAATAATAGAGTATAAAGCTGAAATTTAAGACTTAATTCAGACTGTACATTGGGCCGGAGGTTATAAAACTTTGCTCAGGCTCAATTTTCTAAAATTTTAAATTGAAATAAATTTATTAAAATAAAAGATTATATTAATAAGTTGTTATTTATAACAACTTATTAATGTCATCTTTTTTTGTTAATACATTAGAACAAGTAATGAAACAGAATTACCGCTTTAATCTCAAATTAAAATTTGAGAAAATTTTGAATTGAGCCTAAGAAAGGTTTTATAATCTCGGGCCCTGATGTCTGCTAAAGCTTTGTGTACAACACAAGTATGCAGTGAGCAGCATGGTTTGAAGTTAGGAATCTGTGTTACTGAGACATGCAGACAGTATGAGCACATTCCGAACATCACTCTGCCATTTCCGTAAACTGCAACAGACCTTGGATGTATGTAAGGCAGATGGGTATGTAACAAAATCAAGCATTTTGTTAGGCGGAAACTGTGTAAGAAAAACTAGCACTGTAGATTTATATCTTTTTCAGTAAATAATGGCTGAAAAATCTTAATTTTTGAGAATGACAGTTTTCAGCCGTTATTCAAGAACCTAAAGTTATTTATATTAGAGCACAATGGTTTCACATCAGTGACTTAAACGAGTAGCCTTGGCAACGTCGAATGTTTTCACTCACAGTTTTGAGGCCTGACGCCATTTCAACCGAGGTCATCGAGGTTTTCCAAGGTTTTCCCGTAATTTTTAAAAATAGTCTGTCTATGTACAACTGAGGTTGATTGTGAGATTGGCTGAGTGGTGTTCGGAATGAGTATGAGCAAGGCTTTTGTCGCTCCATATAAAAGTTATGACACTAAAGATCACTAAATCTGTTTCATTTTTTCTTGTCCTCTTTACACAAAATCACGTATCTTTGGGCAACCATGAGTGGTGGAGAATATCCATCTGGATATGAGGTGTCCTCAAATAATACAGAATAATCATCTTGTGGCTGTAAAACAGAATATGTCGTAAAAATCAAATAGAACCCAATGCTCTAATGTAATCCCATCCCCACTTCAGACATTAAAATTGACCATTATTTGACTGATTTTTAGAAAACTTGAAGCCTCTAAAAGCACCCACCATACCCAATGAATGTCATGATTATTTCAACAGAGGGTCATTTTAATTTTTTCAGACCATATAATCAGTTTTTGCTTTAATTTAATGCTTAAATAAATGATTTGGTTTAAGTTTTTTTCTTGGTTTGCTGAGTGTACTATACCCTACATTATGTCAAATGACCCATGACATCACTCCTACACTTTGGTAAATTGGTTTCATTCATGAATCACCTTCAGTTTTTATCACAACTTTTCAGTCATAGAAAATGTTTAATTGTGGTGATTCTAACAGAACATCGGATTTGTATTAGAGCATTTACCCTTCATGTATATTACATTATTATTCTGTAAAAATTTACATGGCATACTTAACAATGTAATAAGTTATTTTGTTCATTTGTCAATGGAAGCAAAAACAACTATCTGTATCCCTTATCTTAGAGAAAATTGCAGAGTACTTTACTAATTATCCTTATAACTCTACTAACACTGATATTTTTTTGCATTTGAAGCAGAAATTGACATGCAGCACGTATTAAAAATATTGCTGAACAAGCATATAAAAAGTTAAAGCTTTAAATCCTTATTCCCCTTGATAAATTTCAAAATCAATTGCCAATTTTGGGGACATTAAAACAGTCTTGATCTATTTTCATACAATAATGAAGTAGAAAATAGACGGTGTAAGTTAAGATCAAACTGCTTGTCTGTGATCCTAGTCTATCGTCTCTGTCTAAAACAGGTAAAGACAGGAACAGCAGACGGGTAAACAATAATTACCTTTTTTGGAGGTTCATGTACAAGCGCTCTGTAAAAACAGGTAGTTTGTGGATATAGGGCTAAAACAAGCTGAAAAGATAATCAAAAGTGCATCATAATTGAAGGAAATGAATTTCAAATAAGTCATTAGTATACAAGAACATTCAGTTTAAATGTTTCAATAACACAACTGACATTGAAGGGTTCGTCTTTAACTTTAAATCAGGGTTTTGACCCTCAAAAATTTGAACATTCTTTGTTTTGACAACTAAAGTTTCTGTCAGGTGGGGTCATTTTGACCCCTTATATTTTCGGTATTGCATCTCAAAACTGCTGCAAAAAGTAAATTACTAGAACTAATTGTCCCCTTCATATCTCTATAAGAGATTCATATCAATATGAATCTCTTATAAAGATATGAAGGAGATGATTGAAGAAGTTCATCAGCAACATCTTAAAGATATTTTCCCATTATATCCACACGTTCACGATTTTAACCCCTTCAACAGCAGTCTTGACCCCTTGAATTCACACATAAGGGGTCAATTACTCCTGAATTTCTAAAAACTAGCACAAGCCCTGCATTGTCATGTAACTTTATTACTTCCTATAAGGAATCTAGTTAGGATTAAAAACCCATGTTTCAGGACTAGGCTAGTAGCATTGAGCAATCAGTAAAAGTACTAAATATATAATACATACTGTTTTAAATGAAAAAAATATCAAACGAGGTTGGGAGAATTGATAATTGATGAGGCTCTGCCAAGACAATTATTCATGCCCACAACCTAGTTAGATATTTTTTTATATTATACTCTAAGTATGTATTATATTTATCTTATAACCTCTATTTGCCTTGTTTTCGTTGATGTTTCTAACAGAAATGCAAGTTTCTTAAAATAACCGCATTATGTCATTGTTAAAAAAATATCCATGTGATATCATAAAGAATATCATATGGGATGTTAATACACTGATATTGGTATAGTTATAAGAAAATATTGTTTATTTTACACCAAATGCTTAGAAAACTTGTACTTGATCAATCAATATGGACATGGTCACAATATGACCCTTTTCCATGACAGAGTTAACTATGATGACAATGTATGCCCATGTTCACATTCACAGAACCATTGTGTGAAAGTGTCATAGAAATCCATCCATGATTGCAGGTGGAGAAGTCTAAACAAGAATTGATGTACAGGGATACAGATGGACAGATATTTGGATGGACAGATGGGAAGATTTTACCAATATACTATAACCTTCAGAAGCTATGAAATACAGTAAACCTTGTATCAAGCAACCACAAATGGGATCACCAAAAAGCAGTCGTTAAAGAAATGGTTCCTTAATACACTATTTGTTTACAAATAAGAAACTTGATTCTGATCAAATACGCATATCATTGCGAAATTCTCAAGAATCCTATGAAGTAACAAGAGGACCATGATGGTCCAATATCACTCACCTTCGTCTCTTTGACTTCTCCCTTAGCAAAATTATATACTTGAAAGATCATTAAATGATCATTAAATTTTTCAAAGAAAGACATTACTCTATTTCTATGATTGCTGCATAAATTTCTAGCCTTTTCTAAACAATTTTCATGTGACCTGCCCAACATTCTGACCAAGTTTCATAAAGATTGGGCCATATTTGTGGCCTCTAAAAAGAAAATAGTCATTAAGGCCCCTTTTCCCGTGATATGTCATGGTTCTTTCCCATTTTCAATAGGGTTCATCCTTGTGACCTAGCTGTTATTCTGACCATGTTTCATGAAAATTGAATTATATTTGTGGCTTCTAGAGCGTAAACAAGAAAATTGTCATTAAGGCCCTTTTCCCTTGATATGGCATGGATCATTGCCATTTTCAATAGGGTTCATCCTTGTGACCTGGCCAACATTCTGATCAAGTTTCATGAAGATTGGGCAATATTTGTGGTCTCTAGAGTGTAAACAAAAAATTGTCATTAAAGCCCCTTTTCCTGTAATTTGGCACAGATCCTTCCCATTTTCAAAAGGGATCATCCTTGTGGCTTGGCCAAATGTCTGACCAAATTTCATAAAGATTGGGCCATATTTGTGGCCTCTAGAGTGTAAACATGAAAATTGTCATTAAAGCCCCTTTTCCTGTAATTTGGCACAGATCCTTCCCATTTTCAAAAGGGATCATCCTTGTGGTTTGGCCAACCTTCTGACCAAATTTCAAAAAGATTGGGCCATATTTGTGGCATCTAGAGTGTAAACAAGAAAATTCTCATTAAGGCCCCTTTTCCCGTGATATGGCACAGATCCTTCCCTTTTTTAATAGGGCTCATCCTTGTGACCTGGCCTACATTCTGACTAAGTTTCATGAAGATTGGGCCATATTTGTGGCCTCTAGAGTGTAAACACTAAGATTGTTGACGCCGGACGACGCACGACGGACATTCAATGATCACAAAAGCTCACCTTGAGCACGATGTGCTCAGGTGAGCTAAAAACTCAAAAGAATCGTCTCATTGAGACAATTTTGGTGAGTTTTAACAACATAGGATTCATTTACAATATTTTTTATACGAGTGATATCTATTTCTTCAGATATTTCTATTTAAAGATGGGGATTTCCAAAATGGTCGTACAATAAAAATGGTCGCTTAATAGACGTGGTTGCTCGATCATGATTAACTGTACTTATCTATCTTTCTCACCTGATTGCACTAAATTTGATGGTTATTATTTACATAAGCTACGTGCAACTTACTGTTTCTCTGGGAAATAAAGCTTCAGGGTCTGTTTCTGGTGAAGCCTTCCATATGGGCAATGGCACAATTTTTCTTTTACTTAAAACATGTCGCCTGAAATAAGATATCAACTCTTGAAAATCATCTCATCAGCCATGCATCCAGGATGAGAAAAGGCTTGCAAACTTTTTCAAATGATACCCACCCTTTGCATGTGAGTGCAAGTGCAAAAGGGGTTATCATTTGGAAAATGTTTTGTTTAAGTTTTCCATCCCGAATGTAGTGTGTTTAAGTAAAGGAGAAAAATAAGTCCAAACTTATAAATCTCTAATGACCAGCTATAAACCAAATTTCAGCTTCAGAAATAACTAAACATTGCTTTATTAACTTGATCATGCCATATAGGCATAAATCATCCATACAAGGAATGCATGATGATAAAATATGTTAAAGTTTTATGGTATTTATCCTATGATTATGGACAGCCAAAAGACAGAAAATGATTGTTCTTAAATTCTTATAAACTGGAATCAAAGCCTGTTAATGCGAACTATTGAGGCTAAGTAAAAGGCAAACGCTGTAGATCCTGATTAATTGAATACCTTTACTAAATAAGTAATATAATGTACCAGTGATGCTTTGTAATGTCAAAGTTTTTAAATAATGTCTAAAACTACGACAATACAACAAAGAGGCTTTCTTCAAAAACAGCCAAACTAACAAAAATACAATTTTGTATTTCTGTGAAATAATATTCATAACTCACTCTTTGCCCTCCTCTGCGTCAATGTCATCAACCTCATATTTATTTGTACTCGTATTAAATACCACAACCTCGGCTAGAATCCAATTCTCCTCACCGTCGGATGACTTTACTCTAGCCGCAACTTTATCACCGGGTTTTGCAATGTAATTATTGTCTGCAGGTACAGCACCACACAACGGGGGAGGTCTGAAAATATAAAATTTATTTTATCAGTTCTACAAATACACAATTTACCTTTTCAGGTCTAAAAAAATACTATTTATCTTGTCATGCTGTACCTGGAGTAACCATGCTTTGGAAGAAAGTATAGACAAAGATCAACAAGAGCCATGTCGGACATGGCCATCCCCCGCCGAAAAAGCTTGATAGTAAAACTGAAGCCTAAAATATAAATTATTCTTTTGAACTTTATAAATTAACCCCCTAAAAAATCAAAGTGTCAAAAATAACAAAGGGCAATAACTCCAAAATTATTCAAGCAACAGTTGTAGCTATTATGCATTGAACTTCTCCTCCGTGAGTTCTATTCACCCATAAAGTTTCAAGTTGATAGCTATTATACTTTAGGAGATTTGCTCCGGACAAAATCTAAGTATCAAAAGTAACAAAGGGCAATAACTCCAAAATTTTTCAAGCAAGAGTTGTAGGTATTATGCATTGAACTTCTCCTCCGTGAGTTCTATTCACCCATAAAGTTTCAAGTTGATAGCTGGTATACTTTAGGAGATATGCTCCGGACAAAATCTAAGTATCAAAAGTAACAAAGGGCAATAACTCCAAAATTATTCAAGCAAGAGTTGTAGGTATTATGCATTGAACTTCTCCTCCGTGAGTTCCATTCACCCATAAAGTTTCAAGTTGATAGCCGTTAATTTTTAGAAGATTTGCTCCAGACAAAAATGTAAGTATCAAAAGTAACAAAGGGCAATAACTCCAAAATTATACAAGCAAGAGTTAAAGTTCCTGTGCAATGCACTTCTCCTCCATGAGACCTATCCACCCATAAAATTTCAAGTTGATAGCTATTATTCTTTAGGAGATATGCTCCGGACAAAATCTAAGTATTAAAAATAAAAAAGGGCAATAACTCCAAAATTATGCAAGCAATAGTTGTAGTTCTTGTGCACTGCACTTCTCCTCCATGATATCTATCCACCCATTAAATTTCAAGTTGATAGCTATTATACTTTAGGAGATATGCTCCGGACAAAATCTAAGTATTAAAAATAACAAAGGGCAATAACTCCAAAATTATGCAAGCAAGAATTGTAGTTCTTGTGCACTGCACTTCTCCTCCATGAGACCTATCCACCCATGAAGTTTCAAGTTGATAGCTATTATACTTTAGGAGATATGCTCCCGACAAAACCTAAGTCTTAAAAATAACAAAGGGCAATAACTCCAAAATTATGCAAGCAAGAGTTGTAGTTCTTGTGCACTGCACTTCCCCTCCATGATACCTATCCACCCATAAAATTTCAAGTTGATAGCTATTATACTTTAGGAGATATGCTCCGGACAAGATCTAAGTATTAAAAATAACAAAGGGCAATAACTCCAAAATTATGCAAGCAAGAGTTGTAGTTCTTGTGCACTGCACTTCTCCTCCATGAGATCTATCCACCCATAAAGTTTCAAGTTGATAGCTATTATACTTTAGGAGATATGCTCCGGACAAGTTTAGTGACGGAACCTCTGAATGACGGAATGACAGAATGACGGAATGACGGACGGAGGGTATTACTATATCCCCTCGCCGAAAACGGCGGGGGATAATTAGAAAGTATAGACATATGTGCAATTTGATCTCAGTCTTTATCACCAGATTTTCTAATCTAAACCAGTAAATTAGGGATCTGTAAACATATACAAATACAAGACCTGTAAGGGTAAAAAGGACCATCTGGGTTCATGTACTATGTAAGGTGTTGCCCAAGAGAGAGTAGGATGACTTGGGTTAAAAGGTATCACACCGGGCTGATTTTCTAAATCTAAAATGGTCTCTTTATTCAGTGACGGAATTTTTGAAATGCAACCTCTCCTTGATTTTCACTGCCCCCTGTCATAGCGCAGTTTATCCTATGGTTATGGACAGCCAAAAGACAGAAAAAGATTGTTCTTAAATTCTTATAAACTGGAATTGAAGCCTGTTAATGTAAACTATTGAGGCTAAGTAAAAGGCAAACACAGCACATCAGACTGTCATTCTAGAGGTCCCGAGTTCGATCCCCAAAAGCGGCACTCATCCTTTCTGACTATTTGTCAATTTATCAAGCAGTATTTTGAATCAAACAATCTCTTGCATTCTAACCAATCAGGATTTAGAACTAACCATTCATGCAAAACTGCTCTTACAGCTATAATTGATAACTGGATTTCTGCCATAAATGATAATAAGCTTGTGGGTACAATATTTTTTGACCTTACCAAGGCCTTTGACTTAGTAAATCATGAAAATCTTCTATATTCTCGTCCTATTTTGCATAAATTTTGGCAACCCATTCACATTATATAAGCAAGTATCCCCAAAATGTATCAATTTACTTTTAACAATTAAGAAATTTTTGACAACACATGTATTACCAAATGTTTCATTTCCCAGTGATGAGTTTAAGTTTCATATATTTCATACACAATGGTAGAGAATGATAACATGCTTGACAATCATTGTTATTATCTATCTCTTATTATATATACTCAGCGTCACTAGACACTTAACACCTTTAATAACTCCCATGTTTCTTTAAATACATTATTGGGCAAAAACACTTGTGATGTTTATGAAAGAAATTTATCAGCACAATAGGAACATTATAGGCACTCATTCAGACTTACATGTTTATCATACTTAGTATATGGCATAGGATAAAATTATTTAAAAAATTCAAAGGTGTTTTGGGGTTTTACCATTCTAGTGATGCTAAGTATAAATGTGTACTAATCATTTTGAACTGTTTAATAATTTATTGACCTACACATCCTGTGATCAGTCAACAGTATGAACTGTTTCATCGATGCTCCCTATGCACCATACTGTTATCTGATGTCATTTAATTGCATGTGTTATAAAAATGCAAAGCAACACAGTTTGAGGTATTTTATCAGAATATCATACTTTCTTCTATGTGATTTTTTGTGACATATGTATAATAATAAAAAACAAGAGGGCCGTTGGCCCTGGGTCGCTCACCTGAGAAAAAAGCTTCATTACCTAGGTATGTCCATGCAACCACAGAAAAAAGAGATTTTCACTTATTCAATCAGAATTAGAAGAAGTTTAAAGATTTCAAAAATGATCCAAAGTACTACCCCCTCCCCAAGACACTCAGCACCTGGTGACCCAACAGTTCTGATTTTAGCTATTTTTATTAATGTCCATATATTGATCACCCATAACAATTTTCAAGTCTGTAGGGTTCCTGATCCAGAAGAAGAATAAGGTTAAAGATTTCAAAATTGATCCAAAGTACTACCCCCTCCCCCCTAATGCTCCGCACCTGGTGAATCTACAGTCATGATTTAAGCAATTTATATAAAGGTCCATATGCTGATCATCAATGCCAATATTGAAGTCTATAGGGCTCCTGGTTCATTAGAAGATGAAGGTTAAAGTTACAAAATTTTCACAAAAGTACTACCCCCCCCCTGGTGCTCCGCACCTGGTGGCATTACAGTCATGATTTTAGCTATTTTTATCAAGGTCTATGAGCTTATCCTCCATGCCAATTTTCAAGTCTGTAGGGCTTGTGGTTCAGAAGAAGAAGAAGGTTAAAGATTACAAAATTTTCACAAAAGTACTACCCTCTCCCCCCTGATGCTCCGCACCTGGTGAATCTACAGACATGATTTTAGCTATTTATATAAAGGTTCATATGCTGATCATCCATGCCAATATTCAAATCTGTCAGGCTCCTGGTTCAGAAGAAGATGAAGGTAAAAGATAACAAAATTTTAACAAAAGTACTCCCCCCTCCCCCCTGGTGCTCCGCACCTGACAGCCCAACAGATATTATTTTAGCTATTTTTATTAAGGTCTATGAGCTGATCCTCCATGCCAAGTTTCAAGTCTGTAGGGCTTGTGGTTCAGAAGAAGAAGAAGGTTAAAGATTACAAAATTTTCACAAAAGTACTACCCTCTCCCCCCCTGATGCTCCGCACCTGGTGAATCTACAGACATGATTTTAGCTATTTATATAAAGGTCCATATGCTGATCATCCATGCCAATTTTCAAGTCTGTAGGGCTCCTGGTTCCGAAGAAGAAGAAACTTAAACATTACAAAATTTACCCAAAGTACTACCCCCTCTCCCCTGTTGCTCCGCACCTGGCAGCCCAACAGATATTATTTTAGTTATTTTCATTAAGGTCTATGAGCTGATCCTCCATGCCAAGTTTCAAGTCTGTAGGGCTTGTGGTTCAGAAGAAGAAGAAGGTTAAAGATTGCAAAATTTTCACAAAAGTACTACCCTCTCCCCCCTAATGCTCCGCACCTGGTGAATCTACAGACATGATTTAAGCTATTTATGTAAACGTTCATATGCTGATCATCCATGCCAATATTCAAATCTGTCAGGCTTCTGGTTCAGAAGAAGATGAAGGTAAAAGATAACAAAATTTTAACAAAAGTACTCCCCCCTCCCCCCTGGTGCTCCGCACCTGGCAGCCCAACAGATATTATTTTAGCTATTTTTATTAAGATCTATAAGCTGATCCTCCATGCCAAGTTTCAAGTCTGTAGGGCTTGTGGTTCAGAAGAAGAAGAAGGTTAAAGATTACAAAATTTTCACAAAAGTACTACCCTCTCCCCCCTGATGCTCCGCACCTGGTGAATCTACAGACATGATTTTAGCTATTTATATAAAGGTCCATATGCTGATCATCCATGCCAATTTTCAAGTCTGTAGGGCTCCTGGTTCCGAAGAAGAAGAAACTTAAAGATTACAAAATTTACCCAAAGTACTACCCCCTCCCCCCCTGTTGCTCCGCACCTGGCAGCCCAACAGATATTATTTTAGCTATTTTTATTAAGGTCTATGAGCTGATCCTCCATGCCAAGTTTCAAGTCTGTTGGGCTTGTGGTTCAGAAGAAGAAGAAGGTTAAAGATTACAAGATTTTCACAAAAGTACTACCCTCTCCCCCCTGATGCTCCGCACCTGGTGAACCTACAGTCATGATTTTAGCTATTTATATTAAGGTCCATATGCTGATCATCCATGCCAATTTTCAAGTCTGTAGGGCTCCTGGTTCCGAAGAAGAAGAAACTTAAAGATTACAAAATTTACCCAAAGTACTACCCCCTCCCCCCTGGTGCTCCGCACCTGGTGGCCCAAAAGTTATAATTTTAGCTATTTTTATTCAGGTCTATGAACTGATCATCCATGCCAAGTTTTAAGTCTGTAGGACTACTGGTTGAGAAGGAGAAGAATTTTTAAGATTTTCTTAAAATTTCACCTTTTGTTGCCATAGCAACCAGAGTTTTTCATGGATTTCAATTCTTTTAGCTATTTTTGAAGGGGACCACCCAAGCAACATTTCTGTAAAATTTGGAGTTAATTGGCCCAGTAGTTTAGGAGGAGATGTCGTTTAAAGAAATTGTTGACGGACGCCGGACGACGGACGACGACCGACGACCGACGGACGGACGCCGGACGAAAGGTGATCACAATAGCTCACATGAGCACTTCGTGCTCAGGTGAGCTAAAAAATTAACAAATATTTGTTTAGGTTATAACATATGTTATGGTGTTTCCTGTAACAGTGAAAAACTATTCTACCCATTGTTTGGGATGATATTCTGAACTGTTGCCCTATGCCTTAGGCATCTAGAACTGTTCAGAATGTCAAACCTCTAACCTGGGACAATAGTTTTCACTGCTAAACAAAGACCCATGAAACAATTTATAAGCATTGAATAAAAGTATTCTGCTGAAAGATTGTAAAAAGGGGCCTTTATGAGCACACTTACAATAAATTAGTCTAATTACATTGCATTGACAAAATTTAATCAAAAGTACATGGAATAAATTTTATTACATGGGTTGATTTAAATTCAAACCTGTTTGAAATACCATTTTGTGTGTTTGAAATACCATTTTGAGTGAATATATAGGGTCTACTGCCAATCAAAACTATGTATCATATTTGACTGTGGCATGCACATGTCTTTCTCATCAGGAAGATGGTTTCTTATCACTTTTAAAATAACAGACTCTATGAATGTGTAATGGAAGTTGTCTCACCATAGGAATAAAACGACGACCAAGGTTTGTCAGCCTATTGTAATATTGAATTAGTTAACCAAAATAGCTATTTTGCAAAAAAACTGTTTTATCATGCAATGAAGCCTGTATTGACCTGATATCACCTGCGTGATAACATTAATCTATATTAGGCAGTGTACTTTTAAAAACAAGAGGACCATGATGGTCCTAAATCGCTCACCTGAGTCTCTTTGACCCTTGGGACATCAATTAATTAAATAGGCAGTGTCTAAAAGAAGATAATTTCTACATAAGATCAATACCATGGAATGTTTTTAGCCAAGAGCAAGACAGATATGCCTTTTCACTCTTTGATTCTGTGTAAAAAAGAATGCATCAGGGTGGAGCCCTATGTGACCCCAGGGTCTTGATATGAATAAACTTGGTAGAAGTCCATTAGATGATACTACAAACTAAATATGAAAGCTGTCTGCCTTCTGGTTTCAGAGAAGAAAATTTTTGAAGGTTTTCCTATTTTTGACCATCATGCTTAGATGAGCTAAAAGGGATGCGCCAGGGTGGAGCCCAAACATGATCCCAGAGTCTTGATATGATCAAAATTAGTAGGGGCCACTAGATGACGCTACATACCAAATATGATTTCGGAAAAGAAGCTTTTTAAAGATTTTCCCTCTTTGATTCTTTTTTACCCTTCGTGCTCAAAAGAGCTAAAGGGGATGTGCCTGGGCAAAGCCCAAACATGCCCCTAGGGTCTTAATATGAACATCTTGGTAGAGGCCCACTAGGTGATGCTACATACCAAATATGAAACCTGTTTGCCTTCTGGTATCAGAGAAGAAGATTTTATAAGATTTTCGCTCTTTGATTCTTCTTAAAAAGGGTTGCACCAGGGTAGAGCCTAAATATGACCCAGGGTCTTGATATGAACAACTTGGTAGATGTCCACTAGATGATATTACATACCAAATATGAAAGCTGTCAGCCTTCTGGTTTCAGAGAAGAAGATTTTTTAAATTTTTCCTATTTTTCACCTTTTCTTTCAGGGTAAAGGGTAAGTTAAGGGAAGATTTCATTCACTTTGGTAGAGCTTGACCTGAGGAACATCCCTGCCAAGTTTCATCAAGATTGGCACACTGGTTGAGGAGGAGAAGATGTTTTAAGAAATTGTGGACGACACACGTCGGACGCCGGATATTGTATGATCATAGCTCACCTTGAGCACTTTGTGCTCAGGTGAGCTGACAAAATGCATATTCATGAGCTGAACCAGAATTTCTCTTATTTTTAAAGTTTTATAAAATTCAAGCACTGGAAAAATGATTGCATGGTAATAGAATGATATGTCAGTGATTTAAAAATGTCAATGTTATCTGGTCTCAGCTTTGAGAATTTACCTTGACTTGGCAAAGCCTTGTCATGATAAATTCTCCCAACCTTGACCAGGTAATATTTATATCTTCAGACACTTTATTGTTATTCACTGTCTGTTGTAAACCTACCTCTCCCCAGGTTTACTGACCCATAATGGTAATGTAACTGCATTCTGTTGTAACATGGACATTAGAACACCTCTCCTCATGATGGGCTTGGGTCTGTCATCTGTTGCGAAAATATAAAAAAACAAGATGTGTTTGTGAAACACGAATGCCCCCGTAACAGCATTTTTTTTCAAAGATTGACCTTGACAGATGACCTTGACCTTGTCACATGACCTTGACTTTGGTACCAGCGGATGCAGATCATTGAGATCTATCATCATGCCAAATATTAGCCTTGTATCTTGAATAGGCTTGAAGATATTGGCAATGTTAAGTTTTTGGTTAACTTTTGCAGACAGACAGACGGACAGACAGACAACGGTTAAACAATATGCCCCCAATCTTTTGATAAGGGGGCGTAAAAAATAAAATATGTTTGCAATACAGGAAACAAAAGGTAATTATTAAGGCAGGGTTGTGGAATTTCCATGCCCAACTTGTCTGACAAAGGATTTATCTCTTGCAGGAAAGTACATTTTTCTAGGCCACTTTTCCATGGAAAAGTAAATATCAGAGCAAAACTTGTAACAGTACTAAAACAAGAGCACCGCCTACCGGTGCCTACGCTCGGCTGTTGAGTGCTGGATGGTGGGAAAAAATCTAAGTCAAAAAAGGGGCATAATTTGCCCAAAATGCATCTAGAGTTATCCCCCTTGATAGTATAGGTTGCCCTTTTTATGGTGAACATGTGTGCCAAGTTTCAAATAAAAGCCTTCAGTAGAACCAGAGATATAACAAAATGTCAAAGTTTTCGCACCACGTTGACGACAATGACGGCGACAACGACACGGAGGTTATAGCAATACCTCAGGTTTTCTCCAAAAACAGCTGAGCTAAAAATATAGGAGAAAAGACATCTTATTGTTTTTTATCAATGGGGAAAAAACATGGTCTTTAATGATGAAAATGCTGGGTTACAGCATTTTCTTCATTCAGATCAATGTTTTCTCCATATCTATCAATTCATTTTTTCCGGCAAGTTCATTTTGATCCTGGCCAAGAGGGAAATCTACATTTACTTGTCAATGATTAAGGTATATACAAGAACACGTAATAGCTTTCCAAAAATCTCTGAAAATACGTATACAGTACAACTATACCAAGGTGTTGATGAATGCCTCATTAGCCAATAATTTTAAATACATGTAGTCTACATAATTTTTGCCTGGTTCTCCTGACTTTGTAAGGCCTTTAAAGCTCCCTTTGCTAAACTCAAAAATTTCAAAAAGTTTTGAAATATCATTTTACTATCTAAATGAACACTTACTTCTTTATACAGTAGAATGTCTTACCTAATCTCCTGTTTTCTCTAATAGCTTTAATCTCAGATATTTTGTCTAGTGCTTTTCTAAGGAGTCTGAAAAGAAAACACCAAAGCAATTATTATACACAAAGAAATTACAGGAAACATTTTGAATTTACTCAGATTTTACCTTTCTCTCTTTTGTTTTGGTTTAAATAATGTATAAAAAGCAAAATTTGCTTAAAACAATGTATTTCTTCATTTTTTTCATATTGTTATCTTACCCCGTTCATTGCTGGTCTTAAAAAAAAATCCTTGACTTCTGGGCCCTAGGTTATAAAACCTTTCTCAGGCTCAATTCAAAATTTTCTCAAACTTCAATTTGAGATTAAAGCCGAAATTCTATTTTATTACTCAAGTTGGTGTATTAATATAAAAGATGATATTAATAAGTTGTCATAAATAACAACTTATTAATATTATCTTTTATTTTCATACATTTATTTTCAAATCAAAATTTGAGAAAATTGCGCCTGAGCCTGAGAAAATTTCTATAACCTCAGGCCCTGATGGCTGTTTGCTACAAACAGGTAGCTATGAGAGAACCTCAGTTATTGCACTGCAAGTCTATTATAACGCTGTGGGTGAGGTCCAAGAAATAAAACAACAGAGGAATTGGAGCTGTTTTGCTATTACACTGTTACCCACCATTGCTATCCCCTCCCCCACCCCCCTAAAAAAAGGCAAAGAAAAAAACACGAGGGCAAGAAAGGCTCTAAACCCCTAACCTGAATTTTATAGGTCCAGTGGATCTCGTCCACAAAATTTCCATGCAAAGTTTCATTCGCAATTGCCTTATAGTTGAAGAGATGTTATTCAAAGATTTACAGTAATTAAAGACTCTACCCACACTTTCATTACAAAGGTGACTCAAAATAAGCCGCACACTGCCACATCCATATTTATGGGCGTATCAAAATTTCACAAACAATTTTTCAAAAGGGTCACCCAAGGAACAATCTGGTAAAGTTTCATTGAAATAGGCCCAGTGGTTCAGGAGGAGATGACATTCAAATATTTTGGGCTCAAAATAAGCCCAGTCCTTATTTATGTGCCAATCAAAATTTTGCGAACAACTTTTCAAAAGGGTCACCCAAGGAACATTCTGGAAAAGTTCATAGAAATCAGCCCAGTGGTTCAGGCGGAGATGTTGTTCACATAATTCGGGCTCAAAATAAGCCCTGACCTGACATGACCATATTCATGGGCCAATCAAAATTTTGCGATCAATTTTTCAAAAGGGTCACCCAAGGGACATTCTGGTAAAGTTTCATTTAAATCGGCCCAGTGATTCAGGACGAGATGTTGTTCAAAGATTTCGGGCTCAAATAAGGCCTGCCCTGCAATGCCAAAATTTATGTGCCAATCAAAATTTCATGAACAATTTTAGAAAAGGGTCACCCAAGGAACAATCTGGTAAAGTTTTATTGAAATAGGCCCAGTGGTTCAGGAGATGTTGTTCAAAGATTTTGGGCTAAGCCCAGCCCTTATTTATGTGCCAATCAAAATTTTGCAACAATTTTTCAAAAGGGTCACCCAGGGAACATTCTGGCAAAATTTCATTGAAATTGGTCAAGCGGTTCAGGAGGAGATGAAGTATTATGAAAGTTGTTGACGTTGTTCTCAGGTGAGCTAGAAAGAAACAAGAGGCCAAAGGGGGCTGTATAGCTCCACTGGCTCTAAAATCCCCAGATTTTCAATAAACAAGGCTTACATTGACTGGAATCACCGCTTTGGAGTCTCTTTAGATCTATTTAATAATGTTGTCCGTGGTCTAGAGGTAGAGTGTTGGCCTCTTGACCCAAAGGTCCTGAGTTCCATTCCCAGGGGCAGCTACCAATCTTGGTTCTTTCATTGGCCAAGACATTCGCATGAGTACTGGTAAATTTTTCAGGAAGAAGAATCAAGAGGGATTAATCTAAGTTTAAGAACTTGCAACCCAATCAGTGTACAATAAATAGGTTTAAAACCTATTTTGTAATGATTTATTTGGTCTGGCCCACATTGAACCAAAATACTCAATTACCATTAATATGCATACCCTTTACCCATATTATTACCAACATAAAGGTATTTGCAGTAAGGAGACCATTCTAAGCACATTTTTAGAAATAATCTAAAGTAAAGGGTCATTCATACCAAGATTCAATGAAATTAGTCCAGTTAAGGATAAGTCTTTTTGAAAATTCAAACTGAAAATAAGCCCTGCCCTGACACACCCTCATTTATGAGCCCATCAAAAAGTCCTGACCAATTTAAGTGAAGGTGCACCTATGGAATACTCATGCCAAGTTTCATTGAAATTGGCCAAATGAGTGAGGAGTAGAAGATATTGAAGTATTTCAAAATGAAAATAAACCCAACCCTGCCACGCCCACATTTGGGAGTTAATCAAAATTTCTTTAAAAATTCAAGTAGATGGTGACCCAAGGAACATCCAAGCAAAGTTTCTTTCAACTTGACCAAATGGTTTGGAAGGAGTAGATTCCTAAAGTTTTTGAAGTGAAAATAATCCCCTACCTGCTACGCCTTTATTTGGGCCCAATCAAAATTTCTTTCACAATTTAAGGAAAAGATCACACAAGGAACATCCATGCCAAGTTTCATTGAAATCAGGCTTATAGTTTGGGAGGAGAAGATTTTTGAAAGTATTAAGGGGGCATAAAAAATCCCACTCCCCTGCCAAGCCCATATTTTGGGGTCAATCAAACTTTCAAAACTTGAGGTAAGGGTCACCCAAGGAAAGTCTCTGTCAAGTTTCATTGTATTACAGTATATGACCTAATGGTTTGGGAGGAGATTTTTAGAGATATTATAGCGAAAATAAGCTACGCCCTGCCACACCCATCTTTGGAGGTCAACAAAAAGTCTTTAAAAATTGAGGAAAAGGGTCATCTAAGAAACATCCATGACAAGTTTCATTGAAATGGGCCAGAAATTTTGGAGGAGAATATTTTTAAAGTCTTAAAGTTAAAATTAGCTCCGCCCTGCCACACCCTTTTTTGAAGTAAATCAAAAAAGGAACATCCATACCATGTTTCATTGAAATGGGCCCAATGGTTTGGGAGGAGAAGATTTATAAAGAATTTAAAGTGAAACAAGAGCCATGTCGGACATGGCCATCCCCGGCCAAGAAAGCTTGATAGAAAACTGAAGCCTAATAGATTAAGTTTTTAAAATAACAAAGGACAATAACTCCAAAATTATGCAAGCCAGAGTTATAGTTCTTGTGCACTGCGCTTCTCCTCCGTGAGATCTATCCACCAATAAAGTTTCAAGTTGATAGCTATTATACTTTAGGAGATATGCTCCGGACAAAATCTAAGTATTAAAAATAACAAAGGGCAATAACTCCAAAATTATGCAAGCAAGAGTTGTAGTCCTTGTGCACTGCACTTCGTCTCCATGAGATCTATCCACCTATAAAGTTTCAAGTTGATAGCTATTATACTTTAGGAGATATGCTCCAGACAAAATCTAAGTCTTTAAAATAACAAAGGGCAATAACTCCAAAATTATGCAAGCAAGGGTTGTAGTTCTTGTGCACTGCACTTCTCCTCTATGAGATCTATCTACCTATAAAGTTTCAAGTTGATAGCTATTATACCATAGGAGATATGCTCCAGACAAAATCTAAGTCTTTAAAATAACAAAGGGCAATAACTCCAAAATTATGCAAGCAAGAGTTGTAGTTCTTGTGCACTGCACTTCTCCTCCATGAGATCTATCCACCCATAAAGTTTCAAGTTGATAGCTATTATACTTTAGGAGATATGATCTGGACAAAATCTAAGTCTTAAAAATAACAAAGGGCAACAACTCCAAAATTATGCAAGCAAGAGTAGTTGATAGCTATTATACCATAGGAGATATGCTCCGGACAAGTTTAGTGACGGAACCTCGGAAGGACGGAAGGACGGAATGACGGACGGAGAGCATTACTATATCCCCTCGCCGAAATCGGCGGGGGATAATAAGCCCTGCACTGCCACACCAGAATTTGGGGGTCAATCAAAATTTCTTAAACAGTTTAAGACGAGGGTCACACAAGGAAGATTTCGACCAAGTTTGGTTGAAATCTGTCCTGCGGTTTAGGAGGAGAAGATGTTTAAGGAAATGTTAAGCATGTATGGACACACAGACAGGCATACTACCATGACAATAGCTCACTGGCCTTCAGCCAGGAGTTAAAATTCAAATCTAAACCAAGCAGCACCTGAGTAAACTAATAACAATCTCAAAAAGGTACATTTAAAAGCATGTAAAGTTTCATTAGATCAAAAAATTTTAAATTCTAAATGAGTCTGTGCATGAGATTTCCAACAATTTCAAATATGCCCAAAGCAAAGACCCTGACCAGCCGGTGCAAACAGTCTGACTAGAGTCTTCACTATGCGCTTTGTAGATAGATAAGGTCTCAAAGTATCTATAGAACATCAGGTAACTTGATATTTTCAGTATGTGGCTGTCTATGCTACCAAATGTTTGTACCTCACTTATATTTCAAATTGTTGGACATGTCACGCTCATGCTCAAATAATATCATTTGGAAAATAAGAGAAATGTACCTACTCGGCTTCACCCTCTGCATCTTGCATAGCTGTGTTGTATAGCCCACGTAATTTGGTTTTGTAGTATGGTGTAACTGTAATAAAATTGTTTCAGCCCCATTAGTTAAATCTGCATTATATAGCATTTGTAAAATGTATCTTACACCCTCAACTACTTAACTACAGTTTGAATAGGCTTGAGTTACAAAGTTTTGGTCATCCAACATCACATTGGTTACATTAATGTGAAAATAATGCAATATATGACATTTAAGTATGTCAAAACAGAACAAAAGGCCCATAATGGCCTGAGGTTTCTCTACTGACTACAGTTAACAACATTGTGAAATTGACAAGATGAATGATTTGGGAATGATTTAGGAATGAAATTGAATGAGTGTGTGGAGCGAGTTTTGAGTGAATTTAATGGGAGGTAATCCCTTATCGTTAATTTTGTAATTTTGCACGCTTTTAAAACCACAATGAGTCTTGAAATGACTATAATTTATATTGATACCTTAAATTTCTAAAAACAGTTATGGCTTATAGTTGATTTAGACGATGAGGGATTTTACAATAATTGCAATCAGATGAGATATGAATAAGCCTATGGTAATTGATGGGTAAATTGGTTACTTTAGAGTAATGTATTTTGCAAATAGCTTGATGGCCAGATGCATATAAAAATTTAAAATCTTCTAAAGAAGAGAAGCTTGTAGAAAAACACAGTAAACAAAACATTCAGTAGAGCATTGATGAATATAACATTTCTAATGAATACATTAAATTGAAATTTAAATGTAACATATTTCACTCCCATGCATTGCTTGTAAGGGCTATATTTTTCAAGTCATAATGTAAATGGGCTTCAAATACATCCAAAATCACAAATATCATTAACAAAACACATTATCATTTAATTTCCACTAATTAACAGGTAATTTCTATAACAAGACATACAACTAAAATTGTTTAATGAAAATTTTATTGGTTGGTTTCTTTAAAGTAATGTATCTCGCATTTGCCCCAGTGGCCAGACTGCTAACAAGTTTCAAAATGTTCAATATTGCATAGGCTTTTAGAAAAGCATTGTTAACAATCTTCCAAATGGGGCAGCTATGAAAAAATCATTTCTATCTATGTGCCTTTCTTTGAAATTCAAAAGTAACATATTTTACTTCCATATCATGCCTTCAAGGGGGATTTATTTTCAAAGTATTACTATGAATTTGCTCTACATACATTCAGCAACATAAATTTTGGTATCGAAAGACCACCTCTGGTCATTATGACTCATTTTTTCACTGTATAAACCTAAAATCTTGTCTGGAAAATATGATGGGTAATTAACTTTGAGGTAACGTATCTCACTAACACCCCACTTGTCAGAGTGCTAACAAGTCTCAAAATGTTCTATATACCATGGACTATCAAACAGGCAATTTTAACAAAATTTCCAGTGAGGCAGGGATAGACAATTTATTTCTATATTCATAGGTTTCTATGAAATTTAAGGGTAACGTATTTTACTGCAATATCATGACTCTTAAGATGACCAAATTTTCTAAAAATTCCATAAATGGCCCCTTCAGTTAATCAGCAACACAAATATATGTATAAGAAGTCAACTTTTTGTCATTTTGACTTCAATATTTTGGGTACTCTTTTAAAATTCATTTTCAAAATTTTGTGGGGTGTGCTACTTTAAAGTAACGTATCTTACAAAAGCCCCACTCACCAGAGTGCTAACATGTCTCAAAATGTTCTACATACCATGGACTTTCAGAAAAATATGGTCTACAAAATTCCCCCTGGGGGGGGAACAAAACCCATTCTGGCTCATGGACTAAATGGTTTGAGTGAGTGTTTGAAATAAATGAATGGGGCGCCGAATGAGCGATTTAGAATGATTTTGATTGAGACGAATGTCAATTTCACGATGTAACTAACTGTATCAAGTTTTTCCTCATTTCAATGTGATATTTCAGGAGCTTTTATGATTCAAGGATAGTGTATCAAGAAAAAGATAAACAAGCAACCTTTTCCCCTTAAACTTGTCTTTAACCCTTTCCTGTTTTTCAAAATTTTGGACCTGTCCAAATTCAAAGGTTTTGCAGACGAAAATTTAAATTGTATTTAATTTGAAAAATAACCATTCAGTAGGGTAGAAAATAGTGTGGAAAAAAAGAAGAAATTGCTTGTCAGAAGCAATTTCTTCTTTTTTCACAATGTTTTCTCAATCATAAAACCACAGGCACGTAATAGGCAGGGATTAAACAGCAAAGTGCTCCCTTTCCTGTGTTTTCATCAAATTTTAACATAGAAACCTTAAAAACATCATGTGAAAGTTTCAAGTATATCCAGTAATATTCGTGGACTTAATTGCGTAAATGAAAATATTTTGAGCGAAAAATCCATAAAATTTCCAATAATCTAACATGTGCACAAAGTAAAACCTCAGGCCACTTGCCCACCACCTGCACAGAGTCTTCAGTATGTGCTCTGATGGTTGATTTTGTTTTAAAGCTGCTCTTTCACAGATAGGGAAAATGTGCTTTTTGAAAATTTTCATAAAATTAATTGGAAGTAACGACCTCATCATGTTGAAGGCTTTAAAATAAAAAAATTCAATCTGGTAATTCATGGAAAGAAAGACTGATATTCTTGAATTTAGCGAAAATCATTCTCAAAAATAAAGCAACTCCTAACGCATTAAAATATTTTTCAATTTCGAGCAAACTTTTTACTCATGGGAATTCCACAAGTTTGTCGTATTCAATCAAAGATAAAGGTCAAAGTATTTGACAGCTTGAAACTTCATATAATTACAAGCAAAAATGAAAGATTATTCACGGGAAAAGAACGATTTTAGAATTCATAGACTGGAAATTTATAGACTGGATTCCTTACTTATCTTGCCGCTTCGAAGAAATCAGTTACAAAATTATCGAAATATGTTGGTTAAAGTTCCCTTACCCTTGGACCATTCTTAATCGTCTAAAAATACACACATTTTCAAATCCAAGAGCAAGTTTTGTATTTTTTTCTATGAAAAACTGTGAAAGAGCAGCTTTAAGCTTTCTTCAGACTGTGAGAAAATATTTGCTTTCACACTGCTCAAAGATTGTGTCTCTTGAACCCATGAAATTGTTGGGAATGTCAGACACAGGGTCAAATAACAGTTGAAACATTTACATCTTGACAAGGAGAAGATAATCATAACTTTTCAAACTGCTTGTAAGCAAAGTCATATGCATTATCTTAATTTTAAATTTTAATTTTGACACCTTCTTTTTTTGTTTTTGTTGCATTCTCTCATGTGTTTTGGTAATGTTTGTAAGGTTCTGCTCTCATTTTCATTTTTGCACCTACTTTTTTCCCCTTTTGCAATCTCTCATGTGCTTTTGTATTATTTGTAAGGTTCTGCTCTCATTTTCATTTTGACACCTACTTTTTTGTCCTTGTTGCATTCTCTCATGTGTCTTTGTAATGTTTGTTAGGTTCTGCTCTCGTTTTCATTTTGACACCTATTTTTTTGTTCTTGTTGCATTCTCTCATGTGTTTTTGTAATGTTTGTAAGATTCTGCTCTCGTTTTCATTTTGACACCTACTTTTTTGTTCTTGTTGCATTCTCTCATGTGTTTTTGTAATGTTTGTAAGATTCTGCTCTTATTTTCATTTTGACACCTACTTTTTTGTTCTTGTTGCATTCTCTCGTGTGTTTTTGTAATGTTTGTAAGATTCTGCTCTCGTTTTCATTTTGACATCTACTTTTTTGTTCTTGTTGCATTCTCTCATGTGTTTTTGTAATGTTTGTAAGATTCTGCTCTCATTTTCATTTTGACACCTACTTTTTTGTTCTTGTTGCATTCTCTCATGTGTCTTTGTAATGTTTGTGAGGTTCTGCTCTCGTTTTCATTTTGACACCTACTTTTTTGTTCTTGTTGCATTCTCTCGTGTGTTTTTGTAATGTTTGTGAGGTTCTGCTCTTGTTTTCATTTTGACACCTACTTTTTTGTTCTTGTTGCATTCTCTCATGTGTTTTTGTAATGTTTATTAGGTTCTGCTCTCATTTTCATTTTGACACCTACTTTTTTGTTCTTGTTGCATTCTCTCATGTGTCTTTGTAATGTTTGTGAGGTTCTGTTCTCGTTTTCATTTTGACACCTACTTTTTTGTTCTTGTTGCATTCTCTCATGTGTCTTTGTAATGTTTGTGAGGTTCTGCTCTCGTTTTCATTTTGACACCTACTTTTTTGTTCTTGTTGCATTCTCTCATGTGTTTTTGTAATGTTTGTTAGGTTCTGTTCTCATTTTCATTTTGACACCTACTTTTTTGTTCTTGTTGCATTCTCTCATGTGTTTTTGTAATGTTTGTTAGGTTCTGTTCTCATTTTCATTTTGACACCTACTTTTTTGTTCTTGTTGCATTCTCTCATGTGTTTTTGTAATGTTTGTTAGGTTCTGTTCTCATTTTCATTTTGACACCTACTTTTCTGTTCTTGTTGCATTCTCTCATGTGTTTTTGTAATGTTTGTTAGGTTCTGTTCTCATTTTCATTTTGACACCTACTTTTTTGTTCTTGTTGCATTCTCTCATGTGTTTTTGTAATGTTTGTTAGGTTCTGTTCTCATTTTCATTTTGACACCTACTTTTTTGTTCTTGTTGCATTCTCTCATGTGTTTTTGTAATGTTTGTGAGGTTCTGTTCTCCTCTTGTTCTTTCCTCCTGTAAAACAATTCAATCTTGATTTTGATATTTTCAATTTTAAATGTGCCTAGAGTACAAAATTTGTAATTCAGTCACATTTGAAAGCCAAATTATCACAACTTTCTCAGTATTTGAACAGGGCTCATGCTTGACCCTTTAACAAGGAGCCTGACCCTTAAAAATCTAATAACATCTTATTTTGACCCTTACAAATTTCTTCCAAGGGGATCATTTAAACCCCCTTGATGGAAATTTCAAGGGATTAAAACTTTTAAAGATGCATCAAATATTCTATCTACAATTTTACAAATCAATTTCTTAGTTTATATTTAAAAAAAAAAAGAAATGGATAAATGACTCTTAAATCTTTAAAATTCATACTAATGATTAGCTCTTTCTTGTCTTTGACCCTTTAAAATTCATTTGACCCCTGTAATTTAATTAAAAAGTCAATGACTCCCTAATTAAAAACACTTAGTCTAGCACAAGCCCTGCTTGAACAAGGGATGTATGAAAGACAAGGATGTCCCCAAAGATACTTGATTTTAACCAGTGACCTATTTGACATTCAGTCATGACCTTGAACTTGACATATCCGCACAAACTTTGCGTATGACACTGGTACTCGACCTGGAGAACAATTGCACTAAGTTATTTTGAAAAATAATGATCCAAGATGATCAGCTAGGGCAATATTACAAGGAACAGTTGAAATGATGAAAAAAAATTATACTCAAAGACTTCAAAAACACTCTATTTAAAGCTTCAAAAACACTCTATCTTAAGCATTATATACAAATAATTGTTCCTCATTCTGAAATGTCAGGATCATGAAATTCAATGTTAAGCTTTTTTTGGCATTAACATTTGCAGAGACCCAAAAAAGGTTTAACGCCTGTTAAACCATTTTGAGGGTTTCTGCAAATGTTAAAGCCTAAAAAATTTGAATCATTGCTTTAAATAGACTACAATATTTATTCATATAGAAAAGGTTAACATTTAACAGAAACACATTCAAACTAGCTACATACCTATAAACATTTTGGAGAAATTGTTTAATGCATGCCAAAGTTACTTTTGTTTACGCCAATATTGCTTGGTAAAACTAGTGATGTCACAAAATCTTATGTGGGAATAAGAACAGCATTATTACCTTTTATTCAATTTCACTCTATATGAATGTTGGACATAATTATCTCTATGCATTCATCTTATCAATGTAATGACTTTTCATAATCAAAGCCATATTGTATTTTCAACAAATTCTATTGATTTTATTTTTAGGGCAGACAAAGATTGTCGGAAACATCAGTATTCAATGAAATTGATTAAAGTGAATCAACTGGGACTGAGAATATTTTATCAAAAAAAGGTGGGCACCAATGGTACATGAATTTACCTATAAATCCACATTATCTCCCATTAATGCCTGAGTTTTGTCTGTTAATTTATGCCTATAACAGCCTGAAAACATCTTTTAATGCAATACATGTAATAGTAAAAAATCATTTGCTCTTCTAAATAAAGAAGAAAACTTACTTGAACTTGGTGTATAAGAGTAAATAATTCTTTCAAATTGTCCTTTATCCTCGCCTCTGCAGATGCTACAGTACTTGTTGTGCTCACATCTGATGGGGCTGGACTTGGACCCTCTGACTGGGCATTTTTACTGCTTGCCCCTGTCCCCTTTGTTCTCCCCATCTCTCTCTGCAAACATTTAAAGATGTGTTAATAAAACACTTATGCTCCCTGAAGTGCCTATTTTTCCCATGTTTGACCTTGATAAATAACATTGACTTTAACAGATGACCTTGGTATTGAATGATGTGCAGCAATGAGATGTACCTTCACTCCTAGTATATGAACATTGTATCTTAAATACTTAGGAAATTATCTGAACATAAAAAAAAATTGAAAATAAGGAACTTTATAGCTGCTGCGGGTCCTAGGCAACCCCTTGGCCCCGAGAGCTCCTTATAAATAGTATTTTTAAACCACTTAGAGGCTTTTACGACACTATACTGGTCGAGATTTTTCCATTTGATTTTCACTTCATTTTAAATTAGGCTATAATACAAGGCCTTGTACAATGACATTCTTCCTAATTCTATCATTGATTCCCAATTGCCTTTTGGTGCTGATGTCTTTAGAACAGACAGCTCAATATGCCATTGTGTTAGCATTGTTTTCCTCCCAAGCAAATCTACCCATTTCTCTCTTCAAGCATTCCTTTCTTTGAACCATATTTTTCATTTTTTATGCCTTCCTCAAACAAATGCATACTCCCTCAATAGCAAAACCTGATTTTGGTTTCCATGCGATTTTGTGAAGCGGAAAAGTAAACAATGAACAGGTCACAATATTTTACGTTATGTGACATTAGATTGGATAATGAAAGGGATCTAAACCAATCACAGCCGATCTTACAAATTACATTTTGTAAACCAAACTTCTTGCAAAGGAAATTTCTACATTTGCTGATTGTCGTATAAGTTTCTTTATCTATCAGAACATCGCTCGGACTTTCTTGTTTATTCCATTTCATCCCTTAGGCCATCTGACACTCGATTTCTTAACTGTTACAATAATCATGAGTCTTTTCCCATCAAATGGACAATCTCGACGTTGATATCTTTTCTGTTTGGTTCTTTCTGAACTCCTTTAATGAATACAAGGTGCAACCTCTGAGAATTTTCCAATCTGATCACCAAAAGAAAATGTTAACCACCCTCACCCCCTCCAAACTTTTCTCAATGGATTTATGATTTGCAAAAATGGTCCCGGTGGCCGACCAAAATACAGAAATCTGTAATAATAAGGAAACCTTTCACCTATCTACATAGTGAAACACCCCCTCCCCACAAAAGGCAAAACATAAAACATCAATGTGTCAATGCAATTTCGCAATGGCAGCCCACGGGGAGGCCAGTAATACCCGAAAGGGGAGTTAGGCAGTATATATAGATAGATAGGATCTCAACAGATTATCATATTATAGTGCGGTTCCTTATGTACAATTTCTTTCCGACTATTTGTCTCTCACCAATGGGTCGATAATCATAGATCTATGTGAGATAGTAGCTGGAGGCTAGGAAAGGATGTAATGGTAGTACTGGCGTGAGAAATACCAGGAATCCATTGTTAGGTGCTCCAGCCGCCGCGATATAACTGAAATAATGTTGAAAGCGGCATAAAACCCCATTCAATCAATCAATCATTATGTACAAAAAAGGGCTCCCGTAGGATTTTCATGCTGAAATTGATTTTTTGGGTTTAATTGATTGTTTAGGGGCCAAGTAATCGCAAACAATGCGGGTCCAAATTTTCCAAGCCCATTTCCCGATTTTATGGGCTCTCATAGGAGCCCATATGAGCAAAATAGGTATTTTCCTAAAAGAGGGCTCATGAGATGTGTATTTTTCTCCTAAAATGGTTTCTTTTGTTTGGCTGTATATTTAGCGTGGATTGGAGTTAAATTTTTTATACAAAAACCCATGTTTTAAAAGGTTATTTCACCCTTTTATGGGCTCTCACGGAGCCCAAAATAGCCATTTTGGTGGGGTTTTTTTATTAGTAGGTTCAGGGAAAAAACCTTATTTGTTTCGAGATGATTTCTTAAGCCCTGTTTGGTATTAAGTGTAGGTTGGCGTTGAAATACTTGCATGTCCATGTTCTCTAGGGTCAGTTTAGAATTTGTGTGGGCTCTCATAATAACCCATATAAGCCGATTGGGGTGTTTTCCTTATTAATAAGATTCACAAAAAATGACATTCCTTTGACTCTTCTTTACAAATTACGTCCAAATTACGTTAATACCTAGCATTGGTTAGTGTTGATGTATTTTATTTTTCAATTTTGAACATCTGACATCCTTTTTGATTTGCTTTAAAATGAGCCCATATGAACAGATTTAGGAGTTTTCCAAACTAGCGATTTTTTTTAAAAAAATAGCCCTCTTTGAGATGCCAACTTGTATTGCAAATGGTACAAAAGTATATGAATGTTTTTTTCAAAACCCATGCACTTAAAACAAAGTGAAATTGACATAATGAATGATTATGGAATTATATTGAAATGAAATTGAATGAGTGGGATGAGCGTGTTTTGAATGACTTGTAAGGGAGGTAACATGAAAATCGCTAATTGCGTTCAAAATGTCCATTACCTCCCTTTAAATGTTTTGAGATTGAATGAATTGAGCACTGAGTGAATGATTTAGAATGATGTTGTTTTTCAATTTCAGGATGTTCTTGATTGTACCCGGTGCTTTGGTGCTAAATGAAGCCCATAAGAGAAGGGTGTGTGGGGGGTAGGGGTGGGGGGATGTGTGTAGGGGGGGTGTTTTCATAATGCAAATATACGACAGATTAAATAATAAACGACATATTTCTTAAAATATGTTTGTTTTTAATATTGCTTACTCACATATGGTATCAATGATCTCTTTGGGTCGGAAATATTCCTAACCAATTACCTCACTTTTAATCGATCATATTGACCCTTAATATGCCCGTATGAGTCAACATGGTTACTTTGCAAACAATTTGGTTCAATTTAAGATTTTTGAAGAAAGGCATTTCTAAAGCCTTATAAGTTAATGGGTGCAGGTCTCGGTAAAACATACGCGAATCAAATTTTCATAGCCCATACCTATTTCATTGTCCGCTTTATTCTGTTTCAAATTGTCTTTACTGCCCTTTAACATCTCGAGTAAGCTCTATATAATGCATAGTTCGATAATGCGCATAAATTTAGAACTGTATCAAACAATAAGATTTGAGTAAGAGTTATAGATGTGTGCATCAGCTCTCTTCCTTTGAAATTTCAATCGAAAGACACACAATTGCTGTTGATACAAGGTTTACACTTACAAATTATTGGGTCCTTACGGATTGCCATACTTATAAACATTCTCAAGCATTCGCAGACAAAACGCCTGCATCAGGTAACTACATGTCCCTACTCACAGACACTCTTATGAAAATGTCTATTAGTATGTATCTCATCTGTTCTGATAAAAATTGTTGCATTTTTTAAAACAAATAGTGAATATTCCTAAAAATCAAGTAAAAGGATTGAGACTGGGAGATACGTCGGTGAACAAGTGAACGAACGAACTTGCTTGTGCTGCAATACTCATCTAGTAGAAGACGAAATCCATTTTGTTGTCGATTGTGAATTTTATAACAATTTGCGTGAACTGGTTTTCGGTGTTTTTCTGGGAGCAAATGGCTTTATAGCATTGTCATCGGAACAAAAGGTCGTGCATCTAATGCGAAAGTATGCTCGAAAACTCTCAAATGTTTTAGTCAATTCTTATTCCTACAGGAGAAGTACTATTTATATGAATTCTTCTCAATAAAGCTCTTTATTGTCGGCGCTATTCTGAAATCTCGTAACTACAGATTGATTAAAGCTGTGTTTACGAAATTTTTGTTTTACAACGACAAAATAAATTTTTCACGCATTGAAAATGAATATTTGGCCCGTATTGCAAAATGAAAGAAAGGAATGTCTGGTGAAGAGAAATTGCTTGATTTAATACATTACTCTCCCCTAATCAAAAACTTTTATTTTGTATTTACTAGTACCATAATCTTTTTTATACGTAAAAATATCGGTAATCTTGCTGATTTGAATTATATCTTGCTGCCTCGGGAAATGCATGTTTGGTAAAAAACATCATTGGGCATGGCCATCTGATTCTTGTTTTAATTTTGCAACCTACCTAGTGCAAATGAAAGCCATTGAAAAAATGTCCCTATTCAATGGATGCGTGTAGGTATTGATGGTTTGTTATGGCTAAAGTAGGGACTTTCTTGCTGATGTATATACTAAAAAGGCGATGCATACCAAGATAATGATTACCGGTATTTACTTTAATACCACAGAGAAAATATCAGACTAAGGCAAAGCGAGGCAGCTCTGGTGTTGCTTGATTCATATAGTTGAAGAAAATACTAAGAAAGTTTTTCTATAATAGCTATGTCTTCAAAGAAATAAAAATATACTTTAAGTTTTCTTCAGTGTATAAGTTGAAAATTAATATGGATCAAACATTAGATTAGATATGAACGGACATTTTTATTAACGCTTCAAGCGCAAAACTCCTTCAGTTCCCTGTTCTGCCCGTCCAAATCTAAAGAAACAGACTTTGGCCTATTAGTTTTCATTGGTCATACAAGCGAAGAGGTAAATGCTTCTTAGAAATCACCAACGATAAGTATGCTGTTTTGGTTTGGAACATGTTTGAAACATGCACAGTTACAAGGAAAATTTCTTTGGGGCCAAGACAGAATAAAAATAATTGGAAATTGTGTTTCTCGTTCGACAAAAACAGTTTAGTTCTCCTTCTTGACCTTACACCTCACCACAATCTTGTATCTTACAGTAAAGTCAAATCTATCAGTAAAAAGGGTGTGGTGACCATGGCTGTGTCAAGTTAGATACAGTTGACCGGGGTAACATTTTTTAGGTATTTTAGACTACAATGATTTTAGTATTGTGTAAAAAGCTTCAAACGATAGAGAAGTTCCTTCATATATTTGGAGGATATTCAAACCAGCATACATGGGCTTCACTAAGCGCCAATAATCATATGTGGGCTTTGGATATTTGAATCTTATTTTTTTTCTAATTCTACCCTCATCATAACCCTACTTAATTTAATGAGGCTCGGGAAATGTTTGAGACAAGAAATTGATTTCCCCCCACCCATTATTAGGCAATGTATCCGATTGGTTCATATGGGCTAATTAAGATCCAGTTCAATTGATTAAAAACATCTAGTTGTTGGTTAAGAGAATTTCGATCGACATTTTGTTTCAACCAATAAAGAACCATTTACAGCAATTTTGGTACCCGTGAAAACCATAAGAAGTGCCGTTGTTCTTAAAACCAAACTTCGGAAATTCATTTTCCAGCTCCTATGGGATCCTTTGCAAACCAATCAAAATGAATATTAGACTTAAAATATGGGCTTATTGTTTATTACACCAAAGCTATCTTAACTAGAAAGCCATGAGTGGCTCAAAAGGCTTGAAATTCTTGTAATCAAAGTTTTGACTAGATTTTTTAGATATTTTGGGTTCTTTTTATGTTGAAATGATTTTCAAAGTTGCCACTATCATAACATATCGAGAAATGACCTCCGCAATAAAAGACATAATTTTCATCAGATCACGTTAATTTTTGGCTTCATGATAATGGTTCACCCAAGGATTATACTACTGAAGTTTGATTGATATCCATCGTTTACATTCTGAGAAAATGATTTTCAAAGTTTCCACTATATAACAAAAGAGAAATGACCTCCGCCCATAAAATACACATTTTTCATTCGATCACAATAATTTTTGGTAGACTGATAAAGGGTCATCCAAGGATCATTCATGTAAAATTTGGTTGATATCTATTAGTTACTTTTTGAGAAAATGATCTTCAAAGTTTCCACAATATAACATATAGAGAAATGACCTCCTCCCATAAAATGCATATTTTTCATCTGATCACAATAATTTTTGGTACAATGATTAAGGGTTATTCAAAGATCATTCCAGTGAAATTTGGTTGATATCCATCAATTACACTCTGAGAAAATGATTTTCAAAGTTTCCATTATATAACATATAGAGAAATGACCTCCGCCCACAAAATGCATATTTTTCATCTGATCAAAATAATTTTTGGTAGACTGATAAAGGGTCACCCAACGATCAATCATGTAAAATTTTATTGGTATCCATCAATATGAATCTGAGAAAACTCACTTTTTACCATATTTGGAAATAAGCCACGCCCATTAAATCCATGTTTTTCATTGGATCAAAATTTCTTGAACAACTTTGAAAGAGGGTCACCCAAGGATAATTTCTGTGAAGTTTGGTTGATATCCATCCAGTAGTTTCTGAGGAGAAGATTTTAAAGAAAAAGTTTACGACCGGACGCACGCACGACGGACACAACGCCATGACAATAGCCCCAGTGGCTTTCAGCCAGTGGAGCTAAAAACAATAACGTGCTGAAAGTAATTGGAGAATGGTTCAACCGCAATGAACATTACCTTTTTTGTGACCCTTATTCATAAAAAACACCCAAATCAGTTCACATGGGCTATTATGCCGGAGAGCCCATAAAATCCTGAAATGATCATAGAGAACATAGACCTGCAAGTATTTCAATGCCAACTGACACTTTATACCAAACAGAGCTTAAGAAATCATCTGTAAACAAAACTAGAAAGCCATGAATGGCTTGAGTCGCTCCACAGGCTTGAAATTCTTGAAAAATCAAATCTAAGGTTTGCCTAGATTTTAAGATATTTTGGGTTCTACTGATGTTGAAATGAATTTCAAAGTTTCCACTATAAAACATATAGAGAAATGACCTCTGCCCATGATAAGACATATTTTTCATCCGATCACAATAATTTTTGGAATACTGATAAAGAATCACACAAGGATCATTCCAGTGAAATTTGGCTGATATCCATCACTTACATTCTGAGAAAATGATTTTCAAAGTTTCCACTATATAACATATAGAGAAATGACCTCCGCCCATAAAATACATATTTTTCATACAATCACAATAATTTTTGGTAGACTGATAAAGGTTCTCTCAAGGACCATTCCAGTGAGATTTGGTTGATATCCATCACTTACATTCTGAGAAATTGATTTTCAAAGTTTCCACTTAATAACATATAGAGAAATAACCTCCGCCCATAAAATACATATTTTTCATCCGATCACAATAATTTTTGGAATACTGATAAAGAATCACACAAGGATCATTCCAGTGAAATTTGGCTGATATCCATCACTTACATTCTGAGAAAATGATTTTCAAAGTTTCCACTATATAACATATAGATAAATGACCTCCGCCCATAAAATACATATTTTTCATACGATCACAATAATTTTTGGTAGACTGATAAAGGGTCACCTAAGGATCATTCATGTAAAATTTAATTGATATACATCAATATGAATCTGAAAAAACTCACTTTTTACCATATTTGGAAATTAGCCACGCCCATTAAATCCAGGTTTTTCATTGGATCAAAATTTTTTGAACAACTTTGAAAGAGGGTCACCTAAGGGTCATTCCTGTGAAGTTTGGTTGAAATTCATCCAGTAGTTTCTGAGGAGAAGATTTTTAAAGAAAAAGTTTACGACCGGACGCACGCACGGACGGACGACCGCACGACGGACACAACGCCATGACAATAGCCCCAATGGCTTTCAGCCAGTGGAGCTAAAAATGTGTTTTCCTTAACCCTTAAATAGGAAACAGCGCAAATTGCTATTTTGGGCTCTGTGAGAGCCCAAGAGAAGTGGAAAAGCTCTTGAAATATGAGTAACTGTATTTTCTAAAAAGTTCTAACACTAAATGCATTGTTAAACTAAAGAAAAAATTTAAGACGAAAAACAAAACGCCTTTCCTGAACCTAGTATTACCCTTATGACCCTTATTCAAAAAAGCACCCAAATCAGTTCACATGGGCTATTATGCCGAAGAGCCCATAAAATCCTGAAATGATCATAGAGAACATAGACCTGCAAATTTCAATGCCAACCAACACTTTATACCAAACAGAGCGTAAGTAATTATCTTTAAACAAAAAAATGTTTTTCCTAACCCATAAATAGGAAACTGCGCTAATTTCAATTTTTGAGCTCTGTGAGAGCCCAAACAATAGTGGAAAAGCTATTGAAATATGAGTAACTGTATTTTCTAAAATGTTTTTACACTAAATGCATTGTTAAACTAAAGAAAAATCTAAGAAGAAAATCAAAATTCCTTTCCTGAACCTAGTATTAGGAAAATACCCATTTTGCCCATATGGGCTCCTTTGAGAGCCCATAAAATCGGAGAACCGACCCAAAAAATTTGGACCCGCATAGTTTCCGATTGCTTGACCCCTAAACAATCAATTAAACCCAAGAAATCAATTTCAGCACGAAAATCCTACGGGATTACATAAGGCACCGCACTATAAGCTCAATAAGAATTACTTTAATCAAATATATTTCTAAAAAAATCAACCCCACATCTGACGGTTTACAGTCAAAACGGCCCAAAGTCAAAACGGCCCATGGTCAAAACGGCCCTTAATTTGGTCAAAACGGCCCAAATCAGTTTTGACAATCGGTCAAAACAGCCCAAACATTTAATTTGCTTTATTTTCCTATCTCTACCGATTTAAAATAAATTTTTATTATAGATTGAAAAAAAAGGTTTACATGAAGTTAAAATCTTATGCAGGCCTATTTCGTTTACAAATGTGTGGCATCAAATAAGCAGAACTGATTAAACAGCTTTATTTATGAAAAGCCACTTTGGATTAGGTGGGAAAATATAGTCCCATGTGAGCACACTTTTAAAGCACCGAATTCAATCCCAAAAATTACTTTCAACACGATTTAAATGTATAGTATATACATCAACACGATTAAACCTAAAAATGACCCTTCCGCATAATGATATTACAAATAAGACATGATATGCCATAGTTCAGTTTAAGTTAAAAAGACCGAGGGAGAAACAAAACTTTATTCTGGCGCTAAAATATACAAAGAACTTAAGGTCTACACAAAACAATAAAAATAAAGTACATCCCAAGTTTTCAGAAATTACACATTTTCCCTAATAAGCCATGTTTCCGATCCGTATTCATAATCTACATAAAAATACACTGTTAACGATAGAGGTTCATGATACTGAATTGGCAAACTTCACAAGAGTTTGTAAGATTTTGAAATTTACCAACATTTGATTTCTCTTTATCATCAAAACAATTTTACATGAATCTTTCCAATGTGAGTTTATTTGTATTTCATTCGTAAAACTTAATGATATCAATGCAATAAATCGATCATTATGAATGCATAAAATAGGCAATCAAATTAGATTATTCAACAATAATTCATCTGATTAGATTGAACATATTAATAAAAAAGAATTCTTATCGTAAAATTGATTTGGTGTAAAAAAGTTCTTGCACAAAAATGAATGACTAATCTGATTTTCGCTAATTTGGCTCGAAGGAAAAAGTTATAGAATGATGATTATTTGTCATATGATAAATTTTTCGATTTCAAGTAATTTAGTTTTCAGCAGAACAACACTAATGCACACTAACTGCCAGGTTTCAATTAAACGTTGATTGTTTACCTTTCTATTTACAAAGTCGGACGAGAGTTAACGCCCTTGTTTGTCAGAATTAGACTAGATATATTTCACCTCAATTAGACTGGAAAAGACCCCACCTACGCCACCCCATACTCAGTTGGAAACGATTATTTTGATTAAATATTGTATGATTGTTTGTTTGTTTTTCTTTTTTTCTACAGAGACTTCTAAATGGCAAGCAGAACTATTTCCTATAAATGATACAATATTTTATAAGAAACGCACAACTGGAATGATCTTTTCGGTATGCAGACGTTTCGTACCATAACCATTTCGTACCATAAAATATATTACCATTTCGTACCATACGATGACCATTTCGTACCAAAGACGAAGACGTTTCGTACCATATGTTAACCATTTCGTACCAAACATTGAATATTTCGCATCAAAATTGGAATATTAATAAAATGATTGTCAAAATGTTCATTTCTTAAATAACTGAATTTTTTCTATGTAAAATCGCACGAAAATGTTGTAATTGCTTGGGCTGCGAGCTTATAAAGTTATAAATAGCCTTTTACTAATTAAAGGAGTAGGCCAAATACTGAATAGGTTGATTGGCTGGAATGTTGATTGACTCTTGTTTGCTTCAAGATCGGTAATAAAAAAAATCGACAATTAATTGTTTGGCGTTTGCCTTCAATTATTAATTTTCAACTGATTCGCAATAAGCCCTTTTTGTATTCAATGTTCTTAGTCAATTGCAGCACGTCGTCAAGTAGTTAATACATAGTTCAAGAAAATAATTTGAACTTGTTCAATTGCACTATACAAAGCAATTACGGTAATTTAATAAAATATAGCCAGTATGAATTAGTTCTAGTTACTACGTTTTGTTTTGCTTCTTGCTTCGTAACTTATGATTTATCAGGTAAAGATGCTAATAAGTTTACGAAAATTAGGCGCCTTTTTAAAATTAATCAACAAAGCTTCAACAATAAAAAAAATATACAAAGAACATAAAAAAATATCACCATCCACCCATTTTTTGTGTAAATTTATTTGTTTTGTATATTCAACTTCTGAGAGTAATATATCATGTATCTTATTATAAAATGATAAAACATCAACGGAATATTATCAAATATATTTTGACTTCTTTTCCGTCAACCCAAAATGGTACGAATTATGAATCAGAATGGTAAGATATTGATTATTCTGCGGTACGAAATGGTAATTTTTATGGTACGAAACTACTTTTCCTATGGTACGAAACGTTTACCTATGGTACGAAACGTCTTCGCCTATGGTACGAAACGTCTTCGCCTATGGTACGAAACGTCTGGTACGAAATGGTTATGGTACGAAACGTCCATAATTCATATTTTCCATTCTAAATGGCTGTTTAGATAAAGGCCTGTTTGACTGATACTGTCTATACTAGGCCTATAGCATCATATATTTAATACCAAATTTAAAGGACTTAAAAGTATTTTGTAGGTAATTGAGTTTTGTGCTTTTGAAAATGTGACTACATGTATATGATTACACTTATCATCACGTCATATCATGAGCCAATCAGTTTGACATTAAAAGTTGTTAAACATTTTTTTGTTCTACTTTGCTTGTCGCTTCTTGTTTTGCTTCTTTTTCATAGTTTCATTAAGGTAGTGGACCCGTAACAGTTTTGCAACATCCCATAAGTATTGAACTTTAACAGTGTTACCCGAGGTTTCCAAATGATTTTCATTTGGAAACTCGGTTAACATTGTGAAAGAATATGTGGTCCGAAATGTTGCGGAACTATTACGGGTCCACTACCATAGAGGATAACCGTCGAATAAATTGTATGTACACATCATGATATAACCCTGTGACTGCTAACACTTGGGGATTGGTCCCTTTTAATGAAGGTGTCTTGCTTCATTGAGGATCCATATTCCTTGTGGTCACCATCATGAGAGTTCAGTATTATCCCGAAATGGGTTGGTTTAGGGGTTCTAATAAAATGTTTGTATTTTTGTGCAGTTTAAATCTTATCTATATATGCATGATACAAAGTTATTTATTTCATTTAATTCTTTAATGTTTATAGCTGAATTTAATTTAATTCAGCTGTTACATAAATGTTTTATTTAATCTGCTAATCACCTTCTTAATGTAAGTAATTCTATATTAGTGAAATTTAAAGTATTGCCTTCCAAATTAGAATGTTTCTTAATTGTATTCATAATATAGGCATAGAGCCCATGTTTACAAATGAAATTAATGTAAGTAATATCTTCTTCTTAATGCAAGTAATTCTATTTATAACTATTTATCATGCAATGAACTTTGTATTGGCCTCACTCGGATATCATCTGTCTGATAACATAAAATAATATAAGGCTGACTGACTATTTCTAGAAACATGCAATTTGCGTACACGTCCACCCGAATTTCTTCGATTTTTAATTGTTTATTACAATTAAGCGCTGAAAAAATGATTGCATGATAAATAGAATTATAAGTTAGTGTCTGAAAATACCAAAGCCTCGTTTCTCCCAACCTCGATTATTGATATTTCAAGACACTAACATGCTATTCTGAATATCAATCAATATCAGTAAAGTTTACAATATTGTCTTCAAAATTGGGATGAATCTTAATTATTTTTACAGCTCGTTTACCCCTAAACCAGGTTTTTGACAACCAAAAAGCTCGTGTTTTAACCTTAAACCAGTTTTTTACCACCAAAAATCAGATTTTGACCCTCGAAAATTTTCCGCATTGGGTCATCTTGACCCACTCAATTTTCGGAGGTGCAACCCAAGCAATACAAAAGACTATATAGATCAATTGTTTTCTTCATACTATATGCTACTGAAAATTTGCAAATGGCCACATTTTCTTCTAATGATATTTTGCTGTTTACATATTGACCCCATTTTTTTTCTTTTACATGAAGAAGGGTAAATATTCGGACTTGATGACCCTATAGCCAAAATGTAGATTCGGCATGTATACTATGCACTTGGAGCTCGTGAGAAGGCATACCCCCTTAAACGCGTTTCATTCAATATTGTACCTTCAAGCACGATGGTACATTTTTCGAGCTTTTAACAAAGTTATCGCAACTTTTACATTCAGTTACTTATTTAATATGGCGGACATGCGTTTAAGGCGACATCTTAGTCAAGATGAGATGAATAGAGGAATTGGCATGCTAATTTCTGGGTTTTATCAAAGGAACGATGCTTATACCCTCGGTGTGTCCCAGAGCGTTGTTTCCCGAATGCGGAAACGGTTTAAAACGACTGGTAATGTTAGGCATGGTACATGCTGGGGTCGAGAACGCTCAACCAATTGGGCCAACTTATTTCTCACCCCGGGCGGGTACTGTTGCCCGCAATATCAGAGTATCTCTCAGAAAGCGGGCTACCAGCTCTAGACTGGTCCACATATCGACTATCAGAATAGCCTAGAACAGGCTATTCTGATATTCGACAGTGAGACCAGTCTACACCCGACCCGAAAGCGGGCGAGAAATAAGTTGGCCCAATGAGGTTCAAGACAGACTTTTGGTGGTTCAGACTCGGCGTCATCGATTTGACAATTAAATGCAACAACGTTTTACGTGATACCAGACCCAACGTTACGTAGTATCAAACCCTTTTGCCTATATTTGATTTTTGTGTAAAAATCGAATTGCATACTATGTGATATAGAGGCAATAAAATATGTTTAAATTAAACGGGGTCATGTGAATTGAGCCCGAGATAACTGGGCCCGTCCTTTTTTACAGACGAGTCCAGGGTTTGTGTGGATTTTCTCAAAAACGTCAGAGGGTCTGGAGGATGCCATATGACCACTTTACTCCAGTCTGTGTGGCAGAACTTGATCAGTGTGTCTGGGGCTCAGTCAAGGTTTTTTCGCGTTAGTCAATATGCAGGTGCAGCTGTGGAAATTTCATTCTAATGGATGACTTATAAGCAGTATGCAGTATGTCAGGCCGTAATCGAAGCCCGGAGACATCACATGCTCTATTGAATTGTACAGTTTTTTTTATTAATTTTTGGACAAACCAAATTTCTTTTCTTTTTTTTCATGATAAATCGAAATTGTTGATTTTTGTCCCTTATAATCTTTGGACAAGCCTTTGTCTTAAAACAACATTCAAACAATCATTATTTTAAAAGACCTGAAAACCTAAAACACATAATTTATCAGAAACATAAAAAACTTGTGAAAATTGATCATACTACAAAAATTTCAACTTGAAAAAAGTGATTTCTAGCAAATTTTGAGTAGTATATATGTTTCAGCTATATGGATTTCTTTAAAGAATATTTAGCTCTTTTTTTACTCACTTTCAAAACAAATTTTTACCCCAGGAATTTTATGGCCAATGGTTCAATGACTTACTTATTTAAAAAGAAACTAGCACGAGCGCTGATCTCATTATCTCCATTTTATTCATAATATAGAGACCATCACTACAAAGAAAAATACTGTGATCAATGTAGATAGTTTTAAAAATATTTTAAACTAAGTGTGGAAAATAATGCAACTAAATCTTATCCTGAGTGTTTTGGGGCGGGAGCGGACATCCAAAACGAAGAAATGGATCCAAGGGGCAACTGCCTATCGATGATCTTGGGAAACAGGTACTGTAAACGGCTTTATATTGGCGGTGTCCACATTTGGCGGTTTTTCGATTACGATTTATTGGCGTTGATTTATTTTGGCGCATCTTACTTTAACGCCAAAATTAAACGCTTTATCTATATTTCATTTTTTCGTCGTTCAAAATAACGTAAGTAAAAGACTTGCGATTTCTAGAGTAATGTCAACTTTCTACATACTTAACAATAGTTTGTTTTCACACCTTTTGTTATAGATATAATGCGTGTATAAGTTTTTCACACTTTTTCTCGGCGATTTCGTTACAATGTATCTACCAACTTGGTTCTGGCATCTTGAAATTTTTGGATCAGTGCAATACTTTTGTAAGTGCCTATAATTTATAAGCACTTACAATCGTATTGTGCTGACCCGTCGAAATGTCAACACTGTCAGCAGTTTTTCTTATTCCAAGTCGAATAAGTATGGTCTGCATATCTTTGATATAAATTTAATTAAATTGACTAAAGTGTATAGATTTCATATCCATCATAACAAAGAAATTTCTCATTTAACACATATCAATGACAAATATTGGCGGTGGATTATTTTTGGCGCATTTTAGCTTGACCGCCAATATAGCCAAAATAAAACCATCGCCAAAATTACCGCGTTTACAGTATGTGATAAAAAGACTGTTAATCAAACAGTAAAACTTTTTCAACATTTTTGTTTTGTTTTTTTATTTGAATTTGATGGTGCAATTCTCCAGGTTTTATTGTACATACATTTATTACGTGATTTGTAATTTGATTTTAGCCTGTGCGTGAGATTCCCAAATATGCGCAGAGCAAATACTCTGACTAGCCTGTGCATCAGCACAGTCTGACCAGAGTCTTCACTATGCGTTAAGTGGATAGATAAGGTCTCGAAGTATCTGTAGAACATCCGGTAACTTTATAGTTACAGTATGTGGCTTTCACCGCTACTCAATTTTTGCACCTCGCGAATAAATCAAATTGTTGGAAATGTCACGCACAGGCTCATCTGTACGTTGTTTGTGTGTAATTGCCTCATGTATGGTGTATGTCTGTCGTTAGACAGCTACATACGTATGTCGCTAATGTTATTTTGTTTTACATGTAAAAACCGACTGTTGAAAACCGCTCGGAAAGAATAGTCCGGCAGATATCTAGCTTGACCCGGAAGTAGGGTTCAAAGTTTTTTTCTTGACTGATTCTTGTAGCTAAGGCCTTCCCAAACAAGAATCTGTCTGATGACATCTTGTCATCATTGAGCATTTTGAGAAAATCGAGATGGCAGCCAGGACCATCGAATATTACGCCAACAGCTGGGTAGATCACCATGGTGACCTTTTAAATTGATTTTTGTGTGTTTATTTGCTGATAAGGCTTGAAATTAAAAGTTAATGACAAAATAAATGCATATTTTGACATTAGAAACTAGTATGGTAGTCAAGATGGCAGCCAAATCGAATTATTAAATGACATTTAAAGTATTTCTTGACCCATGTGACATAAGGATATTGGGAAAGGGTTTTAGGGCTTATTCAGTTAACATTTGTAAGTGGTTTTATGCCTAGGCTAGTGACAACTCTCATCTGTTGTTACATTTATTCTTGAATTGAAGATGGCAGCCAGGAAAGAGAAATGCCAAGTTAAGTGTGTTTTAACCGGAAAATTAAGGTTTTTTGTCCCTATATTAATGGTTTCAACTCCAATTTCAAAGTTGTTTTAAAAATTGATCCCTCAAATGATAGATAACATTCGAGATGGCAGCCAAAAGATATACCCGAAAGAAAGTTTGAGGTTGCAAAATTATATTTAAAAAAATGATTCATTTTTACTAATAAAAAAAACAAGTCATCATTTTGAAATTAGAAAAAATACATATGCAATATATAAAGTATTTATGTGTTCTAAGATGGCAGCCAATATTGCATAATTACCAAATTTCCGTTGTTTTTAAATGTTTTGACAATTCAAGATATAATATTTGCGGAATTCATGCATAGACAATCACTTTAACTTGAAATCTCTTGCAGAAAGACAAAAAGGAGGCCAACAATACATCCTTTTAACATGAATAACTAAATAGAAGTCTTACTTGACCTGCAGCATCATTACATACATGTATTCTAGTGAACAATGCATATAGCACCACATTGCGTGGTAATCGAAAATGAAATTCTATTTGCTTTGAAAGAAAATAATTGCACAACAAAATATAGTCATCTCATATTGATCGATGGATTGGTACAATAGAGTTGTATCTCCCAACAAACATTAAGGCAGTTAGAACTGTTTCATGCTGAATCATCGATATGGTCACATACTGACTATAAATTCTTTTATGAATATTTTTAAAAATCGTAGTTATTTTTATTATAATTATTTTTTATCTGAATTATTTTTTTTGCTAGTTTACTATGGATATATTACCTTTCACTTAAGATTATTAATATAATTTCATGATTACCATTACATATATAATCCTCAGAATTTCTTTATGAAATATTCTTATAGATTCATTGTAGCTGACCTATTAAACCACATCCATATGAGTATGTATAGTCATAAATGTTTATAAGTGGAAAAGAAGTTGTTTCGCTAAGGCCTTTGTAGCACTACAAACTTTAAGCGGTAAACTTAGATTGCATATTCACAACCGTTCACCGTGCCATGTAAGCATGATGATTGACCATTCTGTGTTACCCTGGTGTATTGGATAATGCTAAAAATATGCAATATACTCCCTGTATTTGCGACAATTGCAAGCTTTGTTCAAACTAGATGTATGTGGTAAATTACAAGCACGCAGAGTGGCTCAAATGCTGAGTTATACACATACCTCACAGCCTCAAAATCGCATTTGATTTATTCAAATCATTACAAAATGTGGTGATTCAGTGTGGATATAACTGCAAATATTGTCAAAAGTGTTTGTTCAAAAGCGCTCTTTTGCCTGTCCTTATTTTCAATTTGTTGGCATTTAATATATGACGATTTAGTAACAGTACTGTAGCTTCACTGTAAGGCTATAATTGTTTTCATCTTTTTGTTCACGTAAAGAATATCAACTGGGATTGCTTACCAAACGAGCTGCTTAACACAATCGTGAGCAAATTTAAAAAGTAAGAATAATGAAAATGATAATTCAAAATATATTTACCGGCATAATGTGCAATAAGACATGTATGGTTGTAACCTCAGACAAGGCTGTAGGTTTCTGAACCTTAGACTGTTCGTAAAAAAGTTAGAAATCATAAGTCTTATATTTGCGATATAGGTTCGGAAAGCTTTGCCACCATTCCATTTATGGTAACTTGACCACTTACTCAGTACAATACATTGGTAACCACTATGTGGAACAGTTGCTGTAGCGCTTATCAACTTTTATGTTTACATCTTATCATCAACAGCTCTGATAGATTCAAAATTTCGCTTTAGAATCAAACCACATGGAATATAAGTAACAAATGGTTAATTACCTTACTTTAAAAGTCATGAAAGATAAAATTGAATACGAGTCTCAGTTAATCCCCCACCGTACTTATGATGAGATCATTTTAGTGATTTATGCTTGAAACGAATGCGATCTACAATATTATATATTCATTCTCTTAAAACCATACTTTTATTGGCGCAAATTATCATTTTAAAGCGAATTTAATTAGCAAGCTTAAGTGTCCTTTTAAAATGTAGTGGTCATTTCGAAATTATACATACATGTTTATTAACAAGTTTCTCGCGTTGTCACAATAGTTCAAATAAATTTGATAAAGACTGGAAGGAAAAACAGCGAGGCTGCCATCTTCCAAATAAGATGTTTTAATACTTTACATCTGAACATAGTTATCAAAAAATGGATTTTTTGCAGATATGTTTTTGCTATAGTTTACATCTGAACATAGTTATCAAAAAATGGATTTTTTGCAGATATGTTTTTGCTATAGGAAAAACAGATCATCATATTCTCATGCGTATCATTAAAGTACATGTATTTATAATTTATACACTCTCCTAACAGACTGCCATCTCGACTGCCATACTGGATTTTGCTAGAAGATCATTTATTCTCCAACTTGCTCAGGCAGCAGATCAATAGCATACTATTTCACATGATAAGGTGTCTATAGTCATTTAAGACCGATTGACTTATCTGAAGAATTCTTTTTAGTTGTATTTTCAAATGATTACAAAAAAACCATATACACTTTTATTAAAACTATTTATCAAGCAGTTTTTCCATTTGGCAGCCATATTGACAACTATACTTATTCTTATCTTTATTCAAGGTGTTCATTACACCAGGAAACTTCAAATTAGCATCTTGTCAAGTACATTAGTAAATCATTTAGATGAATAATTCAATCATGGTAGCAAGTACATGAATGTTTTTAGTGGTCTTGGCTGCCATCTCGACTTTTCCAAACTATTCCATGATGGAAATACACTATCATACAAATTCGTAATAGGCTTGGCTATAATTACTAGAAAAATAGTTTGCAAAATACCCTGCAAACTTTAAGCACGAAGAAAACTTGTGTTTCCTGGCTGCCATCTTCAAATTCAAGATTTTCATAACACTAGATGAGAGGTGTAATTAGTCAGATATTTTGAGGTCATAAAAAGCTGACAGAAGTTTATTCAGAAAACTCCAAACATATTTCTAAGATCCTTATATTTTGCATGGATCGAGAATTGTTTTAAAAATATTCTAATAATTCGATCTGACTGCCATCTTGATTACCACTCTCATATCTAATATCATGTTATGCTTTTATTTTGTTACATAGCTTCAGGTCAATATCTAAACAATAAATGAACACTCAAATCGGTTTTATATTTCAAAGAGAGTGATCTACGGAGCCATTGGCTTGATTTTTGATTGTCCTGGCTGCCATCTCGATTTTTTCAAAATGCTCAATGATGACAAGATGTCATCAACCAGATTCTGGTTGGGGAAGGCATTGGCTACAAGAATCAGTCAAGAAAAAACTTTGAACCCTACTTCCAGGTTCAGCTAAAATATGCCATATTTCTGCCGGACTAGAAGGTCGGAACAGTAAATATCGATTGTAATATCTTGATTTTTACCCAATAGAGCCGGGTAAACAACTCATTTGCACTCTGAGAGATCTTTTTTAGGATGGTGCTTAACGACAAAAAAGCGAATTGTATTTTTTGAAGCTGGCTGCCATCTACCGTTAAGAATGTTTGATCTTCAAATAGATACTTACCAGTTTAGTTTGTACCAAGAACAACAACAACAAAAAAACACATTTATTTTGATGCTAAAGATGATTAAAATTGAAAGGTACACGAAAAAGCGAATTTGTTTATTTGTATTTGCATTGGCTGCCATTTGGAAAACACACAGAAAGGCAGTCAGGATCCAAAATATCGATTGTAAAAACAAACTTGGTTTGATCTCGGAAAGGTTTTATTGATAATATCTTAACACACTCAAAAAATGACTGGTCCCAATGTCGACTATCATAAAGACTTCATAGCTGATTTGGCAGTAGGATCAGTCTAACTCAGAGATGATTATTGACAAGAGCATGGCACGAAACTTGAAAAGATGTTCAATTTCAAAAAATGGCTCATAGTTTACAAAAAGGGGGATTTCATGGACTGCTTAAAAATGAACAAAAATACTATCTAACACTGGCTGCCACCTCTCATATAGGACGTTTTGATTTTCAAGAAGACTTTATCTTACAGAAATTGTTGCAAGAACGTAAAATATATATGTCTGGGTCCTTAGGTATGGTTAAAATTTAAAGGATGTCTATACATTGCATCTTGGTTAATTTGTATTTCTTTATTGGCTGCCATTTAGAAAAATATAGAAAGGTAGCTTGGGCTCGAAATGTCGACTCAATTTGATTTGAGCCTGAGAAGGTTGCATCAACAATATAATAGCACTCTCACAGTCGAGTATTGGCGCAGTACACAGTGATACAACTTGTCTAATGGCGAACAGAACTGGCTGCCATCCCCTATTTAGGAAGTTGAGATTATATATTTCTAAGGTAATTTGAATTCATTCTTGGCTGCCGTCTAGAAAACCACTCGGAAAGGCAGTCGGGACCCAAAATATTACCTGTCAATATCTTGATACTCTCTCCGGTGAACATTTCCATACCACTCTCGAAGGGCCCGGGGGTGGGGGTGCAAGGTGACCTATGTATTTATGAAAAGTCTTCAATGTAACCTTAACCCTTTGCTGTTTAATCCCTGCTTTTTACGTGCCTGTGGTTTTATGATAGAGAAAACATTGTGAAAAAAGAAGAAATTGCTTCTGACAAGCAATTTCTTCTTTTTTCACACTATTTACTACCCTACTGAATGGTCATTTTTCAAATTAAATCCCCTGTTAATTTTCGTCTGCAAAACCTTTGAATTTGGACAGGTCCAAAATTTTGTAAAACAGGAAAGGGTTAAACCCTCTTACAGGTAACACCATCGTCAAATTGATAGTGTGATTTTTGAATGAGAGCGATGAGTGTTTGGAGTGAATGGCTAGAATGAATTGAATGGAGCGTTGGTCAACAGATTTTGACTGGGTTTTATCGAGGTGAATGTATATTTCATGATGTTTCAGCTTTAAAATATATCAGGGTCGAGTAAACATGCAAATGGGGCTTTAGGGTCAGCTAGATAAGGTCTCGTCACACTTAGTGCATTAATGAACGAAAATTCCCCAGGCTCTTGTTTATGAATAAAATTAAAGTTGTTTTTCAAGAAATACGTCAATTGATTGTATATGGACTTGTATAAACTTGTAGTTCAAAGTTCGAATCATTGAATAGTGAAAATAAAGAAGTCATTCACTTAATTACATTTTTTGGTGAACGTTACAATTAGTATTATTAAGAAATATTCAAATAGGCGATAATAACTGGAGATACTCAACATAATGCTTGCAGTTTTCGTGATATATGTGTTTACTGTAATATCAAGTGAGTAATAATAAACCAAGTGTGACCCGTCACGCGAAAAGAGACCATCTGAGAACTTCGTAAATGAATAGTTGAAAAAGAGATGCGTTCTAGAACAGGCCAACCAGAAGTCGCATTTCAAAAATTCTTTCACAGTAAGGTAGATTGATTATTCTAGATTCATAAAATTAGTAAAATGCGAAAAGTTTCGATCCTAGTCAGTCTGCGCAATCCGCGCAGTCTGACAAGGATCAACATTTTACGCGCTCTCTAGATAGTCCCTTTTCGTTTGACGGGTCACAAATCAATTATGCCCGTACACGACCATTATATTTAGTTAAAATGTTGGCAATTATATATATTGAATGGATATTTGACTTCACCGTTAAACGATCGAGAATAATGGTGTCCGGCGTCTAGAGGTAAAGCGTCGGCCACTTGACCCAAAGGTCCTGAGTTCGATTCCCTGGAGTAATACACACACGTTAACGGTTATTGCCGACAAACGAAGAAAATACTAGGTGAATAATACTTCAATAAAGGGTTTTAAGGGATGCAGTTTTTGCTCATCTGAGACGCACAAATAAGTAGCCAAGCCTCCCAAAACTAAGTGATGTGAGTCCCAAAGACCCTCTGGGGATCAGCTTCAGAGAAGACTTGAAGACTGTTTTAGAAGACTGTTTTAAACAGTCTTCAATACTTTCCTGAAGTTGAGCTCCAAATTTTAATACACATCCATCAATTTCTAAAGTTACCTGTAACTAGGGAACATCTCTAAAGATACATACTACAAGATTATATTCTAATAGAAACCATCTACATCTTAAGCAGGGGTCTCCCCAAATTAAGAAAGGACCCTAAAAATCCGAATTATGGCGTCCTGTGGACCCAAATTTTTTGAAGTCAGACTAAAACCCTACTCAATACGTTAAATTTAACATGCCTCCATTTCAGGTGCGTATACACTAGATTGCCCGGACCATTCTGATTTCCCACCATGTCCTGAGTTGATGTTTCCATGCTACGGCTTCAAGCCCCACTTGTTGATTGCTTATCATGAGCTGAGTGATGGCACAAAATGCAACATCTGCCCGATCTGTGTCGATAGCTGTAAGTAGTCCCTGTAACCCTGCGGAATCACCAGCCCTGCGTTCAGGATGAAAACGTTAGCGAAGCGCTTTCGAAATGATACCTCACTTTGCACGTATGTGCACGTGCAAAGCGGGGTGTCATCTCAAAGCGCTCGTGAAACGCCTTTACATTCTGAACACAAGGCTAGCAATAACTTTAAATAAAATCAAAATACATGTACATCATTATGTCCAAAGTCTGTGTTTGTTTGTTTGTTTGTTTATTCCCGTTTATTTATCGTCGCTACCGTAGCATATGCCCATATGAGCGACGCCCCAAGAAGACGGTTAGTTGTTACGATTGATAGTACTATGATACATGATGAAACTACTGATGAGACCCGCCATGGTTCTTTAACGAGCTCGGTGTAAAGCACTGTCTCTCGGGACCTCGGTTTAACGTCTCATCCGAAAGACAATTCATTTGTTTTGAAAAAAAAAGTTTGTCAGCGTCTGACTCTTTACTAATTCAGTTATTTCAAGAACCAATAGGAGTTAGTTTACATTGTAAAATTGATTTTCACTACGATCAAAACCATTTATTATTAATTAATTAATTACACTTTTTTTCAAGATTCGAAAATTAAGCCTATTGTCAATTTTATTGTCATAAAGGCAGGTTGCCTGTGTAACGGATTGTCTGTAATTTCAGTGCAGTTCTGTCCGATCGTCGCCCTGGCCAGAGGTAGAACCCTGTACAAGCGACTGCGTATTTTCGGCCCGGACTGTAACCCCGTATTCTATAACATGTATGTGGATGTAGCCGGGGAACGGTGCTTCGCGGGGGAGCTGTTCAAATGTCGGGGAGAAGAGGGCCAAGAAACGACATTAGGACCCCAGTAACTGCTAAACGAGCATCAATAACACATGTGTGATCATAAGCGATTGTTTCATAATTTGAATTTTGTCAAGACCTGCATTATTATATACCATTATTATTCATTACATTTTATCCTTCGTTTTCACGGACGAAGGCAAGTCCATACAAGTAATTAAATTCGAGCCGCTGCGTGTGATTTCCAACAATTTCAAATATGCGCAAAGCAAAGACTCTGACCAGCCTGTGCATCCGCACAGTCTGAGCAGAGTCTTCAATATACGCCGAGTAGATAGATAAGGTCTCAAAGTATCAGTAGACCACCAGGTAACTTTATATATACAGAATAAGGATGTATACGCCACTCAATGTATGCACCTTACGAACATTTTAAATTGTTGGAAATGTCACGCACAGGCTCATTTAACTCTATTAAGTGGTGAAATTTGACCTTTTCCAGACTGCGTCGTTTTCTGGGATAAAAGAAATGATCCAAATACTTTATGTTTTGATACGAAGAATAAGACGTTCTCCAATTCCCTTTCGTAAGAAAATGCAAGTGACATCGGATACACCAGGGGTCCTTTTTACTAACATCTTACGAAAAAAATGATCATAAGTCAAAATCACAAATCGTACCTGGTGCTTTCATGCTTTGTTAGATTCTGCCTTGCAATATCTCATTGAAATCGTCTTTAGAAGACGATTCCAATGAGATGTTGCATTGCAGAATTCGAAATTTTCTTACTACTGTAGAGGCAAATTTAATTATTAACTTACGCAGAAAATGATCGTAAGTTGTTTAGTAAACGGGGCCCAGTTCAATCAAGATTATGTCTAAAAAAAAAAAATAATAAAAAAAAAATAACAAAAAACACGCAGAGTTTGGTCGAAGGGCTATTTTATATTTGACAAATTTTGACAAAGTTCCTGGGTGCCGTTTTACTAAAGTTTAAGTCTGAGTTTTTGTTACTTTACTTCCCCTTTATTCTCAAAGTGCCTCTTTAGCTACAGTGTAATCTCTGAGCACACGAGAATATTAGCATATTACAATTCTAAGTTTGATAGAGTTATTGATTAGTATACCGATATTGATGATGATCGTTTGTTTCAGTGTAGGTTAGATATAACTTTCGTTGATCGAACAACAAAAGCTATATTTTGACTGTGGCACAGTCACAGGTGAAAATATAGCTTTCGTTGTTCATGAAATGCAAGATTTATCGATCTCACCCGCAAAATAACCGATTATTATATTTCTTTTACGCAAAAAAAGAAAAAAAGATTTTTTTCCAGACAATTTTTTTTAAGCGCGTAATTTTGCACGTAATTGCTCTGCAACGTAACGCCATTTGTTTTATCATTATGTAACTCCGCTTAGAGAACGCAAAAAAATGCCATAATGAATGAAAGCATGGTATAAAGTTTTGGTAAACGAAATTTTCGTTCACCAGTGTTACTATATATACAGTGGTCTCGCGATAGCTCGAACACACGCGGGACCGACCAATTTTCTCGAGTCATCGCATGATTCGAGTTAATGCCAGTAAGCAGCATTGTCCCTTTTGAAGACATTTCACGGCGTTTTGATTTTACCTCTGTATTTTTTGCCTTTAAAATATTTAGTACCTATGTAAAATTCTTATCGGGGAATAGGTTTATGAAATATCGAACTCTGGTTTAAAACGATTAGTAAAATCAGGCTATTTAATTTGGAAAAAACTTCAGTGTCGAAAGAGAAAAATCCAAAAAAGTCGGCGTTCATGTAAGTGGTGTCTGTTCTCTGTACATAGACCATAATTAATGACAAAAGTTTAGAGTTCGTAATTTTAATAAGAGGTACTATAACAACCATGTTCTTTCTTCCTTAAAATATTTTTGTAGCTATCCTAGTTAAATGACAACATTTTAGACGTTTTATCAGTCAGAAGAAAGGCGGGGCTGCAAGCAATTACTCCTATTCTTAAAATGTTTTCTTCAGAGCTAACTTCCTTGGTACTTCAAATTTTTCAATTGTAAGGGTGTCCCCTGAAAGGGCAAAAATTCAAGACTATTTAAAACAAGTATTTTTCTGTTACCATATCAATGGGTTACCGAGACATTGAAACTACAACTGAAAAGTGTAGTTATGATGCTTCAGTGGGTAATCGTCAATATCTTTCGGTATAATGGTGAATAATTTGATGAATTACTCACAATGATAATTTTCGAAAGACTTTCAACATGAGAATAAGCATTTTATCATCAAAAATGCTGATTTATTTATGTTTAAGTCTCAAAATTATATTCTGATCATAAAATTCCCGTCATTTACACCCTAAAATTGAATAAATATGGCATACAAAAAGGTGTGAAAACAAGTTTTCTGGCTCGTCATAACAAGTTGCCTGGGTCATGAAAAAGACCTTAAGGTATTGTCTACGATAGGACGAAATAACAAATACACACTGCAAGTTATTTTCTATGCAAAACATTAGATGTCAGAAAGGTGCGAACCCCTTTTCTCGAGGGAATTCAGTAAAACTTGACCATGGGACTGATACTGCAGCTCGAGCGATCGCGCGTTCGAGTTAGTGCAGTAATAAACAACAAGAAAATAGAGTTAGAAGCGCCGGGACTGAAAAGCGATCTCGAGACTTCGCATGAATTCGAGATTTCGCCCTATCGAGGAAACGCGAAACCACTGTACTATGTATGGAAAACCCTGTAGCTTCGAAATAAAGTAGCACCCCTTTAGATTTAATTTAGTATATCTCAAGACTTCTCTCAGCAAACTAACTTTTTAATTCGTTAATGGCGTGATACTAGAATACTTCATCAAGTGAAGATAATGAAATTTACCCTTTAAAAATACAAAATTGTTTTGAAATGTTTAGACGAGCAAATTGGTCATCGGCGTAAGATTGTCGAGACTTTAGAGCAAAAACAATTCTAGTCTGTTCACTGTATAGACAGATACTATATTTTTGATTTAAGCCTTCGCTTTTGCAACTTGGAGTAATTTGTCGGAAATGTGTGTTTATATAGGTCGTGAACTCTTGAACTTCTACACACTTCTGATTGGCCATACCACACGTGATGACCTACTACGATTTTATCTGCCTTCTTATGAATGCAATCTATACTAATAAGTTACGAAAGGTAAAGTTAACAAACGAATGGAATGTTCCTATATTTAGTCCAAATTCTTATAAAAACATAAACACGCAACACTTGACAGTGAAAAATTTAACCCATTACCAGACAACTTATGTTCTCAACTGACCAATTTACACCTCTTGCTTAAATCCCGTTTATATCTCAAACCTTGTTGTATTCTTGTGTAATGTAAATATCTTCGGTTACGGATATTTTTGTATCATATTCCCCAAATCTTTTTCCTTGTTTTTTTCGTTTCGAACAAGGACGGAATTCAGGGATATAGCCATCTCGACACGGTTTACTGTAAATATATGAATGCCGTTGTTACTTTGAATTAGAAATAAATAAATAAAAAAATAGATGAATATACAATTATCCCAGCACAGTAGATCTAATTTAAAATGTCAACATCGAACTGAGACTGAAACGTCGTAACTATAGAATACTTAACATGTAACTGTGATGTTTAAGTTCCCACTGGCATTTTTGTCCCCTAGTTTTACACTGATAACAAAATATTCTTCTTTAAAGTACTTTACTTGGATGAGTGTAAAATTTCCTCAATCCAATCATACATCTATTTGTTTTACCGGAAGTACTTAAAATATTACAAAAAAACCCATCATTAATGTATATTGTCCATATCGTACCTCATTGTACTTGAATGAAAATAAAAGACATGTTTTGTTCTGTTCTGTTCCTTGTAACATTAGAAATGCTAACCAGTCCACTGACATCTGTGGTTTATGCAATCGGGTTTTACATAACCTTACAACACGCGACCGTCAGTCTCAAGACGGGTTTTAAGAATTATTCGACACGTGTTTTAATTGTAAAACCTTTCGTGTACCTTTTGTTTGAATAGGGATGAACACCGCTATTAACATTTTTTATGTAAAATCGCGGTGGCTGAAGTACGGGCGATCTTCACATAATATGAGTTTTGCCATATATGTTAATGTAAAATAACCTATAAGACGAAATTTGGATTGTGAATCAATCGCCTGTGGACTGGAGCATCTAAACATGGAATCTGGTATTTCTCGCACCAGAACTATTTTTAGCATACACCCTTACAAAACTGCAATCTGCTACCCTCTTAGGTTTACGATTATCAACCGATTTGTAGTCCTGAGCAATAGAATCTTAACTACGACTATTTGGACTATCCATTAGCTGTACAAAATACTTACCTACATAAATCGTATTGAAAGAATTATTAATCTAGACACTATAGTTGCCTGTTTTCTCTATAACCCTCTGTCTGTCTCTGTCTATCTGTCTGTCGCTCTCTCTCTCTTTCTTTTTCTCTCTTTCTCTTTCTTTGAATCTACAATGAAATTGCAGAATTTTGTCGAGACACTTTCAATTAATTATTTTTCAAAATTAATTATTTCCCTTTTCTTAACGAATTCAATACATCACTCTAGAATGGCACCAGATTCGTTCACCATCAGTACTTTCAGTGCTTTGATTAGTAATATCACTGGTTTGGTGGTGAGTTTATCTTATAACTATACAAATATCCGAGTGATAACATCCCGTATGATATTTTTTATGATATCACATAGTTATTTTTAGAACAATAATATCATACAGTTTTTTTAGAAACTTGCATTTCAGTAAGAAACATCGACGAAAACAAGACAAAAAGAGGTTATAAGATAAATATAATACATACTTAGTGTATTGTTTGAAAAAATATCTAACTCGGTTGTGAGAATTGACAATTGTCTCGACAGAGCCTCGATAATGATCAATGAGGGATATCGGTCGGTTTTCTCCCTTGAAATACTCCCAAAGGAGGAACGGTCCTAATCAGTGGTTACCTTGGGTTTTATCCTTATTTCCATTGCACTATAAGATTTAAAGATAAGCTCTAAATCAAATATTGCGTAATTCGTAAGAAACATTTGATGTAAAATATATATTTATTTTCTACTTTGCTATTTAAAACTTTTTCATAAATAAGATTTGCATTAATAAGTCTTTTGTATTTACAAAAGTAAAATTCGCAACTTCCCCATAGAAACCTGGGATAAAATCCAAGGAAAATTTCTAAAAGGACCGCTAAGGATTTTGGATTACCTCTGATTTAATCCATATTACAAACAAGGGAGATAACACACAAAAGTCTCCAATTCTCCCAACCTCGTTAGATATGTTTTTTCCATATAATACACTAAGTACGTATTATATATATATATATATATATATATATATATATATATCAACCCCTATTTTTCGATAATCCACGGAAAAGCATATAAAGGAAAGTATGGTATGTAAACGTTATGTTATCCATTTCCCTTTTAATACTGTATTTTGAAGAATAAAGAAATTACAAAAAAAAACCACAACGTCTGTTAAGGCTCTCAGTGCCTGTCCATCACACAAACATGATTTTTTTAATGTCTCACGGAGTACACAAATACACGGGCGGCAATTCTTTCTTTCAGTGTAAGAACGATTTATGTTTCATTGGGTGAACAACAAAGCAGTAAGCTTTTGTTGTACATTCAATGGAATATTAATCGATCTTACTCAGAAAGCGAATATTCTATTTCGTTGATGCAAAAATAAGCTTAATTTGAATATTCTGGGACAAATTTTCTTAAACCGCGTCATCTTGCACGTGGCAAAATTATGACGTCATTTTTGTCTATTGGCCTCAGCTTAGATAACGTCAAAATGGGTAAACTAAACGAAAGCGGGATATAAGATTCTCTTGAAATATCTCTGGTTTGGTTGTGAGTTAATCAATTGATAATCTACCGGTTTATATTGATGTTCCACAGAAAAAACATCAAAGGAAAATCTTTCTTACTGACTATCTTTAATTGACCCTCCTGTCAGTCCAATGTCTTAAATTCACGCATGTGTGAACATGTTGAAAATATCATAACAATAATCGAACATTACATTTTAAACTTAAGTAGAAATTTCTGCATCAAAAACAAAAACATTAACAACGACAACACAACAACAACAACTTTTATTCCTCAAAATCTGTTAATGCTGTTGAACTTTTTAATGGCATTCTAGACCATCCATTTCGAGGACCCACGGAAAGTTGTCTGCAGAAAAATTGCAATATCATGGGAAATTTGGTGTAATATATCAATTAGAGTGAATCTGGTGCAGCCTTAAGTAGCTTTGTTGTTAATAAAATTAGACTAAACGTGGGTCTAATTTAATCACTATAATCGTGTAAATGATTACTTCAAACTGTGTCTTAACTATGTATCAGACAAAAAAATGCTGATAACAGTTTTAAAGTGACCTTATTTTACCAAATATACTGCGTTCAAAAAGAAAGTGTGCACTCTCATTTTTCGAATTCTTGTTTTTTACGAAGTTTGAGAAGCCCGATTTTACATACAGACGACAGATATAACGTCTGCGTCAACGTTAGAAATCGCTACGTTGATTGGACAGTAACGTAAGACCAAACAGTTCATTGGAGTTTTGCAATATTTCTAATACTTAAAAAAAAAGAGGACACGCAAACGAATACATAAGACTTCTAATGCAATATGAATGCTTATTCAAATCTATGGAGAGCTTTCTTCGCACGGCGACTATCTTTGCTCAAACACGGCGTTTGTAGGTCAAACTGTGTTGTCGCATAGTGTACAACTTCGCATTCATATGTTTATTTATTGCAAGGTATGGCACAAGAATTAGACAGAATGCGATTCCACAATAATTATTCATCAACTGCAGGATGCACAAGCAAATCACTCAAAATCAAATGTCCTCTACTTGCCAAAAGTAATTGACCGACGTTTGCTTAATTTTTCAAGGTATGGATGGTCAGTTGTATCGAGGTGCGTCATACAAAATTGTTTGACGGTACGTTGTGTAATTTCTGAGATATTCGACTTTTAAAAGGGCGTACTTTCTTTTGGATCTGAGTATAGTACGAACTCTTTCTATTAATCTGATTATGGACTTATACCCCAGGGTTGTTAAACAAGAGAGTAAGTCTAATATTTTTTTAGATTTTGTTAGATAACGACTCAAAGGGCATACATTTTTCAACCTTCATTTTAACTTTTTTCCCACAAATCTAACAAATATATCGTACAATTTAAATTTATGTTTTCTTCTCTTTTTTCAATGTAGTGGAACCGTAATAAATCCGCAACAATTTGGAACTCACGAGCTATCACAATCTTGACCGAGCTTTCCTAATAAAGCATTTGGAAACCTCGACTAACACTGTTAAAGTTGACTAATTCCGAAATGTTGCGGATCTATTACGGTTTCACCACATTAAGGCGCAAAGAGATTTTTCTCATGGTGATCCAACAATAACAATATTTTTTTTTCTGATATCCTTTGATAAGCGAGTGATGTAGTAGTTTCAATAAGTTGGAATTCCATTGACGACATTGTACCTTACTTCTCTTTTTACAATGAAAACTATACAATCATTTTGTCTAAATTGCGGAAGGGGTACGGACCCCCATTTCCTCCCTGCCTCGACTATTTTGGGTGACTCTCTACAAGTCTAGATATAGGTGCCTACCCTATTTGAGTAGAATATTTAAAAGATGAAGAGAGTACATTGTTTTTTGTTGATTTCATCGAAGTATGAAACTAAAAATCTAATCCCGCTGAATGAACACCGTGGCGAGGCGTATCAACGGTAAATCAACAAATACGATTCTATCTTCTTATCCTATCATTCAGTTACACTATAACTGAGATATAAGTCCCTAAAATGAGGAATAGGTTAGACATTGATCTTGTTAATACACGAAATTGACATTCGGCTAGATTAAAATAATTCAAAATCGCTCGTTCCATTCGCTCATTTCAATAACTCAAAACATTCCGAACTCGTTGAAAAAATATGTTTATTTGAAGTACACGTGAATGACATATACGTATGCGAAATGTTGTTGTAACTGGCTCTATACGAGTATTCATGAAATGAATTGGGAAAAAAAAAACAATTTGCAAGGACATCACGGAAATGATAATTTGTTTTTGTAAAGAAGCATTCCAAATTTTTTAGTAGCAGGATAATTTAACTGGCTACAAGAAACACACCCCTGTTACATCATTTCGTTTGTCAATCTACCAATAAGATTAGCTCAAACTATTTTCAACTAAACAATATGACGTATAATAATGAAAGGTGGCGACTGTGCTCCTGATTAAGGTGGCAATGGACAGCGGCCTCCCGACTCTCTAAACCGGAAGTGGGATTTCGTTTATTTTACGGCTCTTTTTGCGCGTTGTTTAAAAAGACCAATTTTCTTAAGATTCTGCTAATGGAAATAACGTAAAATAATGTTGGTAAAAAATCATAATTTAGCTTCTTTTCAACATTAGATATCAATTGAATGGCAGGATCATTAAATTTAACAATAAAAATGCGCTATAAGCGTCATTCAAATAGTAGGGGTCACTGTAAAATAACGAAAAACTTTCTTATTTGGATGGAAAGGTATGCTTATTTATAGGGTAATTTCTTCAAAAAAGAGGTTTTTGTGGCATTTTTACCTCGTAAATTTACAAAAATTAGTGCATTTTTAACTTTTGAAGTCAAATTGTGCAAATGCAATCGATCAGAGAGAAATTTCCTTGGCAAAAGACATTGTGTACATGTATAAGGTGTATCAAAATGTATGTGTTTTATAGCTATAAGCTGGTTCCGAGTTTGTACTAGACCCAAAACGAATATGAACATTTTACTGAAAAATGGCAACAATCACTCAAGGGCAGATAACTCTAGCATGGAAACGAGCATGGAAAGGTACCTTCAAATTTTGATATAATTACTATACAATATAAATCTACAACATATGTAAACAAGAAAAAAATTCATTGGACGGAAAAAAAATGACGCCACGTGTCCATTGCTACCTTAAGAAGGTAAGAAACATTTGTACACCCCCTCTCCCCCTTGATAAAAAAAAATAAGAAAATACAAAAAAAAAAAGACTTTATGTACCAGGAAAATGGGTAAAATTCTCTATCCTTGTATGACTGAAAATTTCCGCAAGACTTTTACTTTAACTTTATCATCCCCCACCAACAACTTTTAAGGATTTAAATGGTCACCTTAGTGATGTCTTCGAATATTTTTAATGAAAGAATCCTTGTCTATATTAAACATTTTTATAATATGACCTACGTTGCGCGAGTAAGAAAACCCCGCTGTATAATTTTGATATTACACGGGTGTTATTACACTAGTGGAATAACTATGCAAATGAGCTATAAACGAATAGCAAAGCTATTTTGTAACCGCGAAAATGACGTCATAATGCGTATATTGTGTATATCAGTTTTAAACGGTGTTATAAGTTACGCGGGAATTGAATTATTGAATTTCAATAATTTTGACGATTTTTTCGCCAAAATTCGGGTCATATTATAAATAGAATATCAAATTTGTGCTCATAAAACACAGAATTAACAAGCAAATTCGTTGAATTGATATCCCCCGCCGAACATATTTTCATTGTCAATGGAGTTAATATCAAACTTAGGGACAGGTTATTTTTTATGAACATCAACCTATAGTTTTCAAGAAATAGCGCGGAAACGAATATCACTATGTATGTATATGGCTTAAACAGTCAGGGGCAGTAACTGTAAATTCGAGGGTCGAACCGGGTAACCCCGACGATATGCGCATGTCCTGATTGTAGTGAAGCTGAGTGCCAAGTTTCATTGAAATCCGGTCTATAGTTTTCAAGAAATAGCGCGGTAACGAATATCACTATGTATGTTTGTGGCTTAAACAGTCAGGGGGCAGTAACTCTAAATTCAGCGGTCGAACAGGGTAACCCTGACGATATGCGCATGTCCTCTTTGTAGTGAAGATGTGTGCCAAGTTTCATTAAAATCCGGTCTACAGTTTTCAAGAAATAGCGCGGAAACGAATATCACTCTGTATGTATATGGCTTAAACAGTCAGGGGCAGTAACTCTAAATTTGACGGTCAAACCAGGTCACCCAGACGATATGCGCGTGTCCTCATTGTAGTGAAGCTGTGTGCCAAGTTTCATTGAAATCCGGTCTATAGTTTTCAAGAAATAGCGCGGAAACGAATATCACTATGTATGTATATGGCTTAAACAGTCAGGGGCAGTAACTCTAAATTTGACAGTCAAACCGGGTAACCCTGACGATATGCGCATGTCCTCATTGTAGTGAAGCTGTGCGCCAAGTTTCATTGAAATCTGGTCCATAGTTTTCAAGAAATAGCGCAGAAACGATTATCACTATGTATGTATATGGCTTAAACAGTCAGGGGCAGTAACTCTAAATTTGACGGTCGAACCAGGTAAGACCGACGATATGCGCATGTCCTCATTGTAGCGAAGCTGTGTACCAAGTTTCATTGAAATCCGGCCTATAGTTTTCAGGAAATAGCGCGGAAACGAATATCACTATTTGTGTATATGGCTTAAACAGTCAGGGGCAGTAACTCAAAATTTGACGGTCGAACCGGGTAACCCCGACGATATGCGTATGTCCTCATTGTAGTGAAGCAGTATGCCAAGTTTCATTAAAATCCGGTCTATAGTTTTCAAGAAATAGCGCGGAAACGAATGTCGGACGGACGGACGGACGGGCGGACGGACGGACCGTCGGACGGACGGACGGAAGGAAGGACGGACGGAAGGACGGGCGGACGGACGGACGGACGGACATGGCAAAAACAATATCCCCCCCCCCCCGAAAATGTTTTCGGCGGGGGAAAATTAAACTCGTCATCTAAAACAGATTAAAACTCGGCGCAGCCTCGTTTTTATCTGTTTAATAAGTTCAGTATTTCATTACCACTCATTCAATATCCTCTATATATGGTGTTTGTAAAAAAATGTTTTGATACTACCAACTACGTGTTTGAGATAAGTTTTCAAACAGATCGCTCGTCAATTTCTTGGCCTCTTTCACGCCCCGGAAATTCAAACTTCACCTGTCTTTCTAAAAGATAGAGATTGTTTCCGGCTCAAATTGCCGTAACAACACCTTAAGCTGTAGTTACGATGTTTAAATTCCTGATATACGATAATGTTTGGAAGGAAATGGCGACCAAAACAAAGGTTAACAGTCTTCCCATAATGGTGTATTGATTGTTTAATCAATTTTGATTGAGAGGCTAAGCCCTGCGTTCAGGATCACAAAACGGTGGAAAGTTTTCCAATTATACCCTGCTTTGCACGTGCACTTATGTGTGTGTATTTGTAGGATTTAGGTCCCTCCGTGCTCTAGGCATATATGGTATGGACCATGAGAGAGAAAGAAGCGGATACAAGGAGATCCGGGTTCATACGCCCCTAGCTCTGCTACGAAAAGACCTCCTTGGTTCTTTAACGTGCCCAGTGTAAAGCACCGATACGCGAAGCTACCTCTGGGTTTCTTACCAGTTTACTTCTAGTTGGGCGGAGGATAGCAAGTATCCTTGAAAATTCCTGCCGCGTTCGGGATTCGAACCACGGACCTTAGGATTGGTAGTCTTGTGTTTTACCACTAGACCACCGAGCCGCCCTGCACTTGCGTGCAAAGCGAGGTATAATTGGAAAACTGTTCGCACCGTTTTGTGATCCTGAACGCAGGGCTGGTGAGGCGGTTAGTTTAGAGCTATCAGAACATCGTACGTACAGTGTAGCTCTAGGTCGCCAAATGAAGATATATACAAAGTGCAGATATTGATCAGCATACAGGGCTCGTTCTTGACCCTTAAACCAGGGTTTTGACCCTCAAAAATTTAGAAATATCCTATGTTGACTCTTAGACATTCTTCACAATGGGTCATTTGACCTTCCCCCCCCCCCCCCGAGAGAAAATTCTACGGGTCAAAACTGGGTTTTATTACTCTAATTTTCAATGATGTATCTTGTTCATGTATACTGTTAAGAAATCTTCTTAGTAATTTTTCGCTTTGTAATATCACAAGAAAAGGTCAATTCACACTGAAATTTGTAAAATACAACTCACAATGTTCCCTTTCTGTTTTTTGACCCCCTTTAGAAAGAGGTTTGACGCCCAGAATTTCATGATTAAGGAGGCAATGACTCCTCAATTAAAAAAAAAAAACTAGCTCAAGCCCTGGCCTAGGCATACAAAATCACATAAAGTTTATTCTACCGACAGTTGAAAAAAGTAAGTTCGTTACTTGTCGAGTAAACACTTCTACATTTTGTTTTTATTCTGGTATATAAGGCACTCAATTGAAACTAGGAACAATCTTAAAAGAGCAACATACATCATAGATAAATATAACCCTGAATAAATATAGTTTTTGTTTTCAAATCCTGTCCCTTTGTTCTGAGCTTTTCCGGTCTACAACCAGCACATAACAGCCGAGCGTAGGCATCCTCACATGACGCTCTTTTTTTTAGCTCACCTGAGCACGAAGTGCTCAAGGTGAGCTATTGGGATCGTAGAATGTCCGTCGTCCGTCGTCAGTCGTGCGTCGTGCGTCGTCCGTCGTGCGTCGTCCGTCGTCCACAATTTCTTTAAACATCTTCTCCTCCTAAACCAGTGGGCCAATCTTGATGAAACTTGGCAGGGATGTTCCTTGGGTCAAGCTCTACTGAAGTTGTTCAAATAAATGAAAAACACCCTTAACATTCCCTTTACCCTTAACAAAAAGGGTGAAAATATGAAAATCTTTTAAAATCTTCTTCTCTGAAACCAGAAGGCAGACAGCTTTCATATTTGGTATGTAGCATCATCTAGGGGACCTCTACCAAGTTTGTTCATATAAAACCCTGGGGTCATATTTGGGCTTTGCCCGGGCCCAACCCTTTTTACATAGAATTAAAGAGTGAAAATCTTTAAAAATCTTCTTCTCTGTAACCAGATGGAAGGCAGCTTAAATATTTGGTGTGTAGCATCACCTAGTGGGCCTCTACCAAGTTTGTTCATAACAAGACCCTTGGGTCATATTTGGGCTTTGCACGGCTGTATCCCTTTATCTCTTATGAGCTCGAAGGGTAAAAAAATGAAAATCTTCAAAAATCTTCTTCTCTGAAACCAGAAGGCAGACAGCTTTCATATTTGGTATGTAGCATCATCTAGTGGACCTCTACCAAATTTGTTCATATCAAGACCCTGCGGTCATGTTTGGGCTTTGCCGGGGCCCAACGCTTTTTACATAGAATCAAAGAGCGAAAATCTTTAAAAATCTTCTTTAATCGAAACCAGAGGGCACACTGCTTTCATTTTTGGTATGTAGCATCATCTTGTGGGCCCCTACTAAGTTTGTTCATATCAAGACCCTTGGGTCATATTGGGGCTTCACCCGGGTGTATCCCTTTCAGCTCATCTGAGCACGATGGGTGAAAATGTGAAAACCTTCAAAACTCTTCTTCTCTGAAACCAGAAGGCAGACAGCTTTCATATTTAGAATGTAGCATCATCTTATTGACCTCTTCCAAGTTTGTTCATATCAAGACCCTGGGGGTCCTTTTGGGGTCCACCCCGGTGCATCCCTTTTTACATAGAATCAAAGAGCAAAAAGGCATATCTGTCTTGCTCTTCGCTGAAAACGTTCCATGGTATTGAACTTAAGCAATTAACTTCTTTTTGACATCTGCCTATCTATTTAATGTGATGTCCCAGGGGTCATAGAGACTCAGGTGAGTGATCTAGGACCGTCTTGGTCCTCTTGTTTTTAATTTAGGTTTTATTGCCTTGAAATATTTTTGAACGAAATCGACGAAAATAACTGTTTGTGCATTTCATGATCTACGAGGGTTGTTCGATATGTATTGTGTATTGTAATTCGATTCAAAAAGTCAAATGTACATCACATCCCTTCAAAATATTTTCCATGATTTGGAATACACAATCTAAATCTCTGAATCCGTTTAATAAAATGCTTAATAGTACATGTACTCTGATTTAGCTATACCTCTGTGTATATTTACTACACTACTCAAAAGTTCTAAGCGGCCACCTTACCTTTCTTCATTTTTTCACATATTTTTCTCTTTTATTTTGAAATGTTGTCTTTGTCTTTCACAAGAGTGGCCATTCAGCCATCATTCAATCCAATTGTTTTGTAAAATCATGCATCAATAAGTCCTACAGACGGAATTTTAAAAATGCATGTACCCTCAAATTCAAAAGTCACAAAAATGACAATTTTTCGATAAATTTGAATTTTTCGACAAATGAAAAACGCAAATCCTATCAATTTTTTGTACTGATATCAGTGGAACATCGTCTGAGGATTTCTAAAAATTATAAGAAAAGCCACAACTTAATACACAATCCTTATCCTAACAAAAAATGTCAAAAATACCCCACCCACCAATGTTAACTTTGAAATCGAGGGTACTCCTATTTTCGCTTAACTTTTAAACATTTCTTGTTGAATTATTTCACCGATTTTTGTCTGGTTAACTTCATAAATGATTTGGCTGCATTAAAATAACAAAAACGGGATAAAATCATGCGGCATTTATAACATATGGCCAAAAATACAAGTGACGGCTTAGGAGTTCTGAGGAGTGTATAGGTATTCGTGTATTTTTACTGCGTTTATCTGAGTATCAAGTGCAATTGCCTTAGCAAATGGTGAATAATGCCCGTAGGGCGTTATTTTCAAGCCATGTGCTAAGGCAACAACTTAGAATTGCAACCCTTTAGTTCTACATGTAAGAAAAATCTACATGTAAAAATAAATGTTAAAAGAATGGAGTCTTCTTGCTGTGCGTAGATAGATCAATAGAAATCAGAATCAGAAATGCAGGCTTGTAATTAAAATTTCTTTTTTCAAAGTTTCAATCCTTAATTGATCAAATAGCATTGAATGATTATGAAAGGGGGGCTAGCGACTTTAGAGTCCCTACAACACTAGAATTGCAGATCGATGGTCGGGGATTCCCCCGAAATATCTATTGCATATAAAACAGAAATAAAGTGCAACGGATTTCCCCACTTGATTTAAACAAATCAAAATTCTTGATTGTATTTGATTGCAATTATTGACGGATGAGGTTAGTGCCTGTCAGGATTTGTATCGATCATCATATAAGAAATTTTTAAGTTTTTTGAAAAAAGGAAGAAGTCGCATGGCGCTAAAATTGTATTAGTGAATGATTGGAATAAATGAATAGGGTGCTAATTAAGCGATTTAGAATTGTTTTGATCGAGGTGAATGTCAATTTCACATTGTTACTCTATAACTAAATGTGATGGTACATAACCACAAATAGACTAGAGATAATCCTATAGGCCCATCGATGGTTATAAGATGTTTCAAAAGGGATTTGTAGTTACATCTTTGAATGATTTCGAACTGAAATTGAATGAATGGGATGCGTAAAATAAAATTGTACAACTTTCGAGGAACGTTAATGTCGGACCAAATGCAACATTTTTATCATATCGGGGATGTACTACAAAACCGACTTTATCTTATAACTATACAAATATCCGTATGTTAACATCCCGTATGATATTTTTAGCTCACCTGAGCACGAAGTGCTCAAGGGAGCTATTGTGATCGATCGTTGTCCGGCGTCCGTCTGTCCGTCACGGCGTCAACTTTTTCTTTAAACGACACCTCCTCCTAAACTTATGGGTCAAAATCAACCAAACTTGGCAGAAATATTCCTTGGGTGGTCCCTTATGAAAACTGCTCAAATGGAAAGGATCCGTGCCATATCACGGGAAAAGGAGCCTTAATGACAAATTTCTTGTTTTCACTCTAGAAGCCAAAAAACAAAAAAATGGTCCAATCTTCATGAAACTTGGTCAGAATGTTTGTTAGGTCATGAGGATGAAGTCTTTTGAAAATGGAAAGGACCCGTGCCATATCACGGAAAAACGGGCCTTAATGACAATTTTGTCAACAATATATTTAAACGACTTCTCCTTCTATACTTATGGGTCAAAATCAACCAAACTTGGCAGAAATATTCCTTGGGTGGTCCCTTATGAAAATTGCTCAAATGGAAAGGGTCCGTGCCATATCACGGGAAAAGGGGCCTTAATGACAAATTTCTTGTTTTCACTCTAGATGCTACAAATATGGTCCAATCTTCATGAAACTTGGTCAGAATGTTTGTTAGGTCATGAGGATGTAGTCTATTGAAAATGGGAAGGATCCTTGGGTTGTCCCTAATGAAAATTGCTCAAATGGAAAGGATCCGTGCCATATCACGGGAAAAGGGGCCTTAATGACAAATTTCTTGTTTACACATTAGAAGCCACAAATATGGTCCAATTTTCTTGAAACTTGGTCAGAATGTTTGTTAGGTTATGAGGATGAAGTCTATTGAAAATGGGAAGGATCAGTGCCATATCACGGGAAAAGGCGTCCTAATGACAATTTTTTTGTTTACTCTATAGAAGCCACAAATATGGTCCAATCACCATGAAACTTTGTCAGAATATTTGTTAGGTCATGAGGATGAACTCATTTGAAAATGGGAAGTATCCATGCAATATCAAGGTAAAAGGGGCCTTAATGACAATTTTCTCGTAAGAGCTCCAAAGGCCTCAAATATAGTCCAATCTTCATGAAACTTAATCTAAATGTTTGCCAGGTCACAAGAATGAACTCTGTCGAAAATGGGAAGGTTCATGCCATATCATAGGAAATTGAGTCTTAATGATAATTTACTTGAAATATCAGGTCAGCGATTTAGGGCCCTCAGGGTCCTCTTGTTTATGATATCACATAGTTATTTATAGAACAATGATATACATTTTGTATTGTTATTTTTAGAAACTTGCATTTCAGTAAGAAACACCGACGAAAACAAGACAAATATAGGTTATAAGATAAATATAATACGTACTAAGTGTATTGTATGAAAAATACCTTACTCGGTTGTGAGAATTGATAATTGACAATGATCAATTCTCCCAACCTCGTTAGATATTTTTTTTCATATAATACACTAAGTACGTATTGTATATATTTACCTCCTTTTTTCCCTTTCAACGAAGGCAAGTGCATGTAAGAGCTTGCAGACGACACATACCCTACAAATACCCTAGAAACACACTCTTGCGAAAGCGTGGCGTACTTTCAGTGTGTCTCTAGAGTAGAAAGGTCGTGTGCATAGCGTATCTCCAGATTATTGTGCGTGAGTCTAGCGTGTTGCCTGCGTGTCCATAATTTGTTTCTGGCCTATGGCAACGTTTCAGCATTTCAAATAAAAATTGTAAAGCATTCAGTCCTTCGTGTCGAAGTTCTACGTTAAGCTGGTCTTTAGCTTATGTGTGCATATATGTGTATGATGCTTTCATACATTAATATATGTGTATGTGTTTTCTCACGACAAGTCTGAGAACTGCTTGATAGCTTGGTTATTTCCAGCATTGTCTTAAAGCCAGTTGCTTTTTCTTAAATATGAAATGATAATAATAACTTTATTTAATGAAGGTAACATGTCAATGCAATTGGGCTAATTTTCAACATGACCTTCTAACAATGAACCGTGTTGGAGAATCAAATGAACACACATGCACATTAACACAAATTATTTTCTGGTTAAAAACACACCCGCACGCAAATATTTAAATAAAATTCACAATTTAAGGTTCATGTAAAGTATTTAAGAACTAATTTTTAAGGCTCTTCGTTAGCCAAGAAATAGAAGTATGTCCAGGTATATTGTATATCAAAATGAAGCTTTTAATGAGCACATATACTTGAGCAAAATAAGACCGCCATAGCATTAGCGGTATATCAAAAACATTGTGGAAAAGGGTCATTTTATACAGAACAAGCAACTGCATGGCGGTCGGATAAAATCGGCTCACATTTTAACAAAGTACAGTCTAAAGTGCTACCTTTACTTACAAATTACACAAAAATGTTGAAACACTTTGTGTTCGTGACAGAGATTTATTGCCGAACGATTTGTACATGAGAATAATTGCAATCCAATCAAATAAAGAATTCTGATTGGGTTAAATCGCATCACGTGGGGAAATCCATTGCACTTTATTTCTGTATAAAATGTAATAGGTTTTTCGGGAAACCCCCGAAATTCGAGTGCAAGTCCTGTGTTGTAGGAACTCGAATTAACCTAGTTCCCTATCATCAGTGCAAAATTGCTATTCAATTTATTTTCGAAAGGATTTACAATTACAAGCATGCAGTTCTGATTCTGAGCTGACCCAAACTTAGAAAACAGCGAGTCGACGAAGACCTTTAAGCAACCGTCTCAACTAAGACCGACCACGCCATTTTCGTTTAAAAATACAGACTTACTTGGCAGAAACAAGCTTTTTTGTGATAAGGACCTCTACGGATTTTAATGTTGTCTTTTATTCGTGTGTCATTTGTTTTACTGTATGACATTCCACTTCGATAGCGAGATAAACAATACACGATCTAAAAATAGATTGTGGCATTTATACGCGCAGAAAGTAGACTTGAAGCTTTAAAGTTTGGCTGGGTATTTTAATAGTTTCTTCGATCTAGATGATTGCAATTATAAGGGACGAGTGTCTTTTTCACAGTGTTTATTGGGGTATAAAGTGCAATTGCCTTAGCACATGGCTTAATTATTACGCCCTACGGGCGTTATTTGCCATGTGCTAAGGCAATTGCACTTTATACCCCAATAAACGCAGTAAAAAAGACACTCATCCCTATAATATCTTGTCGGTCATTCGGCACTGTATAAAATCTTTGATCAATCTTAGCAAAGCGTTTCTGAAGAATAAATGGTGGAGATGCGAGATTCAAATGACGAGGATGGGAGGAATCTGTGGACGTGAGGGTAGGAATTGTGTGGTAGTTGCATGAGAACGTGCCAATAAAAATGATGCCCCACGAACAGGCGGACACAGTTTTACTAAACATCTTACGATATTTCTTTGTGTAAGTCAAAAATTAAAGTTGCTAAACTGGAAGTAACTAAATATGGAATTCTGCCATGCATTATCTCATTGGAATCGTCTTTCGAAGATGATTCCTATGAGATAATGCAAGGCAGAATCTAACTTTGAATGAAAACACCATGTATGATTTGTCATTTTGACTTACGATTAATTTTTTCGTAAGAAGATATGTAAAACGGACCAACAGTCGAGAACAACTGTTACATCGAATAGACCAATACAGAAGATACTTATGGTTAAGAGCTCTTTTGTAACAAGTGCATGTCGTATTGCGATGCAATACAGGAGTCCCCCACCGGATAACAAAAAATCCTTTCTTATAATATATCTCCTACTTACTAGATCTATAACTGTATACAAAATTTGAAGTTGCTAGCACATTCGGTTTTGAACAAAATGTCCCAAACAAAAATATAAGAGTAAAAACAACCAATGGCAAAAACTCCAAAAGTGGGCGGAGAAGAATGATTCTTGTACATGCCACTTGTCCTCAATGAGATCTATAAGTGTACCAAGTTTGAAGTTGCTAGCACTCATGGCTCAGGAGATATGGTCCGGACAAAAATGTCAGGAAAAAAAACAAACAAAAAACAACGGACAATAACTAAAAAAGTGGATGTGGCAGAGTAACAGTTCTTGTGCATTACACTTCTTCTCAATGAGATCTACCAGTGTACAGAGTTTGAAGTTGCTAGGGCTTACGATTTAGGAGATATGATACTGACAAAAATGTAAGGGTAAAAACAACAAAGGGCAATAACTCCAAAAGTGGACATGGCAGAGTGACAGTTCTTGTACATGACGTTTGTCCTCAATGATATCTATAAGCGTAGCAAGTTTGAAGTTTCTAGCACTTATGGTTTAGAAGATTTGTTCCGGACAAAAATATAAAGGTAAAAACTACAAATGGCAATAACTCAAAAAGTGGGTGTTGTAGAGTAACAGGTCTTGTACATGACACTTGTCCTCAATGAGATCTATACGTGTACAAAGTTTGAAGTTGCTTGCACTTATAGTTAAGGAGATATGATCCGGACAAAAATGTAAGACTAAAAACAACAAAGGGCAATAACTCAAAAAGTGGACATGGCAGAGTAATAGTTCTTGTACATGACACTTGTCTTTGATAAAATCTATCAGTGTACATAGTTTGAAGTTGCTAGCACTTATGGTTTAGGAGATATGATCTGGACAAAAATGTAAGGCTAAAAACAACAAAGTTTGCCCTTAAAAAATAGAAAAATAAAAAAAGGATGGTAGTACTTGGTGTGAGAAATGCCAGGAATTCATTGTAAGGTCTCCAGCTCGGGAACATGACTGAAAAATTGTTAAAAGTGGTGTCAAGCCTAATTCAAACAAACATATCTTTTTGTATCAGGGACCTGATTTCTATGTCCTCTCATTGATGACCAGGGGCAAAGTGTTGTACCTTTGCTCGCCAGTCTTTCTTACTGAAGAAGTGGAGATCAATTTAAAAAAAAAATATTATGCTGAATAATTCCTGGCCAACTAGGGCAACTTTGTCTAGCAATTTTCTATTCCTGAAATAATTATTTACCTTATGATTTCCTTGTAGTATGCTATATAATAAGTCAATTGTATTTTGGAATAATGCTAAGGAAGCCCTTTTTTTGCTTAATATCCTTATTTTCTACTTATATTTTGTTAAACTGTTCGTTTGCAATGTTTTGTTCTTGTAATTAACTATGTCATGTAAATGACCCTTGATTGATCTATCTATCTATCTATCTATCTATCTATCTATCTATCTATCTATCTATCTATCTATCTATCTATCTATCTATCTATCTATCTATCTATCTATCTATCTATCTATCTATCTATCTATCTATCTATCTATCTATCTATCTATCTATCTATCTATCCATCAATCCATCTATCTATCTATCTTTCTATCAATCTATCTATCTATCTATCTATCTATCTATCTATCCATCCATCCATCCATCCATCCATCCATCCATCCATCCATCCATCCATCCATCCATCCATCCATCCATCCATATCTATCTATCTATCTATCTATCTATCTATCTATCTATCTATCTATCTATCTATCTATCTATCTATCTATCTATCTATCTATCTATCTATCTATCTATCTATCTATCTATCTATCTATATATCTATCTATCTATCTATCTATCTATCTATCTATCTATCTATCTATCTATCTATCTATCTATCTATCTATCTATCTATCTATCTATCTATCAATCCATCAATCCATCCATCCATCCACCAATCCACCAATCCATCTCCATCCATCTCCATCCATATCTATCTATCTATCTATCTATCTATCTATCTATCTATCTATCTATCTATCTATCTATCTATCTATCTATCTATCTATCTATCTATCTATCTATCTATCTATCTATCTATCTATCTATCTATCTATCTATCTATCTATCTATCTATCTATCTATCTATCTATCTATCTATCTATCTATCTATCTATCTATCTATCTATCTTTCTATCTATCTATCTATCTATCTATCTATCTATCTGAATGACAAACATTTCACTTTTTAGATGTTTCCTACCCAGACGTTTCCTACCAAGACGTTTCATTACTTTTTGGTAGTGAAATGTCCTGTATATTTTAGTACTTATATGCATAAAGATGTAATTATTTTTTTGTTTATTTATTTATTTATTTTTTGGGTGTGTTTTATGAGCAATCAAGATTTAGTCTCCACAAAAAAGGAATAGAAAGCTTCATTTGCAAGTATTATCTATCTCATGTATAGTCCGTTTGACTTCTATATGGACCAACCTTTTCATCAATTACATAAAATTGCGTTTGAATGAAGGATTTGTATATAGTAAAATCTTAATTTCAGCTTAATACCATTCCAAAAAATATTTTTTGAAAATAAAATGATTTCAAAATAATGATTTTGTCTATCAAGTTAATGTTAATATTTTCGCATTTTACGCTCATAAACACGAGGGGTGATGGGGGCTGTTTAGTTATAAGAAATTGTAAACATATATAGTAAAACACATGGTTTTATACTAAACATTTGACAGATGAAATGTCCATTATTCCTTATTTGGACATGCTAATTAGCATATCGACGGGCATGTCATCTTAAACTTAAATAGCACGTGATTTTTACCGTTACTATTGGCCTTCTCAAGTTTTCCTCGTGAAATTCCCATCTACTTCGTGTAATAATGCTTTTTGATTGGTCTTAACATGTAAATATAGGGTTCATTTCAGCATAAATAAAAACAATAATCAATTATCTTGTCAAAAGGTTTCTGAAGAAAGAGAGAATATACTCCGATTTGATATCCAACAGTAGTAAAAATCTTCGACAAACTTAATTATATTGATACACTCGATTTTATACTAAAACAATTCACTAAAAATCTTACACTTTTGACTTGGCCCCTATGCAAATCAGTACTATTTTTGGTTATACAATTCGCTGTTCCGTTTACTGCAGTCACAAGTAGGTATGAAAGGCTGAAAGTTGACATGTAGACGGATGGACAAAATCATTATTTTACATTCAAAAATTCTGAAAAACAAAATTTGTCATGGTATTAACTGGAATATATGATATGTCAAGAAAAATATGCATTTTATCAATCAATTTCTGAGATTTTCGGCGAAATGTTGGTCCATATAAAAGTCAAACAGACTATATACATGTTTCAAACAATTACCTATATATCATTAGAGAGGGTGTGAAACAATTTCAATCCATTGACAACAATTTCTTATGACTTTTTGGGTAAAAAATTGAAAAAAGCAACTAATGAGTGAGTGTATGCAACATACATATCATATTCTCTTCTTTGCCATATACCTATAAAACAAAACTCAAAAGATAATGATTAGAGACGTGATATTGAATTGATTTAATTACTTTCTTCATTGTAGTAAATACATGAATTACTTTTTCAAACTCAAGATGAGAAGAAGTGTCAGTCTTATTTCATTATCTTGATTTTAGCACTATGTTTGGTTATATAGAACAATAACTTTGTTCATCTGTTCAATTTTCAATATATTGTGGACAAGAATGTCTAAATTGGGAAGAAAATATTCTGAGAAATAGACATAATTTGTAAAAGCAAACTTTTATTTTTCCAAGCATTTCAACTGCTTTCTTCTCCAATATTACAAAATTTTAACAATTTGCCATATTATATGAACTCTCTTCAGATGGTGGCTCCAAAATCAATTCATAGATTAGATGTAGTAAATCACCAGTCAGCCGATTGTTTATAGATATATATTTCAAATACACATGCAATCTTTTGTAATCAGACCCTAATTAATTACCAGGTGCATTCTATAACAACAACAACAAAATATAACCACTAGTGTCTCATCATGATTTTGAACTCCTGCAATTGATGAAACAAGGCACACATTTGTCATACATCTAACAATTCAGAATAAGAGAAGTAAAATCATGTAGTAATCATAAATCTATTAAAAGCAAATAAATAGATAAATTATTAATTATCAAAATTGTAAAAATGTTATCCATCTATATTAAAAAGCCAAAAATTGTTAAATAGACATCTATCTATCTATCTATCTATCTATCTATCTATCTATCTATCTATCTATCTATCTATCTATCTATCTATCTATCTATCTATCTATCTATCTATCTATCTATCTATCTATCTATCTATCTATCTATCTATCTATCTATCTATCTATCTATCTATCTATCTATCTATCTATCTATCTATCTATCTATCTATCTATCTATCTATCTATCTATCTATCTATCTATCTATCTATCTATCTATCTATCTATCTATCTATCTATCTATCTATCTATCTATCTATCTATCTATCTATCTATCTATCTATCTATCTATCTATCTATCTATCTATCTATCTATCTATCTATCTATCTATCTATCTATCTATCTATCTATCTATCTATCTATCTATCTATCTATCTATCTATCTATCTATCTATCTATCTATCTATCTATCTATCTATCTATCTATCTATCTATCTATCTATCTATCTATCTATCTATCTATCTATCTATCTATCTATCTATCTATCTATCTATCTATCTATCTATCTATCTATCTATCTATCTATCTATCTATCTATCTATCTATCTATCTATCTATCTATCTATCTATCTATCTATCTATCTATCTATCTATCTATCTATCTATCTATCTATCTATCTATCTATCTATCTATCTATCTATCTATCTATCTATCTATCTATCTATCTATCTATCTATCTATCTATCTATCTATCTATCTATCTATCTATCTATCTATCTATCTATCTATCTATCTATCTATCTATCTATCTATCTATCTATCTATCTATCTATCTATCTATCTATCTATCTATCTATCTATCTATCTATCTATCTATCTATCTATCTATCTATCTATCTATCTATCTATCTATCTATCTATCTATCTATCTATCTATCTATCTATCTATCTATCTATCTATCTATCTATCTATCTATCTATCTATCTATCTATCTATCTATCTATTCTGACATTCGACAGTGAGACCCTACCCGAAAGCGGACCAGATATAAGTTGGACCGGTATCACATTTTGTATTTCTTACGAAATTACACTATTAGTTACACCGTGTACGATTAGCGGGAATCTCAAACACGTGTCTCCAGTGAGGAGCTGTTCCGTGGCCGATTGACAACGAAAGTGGGTGCCAATTAACTTGAAAATGTATTATATTGGATCTAGCGTTTTATTTATTATTTGAAATTATTTAAAGTTCGTATGGCTAACTAGATCTAGTCTACTTTGGTGACCGGTCAACTCGGCCCATTGGCAAATCGGTCCAACGTATTACTCGTGGCACGGTCAACTCGGCGCAAAATTTCACGAAGAACCCATAGTCACACAGATAAGCGAAATTATTCAAATAGAATTATTTTTTGAATAAAAAGAACACATTTTCCTATAATTTTGTTGTGACTTGAAAATCAATTCCGTCAACTCTACTGGAATGTGACAAAGGGCAGGAAAATGCACGAGAAATACATGCACCAGTCTCCTCTAGCCATGATGTGATTGAATACAGACATGTTTTGAGTTTCTCTGCAGAGAACCAAAAGGTAAGTTTTTACTTACAAATCACTTGTATTTAACATAACGCGTTTTGATCATGGCACATGCAGACCAGAGTTCTGCCCAGGCCGCGCAATTGGACGAATGCCACAAAAAATTTGCAGATGGCACAGACAAAATCAAACGAATGGGCAAAATGGTGTGCTGAATTTTTTACATACAGCATCTGCAGAAAGACGACTTCCGGTACATCCAGTAGCAATTTAGCCTACTCCTACAGGGCTTTTTTTCCTTCTTTACTTGAGGCCGATCTTCGGTGACTTCCCAATCACAAAAAGCCTCCTTTTTTCCCAACTGTGGCAAGAAAATTTCCCCTAAATCAGAGTAAAATTCCCAATTTCAAAATTAAATCAACCTGGGGCATGCCGACAGAGATTTACAATGGGGAAGAATAAGATCTGTGAAAAGGTCAAGGGTTTTATTTCATAAAATTTATACGAAAGTTTACACTTTGATTGGGCTGGTATCCCATTGATTCCCATTACAAAGCCTTGCATAGAAAATGGAGGGTAACCAGGCTTTGTTTTCCTTACTCGATTGATAAGAAATGTGGAAAGCTAAATCGATTCTTTTTTAATAAATTGTAAATTAATCGATCTTAATTATTGTTCAATTATTCATAAGAAAAAAACCTTTTGTTTGTTGTAATAAACTATTCAGACATTGTGTTTAAACTTTTTATTTCTAGTTTAAATTAGAGTTTATAAATCTAAAAGAGCACTCAAAGAGCATCGGCTCATAAACAAGGAACATATTCCTTTCAGTTTTTGACGTACGCATTTTACACAACCAAATACACATAAACAATGTTGCTTAGAATCTAGCCGAAATAATCTGAATTTATAAGTCTACAGTGCCTTAAAATGGTAATTATACCAGTAAATCATTCAAAAGAAATGCTTTTGATAAGGCTATGCACAGTCTATTTATGGTCTGGGTGAAAAAAATATTTGCAAGGTGAAAAGTTTTGCAAATCTGAAGCGTCTGCTACAGTCACGAAACCGTTCATAGTTGATAAATCTACCCAGCTTGGGGCTAGAGGCCCTTTGGTAGTTGATTAACAGTATTGTCACTGTAATGAACTTAATCCACCAACAGAGCGAAACCAAGTTGCCATGATAAGTTCTTCTACCATTAGTAGAACTGCCACACCCTATTCCATCCAATTCAGCCACAAATCAAGCTATACCTCTTTATTCAAATAATTGTTAGAAACATAATGAGTCTTTTTCATAAAATATTCTTTTAAATACCTTTGTTTTGACCCTATGATAATGGCTTAGATGTTTTTATTCTCGAAACTTGTTAGGTTTTGAAAATTTCCCAATTTCACCAAAGTACGCGTGAAATTTCCCAAAATGAAAGGCTAGGGCCTCTTCCCAATTTTCAGAAAAAAAGCCCTGTCCTAAATAAAAATCAATATGGTACCCTGCACCATACTGTTGAATCGACACCTCGTTAACGTAACTTATAAATTAGTCGGGACCAATCCTTGTTTATTTGTTTTTGAGCAATGGATCAAACTAAAAGGTGTCATAGGACTATTTTTGTCTTTTTTGCATGGAAATTGACTAAAACTGAGAAAGTTTATGATGATGTTGATTCGTCTGAACACGGACCATAGTCCAATGTCGCAGATTTTCAAGAAATCCGTCTCCGTAAAAAGGTCGCTTCGCAAACAGTCAAGCGCCTTGGAATGAATATTTTGGCCTATTAGAAAAATAAAGAGGCCCGAATTTTTCATTTCACAGTGATTTGATTTGTGTAACTGGTTAGACAGGGGTGTGGAAATACGACTTTCCTCCACTTGTCCATGGACAAGTAAAGGTCAATTTTCTACTTGTCCAGGATCAATATGAACTTGTCCACAAAAAATGAAATGTTATTATTGGGAAAGCATTGTCTTAATGAAGAAAATGCTGTAATTCAGCATTTTCTTCATTAAAGACAATGTTTTCCTCCACTTTCATACAAAGAAAAGGATGTCTTTCCTCCTAGATCTTTTTATTTACTGTATCAAGATTTGCTCTGGTATTTACTTGTCCACGGACAAGTGGCCTAGAAAAATGTACTTGCCCGCAAGTGAAAATGCCCGTGTCGGACAAGTCGGGCATGGGAATTCCACACCACTGGGTTAGACAACCAGGGTTTTCCATGACGCTAAAAATGCGCTTCTTTGTTGCTGTTTCAAAACAAATGACCCTCAAAAATATACCCTGCGCGTCATTTGTGACGCAAGTTTTAAAGTACAGCGATGTGCTATGATTTTATCATGGATGGTCAGTTGGGTTAAAAATTGACATAACTAAAGGGCTTAGCTCCTATTACGCAATTTACGCAAGTGCGTAAAAGAAATTATCCTCTGTTGAAAATATCGTTGATGAATTATCATAACATCGAAACTACAGCTTTTTCAAGCTGTAGTTACGATGTTTTGATTCACCAACGCTCACATTATGAAAATGGAGCGGACGGAGGGCATTCATCTTTTGTCACAGTTCTCATATAGCCTTTATTCTATATATTCTTTAATTATCGCTGTTTGACACTGCGTATAAATTTCAAAGTTCTAGATACGCCCATGTAACTCACCTGTTAACAAGCGTCAGATACAATATTTCTGTGACTTCTGTCGATAGCCAGGTTTTCCAATATTGATTAAGGAGGGCCGTTGCAGTTTCGGGGGGTATCCAGATATCCGCGCGAAACAGATGTATGTTTTAGAGCATTCATATGCACAGATATAGTGAAAATATCAGCATACCTTTCCACGCATAATTTGAAAATATTTACATTTTTCTTAAGGTGGTCATGTTTTCGAAAATATCAAAGAGAACTGCTTATTACACTGACCAAGCACAATACTGGTGTGCTAAATCAACATATATTTATAGCCATAGATATGGAAAACTTAAAAATATAATATACTTTCTAGTAAGGGCATAAATAAGTGACAAGTGGACATTTTGCTTTAAATGTTCCTCAAAGATAAAAAGTGAATATTGTTTTTGAAGGCAAAAAAAAGCAAGCGCCTTTATTAAATAAAATCGAAATATATCAATAGAAAATTAGCCCAACTATCGTACAACTGAAATTAATAAAGAAAAGCATATGTATCCAGGCACTTTTAGTCAATTTCATAAGTTTGAAATACTGCACCCCCCATAATTTACTACTCTAATTTGATTTTGTCAAGACATTGTTATGTCCCCTGATTTCCCAATCAACAATAAAAAACATTTGTAATTTTGATACACTAAGTAACGCCTATGGCAGCTGTAGGATTTCTGTAACGGGGTTTAAACTAAAATTAAGGGGGGAGGGGTAGTCATTTCACATCATTACCAAAGTTTTGCGGAATTACCCAGTGAAAGACTGAACACCACATTCCCTCTGGATCCGCCAGTGCACAGTCATTATCCTGATCAAAACATGAGGGTTTCCTCCATTAAATCATTTTCTTTATGAGGCAATAACATATAAATATAATATGTCATTTCAGTTGCCACGGAAGATAAGATTGTTTATTACTCGATTGAAAAAAAAAGAAAGAAAAATGACTTTCAATTCATTTTAAAGATTTTAGAATTCTGTGATTATGTTGATAATTTGAACCTAATATATTTTACAATGGGATTGAAACAATTTCCTAAATTTTACATTGTCACTCTCGATTCTGTGGATTACAGCAGAAACCAACAGTCTCAGGGCCAAATAAAGGAAAAAAGTAAAATCGCCGGTATCTATACCCGATCTCCGGACTTCTTGGTCAAGGAGCAGACGCTGTAACTCACGAATACATACACTCTTCGAATAATGCGAAAGCTTTTTGAAAAAATTGATTATTGAAATATTCAATGTTGGCAAAGCTATTGATGAAATATTAATAATTCTTATCAATTTTTCTTTTTCACTCTCTTACAAACACACATAAAGCAGGGGTTGAAAAATCTTAAAAACCCAACTAGTCCTGTAGGACTAGTAACCATAAATTTCAACTCGCCCTTAAACCAAATGAGCTCGCCCTTCAAAATTAATAAAATGTAGGTTAGTCTTATACAAGAACACAAGTCATTGGAATTGGTTGAAATTTTCATCCTGGTATAATTTTAACTCATTGTGACAGTACTTTAATGAAATCAGAACTTTCAACCCAGTGTGCGTGGAAAGGTTTGTTCATATGACATGTGTGGAAAGGTATGTTCATATGACATGGTTTGCTATTTTGTATTCAATTTTAAAGAGATGGGTAATCTATGTGGTCTCAATATGTACAGAAGAATATCTTGATGTGCAACACAGATAATAAGGAATTTGGGATATTAGCAACCTGGACCACAAAACCATTTCTTCTTTAGCCTTTGAAAAATCCGATGGATAATCGGCACTCTTATCATTGAATCTCACGAATAATACTAGAAACAAATTTTTTGAACCAGTACCATATTTTATTGAATATTAGAAACAATCGGGAGATAAAATGCGGACAAAAAAATTATTAAAATACAAAATGAACAAGTTTTGACCTGGAATAACTTCTTTGCTATAGATATATTTTTCTTTCGTTGTCCGAGTGTTAGCTGCGCTTTTGAACAACCAATGTCATCCTGCTCGGCTTTTTGAAATTATAATTGGTGATCGTTGAAATGCGACCCGCTCCCCTTTTTTGTGTGTATGTTTATATTTTGTTTTTTGTTGTTTTATAATTTTTTACTAAAAGAAATCTCTAAAACCATCCCTAGCATCTTTCTCAAAGAATTTGAAGGCTTTTGAAAGGGTGCAGATATGATTGAACGCAGCAAGTGTACATTACCGGAATTAGATTAATTATGCGTGCATAAAAATCGCTGTTTCCAAACAATTTACTAACGAAAATTACTTACTTCAAATAAAAAAAATATAATCCTTATCAAAATATCTGAGTGGTAAAGATGTGAGAATATCATAAGCTTTATTTTGAAACCAATCTTTAATATGACGTCACTGTATAAATTTCTCGGAGAATGGCCCGACTTCAAAAGGACCGCCGAACACCTGTACTGGGCGAGGTCATCTGTGTTTTCACAGCAACACAATTTTCTCTCGTGTTTACACCATAGTCTCATTAAATAGTCGCATAAATAGTGGATATAAAAAATATAACGGATAGTCTTTAGAAGGGTAACTGAATTTATTTCGGCTCATCCAGTTTACGACTCTCATCGTCAGAACATTTATTTTTTTTAAAGACAACCTGCAATTTAGAAGCCGTTGGAAATTGGAAAATATTAACTACGACTACGATGCTACATTGCATGGTCATTTGTTTAAAGATGAGCTTTTCCTTGCATGATTGAAAGCCTAGATTTGTACTCGCCCCGTCGGACTAGCTCACCCAAAATACTACTCGCCCTCCGGCAATTTCTACTCGCAAATGCGAGCGGGCGAGTGGAATTTTCAACCCCTGCATAAAGGGAATGTAATAAAGGTGGAAATTAAGAGGGAAGAAATGAATTTTTGATAAGTTGAAATTGTCCTTTTTCTACGATGTCTTCTTTTCGGTTTTCACAACATGTAACATACGTAATGAATGGGATCTTTACAGGCAAAAGTAACATATCATTTTGAAGATTTATAAAAAGAACAGTGAAAACGAACAGACAGCTAACAGTGCAGAAAAGTAAACTGAAAAGGAGAGAAATCGCATCCAAGTGGCGCAAAATTTAATTACTTTGGGATATGATTCGTCAACCTGTGTCAACCCGTGTCTGTTTTTACCGAAGTCGTAAATAAAAATCATATTTTTTCTCCTTTCCAAGTAATGTTCAAATAACTGAATGATGACTACCTTTCATAAGTTATCCGTTATTTGATAGTTTTATACGTACAACGATATAACCCGAACTCAAACATTCCCTTTCGGTGATGAAGAGTACGTGGCAGTCCTGCGTCCAGGACAAGAAAGTGGAGCAAACGTTTAGCTCATGCACAAGCGAGCAATGCAGGGTATAAATAGCAATATGTTTGCTCTGTTCTGTCATCCTAAATGCAGGGCTTGTGATAGGTCTATCAACGTCGCCCGTACGTCGTTGGAATAACGAAGCACAAGTGTGAAACACTCATTAGATACACTTTACACGGTTATGCAGACTACCATTTCTCAGATGATCGTTTGTGATTCGTTATTCTGAACGCATGTCCGGATTTCATTTAGTCCCTCATGATAATTGCCAAACCCTGCAGTACAGGATGCAAAAACATTTGCAAACGTTTAGAAAGTGAATGATCAGAATCTTTCTTAGCAGTCATATGTTTCTAGAATGTTTCGCGAACGTTTTTATTTTGAATTCAGGTCAATCCTGCGTGCAGGTTGACAAAATTACGATTGTTTGAAAAACAGCCTTCCACTTTGCACATGCAACTTCATATAAAGTTGATTTTAACAAGGTCCTTCCTCACATCTTTGCGAGTTGTCTCCCCAAAACTTCAACGTCCCACCTTAAATGAGTAAACTATTCTATTTTTAGATAGCTATAGGTGCCCGTTAAAATATGAAGAGGGGTTATCTTGATTTATACATCATCTGACATGATTTCCGGTCATAAAATTATTTGTAAACCAGACACAGGATCTTACATAATGCCACAACAAATAAAAGTGTGTAAACTTCCATCGTCTGCATTGGGGCAGTTCTTTTGAATGTTGTGGTTTACTCATGGGGTTGTCTATAAATGAACCTTTCTTCAATTCTACATGTCTCCATGATAAAAAGTAATTGGTTAAAACTCTTTATTTACTTACCATTCTGCGGCATAGCCGCAGCCTCTGGATTGTAGCCTTGTCCTTATACTAGACATTTGTGAAAAATTAAGAATGATAAAAATTAGTAAACACATTCTGAGATCATCTACATAACAGACACTGAAGATGGTCTTAATTTTCCATTACTCACGCAGACCCTATATTGTAGATACTCATACAAGTCCACAACATCAGTATAACTATGGTTTAGATATCAGGGAGTAATGGTGATTCAATCTTTCTTCAATTCTACATGTCTCCATGATCAAGAGTAATTGGTTAAAAATTCTTTATTTACTTACCATTCTGCGGCCTCAGTCGCAGCCTTTGTATGGTTGCCCTATCCTCCATCTAGACATTTGTGAAAAAAAAGAAAGATAAAACTTAGTAAACACAGCCTGAGATCATATACATAACAGACACTGAAGATGGTCTTAATTTTTCATTACTCACACAGATCCTATATTGTGGATATTCATACAAGTCCACAATATCAGTATAACTATGGTTTAGATATCAGGGAGTAATGGTGATTCAATTTTTTTTTATCTCTAACCTAAACCCTGATATTGTGGTTAACTCATAGGGTTGTCTAAAAATGAATCTTCAATTCTACATGTCTCCATGATCAAGAGTAATTGGTTAAAAATTCTTTATTTACTTACCATTCTGCGGCACAGCTGCAGTGTCAGCCTCATCCTCTGAATAGTGGCTCTGTCCTTATAATAGACATTTGTGATTAAAAAAAGATTAAAATTAGTAAACACATTCTGAGATCATCTACATAACAGACACTGAAGATGGTCTTTATTTTCCATTACTCACACAGACCCTATATTGTAGATACTCAAACAAGTCCACAACATCAGTATAACTATGGTTCAGATATCAGGGAGTAATGGTGATTCAATCTTTCTTCAATTCTACATGTCTCCATGATTAAAAGTAATTGGTTAAAAGTTCTTTATTTACTTACCATTCTGCGGCAGATCCGCAGCTTAAGCCGCAGCCTTGCGATTGTGGCCCTATCCTCCATCTAGACATTTGTGAAAAATAAAGACAGATAAAAATTAGTAAACACAGCCTGAGATCATCTACATAACAGACACTGAAGATGGTCTTAATTTTCCATTACTCACACAGACCCTATATTGTGGATACTCATACAATTCCACAACACAGAATTTGAAATTGATGGAATAATTATGAATTTTGAAAGTCTTTAAAATAAAATCTTTTTAAAAACGTGGTTTACCTGCCCTTCATAAAAATTTCCTAGAGTGACCTCCCTTTGTTCAGGTAGCAAACTTTGACAGAAGGCATTGAACATGGACAGATGACAATTTGTTTCAGAAAAATATGTCAATTATAATTATTTATATAATCATTTTAGTGTTTTCTTGTTGTTGCTTTTATTTAAGCTTTTTTTACAGTATTTTTATAATGGTGTACATTTCTTTATTTAGATCCTTAATTCAATTAGTTTATCTCTTTTCCAATAAAAATCTATAAATATCATTAAATTACTTCAGCAGGAACTTCTCTTCTTTTGCGCATAACAGATATCATTAAGTAATAATCCACTGGAAATCTCAATAACTTTTGGAAAGTTAAAGAAGAAATTTTCCTTACTCTTGTCTTCTTATAAACCTCCTTGAGCTCCAGGAGTTCTGACAGTATCTCTTCCTACAATAAGAAACAAGAGAAAAATATCTATGAGCTGAAGAGAGAATTTCTTGAAATCTTAGAGGTATAAGACTAAAAAATCTCAACTCACTTTGAATCAAAGAGGGGACTCATGCATAAGTATGATTAAGCTTTTAGTGTCATAACTCTATGAATTAAAAAAATCTCTCTCCATAACTTCTTATTTGATAGCATGGAGCAACAAGATGCCCAAGAGGGTCTGTATTGCTCCACTGGTTAAAAAACCTCAGACTTTGGCCCTGCCACACCAATATTTGGGGTCAAACAAAATTTCTTGAACAATTTTAGTAAAGAGTCACCCAAGTGACATACATGCCAAGTTTCAATGAAATCAACCCTATGATTTGGGAGGAGTAGATTTTTTAAAAGATTTAAAAGAGAGAAAATGCCCTGCCATGCCCTGCCCATATTTGGGGGTCAATTCGAATTTCTGAATCAATTTAAGTAAAGGTTTACCTAAGGAGCAACCAAACCCAAGTTTCATTGAAAAGAGCCTCATGGTTTGGGAGGCAACAGATTCTTTAAAACAGAAGGCATTTGAACATTGACGGATGAGTTTGTTTCTAGAAAACATGTTGATTATAATTATTGATATATTAAAGTATTTTCTTGTTCTTTCTTTTTTTCTCTACCCTTACAGATATTGAGCTGATTTTTGGTATGTGAGTCCGCATTAGTGAGTTACAGAACAAGTCTGAGTTTGGTTCAGGTCCATTGATTTTTGAGGAAGATATTGATGCTTGACATAGAAAATTACCAGGAAATTTCAGTTTTCCAGACTTTTTTCTTAAACTTTGGAGATATTGATCTGATTTTTGGTATGTGAGTCCACATAAATGAGTTACAGAACAAGTCTGAGTTTGGTTCCGGTCCATTGATTTTTGTGGAAGATATTTATGCTGGACTTAGAAATTCCCAGGAATTTAAAGTTTTCCGGACTTTTTTTACATTTACCCTCTGAGATATTGAGCTTTTTTTTGGTATGTGAGTCTGCATTATTGAGTTACAGAACAAGTTTGAGTTTGGTTCCCATTCATTGATTTTTTTGTGGGGGATACAGATGCTTGACTTAGAAAAAACCAAGAATTATAAGATTTCTGGACCTTTTTTCTTTATCTTCAGAGATATTGAGATAATTTTTGGTATGCCAGTCCCCACTAATGAGTTAAGGAACAAGTTTAAGTTTTGTTCTGGTCCATTGATTTTTGTGGAAGATACAGATGCTGGTCTTAGAAATGACCAAGAAATTTCAGTTTTCTAGGCTTTTTCTCTTATAAACCCTCTGAGATATTGAGCTTATTTTGGTATGTGAGTCCGTATTATTTAATTACAGAAAAAATTAAAGTTTGGTTCTGGTCCACTGATTTTTAGCTCACCTGAGCACAACGTGCTTAAGGTGAGCTTTCGTGATCATAGAATGTCTGTCGTCCTTCGCGTGGTTCGCGTCGTGCGTGGTCCGTCGTCATGCATCAACAATTAAAGTGTTTACACTTAGAGGCCACAAATATGATCCAATCTTCATGAAACTTGGTCAGAATGTTGGTCAGATCACAAGGATGAACCCTTTAGAAAATGGGAAAAATCCGTGCCAGATCACAGGAAAAGGGGTCTTAATGATAATTTTCTTGTTATAACTCTAAAAGCCACAATTTTGGCCCAAACTTCATGAAACAAATGGTTTTTGTGTAGAAATTATCTTTTTTATGACATCTGCCTATTTAATTTGTGTAATCTCCCAGGGGTCAAAGAGATTCAGGTGAGCGATCTAGGACCATCTTGGTCCTCTTGTTGTTGAAGATAGGGATGCTGGACTTAGAAATTCTAGTACCAAGAAATTTCTGTTTTCCGGACCTTTTTAAACCCTCGAAGATATTGAACTGATTTTTAGTCCCCAACCGCCAACAACAAAAAGAGATGCCTATTTTTTGTGCTTGTGTGTATATACATTTGTGTTTAAGAATTGCTCATAAAATCTGATAAACACTAAAAAACTAGAAAAAACGCACAATTATGGAAAATTGATGTCCAAAGCTAATTTAACAAATGTTTTAAACGATTTGACACCAAATTTTCTTCCTATGCCAAGGAGAGGTCAATGTCTGTCAGATGAAAGATTATTATTAGTATTTATCATAAAACAAGCAGTTTACATAATGGTGTAAAATATGTAAATTCACGTGTCCAGTTTCAGGGTAGTAAGTTTTACCTGGTTCTCAATAAGGTTTCTTTTATGATTTTGGTTTGACTAATTAATCAAATTGGCCTTAAAATGCTTTATTTTAAGCTGCAACCCAATCAAGATGCCTAGGTATTTTAGTTATGTTTTAGCTCACCTGAGCACATCGTGCTCAAGGTGAGCTTTTATGATCATTGGATGTCTGTCGTCCGTCGTGCGTCGTCAGACGTCAACAATTTAAGTGTTTACACTCTAGAGGCCGAAAGTATGGACCAATCATCATGAAACTTTGTCAGAATGTTCTTCAGGGCACAAGGATTAACCCTATCGAAAATGGGAAGGATCCGTGCCATATCACAGGAAAAGGGGCCTAAAAGACAATTTTCTTGTTTACACTCTAGAGGCCACAAATATAGTCCAATCATCATGAAACTTGGTCAGAATGTTCTCCAGGTCACAAGGATTAAGCCTATTGAAAATGGGAAGGATCCGTGCCATATCATGGGAAAAGGGGCTTTAATGACAATTTTCTTGTTTAGACTCTATAGGCCACAAATATTGCCCAATCTTCATGTAACTTGGTCATAATGTTGGTCAGGTCACACAAATGAAGCCTTTTGAAAGTGGGAAGGATCCATGCCATATCACAGGAAAAGGGGCCTTAATGATAATTTTCTTGTTATAACTCTAGGGGCCATATTTTTGGCAGAAATGTCATGAAAGTTGGTTTTATGTAGAAATTATCTACTTAATGACATCTGCCTATTTAATTGATGTGATGCCCTAGGGGTCAAATAGATTCAGGTGAGCGATCTAGGACCATCATGGTCCTCTTGTTTATAGATTTTAAATCAATGTCACAAAATGTACAGTGAATTACTTTACTGCTATGAGGTTAATATAGAAATGGTTTCCAACAACGGTAAGGAAATGAGAAGCTTCATATATCATACAAATTTCTTTTAACACTATATGATAACATGAATTTCTTCAAGAAATTGTCTTCCACTCTCTAAACTAGACTTTCATTTTTTAGCTCACCTGTGCACGAAGTGCTCAAGGTGAGCTATTGTGATGGGCTGCTGTCTGTTGCCCGGCATCTGTCGTCCATTGTCCGTCGTAAAACTTTACCCTGTGTGCACTCTAGAGGCCACATTTTTGGCCCAAATGTCTTGAAACTTGGTCAGAATGTTTGTCTCCATCAAATTTCGGTCAAGTTTGAAATTGGGTCAAAAATGGGGTTAAGGGGTCAAATTTTAGAAAAATCTTGTGTGCACTCTAGAGGCTTCATTTTTGGCCCAAATGTCTTGAAACTTGGTCAGATGTTTGTCTCCATCAAATCTGAGTCAAGTTTGAAATTGGGTCAATAGGGGTCAAATGTGAATGATCCTTGAGTGACCCTTCATCAGTCTACCAAAAATTATTGTGATCGGATGGAAAATATATATTTTATGGGCGGAGGTCATTTCTCTTTATGTTATATAGTGGAAACTTTGAAAATTAATTTCTCAGAATGTAATTGATGGATATCAACCAAATTTCACTGGAATGATCCTTGAGTGGCCCTTTATCAGTCTACCAAAAGTTATTGTGATCAGATGGAAAATGTGTATTTTATGGGCGGAGGTCATTTCTCTATATGCTATATAGTGGAAACTTTGAAAATCATTTTCTCAGAACCTAACTAATGGATAACAACCAAATTTCATTTGAATGATTCTTTAATGATCCTATACAAGTCTGTAAATATATATTGTGATCAGATGAAAAATACAGGTTTTATGGGCGGAGGTCATTTCTCTATATGTTATATAGTGAAAACTTTGAAAATCATTTTCTCAGAATCTAACTGATGGATATCGACCTAATTTCACTGGAATGATTCTTTAGTGATACTTTATCAGTCTGCAAAAATTTATTGTGGTCAGATGCAAAATATGTATTTTATTGTCAGAGGTCATTTCTCTTGATATGTTACATGGTGTAATATCCAATATGGGGCAAAACAAACTTTTTTCAAAGTTCAAACAGATGGATTTCAACCAAATATCATAGGAATTTTATTTCTGTGAAGTTATATCAGGCTGCAAAAAATATTTGATGGGATGAACAGCATGCTCTATATTGGCAGAGGACATTTTAACATATAAATTGAATATATGACCACCCTTTTGGTGCGCCGCCACCATAGCGCAGTTGGTTAGGCATAAGACTTCCAATCTGGAAGTCGTGGATTCGATCCCCGGTGGCGGCAAATATCCTTTCCGACGTTTGTCTCTCACCAATGGGGAGATAATCGTAAACCTATGTGAGATAGCAGTCGGAGGCTAGGAAAGGATGTAATGGTAGTACAGGTGAAAGAAATACCAGAAACCCATTGTTAGGTGCTCCGGCCTCTGCGATATAACTGAAATAAAGTTGAAAGCGACGTTAAACTCCATTCAATCAATCAACCACCCTTTTGGTATCACCTAAATCATGATTTTTTTAGACTCATTAAATTTAATAGGTGTAAATATTGCAGGTTAGATGGAGCATAAGCTTTGTTAGAATCCAAATGTGTAGAAACATTAGGTGAAATAGGGAGCCTGAGATACCCCCTTAGAATTGGTCAGTTTCGTTGAACCAAGGGTGAAAGAGGTCAAATGGTGTAAAGTGGCCTACTGAGGTTCAGAGTGGGAAAGAAAAGGCTGAGTTGACTGCACTCTAAGGCATTGGGCAGAGTAAAAATATTGGATTTAGTATTTTACTTCTTCTTAATATAAGATAGAATTTTGTTTTGGTGACGAACAATTATTGTGAAGTAACACCCTTACAGTGGTGTTCAATGAAAAGTGGAAAGATCTACAATCAAAATTTTGTGGACAAAATACCAGTATATTATGCAGTAACATTCTATTAGTATTGAATTTTTTATTTTTTGATTTCAAACAAATTTCACTGGAATGATCCTTATTTCTAACAGCCTTATCGGTTATCATCCTCTAATAATCATTATCAGGATATTCAGGCCTGTGGAGCGAATCAGGCGCTCAAGCGCCTCTGGTGAAGATAGCCTACAGTTAATGTGAATATTCTAAAACAAGTGGTGCCAATAAACCTTATTGATACAGCTTTATATAAATGCAAGCAGGCGAAAATTAAAGTCGTAATTTAAATCAGAATTTTCTATTAGGACATAAGAAAGATATTTGTTGGATAATGAATAAATAAGAATATGGTATAAAAACAAAAATATTCCTTTGTCTATGTCTGAATGTAATAGTGTCACAAAATTGGAATGATGTACCAAGACTTTGTCTAATTTTATAACTCTGATTGTCCTTTGGGAAATTCCTTTACTTATATACTTTTAAAAATGCGTCAATCATAATTTTGATTTTCAACAACATCTGAAAACAAAAAACAAACAAAAAAATATTGGGATAATTATCGTCGGTAGTCGGTCAAGTCCATGTGAATGAAACTTCACTGAAGCTGTACTTACAATGTTTTGGTCGCATCTATTCAGTAGGGTAAAGCTATGGTGAACGATGAATGTTCACATTTTGTTTTCTTCTGATGTGCAATAGTAAATACAGCAGCAAGTATAACTGAGGGGGAGGGTTCAGACTGTATTGAATGCCACAAGTACCAAATAAATTAGAATTACTTACCTCAAAAAGATTTATAAAGAAATTGTAGGGAAATATTTGTTACCAAAATTTATCTCAAACATTATTATCTTAACCCTTTGCTGTTTAATCCCTGCTTTTTACGTGCCTGTCATTTTATAATTGAGAAAACATTGTGAAAAAAGAAGAAATTGCCTCTAACAAGCAATTTCTTCTTTTTCCACACTAATTTTTACTCTACTGAATGTTTTTTTTTCAAATTAAGCCCACTTTAAATTTTCATCTGCAAAACCTTTGAATTTGGACAGGTCCAAAATTTTGTAAAACAGGAAAGGGTTAAGCAAATGAAAGGACAAGAAGGAATTATTGTTATAAAATGTTCCTTCACATCTCAGTCTTTTGTGTTTTTAGCTCCACTAGACAAACTCCAGCGGGGCTATTGTTGTGGCCTGGTGTCGGTCTTGAGTGTGTGTCCATTAACTTTTCCTATAAACATCTTCCTCTCTAAAACCACTTGGCTGATTTCAATGAAATTTTTGTGTGAATTAAAAAATAGCATATTTGATAACATTGCAAAGACCATTTAACATTATATACTGCATTACATGTTCATGCAAAAATTCATGGAGACATCTTGAATGGTTTTAAAGTTATGCCTAAAAACATGCCAAAAATGTCTGGAGTGAAACGCTTTTTAGTAAAAAAGAATTCAATCTTTTCAGATCACTTGAGCACAACAGGGGAGCCTTTAGGGTCACACTGAGTCCATGGTCTGTCATCCGTCTTCAACAATCTTAAAGACTTCTCCTGAACCATTGGGCTGATTTCAATGAAACTTTTACAGAATGTTCCTTTGGTGACATTCTTTCAAAATTGTTCGCTAAATTCTGATTGGCTCAGAAATAAAGGTGTGGCAGGGTGTCGCATTTTTATGCCCCCGTATCCAAAGATCGGGGGCATATTGTTTTACCGTTGTCCGTCTGTCTGTCTGTCCGTCTGTCTGTCTGTCTGCAAAAGTTAACCAAAAAACTTAACATTGCCAATATCTTCAAGCCTATTCCAGATACAAGGCTCATATTTGGCATGATGATAGATCTCAATGATCCGCATCTGCTGATACCAAAGTCAAGGTCATGTGACAAGGTCAAGGTCATCTCTCAAGGTCAAATAACTCAAAAAGTTAACCAAAAAACTTAACATTGCCAATATCTTCAAGCCTATTCCAGATACAAGGCTCATATTTGGCATGATGATAGATCTCAATGATCCGCATCTGCTGATACCAAAGTCAAGGTCATATGACAAGGTCAAGGTCATCTCTCAAGGTCAAATAACTCAAAAAGTTAACCAAAAAACTTAACATTGCCAATATCTTCAAGCCTATTCCAGATACAAGGCTCATATTTGGCATGATGATAGATCTCAATGATCCGCATCTGCTGATACCAAAGTCAAGGTCATGTGACAAGGTCAAGTTCATCTCTCAAGGTCAAATAACTCAAAAAGTTAACCAAAAAACTTAACATTGCCAATATCTTCAAGCCTATTCCAGATACAAGGCTCATATTTGGCATGATGATAGATCTCAATGATCCGCATCCGCTGATACCAAAGTCAAGGTCATGTGACAAGGTCAAGGTCATTTCTCAAGGTCAAACTTTGAAAAAAATGCTGTTACGGGGGCATTCGTGTTTCACAAACACATCTTGTTCACTTTGCAGGGTTTTCCCTGGAACTTTTTCTGAGGGGGTCATTTTGTCCCCTTGGTTCACAAGTTAGGGCTTCATTTCTCCAAATAGTAGATCATAATTTTTACCCCATTTGAATATAAAATTTAAGACCATCTATTTTGATAAATTGGACATATGGTGTGTATGGTATCTAAAAACAGACTACATGTATATGATTTTTATTGTCAATTCAAACTTTTTTATTAGCTCACCTGAGCACATCGTGCTCAAGGTGAGCTTTTGTGATCATTGAATGTCCGTCGTGCGTCGTCCGTCATCAACAATCTTAGTGTTTACACTCTAGAGGCCATAAATATGGTCCAATCTTCATGAAACTTGGTCAGAATGTTGGTCAGGTCACAAGGATGAACCCTATCGAAAATGGAAAGGATCCATGCCATATCATGGGAAAAGGGGCCTTAAAGACAATTTTCTTGTTTACACTCTAGAGGCCACAAATATGGCCCAATCTTCATGAAACTTGGTCAGAATGTTGGTCAGGTCACAAGGATGAACCCTATTGAAAATGGAAAGGATCCATGCCATATCACGGGAAAAGGGGCCTTAAAGACAATTTTCTTGTTTTCACTCTAGAGGCCACAAATATGGCCCAATCTTCATGAAATTTGGTCAGATTGTTGGTCAGGTCACAGGGATGAACCCTACTGAAAATGGAAAGGATCCATGCCATATCATGGGAAAAGGGGCCTTAATGACAATTTTCTTGTTTACACTCTAGAGGCCACAAATATGGCCCAATCTTCATGAAACTTGGTCAGAATGATGGCCAGGTCACAAGGATATTGAAATTGGGAAAGATCCGAACCATATCATGGGAAAAGGGGCCTTAAAGACATTTTTTTTTTACACTCTAGAGGCCACAAATAAAGCCCAATCTTCATGAAACTTGGTCAGAATGTTGGTCAGGTCACAAGGATGAACCCTATTGAAAATGAATAGGATCCATGCCATATCACGTGAAAAGGGACCTTAATGACAATTTTCTTGTTTACACTCTAGAGGCCACAAATATGGCCCAATCTTCATGAAACTTTGTCAGAATGATGGCCAGGTCACAAGGATGAACCCCATTGAAAATGGGAAAGATCCAAACCATATCAAGGGAAAAGGGGCCTTAATGACATTTTTTTTGTTTACACCCTAAACGTCACAAACATGATTCAATCTTCATGAAACTTGGTTAGAATGTTTGTCAGGTCACAAGGATGAACCCTATTGAAAATGGGAAGGATCTGTGCCATATCATGGGAAAAGGGCCATAATGACATTTTTGCTCGTATCACTCTAGAGGCCTCAAATATGGTCCTATCTTCATGAAACTTGGCCAGAATCTTTGTCAGGTTACAAGGATAAACCCTATTGAAAATGGGAAAGATCCATGTCATATCATGGGAAAAGGGACCTTAGTGAAAATTGTCTTGTTTACAGCCTTAGAGGCTTCAAATCATAAAAGTACAACTTGAAAATCTGATGTATTTAATGAGACAAAGAGACGAAGGTGAGCGATATAGGACCATCATGGTCCTCTTGTTAGCTCACCTGAGCACGAAGTGCTCAAGGTGAGCTATTGGGATCGTAGAATGTCTGTCGTTAGTCGTGCATTGTCCACAAATTCTTTAAACATCTCCTCCTAAACCAGTGGGCCAATCTTGATGAAACTTGGCAGGGATATTCCTTGGGTCAAGCTCTACTGAAGTTGTTCAAATAAATGAAATCCACCCTTAACTTTCCCTTTACCCTTAACAAAAAGGGTGAAAATATGTAAATATTTAAAAATCTTCTTCTCTGAAACCAGAAGGCAGACAGCTTTCATATTTGGTATGTAGCATCATCTAGTGGACCTCCACCAAGTTTGTTCATATCAAGACCCTGGGGTCATATTTGGGCTTTGCCCGGGCCCAACCCTTTTTGCATAGAATCAAAGAGTGAAAATCTTTGAAAATCTTCTTCTTTGAAACCAGATGGCAGACAGCTTTAATATTTTGTGTGTAGCATCACATAGTGGGCCTCTACCAAAGGCATATCTGTCTTGCTCTTCGCTGAAAATGTTCCATGGTATTGATCTTAGGGAATTATCTTCTTTTTGACATCTGCCTATCTAATTAATGTGTTGTCCCAGGGGTCAAAGAGACTCAGGTGAGCGATCTAGACCATCTTGGTCCTCTTGTTATCTCTCATATTGTCTTAATATCTTGCATCATTTATCAAAAATTACAATTTCAAGCATGTATTATTTCCTTTTTTCATTACCCTAAATGCACTGGTTGTTGACAGAAAATCAATTTTTTGACCATCATCCCCATTCAACCTGATCATAAATAGTCTATCAAGCCTTCTGGGTCTAATCTGTTTCTGAGTTGACATTCGAAATCATTTTGCTGTGAAAAGCCTCTTTCACAGGGTGCACTTGACACCAGGATTACCAGTGAACACACACACACACATATATATATATACACTTACAATAGCGTTGCTCAGACACCTCAACATGATTTACATGACCTTAAGCATATCCAACAAATTCTTCCAATCACACTTATACTGAATTATGTCTGATATATATCTATTAAAATGTGACTCGATCATTTAATAAAGTTGGTATTTTCTGACAACTTATTCATTATCCTCTATTTCTATCTCACCTGAACTGTAATCAAGCCTCTGGACAGGGCTGAAACTATTCCCAGGTGCCAGTGATGTTAAATATCCTGAAATATCCTTTAAAAAAATAAATATTTTAAGGATTCTTTTGAACATCTGTGTATGTTTTGGGGAAAAACATCAATATATATGTTACTAATCCATTTCAACATTGTGGGTCCAAGAAAGAAGAAATGGGAAAAAATAGAGCATAATCAACTGGTTAAGCCTGATCTGAAAATTATTTCACAAGAATGCAAAATTATACCCCCCAACACTTACAAAGTAGAGGCTGGTATATTGGTTTCACTATGTCTGTCTGGATGTCCATCAGTCCTTTCATCCATTTGTATATCCTTCTGTCAATCCATTGACCTTTTGCTGTGAAAAGCCTCTTTCACAGGGTGCACTTGACACCGGGATTACCAGTGAACACACACACACATATATATATTTGCACTTACAATAGCGTTGCTCAGACACCTCAACATGATTTACATGACCTTAAGCATATCCAACAAATTCTTCCAATCACACTTATACTGAATTATGTCTGATATATATCTGTTAAAAATGTGACTCGATCATTTGATAAAGTTGGTATTTTCTGACAACTAATTCAATATCCTCTATTTATATCTCACCTGAACTATAATAGAGCCTCTGGACAGGACTGAATCCATTGCCAGGTGCAAGGGAGCTCAAATATCCTGGAAAAAAATAAATATTTTAAGGATTCTTTTTAACATCTGTGTATGTTTTGGGGAAAAACATCAATATATATGTTACTAATCCATTTTAACATTGTGGGTCCAAGAAAGAAGAAATGGGAAAAAATAGAGCATAATCAATTGGTTAAGCCTGATCTGAAAATTATTTCACAAGAATGCAAAATTATACCCCCAACACTTAAAAATTTGAGGGGGGTATATTGGTTTCACTATGTCTGTCTGGATGTCCATCAGTCCTTTCATCCATTTGTATATCCTTCTGTCAATCCATTGACCTTTTGCTGTGAAAAGCCTCTTTCACAGGGTGCACTTGACACCGGGATTACCAGTGAACACACACACACATATATATATACACTTACAATAGCGTTGCTCAGACACCTCAACATGATTTACATGACCTTAAGCATATCCAACAAATTCTTCCAATCACACTTATACTGAATTATGTCTGATATATTTCTGTTAAAATGTGACTCGATCATTTAATAAAGTTGGTATTTTCTGACAACTAATTCATTATCCTCTATTTCTATCTCACCTGAACTGTAATCAAGCCTCTGGACAGGGCTGAAACTATTCCCAGGTGCCAGTGATGTTAAATATCCTGAAATATCCTGTAAAAAAATAAATATTTTAAGGATTCTTTTGAACATCTGTGTATGTTTTGGGGAAAAACATCAATATATATGTTACTAATCCATTTTAACATTGTGGGTCCAAGAAAGAAGAAATGGGAAAAAATAGAGCATAATCAACTGGTAAAGCCTGATCTGAAAATTATTTCACAAGAATGCAAAATTATACCCCCCAAACACTTACAAAGTAGAGGGGGTATATTGGTTTCACTATGTCTGTCTGGATGTCCATCAGTCCTTTCATCCATTTGTATATCCTTCTGTCAATCCATTGACCTTTTGCTGTGAAAAGCCTCTTTCACAGGGTGCACTTGACACCGGGATTACCAGTGAACACACACACACATATATATATTTGCACTTACAATAGCGTTGCTCAGACACCTCAACATGATTTACATGACCTTAAGCATATCCAACAAATTCTTCCAATCACACTTATACTGAATTATGTCTGATATATATCTGTTAAAAATGTGACTCGATCATTTGATAAAGTTGGTATTTTCTGACAACTAATTCAATATCCTCTATTTCTATCTCACCTGAACTATAAAAGAGCCTCTTGACAGGACTGAATCCATTGCCAGGTGCAAGGGAGCTCAAATATCCTGGAAAAAAATAAATATTTTAAGGATTCTTTTTAACATCTGTGTATGTTTTGGGGAAAAACATTTAACATTGTGGGTCCAAGAAAGAAGAAATGGGAAAAAATAGAGCATAATCAACTGGTTAAGCCTGATCTGAAAATTATTTCACAAGAATGCAAAATTATACCCCCAACACTTAAAAATTTGAAGGGGGTATATTGGTTTCACTATGTCTGTCTGGATGTCCATCAGTCCTTTCATCCATTTGTATATCCTGTCAATCCATTGACCTTTTGCTGTGAAAAGCCTCTTTCACAGGGTGCACTTGACACCGGGATTACCAGTGAACACACACACATATATATATTTGCACTTACAATAGCGTTGCTCAGACACCTCAACATGATTTACATGACCAAGTTTGTTCATATCAAGACCCTGGGGTCATATTTGGGCTTTGCCCGGGCCCAACCCTTTTTGCATAGAATCAAAGAGTGAAAATCTTTGAAAATCTTCTTCTTTGAAACCAGATGGCAGACAGCTTTAATATTTTGTGTGTAGCATCACATAGTGGGCCTCTACCAAAGGCATATCTGTCTTGCTCTTCGCTGAAAATGTTCCATGGTATTGATCTTAGGGAATTATCTTCTTTTTGACATCTGCCTATCTAATTAATGTGTTGTCCCAGGGGTCAAAGAGACTCAGGTGAGCGATCTAGACCATCTTGGTCCTCTTGTTATCTCTCATATTGTCTTAATATCTTGCATCATTTATCAAAAATTACAATTTCAAGCATGTATTATTTCCTTTTTTCATTACCCTAAATGCACTGGTTGTTGACAGAAAATCAATTTTTTGACCATCATCCCCATTCAACCTGATCATAAATAGTCTATCAAGCCTTCTGGGTCTAATCTGTTTCTGAGTTGACATTCGAAATCATTTTGCTGTGAAAAGCCTCTTTCACAGGGTGCACTTGACACCAGGATTACCAGTGAACACACACACACACATATATATATATACACTTACAATAGCGTTGCTCAGACACCTCAACATGATTTACATGACCTTAAGCATATCCAACAAATTCTTCCAATCACACTTATACTGAATTATGTCTGATATATTTCTGTTAAAATGTGACTCGATCATTTAATAAAGTTGGTATTTTCTGACAGCTAATTCATTATCCTCTATTTCTATCTCACCTGAACTGTAATCAAGCCTTTGGACAGGGCTGAAACTATTCCCAGGTGCAAACGATGTTAAATATCCTGAAATATCCTTTAAAAAAATAAATATTTTAAGGATTCTTTTGAACATCTGTGTATGTTTTTGGGAAAAACATCAATATATATGTTACTAATCCATTTCAACATTGTGGGTCCAAGAAAGAAGAAATGGGAAAAAATAGAGCATAATCAACTGGTTAAGTCTGATCTGAAAATTATTTCACAAGAATGCAAAATTATACCCCCCAAACACTTACAAAGTAGAGGGGGTATATTGGTTTCACTATGTCTGTCTGGATGTCCATCAGTCCTTTCATCCATTTGTATATCCTTCTGTCAATCCATTGACCTTTTGCTGTGAAAAGCCTCTTTCACAGGGTGCACTTGACACCGGGATTACCAGTGAACACACACACACATATATATACACACTTACAATAGCGTTGCTCAGACACCTCAACATGATTTACATGACCTTAAGCATATCCAACAAATTCTTCCAATCACACTTATACTGAATTATGTCTGATATATATCTGTTAAAAATGTGACTCGATCATTTGATAAAGTTGGTATTTTCTGACAACTAATTCATTATCCTCTATTTCTATCTCACCTGAACTGTAATCAAGCCTCTGGACAGGGCTGAAACTATTCCCAGGTGCCAATGATGTCAAATATCCTGAAATATCCTTTAAAAAAATAAATATTTTAAGGATTCTTTTGAACATCTGTGTATGTTTTGGGGAAAAACATCAATATATATGTTACTAATCCATTTCAACATTGTGGGTCCAAGAAAGAAGAAATGGGAAAAAATAGAGCATAATCAACTGGTTAAGCCTGATCTGAAAATTATTTCACAAGAATGCAAAATTATACCCCCCAAACACTTACAAAGTAGAGGGGGTATATTGGTTTCACTATGTCTGTCTGGATGTCCATCAGTCCTTTCATCCATTTGTATATCCTTCTGTCAATCCATTGACCTTTTGCTGTGAAAAGCCTCTTTCACAGGGTGCACTTGACACCGGGATTACCAGTGAACACACACACACATATATATATACACTTACAATAGCGTTGCTCAGACACCTCAACATGATTTACATGACCTTAAGCATATCCAACAAATTCTTCCAATCACACTTATACTGAATTATGTCTGATATATTTCTGTTAAAATGTGACTCGATCATTTAATAAAGTTGGTATTTTCTGACAACTAATTCATTATCCTCTATTTCTATCTCACCTGAACTGTAATCAAGCCTCTGGACAGGGCTGAAACTATTCCCAGGTGCCAGTGATGTTAAATATCCTGAAATATCCTGTAAAAAAATAAATATTTTAAGGATTCTTTTGAACATCTGTGTATGTTTTGGGGAAAAACATCAATATATATGTTACTAATCCATTTCAACATTGTGGGTCCAAGAAAGAAGAAATGGGAAAAAATAGAGCATAATCAACTGGTAAAGCCTGATCTGAAAATTATTTCACAAGAATGCAAAATTATACCCCCCAAACACTTACAAAGTAGAGGGGGTATATTGGTTTCACTATGTCTGTCTGGATGTCCATCAGTCCTTTCATCCATTTGTATATCCTTCTGTCAATCCATTGACCTTTTGCTGTGAAAAGCCTCTTTCACAGGGTGCACTTGACACCGGGATTACCAGTGAACACACACACACATATATATATTTGCACTTACAATAGCGTTGCTCAGACACCTCAACATGATTTACATGACCTTAAGCATATCCAACAAATTCTTCCAATCACACTTATACTGAATTATGTCTGATATATATCTGTTAAAAATGTGACTCGATCATTTGATAAAGTTGGTATTTTCTGACAACTAATTCATTATCCTCTATTTCTATCTCACCTGAACTGTAATCAAGCCTCTGGACAGGGCTGAAACTATTCCCAGGTGCCAGTGATGTTAAATATCCTGAAATATCCTGTAAAAAAATAAATATTTTAAGGATTCTTTTGAACATCTGTGTATGTTCTGATCTGAAAATTATTTCACAAGAATGCAAAATTATCCATTGACCTTTTGCTGTGAAAAGCCTCTTTCACAGGGTGCACTTGACACCGGGATTACCAGTGAAATTGAGGCCAACATAAGTCTGGATATATACTGACCAAAAGTCCTAACAGGCCACTTTAAAAATGAAGGTAACTTTCTTACAAATTACTACATTTTCATGAAATTGGAAATGTGAATTTTGAAGCATAATGTACGTAGATTTCCATAAATGACTTACCAATCATTATCAAATTTGGATGTGTAATAAAGGAAAAGCTCAAAAAACTCTCAATCTTAATAAAGCTCGAGATATTACTATTTCAACAATTCGAAGTCCACAAATCGTTAGCTGCAACCCGGACCAAGAAAAAAATGGACTTATTGACATTTTTTAGTGACTTTTGACTACAGAAGAAACAGAAAAAAATAGGAGGCATGGTAAAATGGTTTTTAAATTCAACTGGCAAAACATTTTAACTAGCAAATATGGTCTGGTGTTGAAAACGGTGCAACAAACTGATTTTTTACACATATCCTACATTTTGTAGCTTGCTGGGTATCATCAGTCTATATTTAAAGCATTTTTGAAGAAAAAAGTGTTTTAGGTGTTGTTTTTAGCTCCACTGGCTGAAAGCCACTGGGGCTATTGTCATGGCGTTGTGTCTGTCGTGCGTCAGTGCGTCCGTGCTTGCGGTCGTAAACTTTTTCTTTAAAAATCTTCTCAGAAAGTACTGGATGAATTTCAACCAAACTTCACAGGAATGATCCTTGTGTGACACTCTTTCAAAGTTGTTCAAGAAATTTTGATCCAATGAATAACATGGATTTAATGGGGGTGGCTAATTTCCAAATATGGTAAAAAGTGAGTTTTCTCAGATTCTAATTGATAGATACCAATGAAATTTTACATGAATGATCCTTGTGTGACCCTTTATCAGTCTACAAAAGATTATTGAGATCGGATGAAAAATATGCATTTTATGGGCGGAGGTCATTTCTCTATATGTTATATAGTGGAAACTTTCAAAATCATTTTCTCAGAATGTAAGTGATGGATATCAACCAAATTTCACTGGAATGATCCTTGCGTGACCTTTTATCAGTCTACTAAAAAATATAGTGATAGGATGAAAATTATGTATTTTATGGGCGGAGGTCATTTCTCTATATGCTATATAGTGGAAACTTTGGAAATCATTTTCTCAGGATCTTACCAATGGATATCAACCAAATTTTACTGGAATAATCCTTGAGTGACCCTCTATCAGTCTACCAAAAAATATAGTTATAGGATGAAAATTATGTATTTTATGGGCGGAGGTCATTTCTCTATATGTTATATAGTGGAAACTTTGGAAATCATTTCCTCAGAATCTTACCAATGGATATCAACCAAATTTTACTGGAATGATCCTTGAGTGACCCTGTATTAGTCTACAAAAAAATATTGTGATCAGATGAAAATATGCATTTTATTGGTGGATGTCATTTCTCTATATGTTATATAGTGGAAACTTTGAAAATCATTCTCAACATCAGTAGAATCCAAAATATCTAAGTCTAGTCAAAACTTTAATTGCTTTACAAGAATTTCAAGCCTGTGGAGCGACTCAAGCCATTCATGGCTTTCTAGTTAGGAACTGTTTTTCTGTATACATAAGCTCTTTCATGTTCCTCTATGGCCACATGCCACGCACAATTGTAAAACATTTACATTTTTTTTCTTAGCCTATGTTGCAGCTAACCATCCATGAGACTTAAATTATTACATTGACAATATTTCGAGCTCTGTGTGAATTTAGAGTTTTTTAGCTTTTCTCATGTTGCGCTTTATTTTCAATAAAGCAACTGTAACTTTTTGCAAAAATTGTATGGGAAGTTGCTAAAAAAAATCACATAGCAAATATTTTCAACAGTTCGGTATTTTTTGGTTTGGAAAAATGTATGAACTGTGGTTTATACATAAGAAGATTTTAAAGTTATTGTGGTAACAGCTTCCACTTGTTCAGCTCATTCTTGCCATTGGTGCAAAAAAGAAAAAAAAAAAAAAAAAAAAAAAGAGGACCCTGAGGGCCCTAAATCGCTCATCTAAGTAATGTTTTAATAATGTCAAATGTCCCAGAGAAGAAGGTCAAATGCAATCAATTATTTAGTAGTATGTGGTGAGAAAACAGAAGTTTAGGAGATGTTGTTTACAGAAATTTTTCTCTGTCAATGGGCTACGACCGAGAGTTACATCCGCTTACTAAGGATACCCTTAGTCTCAGATTTGACCAATATTTTCAGACTACCTCTTATCATATTTATACGAATGGCATTATGCATTTTGCCTAAAAGCATTAGACCAGAATTAAAAAAATAAAGAACATTAAGTTCATTTAATGAAGACGGTTCTTGTACGATTTTTTTTAAGGTTTGGTAAGTTATTTGCCGCCGTCATAGCGCCGAACACAGTGCGATGTCAAAGTGCATCGAACTCCCAGTCTTCAATCAGGGGGAGTCAGAGGTGCAATCCTCGGTAGTGGCACATATCCTTTCTGATGTTCGTCTCTCAATAATGGATGAATAAACGTATACCAAAGCGATATATCAGCTGCAGGTCTGGGCATGGATCATGTTATGCTAGTACTGGTGGGAGATAAATATCCCAAGCCTATTGAATATGTCTCCCCACCAGGGACCTGTATTTTATTGCCCCGAATCGATAAATCGGAGGCACATTATTTTACCGCTGTCCATCTGTCTGTCCCTCCGTCCGTCCATATGTCCGTCTGTCTGCATAACTTAACAAAAAAACTTAACATTGCAAGTTACCTCAAGACTATTCAAGATACAATGGTTGTTGCCTTCAGGATAATGAAAGACAAGGGATAGTCACAATTTTGATTTAAAAAAGACGCATGAAATACGCTTCACTGGGTAATGTACGTGCAAGAAATACAAGTTGTCATTCATTTCAATATGAACGGTGGCGTATATGTAAAAAAGATTTGAAAAATAACAAAAACAACAACAACAACAACAAAACACAACTGATTTTAATATACATGTGCATGCAGTAACAGATGTTATGTAGCCAAACTTTCAAAGGATGCGGAACAGTTTATTTCACGCAGAGGGTGAACATCTGATCAAAGACGCCTTCGGCTATTTTTGGCAGGGATTTCAAAGCTTGCACGCGCCTTGTGCTTGTCCATGATGTTAAACCCTTTTCATTATTAGGATAAATTCATGATATAGTCGTTTCTTGTGAATACGCTACAGATTTCAAAATCTAGGAAAACGGAACTATTGATTTTTTTTTCGAAGCAGGTAGGCGATTACAATAATGCATAGTTTCTTATTACGGCTAATTTATGTCAGTTCGCGACTTAAATATACAAGAAGTAATCAGTCAGTACCAATTAAAATACAAAGTTTATAATAAAATAAATACTTGCGAATGCTTGAATTGGATATAGTTACGATCTTTTCGAGTCAAAACAGCGACATGCACAATTTATAATCTGTGAAAACAAAGAATAAAGCAATATTCTAAGACTCGAAAATCATTTATCTAACTCTTTTATTTATCAAGTAATTTCAATTTTCCTCACCCAAATCTGTGTTCGACAGTCTGAAAAGAATAAATACTGTATATACAAAATGTTTGATATAAGAATATGATCGCCTGGCATAGTTATTTTTCTATTTCATAAATCTCAAAATCTAAATAATACAGCATGCTCGTCGGCGCTATTACTTGCCAAAATCAAAAGGTTTTTTTCGGTCATCGTACCAGAAAGGGAATTGTTTAGCTGTTTTAATGATCAATAAACACTCAATTAATTACAGAAATCGATTTATGGTAGAGAATTTATACATTGCCTAGAATATACACGAAGCGAGGTTATTTAAAGTAGTGCATCGTTCCTTTTATTGAAAAACAGTGAGAGTAAACAACTACCGTGGTCTGAGTAGTTTCAATATAACGTATACTGTAAACGGGGTAATTTTGGCGGTGGTTTTATTTTGGCTTTATTGGCGGTCAAGCTAAGATGCGCCAAAATTAATCCACCGCCAATATTTGCCATTATGAAATGAAAAGTTCCTTTACTGTAAGGAAAATATTATCTTACGCGATGTACTTTTAATGTTATATTGATTAACTTTATTTCAAAGATATGCAGACCATTCTTATTCGAATTGGAATAAGAAAATCGGCTGACAACGTTCGTAAATGTCTAATAAAAACTAATTCCAAAATTCCAGTTGGGTTAAACATTGTAACGAAAATCAATGAGAAAATGTGTGAAAAACTGGTTCACAAATAATTACCTTAATGAGAGGTGTGAAAACATACTATTGTGTAGTTTGTAAAAACTCACACTACTCTAGAAAATTGGCTTTCTTATTCTTTCAAGGTTTTAAACGACGAAAATGAAAAATGGATAAGATGTTTTATATTGGCGCTTCATGTAAGATGCGCCAAAATTAATCACCGCCAATAAATCGAAACTGAAAAACCGCCAAATGTGGACACCACCAATATAAAGCCGTTTACAGTACATCTTTGTTGATCATGAATATTCTTACAAACGCACGGGCGATTATCAGAATAAATACGCGTATTTGGTGATTGAAATTATTTTTCGGGAATTGTAAAAAATACTCAAATAATACGAGGAGAAACATTACTATATGAGAACGTGCCGTTTGCACGTCATTGACGTCATGTTATCGAATTCATTGTTGGTGGGTTGTTGTCTTTAGGAAGATATAACTTTCGCTATAAGCATCCTATTCACATAAAATTTTCACCGAGATTTCTCGCAAAGATTTCTTTACAATCACCAAAAATTTTACATAATTTGGTGATGGGCCAAAATCGGGCAAAAACGTACCCAGCACTTTAAAGAAATTTCCCATTTTCCATTGCAACCTTACGACAACCAGAGTTTTTCATAGATTTAAATTCTTTTAGCAATTTTTACAAGGGACCTCCCAAGGAATATTTCTGCCAAGTTTGATTCATTTTGACTCTGTAGTTTAGAAGGAGATGTCGTTTAGAGAAATGGATGAGCTTTTGTGAAATTTCCCGTTTGCCGATGCCACAGCAACTAGAGTTTTCTATGGATTTATTTTTTTTAAGCAATTTTTTATAAGGGGCCAGCCAAGGCACGTTAAAGCCAAGTTTGGTTGACTCAGAAGTTTAGGAGGAGATGTCGATTAAAGAAATTGTTTATGCCCTTACGGACAGACGGACGCCCGACATTGAAAGATCACAATAGCAGATGGTGCAGTAAAAATAAAACCGGATGGCCCATGGGTATTAAGAACTTTTCAAATACAGCTACTGCGTAAGTACTTTTTAGTACAAAATAAAACAACAACAACAATTAATCTCAAAGCGATTTTAACCTTCTCCAATTTAAAACTCGGTATGGTAGCATCACACTATTAAATGGCTTATTGTCGGAAATTAAATTAGTTGGGTGTCTTTCCTTATTCACATGTTTTAGTGCAAAAGATTAACAAAAAAGGTGTCCTAGGACTATTTTTGACTTTTAATCAGTTTTTTGCAAAAAATAGGGCCCTCGTCAGAGTGCAGTTGGTAGAGTATTGCACTGTCAATCGAGAGGTACTGGGTTTGATCCCCAATAGCAGCACACATACTTTTCGACTATTGTCTCCTGCCAATGGGTTGATTATCATAGACCTATGTAGGATAGCAGCTGGAGGCTAGGAAAGGATGTATTGGTAGTACTGGTGTGAGAAATACCATAGATCCATTGTTAGTTGCACTGGCCGCTAAAATTTAATTGAAAGGTTGTTGAAAGCGGTATTACAGAACCCCATTCAAACAAACAAAATTTGACAAAAAACAACTTTAGGGTTTATCATCCCTATGTTGATTCTTAAGCAGTCTGTCCTGATAAAATTTTATCTGTTTCACCAGACTATCACCCAATAACACAGCTGATGACAAATAGAAAGAAATTTAGTTTTCATTATACCCAGTTTTTGATGCTTGATGCTTGATTAAATCCAACTCAGATAATGGTGAAGAGCAATGTAACATAATGGTACGATCAATGAGTAAATAAACAAAAGAGCACTACGTTGTTTTAGATGGTAGCACATCTGACAGTCAATCTTGAGGTCCCGGGTTTGATCCCCAAAGGGCAGCACTCATTCTTTCTGACTATTTGTCTCTCACCAATGGGTTGATAATGGTAGTGCCGCCACCATAGCGCAGTTGGTTAGGCATAAGACTTCCGATCTGGAAGTCGTGGGTTCGATCCCCGGTGGCGGCAAATATTCTTTCCGAAGTTTGTCTTTCACCAATGGGTAGATAATCGTAAAACTATGTGAAATAGCAGTCGGAGGCTAGGAAAGGGTATAATGGTAGTACAGGTGAAAGAAATACCAGGAATCCATTGTTAGGTGCTCCGGCCGCAGCGATATAACTGCAAAATTGTTGAAAGCTGCGTTAAACCCATTCAAACAAACAAACAAATGATAATGGTAGACCTATGTGAGATAGCAGCTGAAGGCTAGGAAATGATGTAATGGTTGTACCTGTTGGAGAAATACCAGGAATCCATTGTTAGGTGCTCCAGCCGCCGCGATATAAATGGAAAAATGCTCGAAGCGGCGTTAAACTCTATTCAATCAATCAATTAACTTTTAAGATCTGTAGGTCAATGTGTGGCTGTAAATATGATGAAAAAAACAAAAGAGCCAAGCAATACAAAGGCTTACAAAACCACCTTATATGGTGGCTGCACTGGCTGGAAACTCTTTCATTCTTCAAACTATTAGTAGATGGCCCACTTTTTTTTCAAACCCAAAAATGGCCCCATGGATTTGGTTGGTTCTCTTCAACAGAAAGAAGAATAATTTAGTCAATGTGCATCCCCCACTGTAATATGGTTGACTAATTAAAGCCACCATATTAAGTGAAGATTGAAAAGGCAAAATTATTGTATCAAGTTTAGACTTAAGAGTTTCAGTAGTGTGAAAATATGTTTTACCACATTTTAGGTTTGTTATGTTTGTTTTCCTCGTGTATCATAAATGTGTATATAAAAGTCATATCAGCTCTGTTGTATCACCAAAGACAGGCCAAGGCGTGCCAGAAAGGGCGTCGGTCTATTCAGGGATGACATCTGTATGACTTAAGAGAAGTTGTTTTAGTATGAACAATATCAGAGGCTTAGAATAAACAAACTAACATTACCTAAGAAATTGAGAACTGAAAAAATGCCATAATAAATTTGTCTTTTCAATGTCTTAATATATTCATTGTTCCAGGGATCTTCCCAAAAATCAAATAAATGGGACCTAATGGCTGATAGGGTATGAAAAAAGTGGGCCATCCACTAATATTTTCAATAATGAGAGTTTGTTTCCAGTGCTACCATTACTCAAGAAAAGAAATCCTTTTGGACTGTTGGGCTATTTTATCTTTAACTGTATACTTACAGTGACACATTGACATTAACTGGTATTTAAGTTCATGCAAGTACCTGAAACATAAGTATAGATCTTTTGTTTTAAACTCGCTGATCATTCCATCATGCTACTTTTCATTTCATTATTAAATGAGATGCGCTTAGCAGGTATCAAAGCCTTTTTGGTAATTATAGTCTGATTTTCTCTTTCTGATCGGTCGGATTATCTATTTTGAGGTAATAGCTTGGTGAAAATTAAATGGTCCAGATTTCTTCAGAAACGACATCAGAGAATGATTAAAGCCTTGTAAGGGCCATGCAGACTGTCCAGAAGAATATATTTTGTCACTTAAACATTGACAAACCTGACACAAAAGTAGGTATCTTTTGTATACAGTCGATATTGCTCGAGCGACCATGTGTATTAAGCGACCACGTGTATTAAGCGACCACTATAAAATGTCCCCTCACCGTAAGCAAATTCCCTGAAAAAGAGGACATTCTTAACGAAAAATTGGTTATTGTTGAACCTTATGTTGTTGGAACCCATTAGAATCTTCTCTATAAGACAATTCTAATGGGTTCGAACATCATAGGATTCACTTCGACTTGGCCGACAATCTATAAATGTTATCAAAATGAACTGTCACATTTATTATAATATTTTGTATTAAGCGACCATTCCCATAAACGACCGCTTTTTGCTGGTCCCTTAGGTGGTCGCTTAACACAAGTTTTACTGTATTTTCTCATGCATCATACCAGGACAGATTTCTTAAGAATCTATTAACATTAGAGGATGATGAACCCTTGAGGGTTTTTTTTTGTCAAATTTTGTTTGTTTGTTGGAATGGGATCTTACACTGCTTTCAACAATTTTTCAGTCATATTGTGGGGGCTGTAGCAACTAACAATGGATCCCTGGTATTACTCATACCAGTACTACCATTGCATCCTTTTCTTGCCTCCAGCTACTATCCCACAAAGGTCTACATATATCAACCCATTGGTGGGAAACAAATAGTTGAAAAGGATGAGTACTGCCTATGGGGATTGAACCCAGTACCTCTAGATTGATAGTCCCACAAACTACTAATAGCGCTATGAGGGGGTCCCTGTCTTCACCACTTGTTTTTGCTTCTTAAACCAGAAAAAATTGAAAATTATATTGTAAAATTAAATACTGGCTCACTATAGGTGCATCATGTGCTTTAGCAGTTTGATTTTAGTGCAATTTTGCCAAAGATTTTATATTTGTTACCATATACTTATCATTTTGTGTCGCAAACTCCTCCTTCAATTTTCATTCAATAGTTATGAAATATTATACAAACATACATCACATAATGAAGTTTTGCAAGACGCAAATTTCAAGTGTCACCTCTCCCAGGTTCACTAATTATCTCCCCTTGAACTTAAGACATTTTTAGCTCACCTGAGCACGAAGTGCTCAAGGTGAGCTATTGGGATCGTAGAATGTCCGTCGTCCGTCGTCAGTCGTGCGTCGTGCGTCGTCCGTCGTCCGTCGTCCGTCGTCCGTCGTCCACAATTTCTTTAAACATCTTCTCCTCCTAAACCAGTGGGCCAATCTTGATGAAACTTGGCAGGGATGTTCCTTGGGTCAAGCTCTACCAAAGTTGTTCAAATAAATGAAATCCACCCTTAACTTTCCCTTTACCCTTAACAAAAAGGGTGAAAATATGAAATTTTTTAAAAATCTTCTTCTCTGAAACCAGAAGGCAGACAGCTTTCATATTTGGTATGTAGCATCATCTAGTGGCCCTCTACCAAGTTTGTTCATATCAAGACCCTGGGGTCATATTTGGGCTTTGCCCAGGCCCAACCCTTTTTACATAGAATCAAAGAACGAAAATCTTTAAAAATCTTCTTCTCTGAAACCAGATGGCAGACAGTTTTCATATTTTGTATAAAGCATCACCTAGTGGGCCTCTACCAAGTTTGTTCATATCAAGACCCTTGGGTCATATTTGGGCTTTGCACGGGTGCATCCCTTTATCTCTTATGAGCACGAAGGGTAAAAAAACAAAAATCTTCAAAAATCTTCTTCTATGAAACCAGAAGGCAGACATCTTTCATATTTGGTATGTAGCATCATCTAGTGGACCTCTACCAGGTTTGTTCATATCAAGACCCTAGGATCATATTTGGGCTCCACCCGGGCGCAACCCTTTTTACATAGAATCAAAGAGCGAAAATCTTTTAAAATCTTCTTTAATCCAAACCAGAGGACACACTGCCTTCATTTTTGGTATGTAGCATCACCTAGTGGGCCCCTACCAAGTTTGTTCATATCAAGACCCTTGGGTCACATTTGGGCTCCACCCGGGCGCATCCCTTTCAGCTCATCTGAGCACGATGGGTGAAAATAGGAAAACCTTCAAAAATCTTCTTCTCTGAAACCAGAAGGCAGACAGCTTTCATATTTAGTATGTAGCATCATCTTATGGACCTCTTTCAAGTTTGTTCATATCAAGACCCTGGGGTCACATTTGGGGTCCACCCGGGTGCATCCCTTTTTACATAGAATCAAAGAGCAAAAAGGCATATCTGTCTTGCTCTTGCTCGTTCCATGGTATTGATCTTAGGCAATTATCTTCTTTTTGACATCTGCCTATCTAATTAATGTGATGTCCCAGGGGTCAAAGAGACTCAGGTGAGCGATCTAGGACCATCTTGGTCCTCTTGTTTTCTATTTGTTACCATTTACTTATAATTTTGTGTCGCAAACTCCTCCTTCAATTTTCATTCAATAGTTATGAAATATCATACAAACATTCATCACAAGTTGAAGTTTTGCAAGACGCAAATTGCAAGTCTCAATGCCCCCGCATCGATAGATCGGGGGCATATTGTTTTACTCATGCTGTCTGTCTGTCCGTCTGTCTGTCCTTCCGTCCGTCCGTCCGTCTGTCTGTCCGAAAACTTAACCTTGCCAATATCTTCAAGCCTATTCAAGATACAAAGCTAATATTTGGCATGATGATAGATCTCAATGATCCACATCCGCTGGTACCAAAGTCAAGGTCATGTGACAAGGTCAAGGTCATCTGTCAAGGTCAAACGTCCGAAAACTTAACCCGAAAACTTAACCTTGCCAATATCTTCAAGCCTATTCAAGATACAAAGCTAATATTTGGCATGATGATAGATCTCATTGATCCGCATCCGCTGGTACCAAAGTCAAGGTCATGTGACAAGGTCAAGGTCATCTGTCAAGGTCAAACTTTGAAAAAAAAATGCTATTACGGGGGCATTCGTGTTTCATTTTCTATTTGTTACCATGTACTTATCATTTTGTGTTGCAAACTCCTCCTTCAATTTTCATTCAATTGTAATGAAACATTATGCAAATATTGATCACAAGTTGAAGTTTTGCAAGAGGCTAATTTCAAGTGTCAACTCCACCAGGTTCATGAATAATGTCCCTTTGATCTTAAGACATTTTTTTCTATTTGTTACAATGTACTTAAAATTTTGTGACCCAAACTCCTCCTTCAATTTTCATTCAATAGTTATGAAACATTATACAAACAATTATCACATGTTGAAGTTTTGCAAGACACAAATTTCAAGTGTCAACTTCCCCAGGTTCATGAATTATCTCCCCTTGAACTTTGACATTTTTTCCTATTTGTTACCATGTACTTATAATTTTGTGTCGCAAACTTATCCTGCAATTTCCATTCAAAAGTAATGAAACAGTATACAGACATTTATCACATGTTGAAGTTTTGCAAGACACAAATTTCAAGTGTAAACTCCCACAGGTTTTTGAATTATCTCCCCTTAAACTTAAGACAATTTTTCTTTTTGAACACATATACTTGTAATTTTGTTTCCCAAACTCCTCCTTCAGTTTTCCTTCAATAGCTTGAAAACATTTATCACATGTGTCAGTTTTGCAAGACGCAATTTAGAGGTCTCAAATCCAAGAGTTATCTTTATATTTGAAGCATTTTGCTTCTTCTGTCAAAGTATCTCATTGTCTGAAAGCACTTGCGGGGGTATTAAGTCACATTCAGTGACAAGCTCTAGTTTATTGAGTTTTATTTTGGAGAAGACAAAAAGGCTAAAATATCGTTGTAGAATTAAGTCATACTTTGAACTATTTGTGCAGATGCTGTTTAACATATGGCCAACCTATTGGCCAGTCCTGTTTTATTTTTCTGCACCATCTGCTTATTTTTAGCACCAGTGGTGGAATGGTGAGCAGTACTGACTGCCTGACTGATTATTAGAATAGATATGGTACTTTGAGCCAGAAATCTTCTATCGCCATCTTCTCTTGAACCAATTGGCCAATTTCAATGAAACTTTACCAGAATGTTCCTTGGGTGACCCTTTTCAAAAATTGTTTGGGTTATTTTGCTTGGCTCATTTATATTGGCGTGACAGGGTGGGGCTTATGTTGAGCCCGCAATCTGCAAACCACATCTGAACAGTTGGGCCAATTTCAATGAAACTAAACCAAAATGTTCCTTGGGTGACCCTTTTCAAAAATTGTTTGTGTAATTTTTTATGCCCCCGTATCGAGAGATCGGGGGCATATTGTTTTACTCATGTCTGTCTGTCTGTCCGTCCGTCTGTCCGAAAACTTAACCAAACTTAACCTTGCCTTTTCTCCAAAAGTATTTGACATACAAAGCTGTACACCAAAGTCAAGGTCATGTGACAAGGTCAAGGTCATGGGACAAGGTCAAGGTCATCTGTCAAGGTCAAACTTAAAAAAAAATGCTGTTACGGGGCCGTTCGTGTTTTACAAATACATCTTGTTTTGGTTCATTTTTTAACTCGACTATTCAAAGAATAGGGGGGCTATTCCAGTCACCCGGGCGTCGGCGTAATGCTTTGGTTAAGTTTTTACGTGCAAGTGTTTAAAATCTCTGTTTCTATTAAAGCTATTGCTTTGAAACTTTGCACATGCTTCTGTGACCATAATATCAGCATCTAGACAAAGATTCATTACTCAGATATTGAATTTAGTGGAATTTTAACCCTTTTCGGACTTAGAAAATCTTGGTTAAGTTTTTACATGCAAATGTTGTATTTCTGTAATATCTCTACTTCTACTAAAGCTATTGCTTTCAAACTTTGCACATGCTTCAATGTTCATAACAACAGCCTCTTAATAAAGATTCAATTCTCTGGTATAGAATTTAGTGGATTTATAACCCTTTATAGACTTAGAAATCTTGGTTAGTTTTTACGTGCAAATGTTGTTTATCTGTAATATTTCTGTTTCTATTAAAGCTATTGCTTTGCAACTTTACACATGCTTCTGTGACCATAATATCAGCCTCTTGACAAAGATTCATTACCCAGATATTGAATTTAATGGAATTTTAACCCTTTTCGGACTTAGAAAATCTTGGTTAATTTTTTATGCCCCCCGATAGGGAGGCATCATAAATTTGACTTGTCCGTCCGTCCGTCTGTCCGTCCGTCCGTCTGTCTGTCCGTCTGTCCGTCCGTCCGTCCGTCCGTCATTCCGTCCAAAAACTTTAACATTGGCCATAACTTCTAAATCAAAGCGGTGTCGGGGGCATTGTCATCTTACAGTGACAGCTCTTGTTACGTGCTAATGTTGTATTTCTGTAATATCTCTACTTCTGCTAAAACTATTGCTTTGAAACTTTGCACATGCTTTTGTGACCATAATATCAGCCTCTAGACAAAGATTCATTACTCTCATTTTGAAGTAAGTGGAATTTTAACCCTTTTCAGACTTACAAATCTTGGTTAAGTTTTTACGTGCAAATGTTGTACATCAGTTATAGCTCTATTTCTACATAGGCTTTTGCTTGGAAACTCTACACATGCTTCTGTTACCATGATATCACCCTCTTGACAAAGATTTATTACTCTGATATTGAATTTAGTGGAATTTTAACCTTTTTCAGACTCAGAAAATCTTGGTTAAGTTTTTACGTGCAAATGTTGTACATCAGTTATATCTCTAATTCTATTAAAGCTATTGCTTTCAAACTTTGCACATGCTTCAATGTTCATAACAAAACCCCCTAATAAAGATTCAATTCTCTGGTATAGAATTTAGTGGATTTATAACCCTTTTCAGACTTAGAAATTCTTGGTTAAGTCTTTACGTGCAAATGTTGTATTTGTGTAATATCTCTATTTCTACTACAGCTGTTGCTTGGAAACTTTACACATGCTTCTTTGACCATAATATTAGCCCACAGAAAAAGATTCATTACTTTGATATTTAATTTAGTGGAATTTTAGCCTTTTTTGGCCTTGGAAAATCTTGGTTTAGTTTTTACGTGCAAATGTTTTATGTTAGTTGTATATCTGTTCCTACTAAAGCTATTGCTTTGAAACTCTGCACATGCTTCTGTGACCATAATATCGGCCTCTAGACAAAGATTCTTTTCTCTTGACTTTCATTTTATTGAATTTCCAATGTCGATATTGATTTGCTGTTACTATCCAGCACTAGGAATAGTCGAGCTTCGCTGTCCTCCGACAGCTCTTGTTTTTTTTTTGGCGTGACAGGGTGGGGCTTATTTTGAGTCTCATCAGTAATGAATGGGTGGGTAGGATATAATCTGATAGCTTTATATAAGTATCAAACAGGAAAAGGCCAAAATTCCTTCTGAATTATGGTGACTTTAATACCTTCTATTTTCAATATCTCTTTTTAGCTCACCTAAGCACAAAGTGCTTAAGGTGAGCTATTGTGATCACTCACTGTCCGTCGTCCGTCCATTGTCCGTCAACAATTTCTTTAAACATCTTCTCCTAAACCACTGGGCCAATCAAGCTGAAACTTGGCAGGGATGTTTTTTGGGTGAAGTTCTTCAAAAATTGTTAAAAAGAATTTAATTCTATAAATATCTCTGGTTGCCATGGTAACAGAAAGGCCAAAAATCGCGAAAATCTTAGAAACAATTCTTCTCCTCCTAAACCACTAGGCCAATCAAGCTGAAACTTGGCAGAGATGTTCCTTGGGTGAAGTTCTTCAAAATTTGTTTAAAGAATTTTAATTTCACCAAAAACTCTGGTTTCCATGGTAAAGGAAAGGTTGAAAAATGAACAAAAATGGCCAAAAATCTTAGAAAAAATTCTTCTCCTCCTAAACCACTAGGCCAATCAAGCTGAAACTTGGCAGAGATGTTCTTGGGTGAAGCATTTCAAAAGTTGTTAAAATAATTCAATTTCATCAAAAACTCTGGTTCCCATGGTAATGGAAAGGTTTGAAAATGGCTGAAAATCTTAGAAAAAATTATTCTCCTCCCAAACCAATAGGCCAGTGAAGCTGAAGTTTGGCAGGGATGTTCCTTGGGTGAAGTTCCTTAAAAGTTGTTTAAAGAGTTTAATTCCATCAAAAACTCTTGTTTGCATGGTAACAAAAAGGCTGAGGAAAGGAGGACAATTGCTGAAAATCTTAGAAAAACTTCTTCTCTTCCTAAACTACTGGGCTCATTAAGCTGAAACTTGGTAGGGATATTCTTTGGGTGAAGCTCTACCAATATTGTAAAAATGATTTTATTCAATCAAAAACTCTGGTTCCCATGGTATTGGAAATGTCAAAATAGTGAAAAAAATATCTGAGAAGGTTAATCTTCGCCTAACTATTTGGCATATTTTAAACATGGTAAGGATATTCTTAAGGTTTAGGTCTACTAAACTTGTTTTATGAATTCAATTCCATCAATAACTTTGTTTGCAATTAAAAAGAAAATCAAATTGCAGTATGAGGAAATTAAAGTCTGTTTCTTTTAAATCCACCTTAAATGTACATCAGACAATCTCTGGTATTTATAACATTGTTGACTAGTTATGAGTTGACTTTCTCAGGTGAGCGATAAAGGACCATCATGGTTCTCTTGTTCAAATCTTGAGATACATAAGCTAGAAGAGCGATACAGGCCCTCATGGGCCTCTTGTTAGAATATCATTCTTTTTAAATTGTAATTTAAGTTACTGGGGGGGGGGGGGGGGGGCTGAACAGGTGTTCAGAATTCCTATTGCCTGATCCAGCAAGGAGGTATGGGCTAGAAAAAAAGACCTAATACAGCTACCAATTACGCTTGCTGCAGCGTGCTTAGTCCATGCACATGAATAATCCTTCAGAAACCTTCCATAAGTTGTCATTTTTGTGTGCATGAGCATAATGTTTTGTTTGAAGCCAACTTGTGACAATTCAGGCACTTAGTTTATTTGAACGTGATTAATTACCAATCACGGCAAAAGACAATGCATTGAACAAGCCAGAGGTGTGGAAATGCAGAGATTCTCTACTTGTCCCTGGACAAGTAAAAGCTGATTGATTACTTGTCCATGATCAAAATGAACTTGTCCACAAAAAAGTAGGTAGATGAATATTGAGAAAATATTGTTTTTGATGAAGAAAATGCTGTAACCCAGCATTTTCTTCATTTAAGACAATGTTTTCTTTCCTTTGATACAAACAAAAGGATGACTTTTCTCCTAGAGCTTTTTAATACTGCATCAAGATTTGCTCTGGTATCTACTTGTCCATGGACAACTGGCCTAGAAAAATGTATTTGCCCACAAGTAGAAAAGCCTGTGTCGGACTAGTCGTGCATGGTGAATTTTTGACCTGTCCAAATTCAAAGGGTTTGCAGACGAAAATTTAAAGTGGATTTAATTTGAAAAATAACCATTCAGTAGGGTAGAAAATAGTGTGGGAAAAGAAGAAATTGCTTGTCACAGGCACGTAAAAATCAGGGTTTAAACATCAAAGGGATAGGAGCAAAATCTTCATTTTGACCAAACAGAGTTTTAGTAACCTGATCAACAAATAGACCCGTCTCTGAAGCTGTGGGAAATGTAGAACTATCAACACAAAAAATTTTGCCAAGTCTGCCAAGTACGCAACAAAATCATGGGTAAAATGTAGGAAATCATTCAATTTCACTATATTTGAATAATTTAATATACAGTATGCAATGCTTTTTCACACGCGAGTCTGCCAAGTATGCTAGTAAAACGAAGGTATAAGATGTAGGAAATCATTCGATTTCACTATTTTTGAATAATTTTAATTATAATTTTATATACTGTATGCAATGCTTTTGTTAGACGTTTTAACAACTTAGGATCCATTTATGTATCAATTTTCTGTTAAAAAAAATGCATGAGTGTCACTGAGCCATAGGTGTTTTACAAACATGTCTTGTTTCTTGGTTGATTTAAACCAATTTTTCTCCTTTCAAAATGCACAAGTCTTGAAAGACACAACTAAAATTGAATAATTTTGCATCATTTCAGGCCACACTGGCATGCAGAGAAGAATTGGGGAGAAGAGAGGACGCGAAATACGCAACAAAGTCAAGGGTAAGATGTAGGAAATCATTCGATTTCACTATTTTTTAATAATTTTAATTATAATTTAATATACTGTATGCAATGCTTTTGTTAGACGTTTTAACAACTTAGGATCCATTTATGTATCAATTTTCTGTTAAAAAAAAAAAAATGAACAAGTCTGTCACTGAGGCATTGGTGTTTAACAAACATGTCTTGTTTCTTGGTTGATTTAAACTAATTTTTTCTCCTTTCAGAATGCACAAGTCTTGAAAGACACAACTAAAATTGAATAATTTTGCATCATTTCAGGCCACACTGGCATGCAGAGAAGTATCGGGGAGAAGAGAGGACGCGAAATATGCAACAAAGTCAAGGGTAAGATGTAGGAAATCATTCGATTTCACTATTTTTTAATAATTTTAATTATGATTTAATGTACTGTATGCAATGCTTTTGTTAGACGTTTTAACAACTTAGGATCCATTTATGTATCAATTTTCTGTTGAAAAAAAAATGAACAAGTCTGTCACTGAGGCATTGGTGTTTAACAAACATGTCTTGTTTCTTGGTTGATTTTAACTAATTTTTTCTCCTTTCAGAATGCACAAGTCTTGAAAGACACAACTAAAATTGAATAATTTTGCATCATTTCAGGCCACACTGGCATGCAGAGAAGTATTGGGGAGAAGAGAGGCCGCGAAATATGCAACAAAGTCAAGGGTAAGATGTAGGAAATCATTTGATTTCACTATTTTTTAATAATTTTAATTATAATTTAATATACAGTATGCAATGCTCTTGTTAGACCTTCAAACAACTAAAGATCCATTAATGTATCAAACATCTGTTAAAAAAAATGAATGAGTGTCACTGAGGCATTGGTGTTTTAACAAACATGTCTTGTTTCTTGGTTGATTTAAACTAATTTTTCCCCTTTCAGAATGCACAAGTCTTGAAAGACACAACTATAATTGAATAATTTTGTATCATTTCAGGGCACACTGTCATGCCAGGACATTTTTGGCACATGCGAGTCTGCCAAGTATGCTAGTAAAACGAAGGTATAAGATGTAGGAAATCATTCGATTTCACTATTTCTGAATAATTTTAATTATAATTTTATATACTGTATGCAATGCTTTTGTTAGACGTTTTAACAACTTAGGATCCATTTATGTATCAATTTTCTGTTAAAAAAAATGCATGAGTGTCACTGAGCCATAGGTGTTTTACAAACATGTCTTGTTTCTTGGTTGATTTAAACCAATTTTTCTCCTTTCAAAATGCACAAGTCTTGAAAGACACAACTAAAATTGAATAATTTTGCATCATTTCAGGCCACACTGGCATGCAGAGAAGAATTGGGGAGAAGAGAGGCCGCAAAATACGCAACAAAGTCAAGGGTAAGATGTAGGAAATCATTCGATTTCACTATTTTTTAATAATTTGAATTATAATTTAATATACTGTATGCAATGCTTTTGTTAGACCTTTTAACAACTTAACCCTTGTCATGCTGAACCCGGAATATTCCTGCTTTAGCAGGAGCTATAGACTAACATCAGCCTACACATATGTGCAGTCTGATGTAAGTCTACACCACCTGTTCCTCACTTTCAAACCAGAATTGTCAATAGATTAAGTTTTTCAAATAAAAATTGACCTACAGTAGGGGCTTTCAGTGCTTTTTGCCCTTTGATTTTGATGACAATTTTTAGCCAAAATTTATTCAGCATGACAAGGGTTAAGATCCATTTATGTATCAATTTTCTGTTAAAAAAAAAAATGAACGAGTCTGTCACTGAGGCATTGGTGTTTTACAAACATGTCTTGTTTCTTGGTTGATTTAAACCAATTTTTCTCCTTTCAGAATGCACAAGTCTTGAAAGACACAACTCAAATTGAATAATTTTGTATCATTTCAGGCCACAATGTCATGCTTGGACATTCTTGGCACACGCGAGTCTGGCATGCAGAGACATATTAGGCAGAAGAGAGGCCGCGAAATATGCAACAAGGTCAAGGGTAAGATGTAGGAAATCATTCGATATTCTGTATTTTCTTGTTTACGCTCTAGAGGCCACAAATATGGCCCAATCTTCATGAAACTTGGTCAGAATGATGGCCAGGTCACAAGGATAAACCCTATGGAAATTGGGAAAGATCCACGCCATATCACGAGAAAAGGGGCCTTAATGACAATTTTCTTGTTTACATTCTAGAGGCCACAAATATGGCCCAATCTTCATGAAACTTGATCAGAATGTTTGTCTGGCCACAAGGATGAAGCCTATTGAAAATGGCAAGGATCCTTGCCATATCATGGGAAAAGGGGCCTTAATGACAATTTTCTTGTTTACACTCTAACAAATATGGCCCAACATTCATGAAACTTTGTCAGAATGTTGGCCAGGTCACAAGGATGAACCCTATTGAAAATGGGAAGGATCCAAACCAAATCATTGGAAAAGGGGCTATAATGAAATTTTTGCTCTTATCACTAGAGGCCTCAAATATGGTCCTATCTTCATGAAACTTAGTCAGAATCTTTGTCAGATTACAAGGATAAACCCTATTGAAAATGGGAAAGATCCATGTCATTTCATGGGAAAAGGGACCTTAGTAAAAATTGTCTTGTTCACAACCTTAGAGGCCTCAAATCATAAAAGTACAACTTGAAAATTTGATGTATTTAATGAGACAGAGACGAAGGTGAGTGATATAGGACCATCATGGTCCTCTTGTTAAATATTTTAGGTTGAAAATGATTTTCAAAGTTTCCACTATATAACATATAGAGAAACGTCCATAAAATACATATTTTTCATCCAATCACAATAATTTTTGGACAATGATAAAGGTCACCCAAGTTAAGATAAGATAAGATTTATTTAAAGTCGTCAAGACAAAGTAACAAAACAAAATAAGCTAAAGAAGCTTTTGAACTGACTATATAACAATGCGATACAAAGTAGCAACATTTAAAAAGGGTAAATTGCAATTCCTGAAAAACAAATAGAAGTTAGTTATAGATAAAAGCTAGATGGTTAAGGATATTCAGTTAAGAGCACATTTAAACATAGACAAACAAAACAAAAGGTAGCATAAAAGCAAGCATAATTAAATCAAATTTTTGATACAAGTACATACATGGGACCTAACATACAGAGACAAAAAGATAAAGGGTACGTTCTATCTGACATCATATCATGAGCCCACCCAACCCTATCCCTGGGAAGCATCAAGTACTGCAACCACAGGAATGTAACCCTCAATGAGGTAAAGTGCCCCCATCAAAAGGGACCCACCCATCATAGCATTAAAATTAAATAAATAAATTTCCCACAGCCCGGCCCTATTCCTGGGTTATAAAAGATGCTATTACCAGCAGGAATAATCCCTTGATGGAGTAGAATACCCCCATCAAAAGGGTCCCCATCCCACAATATAATTAAAATGTATTAAATAATGAATTGAAATACATAGACTATATCCGAACAATTATATAAATGGGTTTCCAAGAAGATCACAGACAGCTATATAGGTATAGCAAAATCTACCAAGCAACACATGGAACATTCATGCAAAAGAACACACACAAGTAAGCAATAAATCGAGGATAATCTTTTGTTTGAGTGTAAGATTGATTTATATTTCATTGAGTGAAAAAACAAAAGCTATATTTTCACAAGTGGCAGAGCCACGATTAAAAATATAGCTTTTGTTGTTCACGAAATGAAATATTAATTGATCTTACTCGAAAAACAAACGATTATTCCATTTCTTTATTGCAAAAATGAGACAAAATGTTTCTAGGACATAATGTCGTAAAGCCCGTCATTTTGCACGTGATTGCTATGCGACGTTCATTATGACGTCACTTATTTTGCCCCGCATAGATGACGTCAGATAGGATGAAATGCACAAAAGCAGGGTATAAGTTTTTGATAATTTCTCTGCTTTTGCAGTGAGATTATCAAATGATGATCTATCATTATTTCTCGATAAACCACCGAAAAGCATTAAAGAAACTAAACTAAAACAGACAAATAGATTTCTTCAAGGTTATACTGTGCATGCGCTGCAGCAACAGTCCTAGCCATTCCAGTTGGACATTAGAGATTTGAACTGAGCAAAACATGTGCTTTGTCTAAAGTTATCTGGAAGACTGTTCCACAGCATAGGGGCAGCATACCTAAAAGAGTTTTTACCCCACTTGGTTTTAGAGACTTGGGGAAATTGCAAAAGATTAGAATATCTAAAGTTATAGTGGTTTTCCTTTTTTTGATTTAAATCATTTGATACTGGAGGTGCCAAGTTGTGAAAGATTTTTTAGGTTTCAGTTGCCATTGTTCTCATGTGTTTAACATGGAAGGTTGGAAGCTTGGCCCTGACTAGTAGTTCTTCGTAAAAGGAATTGTATTAATTGTAAACGAAGAGCTCTTTCTTGAACTTTTTCATTTTCTGAGTGTTTTTTGGCAGAGCAAAAATACCAGGACATAGGACAAAAATTAAAATTAGACATGACTGAGATGACAAAGATCTTTTCCTATGCGTTTGAGGATATTTAATTGACGGGCTGCTTTCTGGCATAGGTTTGAGGTATGGGTATCAAAAGAAAGTTTAAAGTCAATATCAACTCCTAACAGTTTAACTACCTCCTCACAAGACACCCTCGTTGATCCTAGATTTAAGACAGGTGATTTTGATTTAGTCTTACTACCAACAGCCAAGGCCTGAAATTTGTCAGGGTTGGCTTGCATCTTATTAAATGTGAACCAGTCAATAAGAACCTTACTCTACTGTTCAAGAACTGAGTCACTTCATTAAAATCAGATGAAGAGAAAGACAGTGTGTTATCGTCAGCATAGTTGTAGAGATTGCTCTTTTGTATAAAATAGAAGATGTCATTTATGAAGATATTGAACAGTAAGGGGCCTAGGATAGAACCTTGAGGAGGCCTAGGATAGAACCTTGAGGAACACCCTTTTAGATTTCTGAAAACGAACTTACTTTGTTACCTATTTTGACTTGTTGTTTCCTTCCAGTTAAATATGATTTGAGAAGGTCAACCGCAGGATTTGAAAGACCATATGCTGATAGTTTGCATAGAAGGATATTGTGAGGTAGGCGGTCAAATGCCTTAGATAGATCCATAAGGATAGCTGCAGTATACTGGTTTCTGTCTAGAGCCATCTTCCAGTCCTCCAATAATTTTAAAAGAGTGGTTTGACACCCAATGGCCTTTCCTAAAAGCACATAAATAGTCATGAAAGATGTTAAAAAAATAATCGTACAGTTGTTGTGACATTACTTTTTTAAATACTTTAGATGGTATAGGCAAAATACTAACAGGCCTATAATTTGATTTTTGCATAACATCATTTTTCTTGTGCAAAGGTATGACTTGAGCTTCCTTCATTCTAGATGGAATTATTTCTTATATATCTCGGCCAAGTTTGAAATTGGGTCAAGTGGGGTAATAAATGGGGTCAAGGGGTCAAATCTTAGAAAAACCTTGTGTGCCCTCTAGAGGCCACATTATTGGCCCATATGTCTTGAAACATGGTCACAATATTTGTCTCCATCATATCTCGGTCAATTTCAAAATTGGGTCAAGTGGGGTAAAAAATGGGGTCAAGGGTTCAAATCTTGGAAAAACCTTGTGTGTACTCTAGAGGCCACATCTTTGGTCCAAATGTCTTGAAACATTTTTGTCTCCATCAAATCTCAAATTACTGGTCAAAGGTTTTGGGGAATTGTGTCAGCTATCTCAGTTACGGTTGTACAGCCAAATGAATCAAGTTTCAAAACAAGATTTGGAATTGCATTTTAAACATATAGGGTTTAATAGTGCATCAGGTCTTCTACAACTACCACATGGATATTTGACAGGGCTAGAGTTAGTAGATATATCGCCACAAAGCAGTAACAGAATTGCTAGTCTATGAGATATTTTATGATATCTGAGCACTGGTTTATTTGGTAAAATGTTGTTGTGTGTTACATGATGATAGATGATTGTCAATACAGATGGTCGACGGCGGCACTCATTCTTTCCGACTATTTGTCTCTCACCAATGGGTTGATAATCGTAGACCTATGTGAGATAGCGGCTGGAGGCTATGAAAGGATGTGGTGGTTGTACTGGTGAGTGAAATACCAGGAAACCATTGTTAGGTGCTCCAGCCGCCGCGATATAACTGAAATAATGTTGAAAGCGGCGTTAAACTCCATTCAATCAATCAATCAATACAGATGGTAACCTTGTATTGCTGAAAATGGTTTGGAATGCGTTCCATTCCTGCAATCCATGGTCTGAAAAGGAAGGAGTATAAGATTCATCTAAAATAATATGATAGCTCTTGCCTGAGAATCTGGTAGTGTTTGATGAGAGTGTAACTATCAGTGATATCGAGAGTAATATGAGTACTTTCATTTTTCGCTGTTTACACCGGAAGATGAGTGATCACGGTCTTTTTGTGTGTATATTTTGTTTCTTAGTCTGAAAATAAATCCTATCTTATCTTATGATATTACTTCAATAATGTTGAAGGCAGTGTTAAACCTAATCAATCAATGATGGACTTACCATTGTCTAGATTCAGATTTCGTTGTTTTCGTATTAGCGGTGTAAAGCGTTGTGAATCGAACGATGTAAGTAGCGGTTGTGATTTGATTTTTCACACTGAACCGAGATCTCCAGTTTCACTTTCTAAGCCAGGTTCTCTACTCACATTCGTGTGAGTTTGATAATGCTGAACAGTAGGAAATTCAGTGATTTGTTGTTCACTAAGCACTTGATCAGAAGTACTGGCCCCGGGAAAAGTTACAGGGTCATAAATAGGGCATGACTTATCCCCATTAACATTACTGGTCAAAGGTTTTGGGGAATTGTGTCAGCTATCTCAGTTACGGTTGTACAGCCAAATGAATCAAGTTTCAAAACAAGATTTGGAATTGCATTTTAAACATATAGGGTTTAAAAGTGCATCAGGTCTTCTACAACTACCACATGGATATTTGACAGGGCTAGAGTTAGTAGATATATCGCCACAAAGCAGTAACAGAATTGCTAGTCTATGAGATATTTTATGATGTCTGAGCACTGGTTTATTTGGTAAAATGTTGTTGTGTGTTACATGATAATAGATGATTGTCAATACAGATGGTTACCTTGTATTGCTGAAAATGGTTTCGAATGCGTTCCATTCCTGCAATCCATGGTCTGAAAAGGAAGGAGTATAAGATTCATCTAAAATAATATGATAGCTCTTGCCTGAGAATCTGGTAGTGTTTGATGAGAGAGTAACTATCAGTGATATCGAGAGTAATATGAGTACTTTCATTTTTCGCTGTTTACACCGGAAGATGAGTGATCACGGTCTTTTTGTGTGTATATTTTGTTTCTTAGTCTGAAAATAAATCATATCTTATCTTATGATATTACTTCAATGATGTTGAAGGCAGCGTTAAACCTAATCAATCAATGATGGACTTACATTTGTCTAGATTCAGATTTCGTTGTTTCGTTGTGCTTGTTATAGGGGTTTGTAGCATTGTGAATCAAACGATGTAAGTAGCGGTTGTGATTTGATTTTTCACACTGAACCGAGATCTCCAGTTTCACTTTCTAAGCTAGGTTCTCTACTCACATTCGTGTGAGTTTGATAATGCTGAACAGTAGGAAATTCAGTGACTTGTTGTTCACTAAGCACTTGATCAGAAGTACTGGCCCTGGGAAAAGTTACAGGGTCATAAATAGGGCATGACTTATCGCCATTAACATTACTGGTCAAAGGTTTTGGGGAATTGTGTCAGCTATCTCAGTTACGGTTGTACAGCCAAATGAATCAAGTTTCAAAACAAGATTTGGAATTGCATTTTAAACATATAGGGTTTAATAGTGCATCAGGTCTTCTACAACTACCACATGGATATTTGACAGGGCTAGAGTTAGTAGATATATCGCCACAAAGCAGTAACAGAATTGCTAGTCTATGAGATATTTTATGATATCTGAGCACTGGTTTATTTGGTAAAATGTTGTTGTGTGTTACATGATAATAGATGATTGTCAATACAGATGGTAACCTTGTATTGCTGAAAAGGGTTTCGAATGCGTTCCATTCCTGCAATCCATGGTCTGAGAAGGAAGGAGTATAAGATTCATCTAAAATAATATGATAGCTCTTGCCTGAGAATCTGGTAGTGTTTGATGAGAGAGTAACTATCAGTAATATCGAGAGTAATATGAGTACTTTCATTTTTTGCTGTTTACACCGGAAGATGAGTGATCATGGTCTTTTTGTGTGTATATTTTGTTTCTTAGTCTGAAAATAAATCATATCTTATCTTATGATATTACTTCAATAATGTTGAAGGCAGCGTTAAACCTAATCAATCAATGATGGACTTACCATTGTCTAGATTCAGATTTCGTTGTTTCGTTGTGCTTGTTATAGGGGTTTGTAGCATTGTGAATCAAACGATGTAAGTAGCGGTTGTGATTTTATTTTTCACACTGAACTGAGATCTCCATTTTCACTTTCTAAGCCAGGTTCTCTACTCACATTCGTGTGAGTTTGATAATGCTGAACAGTAGGAAATGACTTATCGCCATTAACATTACTGGTCAAAGGTTTTGGGGAATTGTGTCAGCTATCTCAGTTACGGTTGTACAGCCAAATGAATCAAGTTTCAAAACAAGATTTGGAATTGCATTTTCAAAGTCTCTTCACAAAGGATGAATTTTCTATTGTGTGAGCCCTACATCGCTATGTTATTTCATATTTCCCCACTTTTATAATTTGGCCCTTGTTGACATCATCACTTAGACTACAAAACTACTATCTTTCATTGGTTATTATTAACAGTAAAGCTATACAAAAATGTGCGTATTTTCAGGAGATTGACTTCCAGCCTGCAAAGACTTATACAGCTATTGTATGCGGGAACTATATTATCGATATTTTCGTATTTGACTAGCTTTACACCAAGGATAACTTGTATTTGACTAGCTTTACATGAAGGGTTTCTTGGCACTTATACATGTTGTACTCTGAAATGTTTATCGATTCCAAAAGTAATAATGTCAAGTGCATGTATTACTTTTCTATTTTTCGTTTAGAAAAAAAGGAACATTGTTTGGGAATTTTTTATGCCCCCGTATCGAAAGATCGGGGGCATATTGTTTTACCATTGACCGTCTGTCTGTCTGTCTGTCTGTCTGCAAAAGTTAACCAAAAAACTTAACATTTCCAATATCTTCAAGCCTATTCAAGATACAAGGCTCATATTTGGCATGATGATAGATCTCAATGATCCGCATCCCCTGGTACCAAAGTCAAGGTCATGTGACAAGGTCAAAGTCATCTGTCAAGGTCAAACTTTGAAAAAAATTGCTGTTACGGGGGCATTAGTGTTTCACAAACACATCTTGTTTGTATAGCAATTATGAAGGCAGTTACCCTCTTGTTAAGCTTGAACTAGCTAGAGGGATAGGTTTATCTGGAAGTAATGAGTCTTCAAAGTATAGCATATTCATTTGTAATGGAGTTTCCATATGTAACTATGAAGGATTTTTTGATATTTTTGATTCCCACTTAAGAGATCTTCTTAAAACGCCACAATTTTCATTCCAATTGTTACTATTCAGTCCTGTCTTCAATTCAGGCCTTTCATTTTGTATACTAATTTTATGTGCCAAGACTTAAAAAAGCCACATGAATATTTCCAATCTAAATAAATTTGTAATGAACCATTTACTACACAATGATGTTAGAGTAATCTCAGGCACGTCGAAGGTTTTGGAACCTATGACTGAAGAATAAAAGTTAAAAATCGTAAATTTTATTTTTGCAAAGTAGGTTTGCAAATCCTTTCTGGCATTCAATTTTTTGGTATAACCACCTTTAACGCAGTACAAAATGCTGGCTGTCACTTTGTGGAAGGGTTGCCGCAGTCTTGAAAGTTGCATAGGCTAAGGCTCATTAATTTCTTTGTCTACAACGTACCTTCTGCGTCCCTGATGGACCTGGACATGTTGTTGGAGATCAAATCACTCCAAAAAATAAGTGTTCAAAAAGGTTATTTACGATTCTTTGATTTTAATGCAGAAAAAATACATACTGTTCTTAGTTAATCCCATACCATGTGTTAGTTGTGATCAGTTCACCGCTTTTCTCTTAAAATAAATGTAAAAACTGAAGCTGTATTTTCATTCTCTAACAAATTTATTTTGATTATGCAATTTCAGACTTGTTTCAAAATATAGTTAAATGAGCAAGCCCACAATGTGAGGAAAGAAGAAAATATTATTTTTCATTACTAGAATTTCTTTTAATTAAGTGAGTACATTAATTTTATACCCCACTGGAGGCGGTCGTATATTCAGGTGTCGTCTTCTGTGTCTGTCCCTCTGTCTGTCCGTCCGTACGTACCAGGGCTTGAAAATGCTTGAAATTTCTACTTGTCCTGCTATAAAAGAAAATATAGTGATAGTACATTAATTTCATGAGTGAAATTTCGCAAATTCCACTCATCCTGCTTATATGGACAAAGAAGGAAAAAAATCATGCAGGACGAGCTGATGAGTAGAATTTTCAAGCCCTGTGTATGTAGGTCTACTTTTCTTGTGAACACAACTCCTCCCTCATTTATGGACTGATTTGGATGAAACTTTCATAGAATGTTCATTGTTACCTGACCTAGCATATTGTTACGGCACCGTTTGGTGAATTTCAATGGCATCATGGAAAAGGGGCCTTCATGTAAAATATCTTGTGAATGCAACTCTTCCCTCAATTATGAACCAATTTGGATGAAACTTTCACAAAATGTTCCTAGTCACCTGACCTAGCACCTAAAGTCATAGTTTGGTGAATTTAGCCGGGTCATGGAAAAAGGAGCCCTCGTGTAAAAGATGGTGTCCATCCGTCTGTCTGTAGACCTTTTAGTTTCCGGACTCTAACTCGAGAACCAAGTGACCTACAATTATGAAACGTTATACAAATGTTCCTCATGACCCAAGGAAGTGCCCTAATGTTTTGGGGTTACATAGGTCAAAGGTCAAGGTCACGGTCAATTTTTGTTCTATATTCGTTTCCAGAATCTAACTCAAGAACCAATCGACCTAGAATCATGAAATTTCATGCAAATACTGCAAATGACCTCAATATTTCTTACAAACACATCCTGCACTTATAGCACTTGCATTCTGACAAAGTGCTTGTGGGGGGTATAAGTCGGCTCTGCCACAGTTCTAGTTGCTTCAAGTTGACGTTTTATTAGCAGTTAAGCATCAAATAACATTATAATTAAAGTATCGACTAGCTCAGGATTCGTCCTTGATCTTTTTTGTTTACCAAGTGTCCAGCCAAACTGAATATATGTCACTTGGCACAGATGAGGCTGGAATTGCCAAATACTTTCTGGCTAAAACAGCAAGCCTTGGGTAAATGTATTAGTTTTAAGCTCCACTGGCCATAGGCCAGCAAGCTATTGTCATGACAGAGTTTCTGTTGTGTGTCTGTCTGTGTGTGCATTTTTTTTTTTAGACATCTTCTTTTCCAAAACTAATTGGCGGATTTTAAAGAAACTTATTAGAAATGATCCTTGGGTTACCTTTAACTTAAATTGTTAAAAAATTGTTGATTGACCCCCAAATATGGGCGTGGTAGGGCAGGGCTTATTTTCAAACAAAAAATATTTAAAAGTCTTCTCCCCTGAAACCATTGGGCCGATTTCAATGAAACTTGGCATGAATGTTCCTAAGATGACCCTTTATTTAAATTGTCAAAGGAAATTTCGTTTGCCCTCCAAATATGGACGTGGCAGGGTGGGGCTTATTTTCACATACAAAAAATCTTTAAAAATCTTCTCCTCCCAAATGACTATTCCAATGAAATGGAATTGATATTTCTTGGGTGACCCTTTATCTAAATTATTAAAGAAATTTTGGGTAACCCCAAAATATAGGCCTGGCATGGAGGGGGGGTGGTATTTTCATCAAATAATTTTCAAGAATCTTCTCCATCCAAACCAATTGGCAGATTACAATAAAATTAAACATGGATGATCCTTTGGTGACGTTTCACTTCAATTGTTAGAGACATTTTTCTGGACCGCCAAATATGGGCCAGGGGGGGGGGGGGGTATTTTCCCTACAAAATCTTTAAAAATTTTCTACTCCCAAACAAATGGGCCAATTTCAATGAAACTTGGCATGATTATTTCTTGGGTTACCGTTTACTTGAATTTTTAAAGAAATTTTAATTGACTCCAAAATATGGGCATGGTAGGGGCTTGGGGGGCTGGGGTCTAATTTTGACTATAAAATCTTCTCCACAACATTGGGCTGAACTCTACATAACTTTGCATGAATGTTCCTTGGTTTACCCTTTACTTTAGTTGATCAAGATATATTGATTGCACCCTTAAAGATTTTCTGCAATGCGATTATTTGATATCATAATAAAAATCTTAATTTAATTGTAAATGATAAAACACAATTGAATTTTCCCGAAAAAATAAAGTTGTGAAATATTTCAGAATAATCGATTTTCTCACCTGTGCTACTTTTAGAAACGAGTGCTTTTAACGAAATCACCGGAAGTGACGTCATGAGTGTGAGTCTTCAGTAACCGTCAGATAAGTCTGAATAGCAGCAGTTTTGTTTAGGCTTTCTTATGAGTGCTTATATGCATAAAAAATTTCTTCGATCGTAGATCTAATGATTGCATCCAGGATTTCAAATTTTTAATCATAATGTCGAATTCGGGGGATGTTACGGGCGAAAATTCACCACTGACGGGGAAGTATTGTGTTACCTTCATATGTAAATCAACTCACGCAAACAGACTTTCTCTGCACGTAATCCCGAAACCTAGTAAGCCAGCGCTAAGAAGACAATGGATTGCCTTTGTTCGTACCAAAAGAAAGAACTTTAAAATCCCTACAGCCCATTCTGTCCTCTGCGAAAAACACTTTGACAGTAGCTGTTATCCTGCAGAGTACAGATTGAAAAAAGCTATGAATATACCTGTTTCCCTGAAGAGGCTGCTTCCTGATGCCGTACCAACTATACATAGTGAGTTGGTTATGGTTTCAGCAAGAAAAGAACCATCAAAATGTCTCATAACAACGCCTAAAAGAACAGCTGTTCAGAAGATCTCGAGACAGGCAAAAGAGTAAGTAACAGTTCTAGATCTTCATAAGGATTGAATCATGACCAGGAAGTTGTCACCTCAGTTGTACTGTCTGTAATCTTTGTTAGATAGTGTAAAAAACGGTTGAAAGCAGTGTAAAACCCCATTCAAACAAATAAATTTTGTATTGCACTTAGTAACATTATGATAATGATATCGAAACTTATTTTGTGTTTCTTTGACACCCTTTGTTAGGGTATGTGAAGATTCCGATGACTACCGAAACATAGGATTAACTATTATGTTATGTAAATCTGTTGAGCTTTAGCAGTTTTACACTGGCTTTACCCCCTTATATAAGAACCTGTATTTGAATTATTTGCATGGTTATGAGGTTGGGAAACCTTTCAGTTAGTTGTTAAACTAATGTCCCAACTACAGCTAAGCTCAAGCTGTAGTCTTTAAATGCTACTTTGCTTGTCCAGTTATGAATTTTATTAACTGACAACCAATCACATGTTATGTATTTGAAAGTCCCTGTTTATCAATAGCTTTCTTTACCTTTTAAGCATCTAAAACCCACCAGGTTTTCTGTATCCAAAATCTAATTGAATCAGCTTATCCGAGTATTGAAGAGTTCTTCCCAGTACATGCATATGCTGTATCAGTCTAATTATATCCCCACAGGGGGTAAAATTAGCTGCAATAACATAGCCCTCTGTCTTATATTTTGATGATGATCCCATATCAGACTATCAAAAGGGACGTGGTTATGTTATCACAACTAGGTAAAATGGCTTTACCATGTCTGTTCATCCATCTGCTTATCATTATCTATCCATCCTGTCTGTAGACCTTTTACTCATTTGCGTCAAGAGTGAAGTGACCAAGAATTATGAAACTTTATGCAAATGTTGTTGCCCATGACCCAAGAAAGTACCATATTCATTGATTTAGGGTCACGGTGGTCTGAGGTCAAGGCCACAATTTAACTTTGTATGGAAAATTCTTACAGAACTGGGAAAATAAGCTGGTAGTGGGGTATTAGTCTGAATTATGACAGATCTAATTTCCGTCCTTTTTTGTGGATATTTAGGTAGTAATATAATCACAGTTAGTGAGCTAAAATGCTAATTACCAAAGTTTAGTTTTACATCAACTCAAAAGTGTAAAACTGATGTACAGTTGCACAAAGAATACATTTTTCCCCGTCTTTCATGAATTATACTAGCTTTGACTTCTTAATCTACAGATTATCTTGACTGGAAGTACAAAAAAAGAAATTTCTGAATCAAAAGATGAAAATGTACCTATGGAGACAAATTCAACTGAGTTGCAGGTATACATGTTACTTTTTATAGATTGGTAGAGAATTGTGTAAAAAAAAGATAAACCACATAATTTGTAAATCACACCAAATAACTTTTCTGATTTACTGAACCTTTTGCACAAGTGGCTTTTTGTAGGAGAGGGTGTCTTTTAATGCCCCCGTATTGAGAGATTGGGGACATATTGTTTTACTCATGTTCGTCTGTCTGTCTGTCCGTCCGTCTGTCTGTCCGAAAACTTAACCTTGCCAATATCTTCAAGCCTATTCAAGATACAAAGCCAATATTTGGCATGATGATAGATTTCAATGATCTGCATCCGCTGGTACCAAAGTCAAGGTCATGTGACAAGGTCAAGGTCATCTGTCAAGGTCAAACTTTGAAAACTTAACCCCAAAACTTAACCTTGCCAATATCTTCAAGCCTATTCAAGATACAAAGCTAATATTTGGCATGATGATAGATCTTAATGATCCGCATCCGCTGGTACCAAAGTCAAGGTCATGTGACAAGGTCAAGGTCATCTGTCAAGGTCAAACTTTGAAAAAAAATGCCGTTACAGGGGCATTTGTGTTTCACAAACACATCTTGTTCACAATGTTTTCTCAATCATAAAATCACAGGCATGTAAAAAGCAGGGAATAAACAGCAAAGGTTAAGTGAGTCCCAAAGACCCTCTTGGGATCAGCTTTAGAAAAGAATTGAAGACTGTTTAAAACAGTCTTCAACTCTTTCCTTAAATTGAGCTCACAATGGTCAATATTATGCTCTTAACCTTGGCTACCCTTAACCTTTAGCCAGGTAATAGTTATAAATTCATATAAAGACAGGTTTAGTGCTAAAAAGAAATAAAATCTATTTCAAGCAGGCGCTCCCAAATTTTGAGGAAGTACCCCTTGGATCCCAATTATTGAGTCCTTTGGACCCTATTTTGTTAAAGTCGGACCAAAACCCTGCATTAGAAAATCATTGATAAGAATACATGTATCAGAAGTCTTGGAATTTATGCTTCTCCTTTCCCATTTAAGTTTGACACCATTCATATTCTCCTATGCAGTTGTTTAAGTTTTGACATCTGAAACTAAGTGCCTTAAAATTTTGATATGTTTCTATTTTTGCTTGCACAGTATAACTTTGTTGAACCTTTTTGAGGAAAGAAAAAAATTTTTTTTAAATATTTTCTTCTTTCTTCTAACATTTACTACCATTGATTTTCTTCCGCATGTCATATTATGACATAATGTAGATTGTTTGATAATTAGATGGTTGAATACAAAGTTTTTTAAGGCTAGTGTTTGACTTGTAAACCAGAGATTTGAATCTAACCAAATCTGAACATAAGCAGCTGGAGGCCAAAAAAAGTGATGTCATTGTAGTACTGGTGTGAGAAATACCAGGAAAGTATTGTTAGGTGCTCAAGCCATTGCGCTAAAACTGAAAGGTTTTAGAATATGGGGTAAAACCTCATTCAAACAAACAATCTTTTTTTGACGTTTAAAAATATATTGCCCTGGGTATGTCATTATGAAAACTCGCCCCCCCCCCCCCCCCTCCTTAGGAGCAATTTCTTAAGGTCAAAATAGTTCAATTTAATTTCTTACTTAACACCTGAAGTTCTTTTCACAATTAGCTCTTTCTTGTTTTGACCATCTTTAAAATCAGTTTTGACCCCTAGAATTTCAAGCCGCCGCCGTCATAACACAGTTGGTAGCGCGCCGGTCTGTCAATCAAATGATGAATGATAGTACTGGTGATGGAGATACCAGGAATCCATTGGCAGGTGCTCAAGCCTCCGCGATATAACTGAAGCCTGTCATTTTGTGAGTGATTGCTATGCAAAGTCTGTGATGACGTCACTTTTTTTGCTCTGCTTAGACAATGCCAGATAGGGTAAAATGAACGAAAATGGGGATATAAGAACTGCTAATTGAGTTCATGAAAATGATAATCTACCGTTATTTCTCCATAAAAAAAATAAGATTTAAAGAAAAAATGTGACGTACCTCACAAATTATGCCTCCACATTGATACATCTAAGGCATATTGTTTTACCAGTGTCTGTCCAGGGTTCGACACTAAGGGTAGTCCGAGACTCGTTTACCTATTGGTACTCCTTCCATTGTAGTAAGGAGTCATTACTTGCAGTAAGGAGTCCAATGGACTCAAAGGGTCATATGAGAATATTTTAGGGGGAAAAATGCACAGAGCAGTATCATTTCTAATACTTGCCAAAACTGTAGATCTTAAAACTACTAAAGTTGTTGAAGAAAATGTTGGCTTACATTCTGCTGTGTTTTGAGAAAAAGCTCTTCTTTGGAAGATCATTGTCGAAAGAAGAAATTGCTTATAACAAGCAATTTCTTTTTATGCCCCCGCATCGATAGATCGGGGGCATATTGTTTTAATCATGTCCGTCTGTCTGTCAGTGTGTCTGTCTGTCCGTCCGTCTGTCCGAAAACTTAACCTTGCCAATATCTTCAAGCCTATTCAAAATACAAAGCTCATATTTGGCATGATGATAGATCTCAATGATCCGCATCCGCTGGTACCAAAGTCAAGGTCATGTGACAAGGTCAAGGTCAAACTTTGAAAAAAAAATGCTGTTATGGGGGCATTCGTGTTTCACAAACACATCTTGTTTTTAAATGTTTCTGAAGTAATTACTTGAAAAGTGTAAGAGGCTTAAGGTGACAGTATAGACCAAGATCAGTCATGCAATTTGATCTCAGCCTTCATTGCATGCTTTGCACTTAATAACTTCATTTAAGTGTTTGTTGAAATTTGATCCAGATTGGTTGAAATGTCAAGAACATTTGACAAAATTTAAATTCATGTGAAAACGGTTGAATTTTGTTAAAAGCTGTTTAAATTCAATGTACATGTAGTCAGTTACTGTGCTCTATTTCTAGGCTGAAGATTCAAGTTCCAAGTCTGTCACTGTTGGGTTACAGTTTTCTGGTAAAGAAAAGATCTATAAGAATTCAGGCAAAACCAAGAACTACTGATAAAGGTACGGATATGAATAGTCTTAGATCTGAAAAAAAAGAGAAAAAAACGAATTAAAATATTAGATAAAGAGACGGTATGTTGAGTCAAGTATGTGTGTAGCATCATTGAATTGCTTAACAGGGTAAGACTATCTAAATGCTATGTGAAATGTATATATGATTTGCTATAATATGTATTCATTGTGAATATGTTTGTAGTTTGATAACTCCATGCATTCAGTATACATGTATATTCTCATCATCTGATAACTTAAAAAAATTATGATGAAAATATAATTTTTAATTCTAATAAAATGAGTAATATGAAATTAACATCAGTTTTAGGATTCAAATGATTTCCAACTTTTGATTATAGCATTCAATGAAACATCTACAGTTTCCATGATATATAGCTCTGTTAATTTAATACTCATAATCTGGTAAACATTATTTTCATCAATTGAAAAGTAATGGATAATTTACTGAGGTACATGTATAGGAAAAGATAAAACGCGTAATAATATTATTTCAATGTTTGAAAGTACAAAGGGTAAATATTTAGCTGCTCCAGCTCTAAAAAGCTGTTGAGAGTGCTGCTATAACCCATTCAAAAATAAAAAAAAAAAATAGTTTTACTCTGTACTTCTGTAATGGTTGTTTGCAATCTTGGGGCAATAATACCAATTATCTTCATAGTATAGGACATGGTACGATTCGAAATATCAATAGAAATTATGGTATAGAATGTCTGTATACCTCATGGCCCCATTGATTTGATTCCTGTGCAGATTCCTGCTGATTATTCACTAATTATATGTGACCCGTCATGCAAAAAGAGACCATCTGGGAACTTTGTAAAATGAGTAATTTGAAAGAGATTTGGTCCAGCATTTGTCAACCAGAGGTCACATTTCAAAAATTTTCACTGGACGGTAGATTGAACATTCTAGATTCATAACATAAGCCCAATTTGAAAAGTTTCGACCCTAGTCAGTCTGTGCAAACGGTGCAGTCTGACTAGGGTTGTTACTATACGCACTACCTAGATGGTCCCTTTTCGCGTGACAGTGTACATATATTATTGATATGTAATAATCATAATATTACTTTGTCAAATATTTGAGAGATAACCAGGCAACAGCAGTTGAATGATTTTGAAACTTAAAGCATATAGAAAAAAATACTGGGTCAGCTTTGGTTAATCTGTATATAGTATTGTCAGAACATCCCATTTCCACTGAAAGGTTTCACCATTGTATTCTATTTACTTTTCAGGCAGTCAGTGTAATATAATCACAACAAAGCCAAAAACTGTTAGTATTGGAAATGTAACAGGTTTGTATGTATCTGACCCCCTTCCTGAAACAGTTACAGATGATAATTTATATGAAGAAAGCACTCTAGATGACGACGATTTCCAAGATGATATAAGGCATGATGCAGACTACATACCAGATTATGACGAATTCAGTATGGATGATAGTGAAGAGTATGTTAAATGATTTTTCAAATAAATCATGGTGCATTGAATTTTCTTACAGCTTGGACAAAGTGAGAAAATTTATTTCAGACACAGTGGTTCTGAAATAAGCTGCCCGAGTTGTCCAAGTTGCCCATTAAACTGCATGGACAAGCAGATTTTCCTTGCTAAGTTGTACCTGGACAAGTGAAAAGTCTCAAGAAAATATTGTAATATTTTCTTACAGTAAAAGTTAGCAATTTTCTAAAAATAAATGCCATAATACTTATGTTAACAGTTAGTGAGACTATTTTATAGATGCTTTGGCAAAACCAAAGTATCTTCAATGTCAGAAAAAAATAAGACCATTTATTTGGAAAAAAATGTTTATGATAAAGAACAGACAAGAAAGCATTTGATACAGACAAGCCAGATTGTGATTGTGGCTTGTCCGTTTACAGGTTGACTTTCAAAATATTTCAGAACCCCTGAGACATAAAAACAAAAATAAAATATGTACTTTCATTTTCAATTCTTTAACTTTTTTCAATAATCCTGTCATTGATAAACAATAGAAAATAGTATCACTGGGAATTAAGGATTAAATTTCATCTAATTCCTTTAGTATCTTTTTTTTAAGGTTGTCCAAAGATGACAGTTCAGTGCTAATCCTTCTTGTGGACTTGAGACAATTTTCCTTGGAGAACCACATTTTTCTTTTCAGACAAGAAAGTGAAGAGTTGCAGAGTGTAAGCAGCAGAAAATTCATAGTGTCTGAGGGTCAACTACTCCAGCTTTTTACCACATGCCCTGTGTGTGGATCACAATCAACACCATCAATCAAACAGGTGATTGGTTCCATGTGCAGAATTGAACAAATGTGTGCTGCATGTAACAACTCTAGGACATGGGACAGTCAACCAACAATTGGGGCCATACCGGAAGGGAATATACTTATGTCCGCACCCATATTATTTTCTGGTGAGTCTTTTTTTTAAAAAAAAAACATTCATATGTGAATGAATTAAATTGATATGAATCATTTCTGATAAAGAATCATATCCACCAGTGCAATATTTTACATAATTTTAATGATAAAATCTTGTTACTACAGTTTTGTTTGCGCAGTTATTAGCTGAGAGGTAAAGTATCAGGCATATTTCATAGGATTGTTCTTTCTTTTTTATGCTCCCACATCAAAAGATTGGTAGTATATTTTATACAGTTGGCAGTCTGTCTGTTTTCAAAACTTAAGATAAAAAACTCAACATTGCCAATTACTTCAAAGGTATTCATGATACAATGCTCATTTTTGGTATGATGATAGATCTTGATGATGCGCATCTACTGATATCAAGGTCATGTGACAAGCTCTAGCTTATCAGTCTAGGTGAAAGATTTAAAATTTTTAGGGTTATGTAAGGGAAACAGCTGTTTTTTTTTTCGGTATTGAATAAATGAAATGTTATCAAGTGCCTCAAGTTACATGATGATAGGTATCTCCATGTGTTAAGGTTAGCCTTTTAGGAACACTTTATCTTGCATCTTTTCAGGTTCAATCCCCAGTAAAGTTATGCGCTTTCTTAGATTCATGAATGTAGCTGCAATATCCCAAAGGACGTTCCACTATCATCAGAGAGTTTACCTTCAACAAGCCTGGACCGAATTTCAAGATGTATATATATCTGATATGATAGAGAAATGACAACCACTGTCTCTGGGAGGAGATGGGCAGGCTCATACCCCTGGACATTCTGCCAAATATGGTAGTTATGGGATGTAAGATTTGAATTTGATGTTTGTTATAGACATACAGCTGGTTCAAGTAAGTCTTCTATGTTTTATTATGGACCAATTTCAGATCAAATTGTAGAATTTTAGTTTCATCACTTCAAGTGTTTACAAATGAATACTAACTAATGAATGAATTATTTTGATTTTTTGGCATGGTTGTTTTCAGATAAATCCTGTGCCATTGCTATAGCCTGGCATATCTGATTTGTGGCATTTGAGCAAAAACTATGACATATAGAGGATAATTGTCTGTTTCATTGTAAGATCAATTTAAATGAGTGAACAACAAAAGCTATATTTTCCCAAGTTGCGCAGCTTACTTAAAAAAAGGGATCTTTCTATTTCTTTAAGGCAAAAATGAGAAAAAATGTGAAAATTTTAGGAAAAGTTTACTTATATAAAGCTCCTCATTTTGCATGTAATTGCTATGCAAGGTACATGACGACATCACTAACTGGGCTCCCCCTAAAGAACGTCAAATAGGGTGAAATGAACTAAAGCAGGTTATAAAATATTGATTATTTCACTGGTTTGGAGGTGAGTTTATCAAATGATAATCTACTGTTATTTAGATATATTGATTGAAACATAATGGAAGCAACCTTTTCCATCAAGGTTGAAGAAGTTCTATAAATGCTTTTTTAGTCCCCTACCGGTGTTCACACCGGAGGGGACTATAGGTTTGCCCTCCGTCTGTCCGTCCGTCTGTCTGTCCGTCCGTCCGTCCGTCTGTCCGCTCAAATCTTGATCCCGCGATAACTTAATAACTAAGCAAGCGTTTTTGATGAAAATTGGTATATGACTAGATGGCAATGTGTAGATTATGCACATCATTTTATTTTTGTTTTTCGACTTAAATTGAGGTTGCTATGGTTACAGAAATAGTGAAAATATGGCCAAAAATGGGATCCTGCGATAAGATAATAACTAAGCAAGCTAGTTTGATGAGACTTGGTATATGACTAGATGGCAATGTGTAGATTATGCACATCATTTTATTTTTGTTTTTAGACTAAAATTGTTGTTGCTATTGTTACGGAAATAGTGAAAATATGGCAAAAAATATTGGATCCTGCGATAAGTTAATAAGTAAGCAAGCTAATTTGATGAGACTTGATATATGACTAGATGGCAATGTGTAGATTATGCACATCATTTTATCTTTGTTCTTTGACAAAAAGTGCGGTTGCTATGGTAACAGAAATAGTGAAAATATGGCAAAAAATGGATCCTGCAATAATTTAATAACTAAGCAAGCTAACTTGATGAAACCTGTTTTAAAATGTAAAAAAAATTATAAGCCATGTTAGTCAGGGTGGTGATGCAGCAGTATTAATCACCTCCAGTGAAAGTTCTCATTTCTTACCAACAAGACTGAAGAAAAACATCTTGGATCAGACAAGGTAACTGTTATTGATACTATTTCTTGCATCTGTCTATTGCTTCCATGAATTGTATAGTGGGCACAGCAGAGACAACAACTCATGTACGTCTTGTTTAACCCTTTAACAAGACCTGGTTTTGACGTCCCTGATAGAATTGGCGTGGGAAAACATTGAGACAAACAAAGCCGGTAGGGGACTTATGCCCATGTCCAACATGGCTCTTGTTGCACAAGTTATTTCACTTACTTTTTTATATACTTTTTGTAAAATGAGGACAGTCAATAAAAATGTTAATGTCTAGTGAAAGCAATACCTCAATTTGAAGCAGTTGTAACTGCCTTTCAACATATAGACAGTTACAACTGTATCAAGATGCGCCAATGAAATGCTTTTATAAAAACTCGTCTTTTGTCAAACAAGGTTATCCGTATTATGTATTCAAATGGATTTCTTCTCATGAATAAATTCATTGAATGCCACAAATTGACAAGTTAAAATTTCTTGCTTTATGGTCAAATCCGAATCATGTGTTATAACATTTGCCTTTTTGATAGAGCAATGAAGTAAAAAGCAGCTATCACATGGAGAAAGAAGGGTTTGTCAGATCTGTGAACTTCCTGAAGAGAAAGGGATTGACTATCCAGGAAATTGGTACAGACAGACATGTACAGCTGGTCAAATATATAAGGGAAGAAATGCCAGATACTACCCATACTTTTTGATGTCTGGCATGTTGCCTAAGGTATGTGTTGTTCAGGGCTGTGGAAATACGAGTTTTCTCCACTTGTCCCTGGACAAGTAAAAGCGGATTTTCTACTTGTCCAGGAACAAAATGAACTTGTTCGCTACAGAGTAAATAGAAAAAATTGAAAAAAAACCATAGCTTTTTGATGAAGAAAATGCTGGTATTCAGCATTTTCTTCATTAAAAACAATGTTTTCTACCTTATGATATGAACATTGGGATGATTTCTCTCTGAATTCTTTTAAGTAACATTCAAAGATTCGCCCTGGTGTTTACTTGTCCTTGGACAAGTGGCTCAGAAAAATTTACTTGTCCACAAGTACAAAAGCCCGAGTCGGACAAGTCGGGCATGGGAATTCCACACCCCTGTGTTGTTATACCCAAGTCATTTTCAATAATGACAGGACCTTGAAATTCAATATGATTATTAATTTATGTATGTTCACTACAAGTCTCTATCTACAATTACAAAAATAATACATGTCTTAGAAATTCTAATAAAGTCTGGAATTACAGCGGACTCTGTTCAGTATTTCAGCCTAACTACATATGTACAGCCTTTGTATGACCTTATTAATTTGAATAAAGTTTGTTTTTGTGACCTGTCACACTAAAAGAGACCATCTAGGAACTTGGTAAAATGAATAATTGAAAAAGAGATGGAGTCTAGAAAAGGCCAACCAGAGATTGCATTTCAAAAATTCTTTGACAGGAAGGTAGATTGATTATTCTAGATTCAGGAAGTTAGTAAAGTGCAAAAGTTTGAACCCTTATCAGTGTGCGCAGTCCGCGCAATCTGACAAGGGCTGAGACTTTACATCCCAGATGGTCCGTTTTCACATGACAGGTCACATATTTGTTTTTCATAAACAAAATCGCAAAAAATCAGCAAGCCTTATAATGCTAATGGAAGGATAAAGAAGAAAGTCTTTCTTAAACAACATGACCGAGATCTTTCAAATGATGCATCCGTACATGAGATTCTTGAATTTTTTTTTTTTTTTTTTTTTTTTTGGGGGGGGGGGGGGTCAACTTTTAATTTTGATCAATTGAATATCTAATAAGTGACAAGCACCTTCCTATTTGTGACGGGCCAAGAGTATTTAAGCACATAATTTGGATTGTTAATTTTTTTTGCAGGGCTGAAAAAGAAACTGTTGACCCTGTCTAAAGAGAAAGAATGTGACACACTTAATTCATGGATTATAAGCATTTGAAACCACTTGTACTGGGTGGCAGCCTCAACCCCTGATGGAAATGGCCAACTAATGCTTGAAAAGTGGGAGTCCTTGGGAAATCACATCCAAAACATTCATGACCATGATGGGGAATTATTAAAGCATTGCCAACATCCACCACTTGAGGGAACAGACGGACAGAAGAAGTGGTTAAAGCCAGGTATTTCACAATATTTCTAGGTTTAAAAATTTCCCTACAATTTAAGCACAGCCATGTTTCTCTCCTTTATGGATAATAGGTAATATCCATGAAATTAAGATGAAACGTTTAATTTGAAATTGGTGTTGAAGTCTTATTGATTTGAATTTTAGCTCGGCTGTTTTCGGAGAAACCCCGAGGTATTGCTATAGCCTTCGTGTCCTTGTTGTCCACGTTGTGCGAAAACTTTGACATTTTGTGATATCTCTGTTTCTACTGAAAGCATTTACTTGAAACTTGGCACACATGTTCACCATCAAAAGGGCAACCTATACTATCAAGTGGGATAACTGTAGATGCATTTTGAACAAATTATGCCCCTTTTTCGACTTGGATTTTTTCCCACCATCCAGCACTCAATAGCCGAGCATAGGCACCTGTAGGTGGTGCTCTTGTTATCCCCCGCCGTTTTCGGCGAAGGGGATGTAGTAATGCTCTCCGTCCGTCATTCGGTCATTCCGGTTCCGTCATTCCGTCACTAAACTTGTCCGGAGCATATCTCCTAAAGTTTAATAGCTATCAAATTGAAACTTTATGGGTGGATCGATCTCATGGAGGAGAAGTGCAGTGCACAAGAACTACAACTCTTGCTTGCATAATTTTGGAGTTATTGCCCTTTGTTATTTTAAAGACTTAGATTTTGTCCGGAGCATATCTCCTAAAGTATAATAGCTATCAACTTGAAACTTTATGGGCGGATAGATCTCATGGAGGAGAAGTGCAGTGCACAAGAACTACAACTCTTGCTTGCATAATTTTGGAGTTATTGCCCTTTGTTATTTTTAAGACTTAGATTTTGTCCGGAGCATATCTCCTAAAGTATAATAGCTATCAACTTGAAACTTTATGGGTGGATAGATCTCATGGAGGAGAAGTGCAGTGCACAAGAACTACAACTCTTGCTTGCATAATTGTGGAGTTCTTGCCCTTTGTTATTTTTAAGACTTAGATTTTGTCTGGAGCATATCTCCTAAAGTATAATAGCTATCAACTTGAAACTTGATGGGTAGATAGATCTCATGGAGGAGAAGTGCAGTGCACAAGAACTACAACTCTTGCTTGCATTATTTTGGAGTTATTGCCCTTTGTTATTTTTAAGACTTGGATTTTGTCCGGAACATATCTCCTAAAGTATAATAGCTATCAACTTGAACCTTTATGGGTGGATAGATCTCATGGAGGAGAAGTGCAGTGCACAAGAACTACAACTCTTGCTTGCATAATTTTGGAGTTATTGCCCTTTGTTATTTTTAAGACTTAGATTTTGTCTGGAGCATATCTCCTAAAGTATTTTAGCTATCAACTTGAAACTTTATGGGTGGATAGATCTCATAGAGGAGGAGTGCAGTGCACAAGAACTATAACTCTGGCTTGCATAATTTTGGAGTTATTGCCCTTTGTTATTTTAAAGACTTAGATTTTGTAGGGGCTTAATTTCTTAAAGAACCCCTAATCTATTAGGCTTCAGTTTACTATCAAGCTTTCTCGACGGGGGATGGCTATGTCCGTCATGGCTCTTGTTTATCTATGGATTTGTAGTCTACATCATCAACTGAGGTGATTTGTAAAGATCATTCTAGGAAAGTTCATGGTGGGTAAAAAAATTCCCAAAATTATGTTTTTTGGCTCACAAACAAACAATCATGTTTGAAGTATGCAATACAGAAATAAAATGAGTACATACATTTAATTTTTATGCCCCTGTATCGAAAGATCAGGGGCATATTGTTTTACCATTGTCCATTCGTCTGTCTGTCTGTCTGCAAAACTTAACTAAAAACTTAACATTGCCAATATCTTCAAGCCTATTCAAGATACAAGGCATGATGATTGATCTCAATGATATGCATCTGCTGATACCAAAGTCAAGGTCATGTGATCAGGTCAAGGTCATCTGTCATGGTCAAATAACTCAAAAACTTAACCAAAAAACTTAACATTGCCAAAATCTTCAAGCCTATTCAAGATACAATGCCCATATTTGGCATGATGATAGATATAAAATGATACACATCTGCTGATACAAGAGTCAAGGTCATGTGTCATGGTCATCTGTCAAGGTCAAATAACTCAAAAACTTGACCAAAAAAACTTAACATTGCCAATATCTTCAAGCCTATTCAAGATTCAAGGCTCCTATCTGGTATGATGATAGATTACAATGATCTGCATCATCGGGTACCAAAGACAAGGTCATGTGACAAGGTCATCTGTCAAGGTCAAATAACTCAAAATACTCTACCAAAAAACTTAAAATTGCAAATATCGGAAAGCCTATTCAAGATTCAATGCCATATTTGGAATTGTGATGGATCTCAATGATACACATCTGCATGTTCCAAAGTCAAGGTCAAACTTCTTAACAACATAACCAAAAAACTTTCATTGTTCAGATTATTTAAGCATATTATAGATACCCGGTCTCATAATTGGCATGATGAAAAATCTCATTGATGTACATTTGTAGGTATCAAGGTCAAGGTCATGTTAAAAGGTCAAGGGCATCTGTTCAGGTCAACATTTTGAAAGAAAAAAAAATGCTGTTACGGGGGCATTTGTGTTTCACAAACACATCTTGTTTTTTCAATTTTAGAGAAACCCATTGGTATGTGCAAAGGCTTTTACATTTTGTGATTTCTCTTTACAACAATGTAAAGCATTCACTTTGTACATGTAAAATAAATTATTGACAGAGCAATAAATGATGTTAATATAGTGCATTTTTGAACCAATAATGGCCCTTTTATGATATTTTTTCAAGCTTGATACTTGATATCTGTAAGTCCATATAATTACAGGTAAACATTTTTATGCTGTTCATGACATATTTTTGAGCTATACCATGCTCAGGCAGATTGAATAGACCAAGATCAGCCTACAAAGATGAACAGTCTCATCTTAGCGTTCCCTGCATGCTTTTCACTTTAATATGGGAAAACTTGTTTTAATGCGGTTGAATGTCTCCAAAAACTGGCAATTAGTTTGAAACAAAATTTAAATTTGGGGGAATGTGGTTGAAATGATAAATATTGTTCTTATTCATGTATTTATAGGTACAAGGGTGTGTGAAAAGTTACAAGATATAGTGTATAGCAGACAAATGAAGACGGATGTTCCAAAGTTATCGCCAGGTGCCCAAACTGCGGCCTTAGAAGGCTTTCATTCTGTTATAAACCACTTTGCCCCAAAGATGATAGGGTTTTCTTTTCATGGAATGCTGAACAGGTTTGCATGATCTTGTATTATAGCATACTGTAAACCTAGAAAAGTTCGTGGATAGAAATGTTCCGTTCGGACTTTTTTGCCCTGACTCAAATTCCCGGATTGTAACTATCCGCGAAAGAAAACACGCTACGGCAAATTTGCATGTAAAGGTCTACTCAATATGTGTCCATCACAGGAGGAAAAGGATTGTCAACAACACAAATTTACATCAGCCAATGAAAGCTGTACAATCTTATGTTCACCAGCCAATTAGCTTATATAAGCAATGGATTTCAATAAAACTATTGTTTAAATTCACACATTATACTAATAAATTTCAATATACTAATAAATTTCAACAGTTTGTGACCATTTGACACAGAGGTCAGAAGTTGAAAAATTTCATTCTCAATTTATAATTTGTCAACTAGTTATTTTCTTTGAAGAAAACTTGCAAATGCGACAAAAGTTCGCGTTTTTAGCTCACCTGAGCACGAAGTGCTCAAGGGAGCTATTGTGATTGATCAATTTCCGGCGTCCATCTGTCCGTCACAGCTTAAACTTTTTCTTTAAACGACATCTCCTCCTAAACTTATGGGTCAAAATCAACCAAACTTGACAGAAATATTCCTTGGGTGGTCCCTTGTTGCTAACAATTGCTAAAATGGAATAGAACGGTGCCATTTCATGGGAAAAGAGGCCTTAATGACAATTTTCTTGTTTAAACTCTAGAAGCCACAAATATTGTCCAATTTTCATGAAACTTGGTCAGAATATTTGTAAGGTCATGAGGATGAACTCTTTTGAAAATGGGAAGGATCCGTGCCATATCACAGGAAAAGGGGCCTTAATGAAAATTTTGTTAACATTTTCTTTAAACAACATCTCCTCCTAAACTTATGAGTCAAAATCAACCAAATTTGGCAGAAATATTTCTTTGGTGGCCCTTTTTAAAATTGCTAAAATGGAAAGGATCTGTGCTATATCATGGGAAAAGGGGCCTTAATGATAAATTTCTTGTTTACACTCTAGAAGCCACAAATATGGTCCAATCTTCATGAAACTTGGCCAGAATGTTTGTAAGGTCATGAGGATAAAGTCTATTAAATTGGGAAGGATTCATGCCATATCAAGGGAAAAGGGGCCTTAATGACAATTTTTATGCCCCCGTATCCAGAGATTGGGAGACCTATGTGAGATAGCAGCTGGAGGCTAGGAAAGGATGTGGTGGTTGTACTGGTGAGAGAAATACCAGGAAACCATTGTTAGGTGCTCCAGCTGCCGCGATATAACTTAAATAATGTTGTTAGCGGCGTTAAACTCAATTCAATCAATTAATCGAGAGATCGGGGGCATATTGTTTTACTCATGTCCATCTGTCTGTCTGTCCGTCCGTCTGTCTGTCTGTCTCCCCGAAAACTTAACCCAAAAAACTTAACCTTTGCCTTTTCTCCAAAAGTATTTGACATACAAAGCTGTACACCAAAGTCAAGGTCATGTGACAAGGTCAAGGTCATCTGTCAAGGTCAAACTTTAAAAAAAATGCTGTTAGGGGGGCATTCGTGTTTCACAAACACATCTTGTTTTGTTTACACTCTAGAAGCCACAAATATGGCCGAATCATCATGAAACTTTGTCAGAATGTTTCTTAGGTCATGAGGATGAACTCTATTGAAAATGGAAAGAATCCATGCCATATCACGGGAAAAGGGGCCTTAATGACAATTTTCTTGTTTACACTCTAGATGCCACAAATATGGCCAAATCTTCATGAAACTTGGTCAGAATGTTGGTCAGGTTGCAAGGATAAACCCTATTGAAATTGGGAAAGATTCACACCATATCACGGGAAAAGGGGCCTTAATGACAATTTTCTTGTTAACACTCTAGAGGCCACAAATATGGCCCAATCTTCATGAAACTTGGTCAGAATGTTGGCCAGATCACAAGGATAAACCCTATTGAAATTGGGAAGGATCCATGCCATATCACAGGAAAAGGGGCCTTGATGATAATTTTCTTGTTTACACTCTAGAGGCCACAAATTTGGAACAGTCTTCATGAAACTTGGTCTGAATGATGGCCAGGTCACAAGGATAAACCCTATTGAAAATGGGAAGGATCCAAACCATATCAAGGGAAAAGGGGCCTTAATGACATTTTTTTTGTTTACACCCTTAACGTCACAAACATTATTCAATCTTCATGAAACTTGGTCAGAATGTTTGCAAGGTCACAAGGATGAACCCTATTGAAAATGGGAAGGATCCGTGCCATATCATGGGAAAAGGGGCTATAATGACATTTTGCTCTTTTCTTCTAGAGGCCTCAATTATGGTCCTTTCTTCATAAAACGTAGTCAGAATGTTTGTCATGTTACAAGGATAAACCCTATTGAAAATGGGAAAGATCCATGTCATATCATGGGAAAAGGGACCTTAGTGAAAATTGTCTTGTTAACAGCCTTAGAGGCCTCAAATCATAAAAGTACAACTTTTCTTGAAAATTTGATGTATTTAATGAGACAAAGAGACGAAGGTGAGCGATATAGGACCATCATGGTCCTCTTGTTTTCAAATGGCACAGATCTACTCATATTTGGACACAATTATGTGAAATTATTTAAAATCTATCTATAAATGCAGGAGTTATGCTCATGACATAATCAGACAGGTGCACAGACTAACACACTAACAATGAGTTGTCATAGTGATTATTATGTCATTCTTACAACAAGTGGGCTCCACAAAGACCTAATGTATTGTTATAGCTTGGTGTTGTTGTCATGCCAAAAAAGACTGTTGGTTTCTTATAATATACATGTGTATGTAATTATTGGTCATTCTTCAGAAACTTGGAACATAACAAGGGGTTGGCCTAAAATACGAAATGGACCACCAAGCACGAAATGGGGCGAAATGGACCTTCTGTTGGCGAAATGGACTTTTATCATACATTGAATGTCAATATTCTGATATTGTGAAGTTAAAATACCATTATATAGGAATCTAATGAATGTTTTGATATAATTTCACAAGGTAGTATTGTAATTGGAGAGACTTTTTTGCTTTTTTTTCCATTCTAATTTGACTTATACGACGAAATGGACAGATCGTCGGCTGCGAAAAGGACTTTTATTTGCAATAAATTACTTAGATTATAACATCTACCTAAAATGACATCATTTGATATCATTATGGTGTTTCAATGAATTAATACCAGATAGAAATGGTTTCTAAAATCCCCTACATTTAGCCCAACATGAGGTACAGAATGGACATTTTTAGCCGGGGGATGTCAAAATGGAGTTTAAGTTTTGGGCTAGGCACTATTCTATGATATCAACTTACAGATTTTATCTTTCAATATAGATTACCATCGGTTTAATATGAAAGGGATGGTTTTTTTGTTATTATTGTTGCTTTTTAAAAGTTATTCAAATAAATGATAATACCATTCTATTACGCAAGTCTATTAACTTGCTAGAAATAATCCATTTCATCAACAGGCAGACATCGGTCTTAAATCTAAAAGTTTAAATCACGACAACTACAATTTGAATATGAATACCATTAAGACATTAGATAATTTCATTTGAGACAAACAATCGACCATTTACTATCATTTCATTGCTTTTTTGCATATATGACAGTCCATTTCGCCGTGAGAAGGTCCATTTCGCCCCATTTCGTGGTAATGGTCCATTTCGTATTTTAGGCCAACCGCATAACAAGTAGTACTGTTCACTATAAAAAGAGCAATCTTAAATTATTGAGAGGTTGACTTTACAGGAAGAATTTTTTCTAACTATGCCCCTTTTTCAACAAAGACTTTTATCCTTTTCCAGCAACCATGTCGGGTGTAAGCACTCTCATTTAGTGCTCTTGTTAGTAAACTTGCATTACCTATTAGGTAATTTTCTTAATTTTCCATTTCCTCAGAATTAGCATTGCAGCTCTTCATTTCAATGAGAATGGTATGAGAGACCAGGCTTGTACAAGAGAAGGAAATAAAAGATACTCTGTTGTCTTTCCAAAGTTCAAGAAAGGAGGCTTTACAGTGAAGGAAGTAAAAACAGAATGTACATTTGGTAAATGCATACCAGCATTTTTTCCCCATTTAAACTCTTAGCTTATTATACATGTCTTGTTGATTACATGAATAATTTTTAGCTCACCTGAGCACATCGTGCTCATGGTGAGCTTTTGTGATCATTAGATGTCCGTCTTGCGTCTTCCATTGTCAGATCTCAACAATTTCAGTGTTTACACTATTGAGGCCACAAATATTGTCCAATCTTCATGAAACTTGGTCAGAATGTTTGTCAGGTCACAAGAGTGAACCTTTTGAAAATGGGAAGGATCCATGCCATATCAAGGAAAAAGGGGCCTCAATGACAATTTTCTTGTTTACAGTCCTAGAGGCCTCAAATCATCAAAGTGTAAATTTTGACTTTGTTGGAAAATTTGATTTATGAGACAAAGATTCGAAGGTGAGCATTATAGGACCATCATGGTCCTCATGTAAATTAAATTCATATTGATTCGGACACAATTTAGACCTCTAAATTTTAAAGAAATTGTATATAAAAACAAGAGGACCTATATCGCTCACATGTGAATCTTTGTCTAAATTAACTATTATCAATTTTTCCAGCAAAATCATAATAGTACTTTTAAGACTTGTGGTCTCTACAGTGTAAACAAGAATACTGTCATCAAGGCCCCTTTTCCCATGATATGGTACGGATGCTTCCCATATTCAATAGGGTTCATCTTTGTGACCTTGCCAACATTCTGCCCAAGTTTCACGAAGATTGGACAATATTTGTGGCCTCTAGAGCGTAAACAAGAAAATTGTCATTAAGGCCCCTTTTCATGTGATGTGACATGGATCCTTCCCATTTTCAATAGGATTCATCCTTGTGACTTGACAAATATTCTGACAAAGTTTCATGAAGATTGGACAATATTTGTGGCCTCTAGAGCATAAACAAGAAAATTGTCATTAAGGCCTCCTTTCACGTGATATGACTCAGATTCTTCCCATTTTCAATAGGGTTCATCCTTGTGACTTGAAAAATATTCTGAAAAAGTTTCATGAGGATTGGACCAAGTTTCATTAAGATTAGAATATATTTGTGACCTCTAGCGTGTAAACAAGAAAATTGTGATTTAGGCTACTTTTCCCAAGATTGACATTTTCAATAGGGTTCAACCTTGTGACCTGACAATTATTCTGACCAAGATTCAAGATGATTGGTTCATATTTGTGGTCTCTAGAGTGTAAACACTTAAATTGTTGACACCTGACACAACAGGACACACGACGGACATTCAATGATCACAAAAGCTCACCTTGAGCACGATGTGCTTAGGTGAGTTAAAAAAACATTTAGAAAGTAGAGAAAAGTTCATAAGGAATAACCTTGTTTTCAAAACCCACTCCCGACGTTTGTCTTTCACCAATGGGTAGATAATCGTAAACCTATGTGAAATAGCAGTCGGAGGCTAGGAAAGGATGTAATGGTAGTACTGGCGTGAGAAATACCAGGAATCCATTGTTAGGTGCTCCGGCCGCCGCGATATAACTGAAATAATGTTGAAAGCAGCGCAAAACCCCATTCAATCAATCAATCAAAACCCACTCTTATCAAGGTTATACAAGTAACAAATGCAGGATTGTTTTGAAATAAATTGAAACAACAATACATCATTTTGAAAACATGGCTGTATAGAAAGAGATTATACTCTTTGTATTCCATAAAAGACACAAGGATTGCAAATATTTTCAGATTTAGTTTAGTACAATTTTGTCTACTTAAGAAGATAGGGGTTTTGATTTTTGTGTTGGCTTATATGGTGCATCTCTTCCATTCTAAATAACCAAATTACTTCTTCATTGTAGGATATGTGAGAAAGTTGACAGAGACTGTGTTGGATATTGTCACATATACAAGGATGACAGAAGAAAACCAACGACAAAGTCCTACACCTCCTCCTCTCTTTAGTTCGTACACTCATCCAAATAAAGAGGAAGCAGTGACCCATTTTACATCAAGATATAGCTTATGTCAGCAAAAATAGTCTTGTGCTGTTTAAGTCAGAGGTTGGGACTGTAAACGAGTTCAGGTTTCAAACACTGGAAGTGAGCAATTTTCAGAGCCCTAGCTCAGAATTGTTTAGTCCCAAACCTGGTATTCTCATGTAAAGACATGCTGGGCTATCAATCCAAGGATAATGAGTTCAACCTAGACACAGAAAATATAAATCCACTTTGTGTATCCATACAGTGTCTTAAAGTTTTAGTTTCATACCTCGATGAAATTAAATATTTTCTTTTATTTCTTAATTCAAGCAAACAAAACAACTGAATACAGGTTGTATTGCTTGAGTGACCACTGATATTGAGCAAACAATTTTATTAAGCATTCTTCACAAAATTCCCTTGAGCGTAAGAAAAATTTCAGAAAAAGTTGACTTTCTTTAAATAAAAACAATTGTTGTCTGTTGAATCTGTTGTTGTAACCAAAAAAAATCATCCCAATGTTATGATTCTAATTGCTTCCAATATAATTGTAATTAGAGATGTTTGTAAAACATTTATGCCACCCATAAATACAGTTCAATAGCTTATTATTTGTCAAAAAAGGGCAATAACTCACAAAATATGATGAATAGAGTTATGGTTCTTATGCACTGCACTTTGCTCAATGAGATCTATCCAAGTTTCATGATTCTAGCGTAGATATGCTCCGGACAAAAAAACGGTCTACAGACAGACTGACCAACAAGTGCAAAGCAATATACCCCCTCTTCTTTGAAGGGCGCATAATTAGTAGGAACTATCAGACATTTATATTTTTGTCACCCATCACATGAAAAGGGACCATCTTGGAATGTGAAAAGTATTGACATTGTTTTGTCTGTGCCAGTTTAGCAGGGTGAATAAGATTCACTTCATCCTTTCATTAATCAAGAATGAACATTCTACCTTTCTATACATTATTTTTTGAATTGCAAGCTCTTCAATCGTTGAGCTTTACTGGGTCCAATCTCTTTTTCATATATTTATTTTACAGAGATGCCAGATGTTCGCTTTTTGTGTGATGGGTCACATTAATAGATAACAAATTGGCCTGTCATTATGTCATGAGATGTTTTAGTAAGTTAACATTCAAAATTTGAATGTTAACTTGCTAAAACATCTCATGACATAATGAGCGACTGCTTTTTGATGGTCCCCTTAGTGGTTGATTTACGTATTTTACTGTAATTCAAATTTATTTTGAGTATCTTAAGTCTGACTGAAGTTTTATATTGCACCTCCATGACTGAAAATTGAGAATGCTTCACAACAATTCAGTTCACTCTATATTCACTTTTTATTAGCTCCCTGAGCATGAAGTGTCAAGGTGAGCTATTGTGATTGTCCAATGTCTGTCATCAGTCGTTCACAATTTCTTAAAACATCTTCACCTCCTAAACCAGTGGGCCAATCTTGATGAAACTTGGCAGGAATGTTCCTTGGGTCAAGCTCTACCAAAGTTGTTCAAATAAATGAAATCCACCCTTACTTTCCCTTTACCCTTAAAAAAGGGTGAAAGTAGGAAAATCTCCAAAAATTTTCTCTGAAACCAGAAGTCAGACGGCTTTCATATTTAGTATGTAGCATCATCTAGTGGGCCTCTACTAAGTTAATTCATATCAAGAACCTAGGATCATATTTGGGCTCCAACTGGGGACAACCCTTTTTACTTTGAATCAAAGAGAAAAAATCTTCAGAAATAATCTTATCTGAAACCAGATTACAGACGACTTTATCATTTTGTATGTAGCATCATCTAGTGGACCTATACCAAAATTGTTCATATCAAGACCCTGGGGTCATAATTTGGCTCCACTCAGGCGCATCCCTTTTCACATAGAAATTAAGGATTCTTTTTTAAAAATCTACTTCTCTGAAACCAGACAGCTTTCATATTTTGTATGTAACATCATCTAGTAGACATCTACTAGATTTGTTCATTTCAAGACCATGGGAACATATTTTGGCTCATATGTTCATGTAAGGTCTGTACCCAGGTATATCCTTTTACTGGTGAATACATTCCATGGTATTGATCTTATTTAGAGATTATCTTCATGTTGACATCTGCATATTTATTTGATGTGATGTCCCAGCGGTCAAGGAGCCTCAGGTGAGCGATCTAGGACCATCATGGTCCTCTTGTATAGTATAATAAGATCATAAAAGAGAAAATACTTTTCATGCGGGTACAAAACTGAAAGTATTTTTATGCAGTATGCCAAGTTTTTTAGCTCTATTGCTCCACTGGCTTCTGTTTTAATTTCATACCTCAATCAAAAACAAAGATGTTCTCCTAGATTCATACATAAATTTTGTAATATGACAGAAATGTTGGTCAAGCGAACTTGTCCAAACAAAGCAAAATAATTTCTAAAGTTCATTAGGGAGGGTCGAATCCAACATATATTCCTTCTAAGTTAGGGAAGTGGGATCTTATTTGGTCAACTGCACAGGCTGGAATAACTTCTCTGATCTTCTTTCCAAGGTACCCTGTTATCCATCTGACAAACAGTCTATATGCTACATATTGGAGGATTCTGAAAATATATGTATACAAACGAATTTGAAGTGTGAAAAATGTAGACTAAGATCAGACAGCAAAGTGGTCAAAATGGGTCATTGTGAGATGTACAATGATATTTTATGTAGAAAAGATTTTCCTGATTGACCTTTGCTGGTCATGAACCACGTTGCAAATATTTTCATAAGAGTTCCAAGACGGTTCTTTTCAGACAAAAAGATTAGAAATTTTTGAGCTTCTGCTCTTCTCTGTGTCCTTTCTTTGCTTAGTTTTATTTTTTATGGAATTAAAGTCTTTACCCTTATCCTGATGAATTATTAATTTGTTCATAACAAATTACTAACTTGCAGTACATTTCAGATTGTTCAAAGTTTCCCCCTTAATGATTAATTTAAGTAGAAAGCTGACAGAATTGGCTAAAATCAAACTGCATGTCACTGCAAGCTGATCCGAATCTATATTGTCAGCCAAAGCTTTACTATAAACAGCCTTAGAAAGGTTAATCTCTTTTTGTTTTTAAGGTAATTTCTGTACTTAAGATGTCACAATTTGTGAATAAATCTAAATGATACATTACATGAAAACAGATAATATGCAAGACTATGAAATATATTTCCTTTAATAAAGCCTAGTGTTGTGTTCATCCTTTCACCCTTTTTCTTAATGGAAAATTTACTGATTTGTTGTAGCTCAAAAACTTGCAAAACCCCATAAAATGTTAATTGTTAGGTTGATATTTATAATGCTAACTAGACTGTTGCTACATATTTTTTTATCTTGGCTAATTATGGATAACACTTTCAAAAGAAATCACCCTCCTCCTGTTTTTAGCTCACCTGAGCACATCGTGCTCAAGGTGAGCTTTTGTGATCATTGAATGTCCGTCGTCTGTCGTGCGTCGTCCGGGCGTCAACAATTTAAGTGTTTACACTCTAGAGGCCACAAATATGACCCAATCTTCATGAAACTTGGTCAGAATGTTCCCCAGGTCACAAGGATGAACCCTATCGAAAATGGGAAGAATCCATGCAAAATCAAGGGAAAAGGAGCCTTATTGACAATTTTCTTGTTTACACTCTAGAGGCAGCAGATATGGCCCAATCTTCATGAAACATGGTCAGAATGTTCCCCAGGTCACAAGTATGAACCCTATTGAAAATTGGATGAATCCATGCCATATCAAAGGAAAAGGAGTCTTACTGACAAATTTCTTGTTTACGCTCTAGAGGCCACAAATATGGCCCAATCTTCATGAAACTTGGTCAGAATGTAGGCCAGGTCACAAGGATGAACCCTATTGAAAATGGGAAGGATCCATGCAATATCAAGGGAAAAGGGGCCTTAATGACAAATTTCTTGTTTATGCTCTAGAGGCCACAAATATGGCCCAATCTTCATGAAACTTGGTCAGAATGTTCCCCAGGTCACAAGGATGAACCCTATTGAAAATCGGATGAATCCATGCCATATCACAGGAAAAGGAGCCTTACTGACAAATTTCTTGTTTACGCTCTAGAGGCCACAAATATGGCCCAATCTTCATGAAACTTGCGCAGAATGTAGGCCAGGTCACAAGGATGAACCCTATTGAAAATGGGAAGGATCCATGCCATATCACGCGAAAAGGGGCCTTATTGACAAATTTCTTGTTAATGCTCTACAGGCCACAAATATGGCCCAATCTTCATGAAACTTGGTCAGAATGTAGGCCAGGTCACAAGGATGAACCCTATTGAAACCAGAGGGATCCATGCCATATCACAGGAAAAGGGGCCTTATTGACAAATTTCTTGTTTATGCTCTAGAGGCCACAAATATAGCCCAATCTTCATGAAACTTGGTCAGAATGTCGGCCAGGTCACAAGGATAAACCCTATCGCAAATAGGAAGGATCCATGTCATATCACGGGAAAAGGGGCCTTATGACAATTTTCTTGTAAACACTCTAGAGGCCACAAATATGGTCCTATCTTCATGAAACTTATTCAGAATGTAGGCCAGGTCACAAGGATGAATGTATTGAAAATGGGGAGGATCCATGCAAAATCAAGGGAAAAGGGGCCTTATTGACAAATTTCTTGTTTATGCTCAAGAGGCCACAAATATGATCCAATCTTCATGAAACTTGGTCAGAATGTTGATTATGTCACAAGGATGAACCCTATTTAAAATGGGATGGATCCATGCCATACTTCAGGAAAAGGGATCTTAATGATTGTTCTCATGTTACACTCTAGAGGCCACAAATATGGTCCTATCTTCATGAAACTTATTCAGAATGTAGGCCAGGTCACAAGGATGAATGTATTGAAAATGGGGAGGATCCATGCAAAATCAAGGGAAAAGGGGCCTTATTGACAAATTTCTTGTTTATGCTCAAGAGGCCACAAATATGATCCAATCTTCATGAAACTTGGTCAGAATGTTGATTATGTCACAAGGATGAACCCTATTTAAAATGGGATGGATCCATGCCATATTACAGGAAAAGGGATCTTAATGATTGTTCTCATGTTACACTCTAGAGGCCAGCCATTTTTTTGGTCCAAACTTCATGAAAGTTGGTTTTTTATTATCTTCTTTATGATATCTGCCTATTTAATTGCTGTGACATCCCAGTGGTCAAAAAGAATCAGGTGAGCGATCTAGGACCATCATGGTCCTCTTGTTTGAGTTAGCTCTGGCTTACTGGCCGAGTCAAAAGCATGTGCAACTCTTAATGATATAGTTTGAGCAAATCAAAATTAAGCAAGACTATGAAATATATTTCCTTTAATAAAGCCTAGTGTTGTGTTCATTCTTTCACCCTTTTTCTTAATGGAAAATTGACTGATTTGTTGTAGCTCAAAAACTTGCAAAACCCCATAAAATGTAAACTGTCCGTCCGTCCATCCGTCCATTTCCACCTATTTCTCCATAACCCTTTGGCCAAATCAAATGAAACTTACCATGTGAACTCCCTATGATATAGTGATGATGCATCTTTGATGGTTTTTGGATTTGAGGCCTCGTAACGGGAAAAGGGGACTTAGGGTAAAAAACAGTTTTTCCCAAATTACTCCTAGTCCAACAGTCAGAATTTAGTGAAATTTCATATTTGAGTAGCAAATCAGATGCCCTTTACTATAAACAATTTGAAATTAACGTAAAAAAAAAAAATATCATGGAAAAAGGGGGCTAAATGTTTGTTACCTTATGTTAGCATGTAAAATAGTAATTCCGTCCGTCCGTCCGTCCCCACCTATTTCTCCATAACCCTTGGGCCAAATCAAATGAAACTTACTATGTGAACTCCCTATGATACAGTGATGATGCATCTGTGACGGTTTTTGGATTTGAGGCCTCGTCACAGGAAAAGGGGACTTAGGGTAAAAAACAGTTTTTCCCAAATTTCTCCTAGTCTAACTGTCAGAATTTAGTGAATTTCATATTTGAGTAGCAAATCAGATGCCCTTTACTATGAACAATTTGAAATTAACGTAAAAAAAAAATCATGGAAAAAGGGGGCTAAATGTTTGTTACCTTTACACTAGCGCGTAAAATACAGTTATTCTTTCATTTCTCCTAGTCTCATGCTCAGAATTTGATGAAATTTCACACTTCAGTAGCAAATCAGATGCCCTTTACCATAAGGTATTTGATATTTGTGTCTAAAAATATGTCATGCAAAAAGGGAGTTTAATGTTTGTTACCTTTATGTTTGCTGTATAATTAACATCTTATTTGAGTCCTTGCAATCTGACCACAGAGCATATCTCCTAAAGTATAATAACTATCAACTTGAAACCTTATGGGTGGATAGATCTTATGGAGGAGAAGTGCAGTGCACAAGAACTACAACTCTTGCTTGCATAATTTTGGAGTTATTGCCCTTTGTTATTTTTTATACTTAGATTATGTCTGGAGCATATCTCCTAAAGTATAATAGCTATCAACTTGAAACTTAATGGGTGGATAGATCAAATAGAGGAGAAGTGCAATGTACAAGAATTGCAACTCTTGCTTGCATAATTTTGGAGTTATTGCCCTTTTTTTATTTTTGATACTTAGATTTTGTCTGGAGCATATCTCCTAAAGTATAATAGCTATCAACTTGAATCTTTATGGGTGGATAGATCTCATAGAGGAGAAGTGCAATACACCTGAACTACAACTCTTGCTTGCATAATTTTGGAGTTATTGCCCTTTTTTTTATTACTTAGATTTAATAGGAGGCAAATCTTTGACAGTACATAGAATCTTTTATCTATTAGGCTTCAGTTTACTATCAAGCTTTCTTGTGGGGGATGTCCATGTCCAACATGGCTTTTGTTTTTGTGACAATGCCTTATTCGGGGAGCATAATCCGTCTCTGACGGCTCTTGTTTAAGTAGAAAAATGGTTGAATTGGAGAAGCAACACATCAAACTCCCCATTTAAGGATAATTCATGTACCCTTTCCTGTTTCCCAAATTTTTTGTTTAGTCCAAAAGAAGACATTAAGTGATTAAAGCCATTTGAGAATAAGCGAGAAAGGGTCATCCAAGCATCATGCCTGTGGACTTTGAAATTCATCAAGTAGTTTCTTAATACGTGATTTTTTTAAAAAAAAAATCCTCTCCTCCCAAACCATTGGACCAATTTCAATGAAATTTCGCAAGCCTGTTCCTTGGGTGACCTTATACTCATGTTGTTCTAGAATTTTGATTAGATCAAAAATATGGGCTTGAAAGGGTGGGGCTTCTTGCACTTTAACAATCTTCTCCAAAACGATTGGGTTGATTTCAATGAAAGTTGGCATGAATATTCCTTGGGTGGCTATGTACCAAGGTTGTTCATGAAATTTTGATTTATCCTGCAAATCTGTAGATATTAAAGCCCATGAAGCCAATGAGGCAATACTGGGTGTCTTGTTGAACTCAGTAAACAGGATAGGAATAAGAGAAATCATACTCATTTGATTCAACAAAATTTCCACCATATTGTTGTCTGTACTGTAGATACGCTGTCTGTTAAACGTATTTATTTAAACAAACCGGCTCAAACCCGGTTTGAAATTCATCAAGTAGTTTCTTAATACATGATTTTTTTTAAAAAAAAATCCTCTCCTCCCAAACCATTGGACCAATTTCAATGAAATTTCGCAAGCCTGTTCCTTGGGTGACCTTATACTCATATTGTTCTAGAATTTTGATTAGATCAAAAATATGGGCTTGAAAGGGTGGGGCTTCTTGCACTTTAACAATCTTCTCCAAAACGATTGGGTTGATTTCAATGAAAGTTGGCATGAATATTCCTTGGGTGGCTATGTACCAAGGTTGTTCATGAAATTTTGATTAATCCTGCAAATCTGTAGATATTAAAGCCCATGAAGCCAATGAGGCAATACTGGGTGTCTTGTTGAACTCAGTAAACAGGATAGGAATAAGAGAAATCATACTCATTTGATTCAACAATATTTCCACCATATTGTTGTCTGTACTGTAGATACGCTGTCTGTTAAACGTATTTATTTAAACAAACCGGCTCAAACCCTGGATGTTGGGTGATGCAACCGCATTCAGCTTCATCTTGTTCCATATACTCATTGACCCTAGTGATTTCTCTACAGTATACACATTCTGGAACTGAATTTTGTGAAGAACATTGGTCACATCTGCACTTTTAATAGATAGCCATTAAATTATATAGTATCCTTATCATTTGAGTAAGTCAAATAAACTTAAGGTTTTGGTTATGATATTCGTGTCCTCTTTCATGCATATCATAGAATAATTTTAATTAGTATTATGTCCGTTTAGATCCATATCCAATTGGCTTAAAAATTGATTTCATTCCTCCATGAATTAATTTTAAGTTCACAATTATTTTTAAGCATGTGCATAAAAAGAAAGTTATCTCTACACTGTGCATATCCTGAGAGATCATATTGCCATAAATGTTGATTGGAACTGATATAATTTCAAAATCAAGATGAGACCTTAATCTAAGCTTGTTGTTCAATCAGTATCATTTTTAGTACCTTGGCAGAAAAAAAATCGCTGAAAATGTTTCTACACATAGACAACAGTTATTGACACCTACGGAATTGTGCAACTCAATTCTGTGGCAGTGTAAAAAATGCAGTCTAAGCAAAGTTGGCCAAGAGATATATACTAACACAAGTCCTCGGGCCAAAATCCAAAGACCTGTGAATTTTAGGGAGACTGGTGCAAGCTGCACCTTGAAGGTTCTCCAGGCCTAAAGTCATTGGCAAATATTATTCATACACCATGCAATGCTGACAACATTGCATCTTTCCCTCATTCAGATTGCCATTTCCAAAAGGAAAACAATGTGGAAAAGAACAACTTGCTTGTCGTTGTCACAATAAATTTATTTACCCAAACTGTTTGTTTTTCCAAAAAGACCATTAGTTTTATATTCAACCATAATTACAGATTTTATTGAAGTGTTGATTATTATGTCTGAGGGAGAACCTGAAAGATTTGGGGCCAATATGTATCCACCAAGAACCCATAGTCACGCACCTAAGGGAAAATATTCAAATGAAATTATTTTTAGAATTAAAAGAACATATTTTATTATAACTTTATCTTTGTTTACATTTTATCATCTTAATAAAACATGAAACTTGTCAATACATACATATTTTATAGGAAAGTCACAGTTTTCAAAAAGCCTACCAAAAAAGACAGATCAGTAAAAGGATAACCAATTTTTACGCACTTAGAATATAAGTAAAAAAAAATAGAGAAAAATTATTTTTGGTCTCAAATATCATCTATGATTAGTAAACAACAATTTTCTGACCCATTCTTTCAAAAAACGATGTTTGTAAACCCATAGTGATTTCTATATTGAATTATAGATTTCCAAATATCCCAACTGACATAAAGTGGTCAGTCAATCCCAATTTTGAAAAGGGGTTCCCCATGAATTGATCTTAGCATAAACAATTTTTCCGAACTGGGAGTTTATGTTATTGTGTCTCAGATAAGAAAGATATTTGCTGATAAAATAATCAATTTTTTATAAATCTATATTATCTAAAAGACATCACAATATTAGAAAAGCATCTGGGCTAGAAGGTAAGAATGTTGCCTTATTTTCTCATTTCAATATAAGGACCCCCTATATGTTTATATACCCATATAATCCTCATATTAATGACACATTACATAATGCTTGTGTCATTTCAAAGCCTCAGATGAAGACAAATACCGAATATAAAAAGGTAACCACATTAGGGGGATAAGGGGGATGACTTATTAAAGATGTCACAAATTGGGACATAAGAAAAATGAGATAGATTAAACCATGTTTGTTTGTTTTTTTTTTTGTTTTTTTTAAATAGTTATTGTAAACGAAGAAAAGGAATAAAAACATTTCATTGCAGAAAATCTTTAATATGGCCTTGGCAGGGCAGGGCTTTTTTGCAATTTTATTTAAACTGGTTGTGAAATTTTGATGGGCCAATATGTGGGTGTGACGGGATGGGGCCAATTTTTACTTTAAAATCTCAAAAATCTTCTACCATTCAATTGGACTAATTTAAATGAATCTTGTAATACATGTGCCATGAATGACCATCTACCTTTATTGTTCCTGAAAATGTATTTAGTATATTCTGATGATTGCAATCACCTGAATGTTTTAATAAGATGGATAAAAGGGTAAACAGGATAATGGATATAGAGTATTTTGGTGCAATTTGGTCCATACCCAGTTTAGCATTATAAAATAGGTCTTAACCCGTGTCATGCTGAACCCGGAATATTCCTGCTTTGGCAGGAGCTATAGACAAACATCAGCCTGCACATATGTGCAGTCTGATGCTAGTCTTCACCACCTGTTTCTCACTTTCAAACCAGAATTGTCAATAGTTTTAGTTTTACAAATAAAAATTGACCTACAGTTGGTAACTTTCAGTGCTTTTTGCCCTTTGATTTTGATGAAATTTCTTAGCCAAAATTTATTCAGCATGACAAGAGTTAAGAGATTTCAAAATGTTGTTTTCATATAAAGTAAGCTTTATACAAGGAAAGTATAAAGATGTTAAAACCAGTGGAGCGATAAGGCCCTCTTGGTCCTCTTGTTAATCCTGGTCATAGCTGACTTGGAGAAAGTATCATCACTAGCTAAAGCCATCAGGGCAGGAGCTTGTTCACAAATTTAAGTCTCTCTAATATGGTGAGGGTTGAATTCCACCTGGTGGCTATACATCTATCACTAGCTTGTGGCCCCATTTATCTTCAATCAATAACAATTCCTGCTTTGGATACAGTTCATCCATGATGCTTGAAGAAGAGTGGAAAAAAGTTACCAAACTTTTTCCTTTCCCTAAGATTCTTCCTATTTCTGGAATAGAAATTGCTTTTCTTACAACCAAATTAAGTCTGTGACCATAACTCTCAAATCGGGGCCATTTAAGAATTTCAAATGCTTTCTTCTCATTGGCTGAAATTGTTGTAGCTAAGGTGTCAGGAATCGTCCGTTTTGTTTCTGTCTCACATTAGTAGCCATATTTTCAGCTCAATCAACCTGAAAATTGGTCAGAATGATTGTCTTGATGAAATCTTGGACAAGTTCGAAATTGGGTAAAAAGGGGTCAATAATGAGGTCATGGGGTCAGTTATTAGAAAAACCTTGTAGACACTCTAGAAGCCATATTTTCAGCTTAATCAACCTGAAAATTTGTCAGAATGATTGTCTTGATGAAATCTCGGACATGTTCGAAGTGGGGTCATAAATGAGGTCACAGGGTCAAATATTAGAAAAACCTTGTAGACACCCTAGAAGCCATATTTTTGCTCAATCAACTTGAAAATTGGTCAGAACGACTTTCTTGATAAACTTGGGTCAAGTGGGATCAAAAATGAGGTCACAGGGTCAAATCTTAGAAAATCCTTGTAGACACTCTAGAGGCCAATCATCCAGAGAATTAGCCAGATTGAAATTGTCTTTGAAATCTGTCTGGTTTGAATTTGGGTCAAGTATGGTTAAAAACTAGGTTAAGAGGTCAGATCTTAAGACTGTTAACTCAGGTGAGCGATTTAGGGCCACCATGGCCCTCTTGTTTCTGAAGTGTGGCTTCATTCTATTTTGAAGGTCTCTAGCGATGCTCTTTTCATGTTCCAATTTTTGTTTATAAAAGGGACAGTCACAGTGTTGTAACCATCGGTATCTATCGTCGTTAATACTGGTCCAACCATCATCATTCATGAGTGATAGATACACTATCAAATTATTTTTCAATATCTCCCTTCAACTTGATATGCATTTGAGCCGCCTTCTTCTCCAGGGATCTTACAACTGTGGCCCTACTTGGAACTGAGTACCTGAAATAAATTGACATGCAAACTAACCATACTTTTTTTTAGATTTTGAAATAAGTTTCATGTTGACTATATTGAACATTTTCCAGATTATATTATCCATGATTAATGTCAGGGCGGAGCCTAAGTAACGGGTCGTTGCACTTAAGGTTAAGGGAAATCAGCTTTTATCTAAAATAACCTACTTCTAAAGAGTCCACATAAATAACTCGAGACCTTAAATCATAGATTGATAACCAAATCCTCGTAACTCCAGCTTAATCAAGCTGAAGTTATGAGGCTTTGGTAACAAAACGATGAAATGTGCTCATTCTCTCAAAGCATGCGAATACTTAAGGTTTTAGGATACGGTTATTTGCATGCCTTAACGATGATTACTGACCAAAATTTGAAATAACCCAAACTATTGAAAAGTAAACTCGCCAAATTACGTCACCATTAAGCCCTGCCCTGCCAGTTCATTAATTACACAGAATACTTTACTAAGACTGTGTAAAGTAAAAATAGTTGCAGTCTTACAAATTACAAACAATAAGAAGAAAAAACTTAATTGAAAAAAAATATTGTAAGCCCAGCATTATTATTATATCACCTACAATACATTTAGTCATTTTCTCTAAGTATTTAGATGTAAATATGAAGGGCTATGTGACCTTGATACTCAAAAGTTCACATTGTCATCGAACAACTTAGAAGAATATCTGAATAATAGAAATTGCTTACAATCAAAATTAACCATGCTTAATGATTTGTGAAAATCAATTGGTATGGAAGAAGACAACACATTCTCTTTTCAAATTTGAAAACAGATGACTATGGTGTATCCTTATTACCCAAATACATTCTCTTCATATTTTTTAGCTCACCTGAGCACAAAGTGCTCAAGTTCAGCTATTGTGATCATCCAATGTCCGTTGTGTGTCATGCGTTGTCCACAATTTCTTTGAACATCTTCTACTCCTAAACAAGTATGCCATTCTTTATTAAACTTCCCAGGGATGTTCCTTGGGTCGAGCTCTACCAAGGTTGTTCAAATAAATTAAATTCACCCTTTACTCTCCCTTTACCCTAACAAATAGGGTGAAATAGAAAAAAACTTCAAAAATCTTCTTTTCTGAAACCAGAAGGCAGACAGCTTTTATATTCGGTATATAGCATCATTGAGTGTACCTCTATCCAGTGATCTTGAAAGAATTATTTGCAATTGGACTCACTAAGACTACCAAGTTTGTTCATATCAAGACCCTGGTATCACCCATGCTCAAACCTTTATACATAGAATCAAAGAGCGAAAATCTTTAAAAATCTTCTTCTCTGAAACTAGATAGATAGTTTTAATATTTGGTATGTTCATCATCAAGTGGACCTCTACGAAGTTTGTTCATATCAAGGGGTCACATGTGGGCTCCATCAGGGTGCTTCCCTTTTTAGCTCACCTTAGCATATCGTGCTCAAGGTGAGCTTTCGTGATCATTGAATGTCCGTCGTCCATCGTGCGTCGTCCGTCGTCATGCGTCAACAATTTAAGTGTTTACACTCTAGAGGCCACAAATATGATCCAATCTGCATGAAACTTGGTCAGAATGTTGGTCAGGTTACAAGGATGAACCCTATTGAAAATGGAAAGGATCCATGCCATATCACGGGAAAAGTGGCCTTAAAGACAATTTTCTTGTTTACCCTCTAGAGGCAACAAATATGGCCCAATTTTCATGACAATTGGTCGGAATGTTAGCTAGGTCACACAGATGAACCCTATCGAAAATTGGAAGAATCAATGCCATATTACGGGAAAAGGTGCCTAAATGACAATTTTTCTTGTTTACACTCTAGAGGCCACAAATATGGCCCAATTTTCATGAAACTTGGTCAGAATGTTGGCTAGGTCACAAAGATGAACCCTATTGGAAATTGGAAGGATCCATGCAAAATCACGGGAAAAGGGGGCCTTTATGAAACATGGTCAGAAAGTTTGCCAAGTCACAAGGATGGACCGTATTGGAAATGTGAAGGATTCATGCCATATCACGGGAAAAGGGGCCTTAATGACCTTTTTTTTATGCTCTAGAAGCCCCAAATATGGCACAATCGTCATGAAACCTTGTCAGATTGTTCGCAAGGTCACAAGGATAACCCCTATTGAAAATGGGAAGGATCCATATCATATCATGGGAAAAGGGGACATAATGACGATTTTCTTGTTTACACTCTAGAGGTCACATATATGACCTAATTTTTATGAAACTTGGTAAGAATGTAGGTCAGGTGTCGAGGATGAACTCTATTGAAAAAAATCCATGCTATATCACAGGAGAAGGGATCTTAACGATAATTTTCTCGTTTTCACTTAAAGCCACAATTTTGGCCAAAACTTTATTAAACAAATGATTTTTGTGTAAAAATTATATCCTTTATGACATCAACCTATTTAATTGGTGTGATGTCCCAGGGGTCAAAGAGACTCAGGTGAGCGATCTAGGACCATCTTGGTCCTTTTGTTTCATAGAATCAAAGAGCGAAAAGGTATATTCTCTTTACTTTTGGCTGAATACTTTCCATGGTATTGACCTTATGTAGAAATTATCTCCACGTTGAAATCTTTCTTTTTAATTAATGTGAAGTACCAGGGGTCAAATAGACTCAGGGGAGCGATCTAGGACCATCATGGTCTCTTGTTTTCCTATAGCTACAATTATTTAAGAAAACAGAATTGATAAGGTAAAATAAGTCGGTTGGTTCTTTTATATGGTTTTAGACTTAAAATTATTGTAATTTACATTTAAGATTTTAAAATTCAATGTTCACCCGGATTCTAATTTCTTGGTCTCCATCACAAATTAATACAGGTTCAGTGTGCATTTCAGCGTCAGGTGATTTATTTTTTCACATGGTATAAGGATCTTTTTAATGAGTTTTCTTCGCTCTTTCATCTTTATCATATTTCTAACAGCTATTCTAATGACTTCCTCACTTCGACTTTTTGGGCTGTTGACAGTAACATGAAGTATTGCAAAATATTCCAACATTTCACTTCTGATTCAATTTAGATGTCTTGTCTTCACTTTTTTTAATGCACTAGCTCCTCTCTCTGGCATTAGTGACTGGAAGTGATGCTTTTACTGGCGAAATTTTGATAAGTCTTAGAAATAATTGTTTATACACTGCTACTGCTAATAACTGCTGAAGACATTATTCAGTGTTTGTAACCTTCCCCAACCCCTTACTTATGCTTTATGCGCTTTTGGTCTATTTACATCCTTAAGATGATATTTCATCCCCCGCTTCTCAGTCGAAAGTTGCTCATTTTTATAAGGCTCCTCATTGTAGAAACATAATAAAAAAAATTGCGGGTTTTTTAGTCCATACTTTTAAATCCAACATCAGGTACAGTCATTTGTTCAAACTTACAACTTCAGAACTGTCACTGAATCTCTTGCCAATGTTACTTTGCAGGGCTGTAATATACTTGCAAAAGAGTTTTAATCTCGTCCATGTGTTTCTATGACAAAGATAGTTCTAAAATCAGTCCAAAACTGTTCACTTTCTTTGCGTGTTCAACCAATTGATCCTTTACAGGCTTGCAAAGAGTCATGACTGCGAGATACCAACAAACTGATGATTGAACTATTTTAAGTCCTCAAAATTGTACACAATCTGTATCAAATCTGAAAGTGGAACTAGCTTTCTATTGGCAATAAAGTTTTGCATTAGAAAATAGGCTGATGAGAAAAAAATTTCATACAGAGAAAGTTGAACACTGTCTTTTTTACACATTTCCTGGTGAAATATTGAAAATTTCTGAATACCTTCCATGACTAATGAGTATAAGAACTGGCATAATACTCTAAAGCGGCTTCCAGGTATCTTGTACTTGGTGGGTTGACAAACACGTCTCTCTTATTGAGTGCTTTTCATCTCTTTCTAGCGAATCACACAGTACATTACTTCTCTTTCTATATAGCAATGCTACCAGTAGCGATTTAATTTGTTGGGATCAGCCCCTGTTTTTCAGCAGGACTTTTATCAAAGTATATATTTTATGTACATAGGTATCTTTTGTCTCAGTTTTATCAACGAAAAACATCTTCAAATTCGATAAACATTCTTCATCTGTAAATGGTTTAGGATCCTATGTTGATGATTGAGTTCTCATGTCCCCAGCAGAAGTTGAGAGATTATCTGATCCTGTCTTTGGCAAACCACTGTGATCAGCATAATATTGTTTCTGATAAATTTTTTTTGGCTATGTTTTTTTTGACTCAGAACGTATTGAACTTCCTGAAATAATAATAATAATAATAAATGTATGTAGCTTATTATGCTAAAATTATATGATATGATGATAATATTTTATGAATCCATGGAAGTATGAAAGAAAATCATACTGAAGTGATCATATTTGCATGAATTCAAAACATATCATCTTAATTTCTTTTAAAAAGATGCACGCATTACTCTAATACTAACCAACACACAATTCTTTTCTCAAAATCTGAAAAGAAAATTTTTACATGTCCAAATTGAAATAGAATGAGAACAAAAGTCATTAAGTAAAAACTTGATCTATAAAGTTCTGAACTGCCACGAAACAGATTCTTACCACAATTTGTAAATGATAAATCGTCTCAACTTTAACATGTTATCAACTTTTATATTGTCTATTCTATTCCTGGATGTGTAAAAAAGAAGCAGAAGAAAGAAACAAATCAAGTGGTACAGCAACTAGTGAAAATATATATTTTATATTCACAAATGCTTTGATATACCAGTAAAGCGAAATTTTTCCTTGTTTTTAGCTCCACTGGCTGAAAGCCACTGGGGCTATTTACATGGCGTTGTGTCCGTCGTCCGTGCGTCAGTGCGTCCGTTCGTAAACTTTTTCTTTAAAAATCTTCTCCTCAGAAACTACTGGATGAATTTCAATCAAACTTCACAGGAAAGATCCTTGGGTGACCCTCTTTCAAAGTTGTTCAAGAAATTTTGATCCAATGAAAAACATGGATTTAATGGGCGTGGCTAATTTCCAAATATGGTAAAAAGTGAGTTTTCTCAGATTCTAAGTGATGGATACCAATGAAATTTTACATGAATGATCCTTTATCAGTCTACAAAAGATTATTGAGATCGGATGAAGAATATGGATTTTATGGGCGGAGGTCATTTCTCTATATGTAATATAGTGGAAACTTTCAAAATCATTTTCTCAGGATGTAAACGATGGATATCAACCAAATTTCTCTGGAATGATCCTTGAGTGACCCTTTTTCAGTCTGCCAAAAATTATAGTGATTGGATGAAAAATATGTATTTTATAGGCAGATGTCATTTCTCTATATGTTATATAGTTGAAACTTTGGAAATCATTTTCTCAGAATGTAACCAATGGATATCAACCAAATTTCACTTGATTAATCCTTGTGTGACCCTCTATCAGTCTACCAAAGATGTGTATATGATCCACTGTCTCTGTGCTTCACTTGTATCTAGGCGCTTAAATAATAATAATAAAAAAACCCACTGAATTTTCAATCTGTCACCTATCATCGAAATTTTTACTGCTTAGATCTGAAAAGCCTGCAGACAACAAATTCCAATCAAATATTAGTGAATCTCAAGTTCTTTGAATGGACAGGAGTCATTTCCCATTTTGACCCATTTTGAACAAGGGTGAACTTGCATAAATCTGAAAACAAGTGCATTCTAAAGTGTCACCAAATATTTGTTACAAGTGACCACATGACCTTTTTTTTTTTTGGTACACATCAAAAATTCAAATAAACGACGATTTTATAGAGAAAATTTCTTGAAAGACTAGTAAATAATGTGACCCCTATCATTTTTTTGACCGACACAGGACAGGATAAGATGAGGACTGTTCACCATGAGCGTATTCTTGCTAAGGTATTATCCATGATTAATGCCCTGGCAGGGCGGAGTCAAAGTAACGGGTCGTTGCACTTAAGGTTAAGGGAAATCAGCTTTTATCAAAAATTACTAAATTTCTAAAGAGAGTCGACATAAATAACTCGAGACCTTAAATCGTAGATTGGTTACCAAATCCTCGTAACTTCAGCTTAATCAAGCTGAAGTTACGAGGCTTTGGTAACCAAACGATGAAATGTGTTCACTCTCTCAAAGCACGTGAATCCTTTAGGTTTTAAGATACAGTTATTTGCACGCGTTAATGATGATTACCGACTAAAATTTGAAGAACCAAAATTATTGAAAAGTAAACTTGTCCAATTGCGTCACGGTTAAGCCCCGCCCTGCCAGTTCATTAATTACGCAGAATAAGCTTAAAAAACTTTTTTTGTATCTTAATGCAATAATGCATAGACCTGCAATTTCAAGTGAGTGATCAATGATCAATTTTACATTGAAAATGACAGGAGATAACGGTTTCTCGGACCTCACTCTTTCTTGCGGAACTATAGTATAAGTACAATCTTCATATTTTATTGATAAAGCCCTTTGGTCGAAAATCTAAACAAGTTATTTATGTGTTATCATTGCTCCCCATAATCAGTGTTTTTATAGTGATGAAAAATGGTTAACAATTAACGTGACATTTTCCATCAAAATATTGTTAACACTATCTGCACCATTGTAGCCACATATTTCCTCATGGTCGAAGTCTCAATGAGAGTGAGCATCTTCAATGCTGCCTGGTCTGTCATTTTCTTTATGGAATCATATGCTCGTACAACCCCAACACATTGAAAAAAAAATGCCCATATTTTTACACAATGATTACGGCTCGAAATGACAGCATGCAAAAACTATTTCTGGGCTATTGGCTTTGAAATTAATTCACTTATCATATTAACAGCTTAATAATACATCAAAGTGACTGTTTTTCAATGTTCCTCAAAACCATCAGGTATGGGTTTTATGTACCAAGAAACCATTTTACATTTATTGATGGGGAACAAGATGATGGTTTTCCCCCGAATTATAAGGAACAAAGGGAACACAGACCTTTTAACAGTTTGAAAGTAATTTGAAATTCGAGTGATACACCATTGTGACCAATGTTCTATTTGGGGTATATATATAGTAATATATCGACATCATATGAAACTAATAACCAACTAAGAACCTTTCAAAAGAAATTTCAATGACCATATCAGCATATCAAACACACACAGTGAGGGCTGAATGATAAGAAGTTATACGTCGAAGACTTGATTTTGTTGAGAGGCTTAATAATTTAAGGAATTTTGCAATTTGAGCTATTTGCACAAAAATTCATACAAATAAATCAAAGTGAAGGCATTAAATGATTAAACTAGACAAAGCTTACCACTTGATTCAAATAAGTATACTGAACAACAAAAATAACGCATCACCTTTGAATGACAAATAATTCTGCCCTGAAATCGACCGATTTGCTGATATGTCATTGCTTTTTTCGTCAGGTCACTACTTAACTTACCTTACTGTGGTTTAATTTATTCTTGAGCCAAAACTCACTTGCGCAATGTCACCTGAATACGATAAACATGTTTTCCGCTCATGCAGCAGATGGGATGGGAAAATTTTTACCGGAAAGAAAAAATTATTAATTATGAAGATAAAAACGATTCAGTCCGAGACTATAATGTCATTTGCATATTGTTGCTAGGCATTACTAAACATGTGGTAAAGTGAAAGCTGATTGGTCGCTTAATATTCTTATATAAACTTCATTTGCCGCGTTCAAGGTACAGTTTGAACAGTTCGTCGGAGTGGAGAAGTCGATGACAGAATTTGAAATTAATCCGATGAAGTTATTGTCTCATTGTCTAGAGAGAGCTGCTGATTTTGACTGTAATCAGCCACTACGATTAACATCGATTTATTTTTAGAAGAAGTAGGAGTTACGAAATTGACATTCGAACAACACCGCCTGGGTCGCAGAAATATAAAGGTTAGTCGGACATGAGTGAGAGGCCACGTAGAACAACAGCTAGGAAAGATTACCGTAAGATGGCAGACGGAAGGTGGTCAGAGGAGAGTTTCGACGAAACTAAGTATGCGATAGGGGGCGGAAATTTTGAATTGGACAATGAGTCGGAGATGAGGGTAGGCTTCCTTTCAACTTCGGAGGGGAAACAACCGGAAGCAGATTTCATGGGTGACGAAGAATTACAAATGATGAAAAATGAACTTCTGGAACTGAAGCAAGAAGCTATAAGAGTCGAAAGACAGGTTGAGAAAGACAGACTTAGAAAGGAGATTGCTGAACAAAGACAGCGTGTCAAAGACTTAAAAGGTAAAAACAATTCTGAAGGAAGAATCTGTGAACAAATGAATGTGAAAGAAGATTTAAACTTGCATGACCTGAGAAATAAGAATTCTATACAAAAAGCAGTTCAAAGGGAACTTAGAAATTTAGGTTTACAAGATTATCTGGGTTCCTCTGTTTCTTCAGGAGGCGAGTCGGATGTAGATTCAGTTTTTTCTGATGAAAAATCTGAAAATGGGAAAGATAGGAAAAGGAGGAAACAGAGGAAGTCTGGCATTCATATGAAATCATCTGATAAAGTTCGTTATCCGCAGAGGTGGCCTCATTCTCATCTGCAATTCGAATATGTTAATAAACATCTGGATTATGATGATCTTGATTTTAAGATGTTCGTTGCGGGTGTGTTGGAGATCATCTCTGCCGATGATATTTCCAAGAAAGAAAGAAATGGACGATTAGAATTTTTGAAAAAACTGGTTTATTACAGTAGCTCGTATGAGTTCACTGGTTTGAAAGCATTCTATGCGGCAAGGCTAAGAGAGATTGAATTGGGAAAAAAAGATTGGTCCGATGATTCTCAAAACATTGAATCTGCAATTTTGACAAAATATTTATTAAAGCCTAAGAGCTCAAATTCTTATAAAAAAGATAATTTTAAAAGCAATAATGAGGACAGAGTTTGGTTCTGCTCGGATTACCAACGAAATAAATGTCAACATAAATCATCACATTTAATGGTGGTGAAAGGGAGACAACGACTTGCATGCCATATTTGTGCAAGTTGTTGGCTCAAGGACAAAAAGAAATTAGAACATCCGGAATGCTCGAGCTCTTGCCCTCACATGTCTGCTTGACTCAAAAGTGGGTTGTTTACAATTCAAGAAAAGTCAGGGAAACAAATGATAAATAGTAAAGAAGATCCAGTGAATATATTTTTTCCAAATTTTTTGATAAATTCTGAAAAGAAACATGAGAGTAGTGATGTGAATTTAGAAGGTTCTGTATGTAAATCAATATGTAGTCATTCAAATAAGTGTTCGGTTTGCAACGCTACGAAAAAGAATTTAAAGAATCAAGACATTAATTTTTTAGTAGAAGCTCATCATAAAGTAAAAGAATCAGGTAAATTTAATTTTCAAGATTGTAAGATATCAGTGAATGAAAAATTAAATATTGATTACTTGCGTTCTTTGTTGCATGACTATAAAGATAGAGAAATCTGCGACCTATTAGAATTTGGTTTCCCTATTGAATTTACAGGTGACGACAATATGTTTGAGGAATTTGACAAGAAACAAATGTGGAAATGTAAAAATCACAAGGGTGTAAAAGATCATCCTAATGAAATGATTAATTACCTACGAAAAGAAAGTGAAAATAAAGCAATCGTAGGACCCTTTAAGGAAAACCCTTTTAAAACGGGTATCAAAATATCCCCAGTTAATTCATTACCCAAAAAGGACTCTACAGAAAGAAGAGTTATTTTGGATTTAAGTTTTCCGAAAGGCAAATCGGTGAATGATTTTGTTAGTAAAGATTTTTATTTAGGTGAGAAAGTGGATTTAGTTTATCCTAAAATAGAAGATTTCATTCAAATTATCAGACAAAAAGGTAGGGGTTGCTTATTATTCAAGACTGACTTAAGAAGAGCATATAGACAACTGCATATTTGTCCGTCTGCTTATAATTTAGTTGCTTTTATATGGAAAAAACATATATATTTTGATTCCGTGCTCAGTATGGGGTCGCGATCTTCTGCATTTTGCTGTCAGAGATTTACCAACGCTTTAGTGTTTATCATGTTCAAATATGGCATTTCTGTTTTAAATTATCTTGATGATTTAGCTTCCGCTGAAAAGAAGGAGAATGCTTGGTTTGCATATAAACTACTTCAAACAGTTCTGGAAAAATGTGGTGTTGAAGAGGCAAAAAACAAAGCCTGCCCGCCAACAACATGTATGTCTTTCCTCGGAGTTCTTTTTAATACAGTTACCATGACAATGGAAATTACTCAAGAAAGATTAGAAGAGTTAATACAATTGCTTTTCATTTGGTTAAACAAAGAGAAGGCCACAATGAAAGAGATTCAGTCTTTATTGGGTAAACTTAATTTTGTATCTGCATGTGTTAGGCCGGGTAGAATTTTTGTTTCCAGAATGTTAAAGTGGTTAAAAGCCTTATATAAAGAGGATGTTGGTTGGAATCCAATTCCAGATTACGTGAAGAAAGATATCAGGTGGTGGTACAAATTTTTGCCCCAATACAATGGCATATCAATGATGATTTATGAAAATTGGTCCTTGCCAGATGCAGAAATATCCTCGGATGCATGCTTGTTAGGATGTGGTGGTTTCTTTAAAGGTCAATATTTTCATTCAAAGTTTCCAGCCCAGTTCGTAAAACAGGGATTTAGTATCAATATTCTGGAAATGTTTGCCATATTGGTATGTTTAGTTCTTTGGGCTAACAATTTGAAAGGAAAGAAAATACAAATGTTTTGCGACAATGAGTCTGTCTGTCAAATCATAAATTCTGGTAAAACAAATAATGAGATTATGCAAAGTTGCTTAAGGGAAATTGCGTTTTTAGCAGCAAAATTTGAATTTCAAATAAAAGTAATACATTTGAGTAGTAGTTCTAACAGAATTTCAGACAGCTTATCAAGATGGGAGATAGACACCAGTTATCAGCAAAAATTCTTTGAATTAACCAAAGGTATAGATTTAAAAGAATGTGTTGTAACAGAGGATATGTTTTATATTTCCAATGATTGGTAATTCATAACCAATCACATTTGTTTCAGATGGACAGTTGATGTCTTTATCCAAAGATATGAAAAAATCCAGACAAGCTGCTTTTGCTAAGGGGACCTTAAAGAATTTAAGGATTCAGTGGGAGACATTTTTAGCATTCTGTATATATTTTAATTTTTGTTTTGTGCCAGTTAACACAAGAGTTTTGAGTCTTTATGCGCAGTTTTTGAGTAGAACGTTTAAATCAGTAGAATCCATTAAAAATTATTTAAGTGGAGTGAGAACTATGCATTACATTTTGGGATATGATACCTTAAAAATTAATGAATACTTATTGAGTTTGAGTGTTAAAGGAATAGCTAGACTAAACCCTTACTGTATAAAACAAGCTAAACCTATTACACCAGATATTTTAAAGAAAATGCATAGATATTTTAATTTTGATAAAGAAGTTGATATAGTTTTATGGTGTTTATTTTTGTTTTCATTCTTCTTATTTGCAAGAAAGTCTAATTTAGTACCAGATTCAAGCAAGGATTGTAAAGGCTTAAAGTTTTTACGCCATGAAAATGTTTCAGTTAAAGGTAACATTGTATTAGTAGAGATGCTTTGGACTAAAACTATCCAATTCGGAGAGAGAAAACTGATAACTCCATTAGTTAACATTGATGATTCCATTTTGTGTCCAGTTGTAGCTTACACTGCGATGTGTGAAAGAATCAAGGTTAAAAAGTCTGCACCGTTGTTCAGCTTATCAAATAAGAAATTCATAACATATAGTATTTTCCAAAGAAAAATAAAAGAATATATAAAGAAAATAGAGTTAGACCCTACAGAATATTCCTCACATAGTTTTAGAAGAGGGGGAGCCACTTTTGCATTCGAAGCAGGAGTCCCTTCTGATTTAATCCAACATCATGGAGATTGGAAATCAGATGCATATAAAAAATATTTAGCTTTTACGTTACAGGATAAGATAAAGGTTGCAGAGAAAATGCGTAATAGAATAATGTCTTGATTCTTTAGTTCAACAGATGTTCTGATTATCTATCTTTATTTTGCAGTGTATGTCTACTTGCCATGGAGCTGGTGTAGTGTCTGGATGTGTTCACTGGGTTTTAAGTGTTCCTCCAGTCTGTTTTGGTGTATAATGCTTAATTAAAGGTAGAGTATCAGATACAACTGTATTTATCTAAGGTTATAAATTTTGTACTTACAGGATTAAGAAAAGTAACAATTATCAGTGACTCTATAGCTAAATACGTGTCAAACATAGAAGGGTGTACTGTACAAGCATTTAGGGGAGACACAATTGCAAAATTGACAAACAGATTGTTATCAAAAGAAGCAAAAATAGAAAAGTTCAATCATGTGATTTTTCATGTAGGGACAAATGACATTGGCAATAAGTGCTCTGTTAAACAGATCTTGTCAGATTATGGAAATTTGATTGGTGTTTGTCGGAAATTGAATAGTGCTATTAATATTGTTATATCTGCTATTATTCCGAGGCCTGTAGACCACGATTTTTCTGACAAGAAAATCAGAGAAATCAACAATTACATGCACAGGAAAATGAGCAAAGAGATGAAATTTAAATTTGTTTGCACTTTCAAGCCTTTTATACGAGCTGGAGAGGTAAAGGTTGAACTTTTTGCCAAACGAGATGGAGGGTTACATTTGAATACTGCCGGTACAAGTCGGTTAAAACAATTCTTTTTGAATGTAATTTCACATTTGTAGATAATTAAATTGATGTTAGGATATTGCAATAAAAAGTTTAGTATTTCATTTTTGTATTTTTTAATACTATTTTATTTTGCTTTTTATAGTACAAAAACAGATATGAAAAGCTGTATAGTAAACAAGATAAGGTGATAATTAAGGTAATGTTGTTTTGCATTCAAATGCTGCATGTATGTTTATGCTTACAGTTGCTCAATTTTATGATTTCTTGGCTGCTTGAATTTCAGTTTATAGGATTAAAACTTAGTAATTATATATACCCTCTTTTTGAAGCAATTTTGCTTTGCTCTTTTTTGTCGGTTGGTCCGTCGGTCAGTCCGTCCGTCTGGAGACAGTTTTTTGTCCAGGTCATGTTTCAAGAAGTCTGCAAGCAAGAATCACGAAACTTCACATCTCTTGGAGAAGTGTGGTACACAAGAACGATAACTCTATATTTATCATATTTATGGGTTATTGCTCTTGGTGGAATAACAAAGAATAAACTTCCGACCTGTTTTTATGGGGGGCTTTTACGTTTTACAAACATGTCTTGCTTTCGTTTTTTGATACAGTAAGGTAGAATGACTAGAAGTGCATCAAGACAAGTAGAGAAGGAATTGTTTCAAAGTTAATAATTAAGAATAAGAAAGGTAGACAAATTTCATTTTGTAAATTTTTGCTTTTAAATTATTTATGCATGTTATTTGCTGAGTTTAGCTTTGACTATTTAGTTCGCTTCTAACTACGTTTTGCTATTATCCCTCTTTCTATCGGATGACAGTCCACATTGTATTAATTCTCATTGGCTAAATTTGGGGAAGTATTTAATTCGGAAAAATTAAATACTATCCTTGTAATAAACAGATGCTTAGAACTAAGTTCAGTCTGCAAAGATGTGAAGACTTTGTGCATCCATAAGTGGAGTTAGACTGTGTCCGTTATGATAAAGGGATAAAAATCATTATTTGGTTAAGTTATTATGTTTTGTTGTTTGTTTATTCCTTTTTTGTGGTTGGCCGGAGGGTTGGCAGGATGGATTTGGAAGATATATTTTCGAAGGGGGTCTTTGAAAATATATGCTTCTTTATTCATTTATGCACAGTTTGAAATGTATTGAGTCAGTAATAATTTCAATGTTGTGGAAATTAGTATTACTATGATTTGTGTTGGTTTATATGACTTCTCTAAAATCTTGGAACTGATCAACCACTATTAAATTTCATATTTATTGAATTTGCTTGTTTGTACATTCTTATTCCCTCCTTAAGTTTCACGATGAATAATTGGAAAATTTTTACCGGAAAGAAAAAATTATTAATTATGAAGATAAAAACGATTCAGTCCGAGACTATAATGTCATTTGCATATTGTTGCTAGGCAATACTAAACATGTGGTAAAGTGAAAGCTGATTGGTCGCTTAATATTCTTATATAAACTTCATTTGCCGCGTTCAAGGTACAGTTTGAACAGTTCGTCGGAGTGGAGAAGTCGATGACAGAATTTGAAATTACCCTCCCGCCCACCCGTTATTTCATTGTAAATCTATAGTTAGCAATATCTCATGTTTGTTTTCATGTTGTTAATCATCCATTAATATCATTGATTGATGAAATTAGGTGTTGAAGAAATGCCTATGCATTTCATGATAGGTTATGCATTGAAAAATTTGTTGTGTATATGCATGAGTTGGTATTGTAAATGTTTGTGAATGTTGAGTCCTATATTTGTTAATGATAGAGCATTTAATTGTTTGAACAGGATCATGTTCATGTAAGTGTTTAGGCAGGATGGATTGGGAAGATATATTTTCGAAGGGGGTCTTTGAAAATATATGCTTCTTTATTCATTTATGCACAGTTTGAAATGTATTGAGTCAGTAATAATTTCAATGTTGTGGAAATTAGTATTACTATGATTTGTGTTGGTTTATATGACTTCTCTAAAATCTTGGAACTGATCAACCACTATTAAATTTCATATTTATTGAATTTGCTTGTTTGTACATTCTTATTCCCTCCTTAAGTTTCACGATGAATAATTTATCGTGTGAAGTTAAAGTTAGTTGATTAATACAGGATATAAAGGTGTTTACGAAAAACCACGAAAACATTTTTCAGAGAAAGCCAAGTCTTCGCATATTTAAACCGCACTGATTCATTCACATGAAAAAAAAATCATGGACACTGTCAGAAAACAAAACGTGATCGGAGTTCAACATTTATTGTTTCTAAACTGAAGAGTATCCAACTAATAATATGCAATGTACTTTATAAGTTAAGATGTGCAATGTAGTATCGATACTTGACATCCCCCTTTTTATCAAGAAAATGCAGGTATAAATGTTATGTGTTCATAACACTTAGAGATGCATTTTACTGTATATAATTTAAACACTTAATTAAAAGTCTTATACATGAACATTCTGCTTTTAAGTCCAATTACTTTTTTGAAAAATTTGTAAGTAAAAGTTACTGTTCCAATTATCTAAAATTTCATCACTGTTTATCAGTTATTCATATTTATTAAAGTATTAATACTTCACTACTTCAGTTTGTCATTTCTGGATGAATCTCCTTTTTATTTTTTTTCATATAATGACTAAATTATGAATATTATTAACTAAATAAAAGAAATGAACAGAATTTTCTTCTTGAAATCTTCTGTAACATGGTCAAGTTTTGAATATCTGTAACTTCTTTCTGTCTCTTTTCCCTTTCCAGCTGAATGAATCTTAGGTTTAAAACACAATTAACTATTGATTTTTTTTATCATTTACACACGATATTTCTTTTCTTTTGATAACACTAGATTCAAACATTGATCATTTTCTCTGATTAAACAAATACTTCACTGATTTGACACACATAATCATCATATTTGCTTGGATTTCGAACAACTCTTCCTGATCTGGTTGTTTGGATTTTGGGATCTTCAGCACTTTGATTAGCTTGACTATTTAACACTTCACTTTTTTCATTATTTGACTGATTATTAATTGACACTTTATCAGACTGATTTTTATTTGACTGATTATTGATTGACACTTTATCAGACTGATTTTTATTTGACTGATTTTTATTTGACACAGAATTTCCTGAATTGATCTCTCTTGGTATGTTGTCTGGATCCTTCCTCTCTGTACCATGAAACTCTGCTTTAGTCGGTTTTAGATGTTTCCGATTTCTACGAAGTTTCCTTCCATCATCGGTTTTGACTATATACGAACGTGGAGTATGATGTTTACCTACGACTGTTCCCGGAACGACTTGATTATTATGTTCAATAACGACCCGTTGTCCTTCATTCAGATTTGAAAGAGGATTTTTTCCACAATGTTTGTCATAGAAATATTTCTGTTGTTTTTGACGTTTGCTATGTAATGTCGTTATGTTTTCCGTGCCTTTGTAGTTGGGTTTTAACAGCACCTTTGCTGTTGGTATGCTTGATTTCAGTCTACGTCCAATATGCATTTGTGCTGGTGACAATCCAATTCCATCTATAGGTGTATTTCTATAGTCTAATAAGGCTTTGCTTGGGTCAGCACTTTTCTTTATGAGATTCTTAATAGTCTGTACAAAACGCTCTGCTTGTCCATTTGCTTGACTATAATGCGGACTAACTGTTGTATGAATGAAATCACACTCCTTTGCAAATTGTCTAAATTCCTTACACGCAAACTGAGGTCCATTGTCACTGACAACTTCATCAGGATATCCGAATCGCGCGAATAACTTCTTCATGTAAGAAATTACGTTTGACGAACTTAAATTGTCCAATTTGTCAATCTCTGGCCATTTTGAATGGTAATCCACAGTTAATAGATAGTGTTGTCCCTTATATTCAAACAAGTCGGCTCCGATCTTTGCAGAAGGGCGATCTGGTATCTCGACAGAAATCATTGTTTCTTTCTTGTTTGTCTTTTTATTTTGCAGGGCACAAATTTCACACTTTTCTACCATACTTTCTATCTGTGTCAACATTCCTGGCCAATACATGAATTGCCTGGCCCTCTCTTTGCATTTGCCAATTCCCATGTGTGTTTCATGCACAATATTCAGTATCTCTCTTCTTTTAGCATGTGGAATGATTACTTTATGTCCCTTAAACATAATTCCATCTATGCTAGTGATTTCCTGTTTGAAAGGCCAATACTGTTTAATGATATCTGGAACTAACTCTTTATGTTCTGGCCAACCATTCTCGAGCATCATTAGTAATGTTTGTAATTCAGAGTCATTTTCTGTTTCACGTTTGAGGCTTTCATACTTCTCAGGTGATATCGGTAAGTGTGCATTTAGGTGGATTTCATGTACATCCAAATCTGGGATTATATTTTCACTACTCTCGGGTAGATAAAGTCTTGACAGCGCATCCGACAAATACATTGATTTTCCAGGTTTGTACTTTATCGTAAAGTCATATTTTTGTAACACCATCGCAAATCTCTGAACTCTGGGTGGGGCATCAATAATTGATTTATTGAAAATACTCTCCAAAGGTTTGTGGTCACTTTCGATAGTAAAATATCTCCCGAAAAGGTAATAATGGAACTTTTGACAACCGAACACTATGGCTAGTGTCTCCTTTTCTATTTGTGAGTATCTCTTTTGTGTGGTATTAAGAGCCCTAGATGCATAAGCTATTGGTTTTCCTTCTTGAAGTAGAACAGCTCCTAGTCCACATGAACTTGCATCTACATTTAGTATTAAATCTTTATCTTTGTCATAAAATGCTAGAACTGGCGTTTCTGATGCCATATGTTTTAGTTTTTCAAAGCTAGTTTGTTGCTCATTGTCCCAATACCAGTCTATTTCTTTCTGTAATAGTATCCTTAAGGGATTACTAATCTCTGACATGTCTGGCATGAACTTTTGTAGATACGTAATGAACCCTAAAAACGTTTGTAGCTCTTTCTTGTTTGTGGGAATTTTCATGTCAATTACAGCCCTGACCTTCTCTGGGTCAGCTTTGAGACCATCTTTAGTTATTTTGTGTCCAACATATTCAACTTCATCTCTACGAAATTGACACTTTGTATCACTCAGTTTTAGATTCCACGCCTTAGCTCTTTCAAACACTTTTTTAAGTCGTTCATCGTGCTCTTTCATATCTCTACCCCACACTAAAATGTCATCCACTATTACATCAGTTCCCTCAAGACCTTCTATCATCTCATTCATTGTACGCTGAAAAATTTCTGGAATAGATTTTATTCCAAAAGGTGCCCGACAGAACCTGTATCTACCAAAGGGTGTATTGAAAGTAGTCAGCTTTGAGCTATCTTCATCTAGTCTAAGTTGCCAGAAGCCAGACGTAGCATCTATTTTGCTAAAAAATCTAGCATCAGGCATTTCTGCAACTACTTCTTCAACTGTTCTCATGGGATAATGCTCTCTCTGTATTGCTTTATTTAGATCTTTCGGATCTATACATATTCTCACTGAACCATCAGGCTTTGTGACTGTCACCATACTATTAACCCATGGTGTAGGCTCTTTTTGTTTTACTATCACACCTAGCCGTTCCATTCGTTCTAGTTCTAGTTTCACTTTTGATTTAAGTGCAATGGGTACCTTACGAGGGGGGTGAACTACTGGTTTCACGTTAGGATCTATCTTGATACTATACTCCCCAGGTATACAACGAAGTCCTTGAAATAAGTCCGAATAGTCTGTTTCTATCTGAAAAATGCGTTTTATCAGACCAATTTCTTCTGCGGTCTCTCCACTTATAATTGATTTTGATTGAGTTTCTACGACGTAAAAATCAGTAGTGAAGCAGATATCTTTAAAGGTTATTTCTAGAGAAACGACTCCTTTTGGTATCATTCTATGACCTGAAAATGATTTCAAGGCAACATGCGGCTTCCTAAGAACTTGATTCAGATTTTTACCAAGCCTTCCAAAATCTTTATGCGATATAACATTACACTTTGCTCCGGTATCAATTTGAAACTCAATTTCTCTGTTGTTTACTCTTAGAGTTTCTTTGAACATGTCCTGATTTTCTCTGTTTTTACCCTCTGTTTTATAAATTGAGCCTACAAACAACTCATCCTCCGATTCTTCATTTAGTTCATGTACTCGGAATTTCTTTTTGTGTCCTTTTTGTGTAGTTTGTGTTCTACAACAAGCTGCAAAGTGATCCTTTTTCTTGCATTTCAAACATGTTTTACCTATAGCAGGACATTTTTTATCATCATGGTGTTTACCACAGCGTCCACAAGCTTTACTCTTGTCAGGTGCCACAAATTTCTTGGAATCATGTTTATATTTTGGAGGTTTTGTTCTTTCTTTTCGCACTGCATGAACATTAGGATCTTCTCCTACATTCATTGTGTTCAATTGTTTCTGTGACAGTTCATACGTTCTACAAATTTCTGTAGCTTTAATCAATGTCAAATCTGAACCTTCATCAATCAACTTTTCTCTAACTTTTTTGGAAACGACACCAAAAACAATCCTGTCTCTGATCATATTATCTTTCTCTGTCCCATATGCACAGTCAGCAGCAAGAACTTTTAAGTCAGTTATAAATTGATCACATGACTCACTTTCTAGTTGTATCCTGCACTGGAACTTATATCTGTTAAAGACATGGTTTGACTTTGGTTCCACATAGGCTTTGAATCTATTCCCGATTTCAGTTGGATCTTTTTTCTGCGCCTCGTTCAAGTCCCAGGTTCCAAAAACCTCACGACCATGTGGTCCTACCCAAATCATCAGATACGAGCTTTTTTCCTCGTCTGTTTTCCTCTTGAGTGGCCCACTGAACATAAATTGAACGTGGTTGTGAAAATTCTTCCACGCCGTCACCAAATCTCTCGATTCCCAGTCCATTACGGGAATGTTACCATGTAACCCCTCCATGTCGGCTTACGGGAATGATGTCTGAACCTTTTTATGACAATATTAAAGTCTAATCAGTCCTTATGACTTCATATTTTCTGATTTTTTTTACTTCTGACACCATGTCAGAAAACAAAACGTGATCGGAGTTCAACATTTATTGTTTCTAAACTGAAGAGTATCCAACTAATAATATGCAATGTACTTTATAAGTTAAGATGTGCAATGTAGTATCGATACTTGACAGACACTTGCCATGAGGGGTCATAGCTAGACCAGTGACAGGTTAAAACGTCGATTATAACAACCACCGGTTCTGAACTTTGGATGCTGACAGGAAAGGAGGCCGCATTTTATGTGTTTTGAGCGGAAATTTTGTATTCTCTTGGTCACAGTTTTTCAGGATATCGCGGAGTTGTGATGACGGGGTACACAAAGATGATGTATCTGGGCCCCTTTTCGATCCCTTAATTAGCGATAGCCATAGGGTAACGCCCCGTAAGTAAGTCTGTGCAATTGTCTTTTCATCTCAAGCCCTGTTGGACTTTCTTCGCGAACACCTTCTTAAAGTTTTACCAATGTCTTTTCTTTCATCGACCGGGATTATTGGGAATTACTCTTAGTAAAATTCAGAAATCCACGTGTAGGACGTTCTTTGAGAGAAATCCTGCCCATGTACCCACGCTTTATTGACCTACAAAGCAGAGAAAAATGTCTCTAATTTCAAATTTTTGATTTTGGGGGGTTGTCGCCTCTATGAGTTTGTACTCCTTCAACGCCTTAGTCTACGGTAGCATCGCTGTTGACAGAACTCAATTATTGGTTTACGTTTATTTTGGTTTGTCCACTCTTTCAAACTTTAGATTATGGCAGTTATATCTAAAAAAATATGTGATGCGTTAATTTTATTGTTCATTATATTATTTTTCTTTATAATTCCAGCGCATCTACGAAGTTCAGGATTAGCCAAATACTCCATTACCTTAACTGAATCAGCTGGAATAAATTCTGGAACTACGTTTGCAATCTGAAATTACAAATGATAAGTGGTTAGATCAGAGTTCATTTTTTCTATGTAAAACATATGAACAGAATGTATGCTGCATCACGAGTGTATCCAGCATTGTTTTCGAAGATTTAGCAAGCACAAAAGATTAGTGACAGATGAATAAACAAAAACTGGGCACTCAATGTCAATAAGAAGGACAATTGCAATTCAGCAACTATCAAAAAATCAACCACGTCATTTCAAGTGAAATAAACTTTTTTTAATAACTTTAACATGTAACACAACTGAAATAAACAACGGGGCCCTTTTGCCACTTCAAAAAAATTTTCAAATGATGGATTTAATAAAGCAACTGTGTTCGTCATGTCAGGTAGATGTACTTAATGTCTGAATTAAATAAGACAGCATGCGAGTAATGATGTATTTACACCTTTCTACTTACTCCGGCACATTTCATTTAAAAGAAAAACAACCAAAAAAGAACCCTTTTCTATCATTGTTAATATCTATCGAAGACAAATATATGTGACGATCTGTTTTTTCAGAAATCTTCAATATTGCTTTATTGTCAAAATACTTTAATCATATTGCCATCAATCATATTATAAAATGGATACTGAATTATAATTACTAAAATATTGTTTATCCGGTGGAATTTAAGTTACTTTGATATAGCGGATATGCTTTTTACGATTTCGTGTTTTAAAAAGAGCTGAATGATTTAACGTACTTGACAAAAAACGCTAAACTATAGAACATTACATGTCATTGCTATTCTTAAAACGAAATTAAAGTTAATAATTATTCTCTTGATATATAATCCTTCTTAACAAATGAAAAGTCGTAACTACAGCTTTTAAAAAGCTGCAATTTCGACAATTTGGTCGCCCAATGATGATTAAAAAGCACTAACTGACTTTCCTATGAGAAATCACTCATATGTATCGAAAAAAGTCCCGCCAAACTTAGAGTTTTGATATAGCTGTATACAAATCTGTTTTTTTTAAGAATTTCACGCTCAAAAGCCTCAAAATCTTTAAGATTCCACATGAAAACGCCAAGCAAGTCTATTCACTCTCGAGAACAGAAAGCAAGGAATTCTATATAATTGTCCACATTGTTAATCACAAAATCAAAAATTTTGTTTTCGATTCATACCTACATAAATAACGCCGTGTTGACTAAGGTCCGTGTGTGCCTTGAACAACCAACAATAAAATGCATCTCTCTTACCCTTTTATAGAAATTAAAGATAAAGGGTATTTAATGTCCAAATGCGCAAAGGTCTTTAGTACTTTTAAACTAAAAAGGCACTTAAATTGCCACATTTTACACCGAGATTTCAAATTGAGAGTTTGTCTTTTTTACTTAGTTGTCGCCAGATCGAGATTATTTGCCGATACTATTAACGCAATAGGCAATTAAAAAAGTAATTGCAGTATTTTGTAAAACCTATTTGTATTTGAAGGTAGTAAAACCATATTTAGAATTTGATTCTCCTTGAAATCGGTACGACGTCGAGTATTTAACAGATTACTTCCTAACCATCAGAAATACCAGTAGTTATTTCGTCGTTATACTGTTCATTAATTTCGTCATAATACTGTTCATTAATTTCGTCATTATACTGTTCATTAAAAGAGTATCAGAACCATGTAGTAGAATACCGATTTAAGCAATATGAATTTGAAGTCAAAAGTGCTAAAACGTTCGCTGAAATCCAATCATAGCACCGTCTTCCGTAAAATCCCGACATCAGGGTTTGCTTTACTCAAACTTTCGATTGGTGCTTTGTACTTTCTTGTTCTCTCTCTTTCTCGTAGTAGAAATGAATTGTCCTTCAATATCTTCCGCTCTCGGTAAGCTTTCTAGTATTCGGGGTTAGTTTTACGCATGATTAAGGCCATGAAAAGATATGTCAGGGACGTTAGATATCTTGTCAGGGACGTTAAACCAATTTTGAACGCAAATTCTCAGTTTCTTTCCTAATTAAATATGCCGCAAATATGTCTAACCTGTTCACAAAACATCTCACATTTGATTTCAATCTTTAAATGAAATAAAAGGGTAAATACCTGTTAAACTCTTTCTTTTTTTGTCAACTCTATAAATCTGCTTAACTTTGCATTTTTACATGAAACACTACTTCAAAATAAACGGATTTATTGATTTTATCAAATGCCTATGCTTCGCACGTAATACATGATGTAACGTGACTAAGTTATACGCGCTTACTACAACTAGGGAAAGGAAAGTTCGTTTCGGTTAACGTTACTGACATTTCACGTACCTGACGTTTCTTAACTTGCCCTTATTTAATTTTCAAATATGCGGAACAATCCTGCTAAATGTAAATCCCTGTAATACTAGACTTTGGTACTTTCACTTTTTCCAATGTCTTATATACGTTAGTAGCATATTATTTAAACATTGGTAAGTGAAAAATTTAACGTCCCTGACATTCTTAAACGTAACACTCCAATAAAAAAGACCTTTCGGTTTATTTTTCGTTTACCGCTTATCACAATTAGTCAAAGTTGCCTACTCTTTGATAAGACCTTGTCAGGGAGTGATTATGTCAATAAATATTGTTTTTCTTCTTTATTTTGACTGTGAACTTTTTTCACAAAAAACAGTTAACGTACCTGACTGGTTTCATGCGACAACGATTTTCATGTAAAATTTCTTTCTTGCCTTAACGCAGTGAAACAAAATGTATTTTCCTTATTTAAAATTCTATCACACGAATGAAATACGGATAAATATGTGAATTCTAACTGCTAGCTTTGCAAATATGTGCGTTAACAAATAGCAACCCTCTTTTGCGACAACCGTCTTTGGGGTAAATTTGGTCCATTCACTTAATTTATCTCTTGTTTGTGGATCGTTATGCGACAAAAAGTATGAGTCCGAGGTATATTAGATGCAGTAGGCTAAACATGCAGGATAATGGGGTCCAAATCCCAAATTCCGCTGAGATATACGCTTGCGACACTAAATTTTCGGTTTTGTCTTTCTTATTGACATTGAGTGTGGGGTCTACTTGTACAACTACCTCTGCCAATCTTTTATAGGCAGAGCAAACAAGAGTTTGTCCGCAGACAACGAAGCTCGCCTATACAAGTACGAGATATAGGCCAGGTAATATAGTAGGTCAAACTCCAAGGTCACGGTCACTATGTCAATGGTCATGGTCTCAAATAAAAGCTCGTGGCGGGAAGTATCCATGTGTGAAAAATTAAGGCTGTATCTCTATTAGTGCCTGAGATCTAGACCAAGTTTTTGAAGACGCGACGCCGACACTAGGGCCAAGACATTAGCTCCCCGGACATAAAGTCCAGTCTCGTTAAAAATAATTTTGGTCATGTGCACATCCAGTTATGCAGAGAATTATTACTAGAATTACTGATATGGTATCAAATGTATAGCCACAAATGTCTATGTTGGTTATTTCTTATTGTTTGTGCCATATAAATAACATCATTGTCTTCAAATATTTTTCCCAAACATTAACACCAAAAAATTACCTTTCCACGGACTTTCACGAAATGTTGAGTTACCAAAAGCTTCTTCTCCCAACTGCGACAGTTCCCCCATCATTTCCAAGGAAATAGCATCAATGCCAATCTTGAAAATTATGTCTTCTCTGGGCGGAGGTCATTTCTCTACATGTTATATAGTGAAAACTTTGAAAATTTTTTCTCAATATTTAACAGATGGATATCTACCAAATTCCCCTGGAATGATTCTTTATTGATCCTTTTACAGTCTACAAAAAATATTGTGATCAGATGAAAAAATATGTCTTTATTTGACAGAGGTCATTTCTCAGATATTTTATATGGTGAATATCCAATAAAGGGTAAAACAAACTTTTCTCAAAGTTTAGACAGATGGATTTCAACCGCATCTTATGAGAATTTATTTCTTCGAAGTTGCATCAGTCTGCAAAAAAAAATGATTAGATGAACAGCATGGTTGTTTATATTGGCAGAGAATATTTCAACATAAAAAGTGAATATTTGATCACCCTTTTTCGTATCACCTAAATGATGATTTTTTTCTAGACCTATAAAATTTAATAGGTGTTAAGATTGTAGATTAGAAGGAACAAAACCTTTGTTGAAATTCAATCGTATAGAAACATCAGTTGAAATAGGTAGCCTGAGAGTTACCCCCTGAGAATTGGTAAGCTTAGTTGAACGAAGAGTGACTCTGCATTGAGAGGACAATTGGTATAAAATATTCTAACCTACTGAGTTTCATAGTGGGGTAGATAGAGTTGAGTTGACTGCACTCGAAAGGCATTTGGCATAATGAAATAGATATATTGGATTGAATATTTAAATTCTTATTATCATTAGTAAGAATTTTGTTTCGATGACAAACAATTATTGTGAAGCAACGTCCTTTTAGTAGTGTTGAATGAAAAGCGGAAAGGTCTACAATCAAAATTTTGCGGACAAAGTATATTGTACCTTAAGCAGTAACATTCTGTTGATTTCAACCAAATTTCACTGGAATGGTCCTTGGCTGACCCATTATCGGACTGCACAAAATTATTGTGATTGGATGACAAATATTTGTTTAACAGACAGAGGTTAATTTTCGATGTTGTTCATCGATCATGATTTTTTCTTTTGAAGAAGTATTTCAGCAGATGACACTTAAAACACTTGTTTCCTTGAAATAAGCATTCACTCATTCATTCACTTCAATTCTCGTTCTATATATCGTATAGTAGAAACTTTGAAAAACATTTTCCCTAAATCTAAGTGGTGAATATCAACTAAATTTCACATGAATGATCCTTGTGTGACCCTTTATTAGACTACAAAAAACTATTGTAATTAGATGAAAAATATGTCTTTAATGGAAAGTGGTCATTTCTCTGAAAAATATTCAGTGGTAACTCTGAAAATCAATTTTTCAAATCCTAAAAGATGTATATCAATCAAATATCAGGCCAGCGGAGCGAATCAGCTCCTCAAGCAGCTCTAGTTCTGCGAAAAAATGGTAATAGATACTTAGAAGTTACATTGTAAGTGGTACATTTCAAAGTATTCAGTTAAATAAATACAGTAAATAAAATTGTCAAGCTATGTACCATGTCATTACTTTTACATTTGCTTTACAATAATGTATAAAATAGCCAGTTATATTACAAAACTTAATGCCAATAAAAATAACCTCCCTGCATTCAAATGATCCCATGAAAAGCTTAATTCATTGGTATTTTTTGTTTCCATTAATACTTTTTAATCGAGAGTGAGAGTGAGATTCTTGATCCTTTAGAGGGTAACGTATGTTATTTTGATTTTTCTCCCTTAAGCTACCATTTTCAGAGGGCTAAGATGTCTCATCTTGTAGCCTATATATTGCTGTATTTTAGAAATAATAGTGAACAAAACTCTTCCTGGGGAAGGGGGGTCTACAGTCAGCTCACGGTCTAATTTAAACATAGTTTTTCTTGTATATGCATTTTCCTTGGTAAAAGTGTGGAAGAAGATTCACTCTTTCTTCTCAGTAACTATAACAGGTGTAGAACTCGTATTTTTATTTAGTCTTGATATTTAATGAAGTACACCAAAGGAACAAGTCTTCATCTAACCCACCCAGCCCCATAAAGTTCTTTCTACGAGCCGTTACTATCAGTAATTGAAATTTTAATAGTAGTTATATTAATATCAATGGGGTACATGCATTATGATAAAGAAAATACTATTAAACTCTTGACTTAGACATATTTATTTCCAGAATACGAAGATAGATGGACGCCTGAACTTGGAGGTTTGGCGGAAAGCAAAGATGCCAAAAATGCCTGGATACACCTTCTTTATTTTTTTCCTTTTCTTATTATCCTAATGTTAAACTGATTTTCTATCTTGTTCTTTCAACTGTTTTTGATGTAAGTGTATTGATTTTTTATGAGGTTAAAAATAGATTTCGGTGAATAAAGAATATTTTTTTCGAAAACGTCTTTCCCGCATTTTCTTCTTGTAAATGTTACTTATCAAATATTGCAAAATTCCTTATATTCAATGAATCATATATACAAACTCACAATTTTAGGTCCCATCCAGCTTCTTATGGCTCATTTCTTGGCCTTTTTGCAAGAAAAAAATGGTATTTTCAATAATCCCCATAGCATGGAAAGCTATGCTGATGTTTGATAAAATGATAGTAAATGTACACTCCACAAAATAAACTTATTTATGCAGAGCCCTAGTGCCCTACAGTGTCAGCCCAGCCTACCTTTATTTGAGGCGACATTTTTTAAAAAAAATTGAAATCGAATAACAAAGGATAAACACATTGACAGAAGTATTGTCAGTCCATAGGAAATTATGAAAACGTTTGAGAAATAATACCACGCGTTGCATGTGTGCCAAAGTGTAAGTGCAGTATTATTTCAAAACCCTCGCAAAGATTTTATCCTGAATACAGGCGGGTTAACTCGGCTTTGACAACAACTTTCGAATCGATGGTTTGTTCCCTTATGAAAAAGGCAAAACGCTCAAGACAAAAAAAATAGCTTTTCTGTGACAGGTGAAGATGAATAATGAAGAGTGTTGTGAAAACGGTCGCGGAATGTTTAACCCTTTTCTGTTTTACAAAATTTTGGACCTGTCCAAATTCAAAGGTTTTGCAGGCGAAAATTAAAAGTGGATTTAATTTGAAAAATAACCATTCAGGAGGGTAGAAAATAGTGTTGAAAAAGAAGAAATTGCTTGTCAGAAGCAATTTCTTCTTTTTTCACAATGTTTTCTCAATCATAAAATCACAGGCACGTAAAAAGCAGGGATTAAACAGCAAAGGGTTAACTGTATTTCTATTTGTATGTGTGTTCACATGCAAATCCCCTGGAGTACCATGCATTCGTTCCTACACCGAGAGACATTAAAAGCACAAGAAAGGAAAATATTTTTTTCTACCATGTAAAGATTTAAAGAAGAACTTTTGATTAAAACTGTTTGTGACCACATTCCCTAAATATTGTTATAATTTCCTGTCTATTTATTGAGAAATACTGTCACGAGCAGCGAAACTCCCTTTTATGTTGTGGCCTCGGTCGTCCGTCTGTCCGTCCGTAAGCATTTTTTTGTTCGCGCAACTTCTCCTAAACTATCAATGGGAATGAGCTGAAACTTGGCACAATTACTCTCTATCATGTCGAGTTGTGCATAAGACATTTGTAATTCAAATCGCTCTAGTCATTCCTGAGAAATCATAAATTATCTACCCTTGAATTTAACGCAAATCACTGATTTTTGTGTGCGCAACTCCTCCTTAGCTATCAATTGGAACAAGCCGAAACTAGACACAAGAACTCCCTATTATGTCTTGTTGTGTATAAGACATTTGAAATTCAAATTGCTCCAGTCATTCCTGAGAAATCTTGAATAATCTGCCCTTGAATTTAACGAAAATCAGTGGGTTTTATGTGCAACTCCTCTTAAACTATCAATGGGAATGAGCTGAAACTAGACACAATTGCTCTCTATGATGTCTAGTTGTGCATAAGACATTTTAAATTCAAAATGCTCCAGTAATTCTTGAGTTAATTTGAATTATCTGCCCTTGAATTGAATGGCAAACAAAATTTCTTGTTAGCTCACTTTCTCCTACATTTTGGATTGAAATGAAAGGAAACTTACCACAATGACTCTGTAAGTTGTCTATTTGTGCTTAAGATTAAATATTTTTTCATATGTAAAGTGGTTCCTGATTTATCTGCCCTTTACTTCACAGAATAGTTTAAAATTACAGATTTTTTTGTGATTGTGTGCACAACTTCAACAAATTTTATTGGATTCTAAATTAATCTTGCCACAATGTAACCCTGATATTTGATTGAGCAAAAGACTTCAGAAATTCAAAAAGCTTTGGTCTTTCTGGTTTTATCTGCCCTTGAATTGATTGAAATTCATTATATTTCTTTTGTGAGCAACTCGCCACACTTTGAATTGGAATGAACTGAATCTTGCAAAATGACTGTTTGGCGTATAATTGTGCATAAAACCATTTTTAATTTAGACTCAAAGGGTCATGCTATGTTATGGCCAAAGTCGTCTGTGTCTGATTGCAATTTTTTAGGGTATCATTCAAGCTCAGGATACTGACAAGCCAATGTTACTGACAAGCCCCATCGGGCTGTTACAAAGTCTCTATGGAAAATGAGTCTATCACATGTATAGAGAGCACGAAAAACACACTTGAATAATTTTCATGAAGTCTTTGAAACCCCGGCCATTTCCAGAAATTTGAACGCTGAACGGTTTTTCTGTACTACATATCAAAATTCCAATGCGAAAGGTAAAAAATAAAATATCTTTCGTTTACCAAAAAAAAAAAAAAAAAATGATCTTCCAAAAAAGTTTTTAAGCGCTTGTTAAGCGATTGAAAAATCAAAATATCGGCTATGACCCACTTTAAAAGTAAGAAAACACGTTAATTTTGACGTCAATATCGTCGACAAATGAGCCTTAATTTTGCAATAGCCTAATCCGAATGGGCCGCCGTCATAGCGCAGTTGTAACGCGTCGGACTATCATTCAAATGGTCTCGGGTACGAATCCCGTCGGCGGTACTCATCCGTTCCGACTATTTGTCTTCAACCAATTGGTTGATAATCGAAGACCTATTTTGGATAGCAGCTGGAGGCTAGGAAAGGGTGTAATGGTAGTGCTGGTGTGACAAATACCATAAATCCATTGTTAGGTGTTTCAGCCGTGCGATATTACTGAAATATTGTTTAAAGCGGCGTAAAACTCCATTTAAACAACAACAACAACAAAACAAACGGATTACTTGATCAAGGTGTATTGGCTTCTAAAGTTTTGAACCATAACTACGGAATGTTTATACGCCCGAAGGGTCGTATTATGTTATCATCTGTCTGTCCGTCCGTCTGTCTGTCCGTTAGCTAATTCGTGTCCGGTCCATAACTTTGAAACTATAAGGCCTATGGCTTTGAAACTTCACAGATGTATAGATCTAATAGCTAGGGTGTGCAGAGCTCAAGAACCACAACTCTACCATTTGTAATTTTTGGGTTATTTCCCTTTGTTTGATTCAGTTAGCTAATTAGTGTCCGGTCCATAACTTTCGAACTATAAGGCCTATAGTCTTGAAACTTCACAGGTGTATAAATCTCATAGCAAGAGTGTGCAGAGCGCAAGAACGACAACTCTACCATTTGTAGTTTTGCAGTTATTGCCCTTTGTTTGATTCAGTTAGCAAATTCGTGTCTGGTCCATAACTTTGAAACTATAAGACCTATGGTCTTGAAACTTCACAGGTGTATAGATCTCATAGCTAGAATGTGCAGAGCGCAATAACCGTAACTCTACCATTTATAATTTTTGAGTTATTGCCCTTTGTTTGATTCATTTTGTAAATTCGTGTCCGGTCCTTAACTTTCAAAATACAAGGACTACGATGTTGAAACTTCACATGTATGTAGAACTCATCAGAAATTTGAGAGACGTTAATAATGTAACGTCAACCAAACGTTTTCATGCAGAAGATTTCTTTTGGTATGAAATACAACCAATTACCATAGACAAAACATTAGCTTAAATGCTAGTCGCTCCAGACTGCGTGATATCGAAAGGCAAAGCCGAAAGCTGGACAAAAAATGACAGACTGTGACTTTTTAAATCCGCCCCTCCCGCCGTTTTAGCTATGTTTTGTGAATGTAGAGCCGCCATCGAAACAAAGTAAAAGCATAAATCTATTGCTTAGAGATTATACTCAATGTTTTGCTTCATTCGACTAGAATATATCTTCTTCAGAAAAATAGCGAAAACTATCAAGTGTTGCTAAACTTTCTGGATTAAGTATATATCTTCTCATAAATTTAATGGGGAATTTGTAATTAAGAGCCTAAAAAGTATTATTTAAATGACCCACAAAATCCCTTTAAAATTCTGCCATGGTACACCAAAAAAGAAAAAAAAGATTGGTTTTTAGGTAAAAATATACCTGGAAACAAGTTCCAATATAATCAAAGTGTCGAAAAATCTTTTACCAAATACTCAGATCGTTCCTTTTAAAATGGCGGATCGGTCACATAAAAATCAGGGGCATCCAACCTTTTTTATTCGCATGAGCTGTTTACTCTATATTTAAATTAAAAAAGACGCTAAGTTAAAAGTAACTTAGAATGTGCTAATGAGAATAAATGATAGATTAGTACCTTTAATGTACACATCTACAAATAGCACCAAACAGCTATATTAATAAAGAACATCTGAAATCTCACAAACACAGCTGCAGTTTCATGCTTAATGATATCATTGAAATTCTATATAACAAAATGTAGGCCTACAATGCTTTTCTAAATGTAGTGTATTCGGATAAAAAAGAATTGCAAGACACTGTTTTGCTTGTTTTGATTCTTCTCAAATTTTCCACGGAGCTTGTTTAAAAAAAATATCAGAAATCCTTAAAGGAAAAGCGAATCTTTCACTCAAAGATCGAAAAACTTTCCTTATTATGTTCAAAAATATTATTAAGCGGGATTTTCCTTTAACATTATGAGTTTTGACTCGGATTAAATCATTTGACTCGGATTTGATATGATGTTTGGAGAATGTGCAATGATTTCAGCAATATTTTCGTAACAACATAAAGAAAGAAAATTTCAATCGCATGCAGCTTTTGAAGTATTCTATTTCATTTACGTTGTTGGAGTAATAAAAAGGGAAAATGAAATTAATGATTGATGTCACACCTAATGTATTACGAGAATAAGTCTAAATTTAGTGTCGCATTTCGGTACCCGTTGCATTTTAACCTTTTGCGCGTCCAGAGCAATTTTGCTCGCGCTAGTTTTCAGAAGTTGAGATCTTTTAATCATGACTTCAATCGTGCAATCACCCTAATCATGATCGGGTGGAAACTAGTTAAACAATAATCTTTTGAACATCGCGTCGTGGAGTAGCTCTAGTAAAATAAACATTGAAACTGTTTTTTTTTTTTTTTGTTTTTTTTTCACCAAGGACAGTGGACGGTTGGGTGTTGGTCGGCTATTCCAGGGCCTGGAAATCGTATTTTGTGGGGGCGCGTTTATTAGGGAGGGCGCGTCTAATAGGAGAAATACGGTATTATACGAGATTATAGATTATATAGTAGGGCCGAGTTTTTCTACTGGATGAGTTGTTCGCAGGTAAAAACGACCCAAATTCAAAGTAGCTCTAATCGCGCTCAAACCGCCAGAAGCGTTTTTTTTTTCCCCATTCATTTAAAACAACTCAAATTGAAAGTCGATGCACTTCGACTGCTCTAGCAGCATCTTTTTTCTATTTTTATTATTTCTTTTTCCCTTTTTTTCATTTTTATCACTGGAATTGTATGAAATATTTGTTAATTATGTTCCAAATCAATTTGCAGAGCAGCAATAATTTTCAGGCATTGACACAAAATTCATCTTCACTAGTATCTTTTTAGCTCTATTGAGCGCAACCTGCTCAAGCAAAGCTTTAAGGATCACCCAGCGTCTTCCACTGTATACAATCTTAAAATTTCTTCTTTTCCTGAAACACGGATTCAATTTCAACGAAACTCTGTCAAAATGTGCACTCGAACTACTGAAAGTCCCAAAAATATAGGCCTAGCATTGGTTTAAACTTTATTTTATTTCCAATAATTTACAGTTTATTCAATTTATAACAAATTTGAAAATTTTCCGGGATCGGAAAACAAGCTACTTGCTTATATTAATTCCTTTCCCGAGAAAATATACAAAGACACATTATACACAAGTTTAAGATGTCATGCGGAGGTAAGTTATTGTTTAAGTTTTAAATAAACCAAAATATTTTTTCGACTGTGGTCTGTGTGCTGGCGACCCAATGCTTTGGAGGCTAGAATGAAAATACCATATTATTAAGGAGAAAACCTTTTTGTAGATACGATGAATCGATGTACATCAGCAAATAGACGTTTGTTTTCGTCTAGTGTTAGATGGTCATTACCAAATAATAAGTTATTTGTAGTTAATGGACAAGGGATGTTGGATAAAGTATTTAAACGAATTTGGTGGTATCGTTGACAATGAATCAAGAAGTGATCAACTGTTTCAATCTGGCCACATTGACATAGAGAATTTTCAACTAAATTTCTCCTGTGTAAGTCAAAATTAAGGGAGCTACATCCTAGTCGCAATCTTGTATGCAGGATTTGACCTTTACGAGTGCCAAAGTCGAATATTGGAGAAGGTTTTGCGCGATTGATATTAAGGCGCGATTTAAAGCGTTCGACCGATGGGGCGTTTCTTGTACTTAAGGGTAACGAATTCCAGTCTCGAACTGTACTTGGCAAAAAAGTAGATTTGTATATATTTGTGTTAGCATGGATACTTCTGGTATGTCTTAAATTGTATCCTGTATCGTCGTTTTGCTGAACAAGTCTTGTAAGGTAAGGAGGAGAAAGCCCGTTCATCATTTTGTAAAACAAGATGAGCCGGTGTTTCTTTCTTCTATCGGCTAGGGTTTCCCATTTGAGTTCAAAGAGAAGTTTTTGTATGTTACAATATTTAGTTGCGCCTGTTACAATTCTTGCAGCCTCGTTCTGCACAGCTTCAAGATCACGCTTTAGAGCTTCGCTGATGTTGTCCCAAACTACATCAGCATATTCCAAAAGAGGTCGAATAAAAGAGAAATACATACGTTCAAGGCTTTTACGGTTTAATAAAAATTTTAGTGTTCTCATCACACCTATTCTCTGCCACGCTTTTCCTATAATCAAAGATAAGTGGGTCGACCATTTTGCGTCGGTAGAGAATGTTAGCCCTAGATGTTTGTGTGTAGAGACAGATTCAATAGGGGTCTGATTCATGTACAGGGGTGGATGGATAGCTTCATTATTTTTCCTTGTAAAAAGCATGGATATTGTTTTTGATGGGTTAAATGTGGCTAGCCAGGATTTAGACCAAGAATGTATAATGTCAAGATCAGTATTCAGAACTGCCGCAGCATCTTCTGGATTTTCGACTACGACATACAGACTTGTATCATCAGCAAAAAGACGAATGTTAGAATGGATATTTGTTACAATGTCATTAATGTAGATTAAAAAAAGAAGAGGTCCCAAGATAGAACCTTGAGGGACTCCAGCGTTGATCGAGGACCAATCTGAGGCGGCTGATGCGTATACGACGCGTTGCTTGCGAGACGACAAATATGATTTAAACCATTGTAAAAGCTGTTCCTTAGTACCAAACGATGAAAGTTTGTGAATAAGACCGCGATGCCATACCCTGTCAAAGGCTTTAGAAATATCACAAAATACAGCTCTAACCTCTAACCCTTGATCTAAAGCATGACATATATCATCATATATATAGGCTAACTGGTTAACTGTCGAGTTCTTGGTGATTCCTGATTGATATGGTGTAATTAAATTATTTTCCATGAGAAAGTTGTATAAATATTTATGAATACATCGCTCGAATAATTTACCAAGACAGCTTAACAAAGAAATCGGGCGATAATTACAAGGTTGAGATGGATCTCCATTTTTGAAAATTGGTGTAACATTGGCAATCTTCCAACACTCTGGGAAATGAGAAAGTACGAGAAGTTTGTTGAACAAGTTTGCTAATGGTACGCACAATTCTTGTGACCCTTCACGAAGTAGCTTAGGGCTAATGAGGTCCGGCCCACAAGCTTTAGACGGATCAATGGTAGAAATTGCGTCTCGTATATCGGTCGGCGTTACAGTAATCGAAGTTAGGATTGAGTCAGTATGGTTGACAGCTGGAGGAGGGTCGTGACCATGGTCATCAATGAAGGATTGTTGACTGAAGTACGAGTTAAGGAGGTTAGCTTTTGAAAAGTCGGTAGTCGCCTCCGTATTTGCGTTGAAAAGGGTAGGAATTGATTGAGAAGATTGTTTGTTTGTAAGTTGTTTGGCTGCTTTGAAACAGGTTTTCGCTGAAACATTCGACGAGTTGACAGTCTGAATTAATTTGTTTTGAAAATTGTTTTTGGCTACGTGTATATGTTTTGTGACTCTGTTTCGCGCTGATCTAAACTTTGTCCATAACGATGGAGTATCAAATTTCTTAGCTTGCCTATGTATTTTGTTACGCTTTCCTATTAGTCTTTTCACTTCGTTGTTCATCCACGGAACATCGTTCGGACGTATTGTTACTAATTTGTTTGGGATAGTATCTCCAGCTGCCGATAAGATAGTCTTCGTTACGTTTTCAGTGGCAACATCGGGGTCATCAGTCTCAATGAGAGAGTTCCAGTCAGTATGAAGAAGCTTACGTCTATATGCGGCATAATCTCCGATTTCATAAAGCCAAATCCGGCGGGTAAAGGTAGATTGTATGGGTTTAGTTTGTCTTAGAATGAGAACTACAGGGCAATGGAAACGAGTAAGGTTTGGGACAAAAGGATCTGCAACGAAACTTGAGATTACACTGTTCTTGTTTTTTACAAAAATTAAGTCTAAGATCGATCTATTCGTTTCCGTGTAGAAGGTAGGCGATGTTATCAATTGCTCGGCGTTATAAGATGAAAGGAGATTAGTGATTCGGTTTGAATTTACCCCTAGCAAGTTCATGTTAAAGTCCCCAGTTACAATAATATTATCAAAAGACTGAGAAAAAGCCTGATCTATACATTGTTCTAGTTACAACCATTGATCGTTGTTTGAATTCGGCGGTCGGTATATTCCACCAAGGAGAGTTTTTCGTTCATTGAGATTTAATTCGATCCATAGTGACTCAATCCCATTAACATTTAGGTCCGCCCTTTCTTTCGTCCGGATTCCTTCTCGAACGTAAATTGCAACACCCCCTCCAATTCGATCGTTTCGGTCGCACCTGAATGGTTGTTGAAAGTTCTGAATGACTAGTTCAGTATCAGGTATGGAAGCGTTGAGCCATGTTTCAGTCAGAACAACTATATCATAATGCTGGATCTCCGCTTCAAGAATGGTTAATTTAGACCTTAAACTTTGAATGTTTAAATGCATAATGCTGAGTCCACTTTTCAGTAGTTCTGAGTATGACGAAATATTACGAATATCATCGGAGCACAGCGAAGTCTCCGATTGTTCACTGTGAGTGGAGTTAGGACCAGGATTTGGATGAATATCAACACAGGTAAGTATTAGTAGGGCTGGTAAGTATAATTTTGTCAACATTTGCGGTACGATGCTGAAAACATGAGGTGGATACAAAAAGGTAATCGAATTTTGACGGTACGTGCTATCTTTATGTTGGTAAGTAACTATGGCGGTCGGTAGCTATCGAAAAGAAAAAAAGCGCACCGTCAAGAACTTCCGTATTGCATTTTTTGCAAAAGGGGGTAGTTCCTTCTTTCCTCGAAGTCTAAGATCGCCAGCACTGCGATAGAGTAAACACAGGAAAAGTAATATAATAAAGGTGAGATTATTCATCAGATTAAATAATTTGATTTATATATGCTATGTTTTGTTGAACCTGATTAAGATCGTTACGATCTATAGGATGAGTATACACCGTATTTGTTCACTTGTTTCCAAGTCGGCGATCACAGTGGGGGCACTGACACAACTTGTCCACAGGATAAAGCGTTGTAAGTACCCCCAACGTGGAGACCATGTAGACGATGTTACGAGATTTGTCTTTCGATTGGCCTTCGAATAGTTTAAATGACAATAGGTTTTATTTGAATGAAAGGATTTTCGAGTGAAAATGTTAAGTAAATATTAAATCCTCGTTAAAGTGATCATGGGTTTGCATAATAGATAATTAGTTAAAGTAACACAACAGTCCGTTGTTTGATATTGGGACGATCTTGGTACAAAGTGAGAAAAGATCTGTCTATAACATTATTTAAAATGGATAGGTAGTGAAGTCATTAAAAATGAACTACGCCAAACGTTGGTCAGCGACAAAACCCTTGTAAATACAGCTATTTTCTAACTGTAGTCTCGAGGCTTGGTCGCCCACCGCACCGTCACTGTGTGGCAACGATTTCATGCCGCTACCCGATAATAAAAGAACTACTGACATTTAAATTCTAAAAAGTTTTAGGTGGTTGTACGCTTTGCATGTTATAATTCTTTAAGGCGCTTTTTAATTCTCGAAACACAACATGTATGAACACATATGGAAATTTCATTTTGCAAAACTAAGTACATGGACACCAACACATAAGCTCGTTTTGGAATCAAACACTAGAATGCAACAACGCTTCCCAGTGACATCAGTGAAAGCATGCAGACGACAGAATTAACGATCGTGTCACCGGTTAGGGGTCATGGATGTAGTGCAAACAACAATTGTTTTGTCTATACTTTACGACCCTTTCCACACAATTCCTTATACCTGACGTCCCGAAGGAAAAAAAACCAGACAAAAACACAACAGTATAGCTTTGGAAGACATTGTGGAAAATAAAGAAACAATTAGAAATAATTTCTTTATTTTTCGCCCTGTCTTCTCAAAAAGTCGAGTACATAAAAGTTCTATCAACGTTAAAGTTTTCACCCGAATCATCTGTAAATTTTGTCTGGTAGTAATTATACTGAAGATAATACGATAAATTGCCGTCTTTTGTTTTGGTTGGAGTTTTTGTTTTTCGTTTGTTATAGATGTCTACAACTTTTACGTACATTTGAACAGGATGTATTCTGCGTAATAAATGAACTGGCAGGGCGGGGCTTAACCGTGACGTAATTTGGCGAGTTTACTTTTCTATACTTTGGGTTCTTTCGAATTTTAGTTAGTAATCATCGTTAACGCGTGCAAATAACTGTATCCCAGAACCTAAAGGATTCACATGCTTTGAGAGAGTGAACACATTTCATCGTTTGGTTACCAAATCCTTGTAACTTCAGTTATGAGGATTTGGTCACCAATCTACGATTTAAAGTCTCGAGTTATTAATGTCGACTCTCTTAAGAAGTAGGTTATTTTAGATAAAAGCTGATTTCCCTTAACCTTAAGTGCAACGACCCGTTACTTAGGCTCCGCCCTGCCAGGGCATCAATCATGGATGATACGCTTACGGATTTAGAATATAGTTAGTTATGCTTGCAGTTTACTTTATACTGCACATAAATTGTGAAGGAGCGATATTACGAAGCTATTCCTTTCTCACGCTTAAAGTAATTCAAAATCTTCAATGATTCGATTCTGATGACACGATCATCATTGGTTTTTATCAAGATGACTCCATCGGATGTCCATGCGCCTTTGACGTGGTCGCCCTTTAGTAGTTTACGTGCCTGGTAGAACAGGTGCGAGCGAGATTTTGTTAGGTCTTCGTTGACGTAGACGTCCTCATACCCAGAAGTTTTCAGTTGAGATTTCAGTTTGAACAGTTTATTTCTGGCACGATAGGTAGCAAACTTAACAATGATGCTCCTGGGTTTAGGGTTACCGTCCGATGACGCAGTGCTCTTTCGTTTAGGGTTTCCAAGCCGATGGGACCTGTCGATGTCATCAATAGTTAACTCTGCTCCAACTGCATCGGCCATTGTGAGGACAATTTCATCGGTCGATTCTGATTCAAGCTCCGGTATTCCAGATATCCGGAGACAGTTACGTCGACTGTATTGGTCGGATTTATCTTGACGTTCATTAGCTCGAGCGAGTTCAGCCTCAATAAGGGACACGCGGGCTTTAAGATCGGCGTTTTCAGTTTCTAGAACTGTAAGTCTATTGTTGTAGCTTTCAACGGCGTTTGTTACGCTTTCCTTTACAATCACATTTAATTGGGTTTCGAATGTAGCGCGCAGGAGATCACTTATTTTAATAAGATCCTCTTCATGAAGTCTGACGTGGCTAATTTTTCAGACTCAACTGCCATGTCTGACGCTTCGGAAGACATAGATGATGGACGCTGTTTTTGGTACTGCTAGGGTCAAAAGGTGATGTGAGTTCTCTCTTGTTCGAATCTGTATTTACTGGCGTTCCTATATCAGAACTACTCATGACACTTATCAAATCGTGAACAGTATACTACACCCAAGCAGAAGATTGCACAGGTATAGACAGGTAGACAGTTAGCCAGTTTTGCACGTGAAACTCGTTTGCGATGTAAAACCCGTCAAACCGGTTTCATACTAGGGCGAATCTGTATATTGAAACGAAAATGCCAAATAACTCTGATTTTAAAAGTTCTCTACTTCATCTACGTATAGTCTTTAAGTAGAAAATTGTTATGCCAACTCACGAATGTTATCGAATTGCATCCTAATATCCTCGCTATCCTCGCATAAGTGATTTTTCGGGGGTTCAACAAAACGTGGTTGTTTATGCCGCCATGACACCGGTTTCATTCTTCCTATGAAGTCTTTGAACGACATATCCTACTGAACCGCTGGACCAATTTCAATATTTTCATTTTTTTTTTTTTGCTAGAGTGTTCCTTGGGTGACCCACTTTTAAAATTGTTCGCGAAATTTTGATTGGCCATTGGCCTAAACATTGATATGGCAGGGCATAGCATTTTTTCTAAGAAATCTGTGAACGGCATCTTCTCCTAAATTGCAAGACAAATTTCGATGGAACTTTTCCGAAATGTTCCTTTGTTGACCCTTTCCGAAAATTAATCGCTAACTTTGATTGATTCATAAATATAGGCATGACAGTGCGTGACAATTTTCACTTTGATATCTTTGAACGACCTCATAATCAACTGGACCAATGTCAATGAAGCGTTGACACGAAGTTCCTGGTGATTCTCTGTAAAAGTGTCCGCAAATTCCGGATTTGCCCCCCAAATGAGAGCATGGCAAGGCGTAGTATTTTCTCTCAGAATTCTCTTAACGTAGCGCAACTGCACCAAATAAAGCATAGGTAATTAATACATGTAAACTGTCAAGTATTCATCATAACTCAACAGTCATAGACTTAAGTTTCATGAGCGGACAAGAAAAGGGGAACGTGTTAAAAAGAACCTTAAGTCAGTCTCGTTCGAAAATGGCGTTTTAGCAATTTGTCAATGCTTTTATTGTATATTCGAACAAAAATGATAGTCCCTTGTAATGTGTACCACAAAAAGATTTTGGGGCTATTTATTACTTTTTTTCATTTCTATAATTTTTTCTTATCAAAATCTCGTAATTTTACATTTATTTACAAGTATATTTTCGCACCAAGACTGGCGAAAGTTCAACTTATTCTTTAGAGAAAATATTCGATTTCCTATCACTTGCGATGTCATGCCCAAAATGATAAAAACAAATTTCAGTTAAATGGCAATCTAATATTTTTGGATTAAAAATACCCTTTTAAACTCCTCCACATAATAAGCTACAACCTTTTATGCGGGGCTAGTTTTTGTTTTAAAGCAGTTCTATTTTGTGAAGTTCAGAATTGTAAACATTCATTTAAGCTTTGCTTTTATACACTTATACACCGAAAAAACAAACCTTGTCGTGAACTCAAGATACGTGATTGTATTATTGTTATTTTTTCACCATTCTTGCCTAAAGTACCAACCATTTTTTTGCCGCCGTAATAGCGCAGTTGGTAGCGCGTCGGTTATACTAGAGGTCCCGGGTTCGATCCCCGACGGCGGCACTCATTCTTTCTGACTATTCGTCGCTCACAAAAGGGTTGATAATCGTAGACCTATGTGAGATAGCAGCTGGAGGCTAGGAGAGGATGTGGTGGTTGTACGTGAGAGAAATACCAGGAAACCATTGTAAGGTGCTCAAGCCGCCGCGATATAACTGAAAAAATGTTGAAAGCGGCGTAAAATTTCATTCAATCAATCAACCAACCATTTTCCCATAACTAAGCTTTCATTCTTTAAAGGCGACACAATTCACTTTGCTGTACATTACAGCAATTATTTTCTTGTACACTACCTGTTGTCTCTCGGAAAGCGGGCTACCAGTTCAGCCACCTAGTTTTTATCCCCCTACCCACCGAAAAACCCAACAGGCGAATCACCGCCTTGACTGTAAATAACATTCTTGCGCGAAAGAAAAAAAAAACGCGTGGTTCAGGTTTTGCAATTGATTTTGCATTTAAGAGGAGTTTTTAAATAATCTTCAAATTGTATAGAATTCTTGCATAATACCATTTTCAAAATGAACAGTTTTTATGCGGAGGTAAGTCTTGTAAAAAGAAAATGGAACCAAAGTTGGTATTACTTTTTTGGAAAGCTATCATCAGCTGACAGGACTGCTTTTACTTACCAACACTGGTGGACTAACAAACGTTCCAAAAAATGACCTTAACTTAATTTAACTTATTTACAACACCGTTCATCTTTGAATTACTCCAAAGGCCTTTTACATGAATATTGGCTCAAATAAATCAGTCTTAGTGAACAATATTCAAAATGAAATATTGAATTCTGAACTAAATGTTTTTAGTACAAGATATGGCTTGAATCTACAGAGCCCTGACTTTTTTGTCAAAAAAATGCGACAGAGGCCTATTTTACTAAACGTTTTACGACAAAATTGATCGTAAGTCAAAATCACAAATCGTACCTGGTGTTTATATTCATTGTTAGATTCTGTCTTGCAATATCTCATTGGAATCGTCTGAAGGAGACGATTCCAATGAGATAATGCATGGCAGAATTCCATGTTTAATTACGACTGTAGAAGCAACTTTAATTTTTGACTTACGCAAAAAAAGATCGTAAGATGTTTAGTAAAATAGGCCCCTGGTTATTATTTTCAGAAGTACGGGAAGTCAACTGAAAACGGTTACTGTTCTCAAACAATTGGGTTGTTTGAATTGTTTTTTTTTACAAATTAAGCTAGCGTAATGACTCAATTTTTAATCTTTGCATTAGAAACAAATCCACTTTTAAAGGCTGTGAAAATTCACCAAAACTGACTTCTACGTTTTTATAGTCCCTCAATGTATATGTATTCGTAATGTTTCCACCTACTACAGTTTACAATGTCATTTAATTGCCAAATTGAATGGTTTCGAAATGATTTGATTTTGGATGATGTGGAATAAGTGCATAGAGCGAGTCATGAATAAGATTTAATGGGGATAATAAAGTTTCGCCAATTTCGTCCAAATTGGACGAAGTTTGCTATGTTTTATCACTTCCCTACGTACCCAATTTATGGGTTTTCACGGACCAATCATCGCGGCTTTGAAATCCATACTAGCTGAAAAGGCATGGAATAATTGGATATGTTTCAAATTTTAAAGGTAAGATGATTTTGGAATGATTTCGGAATGCTATTGAACGATAATATGGAGTGATGTCAAGATGAACAGAATGAGCGATATTTATACCCCCCCCCCTCCCCTTGAATAAAATTAACATACAGGTTCTAAAGATAAATTTCTATGTCATCATGATCCAATCATCAGCTTCCAAATTCAATTAAGCTAGTGAATCCGTCTATTATTTATGAATTTCTATTCTAAACGTAGATATTGATCTCATTTTTTAGTATTTGGAACGTTATTGGACAGTCTTTGAAAATCTACTGATGTTGTTGAACTTTTAAATGAAATTCTAGACGACTTCATTTCAAGGACCCCCGGAAAGTCGTCTGTAGTTTAATTGCATTATTACGGGAACTTGGATGTAATATATCAATTAGTGTAAATTCGCTGCAACCTTAAGTTGTCCAATTGCATATAAAACAGGATTAAAACTCGGATCAAGTATATTTTTTCCAGACGCCTGATGGCACTTGTAAGTGACCTTTTAGGGCCAATTTAGAAGCATTTATTCTATTTAATCTGTTTTCGGTATTATACCCCAGGGTCATAACACTACATATTTTTGTGTAACAATTGTTTGAATTGCTTTTGCTTAAGACTCATGGGATATGTCTTGCTTTCCTTTTTATAAAACAACAAAATCATAAGTTGCACGTCGAACAATTTAAGCCTGTGTGTGAAATTCCAAACACGTGTACACATCGTAAAGACTAGGATCAGCCAATGCATTTGCACTGTTCTCTAAATGTATGTAAAAAATAGAATCAACCTTGCTTTCAGGATAACAAAACGGTGCGAAATATTTACCAATTATACCCCGCTTTGCACGTACACTTGCATGCAAAGCGGGGTATAATTGTCAAACATTTTGCACCGTTTTGTCATCCTGAACGCAGGGCTAGCCAATAGAACCTGTTCACAATTTTTAAATGCACGATGTGGCTGACCGGTATGCCAAACGTCTGTGTACCACGCACAAAAGGATTTGTTGAGTTTAAAATGGCACGCACAGGACCGTATTCATTTACATTTGTTTCTTTTTTGTTGAGGATCAAAAAATGAAATGAAATCCTCTGAGTGTTCAACGGAAATACAATCTTGCTTTACCGAAATGTTTGTATCTTTTTCACAATGTTTCTCGGTTAGAAATAAAACAAAGACGTAGTTACGCCATTTTGAACACTCCCTGAAGGATGTTATTGGCTACCTTGCTTGGTAGCTTTTAATTTTACCTTAAAAGCATATTTTGCGAAAATTTCAAAATCATCCGACTCTTCCCAAATCCATAGGCGTTACAAGGATTCTGAAATTTATACGCACTAAGAACGCGACCACCAAAGGATATGTTTAATAATGGCGCTATTAAATTGGACTGTGACAAAAGATGAATGTCATCCTTCCGCTCCACTTTTAATGATTTGAGCGTTGGTGAATAATCAAAACACCGTAACTTCAGCTTAATTAAGCTGTAGTTTCGATGTCATGATCATTCATCAATGACAATTCTATTACGCACTTGCGTTATTTGCGTAATAGGAGCTACGCCCTTGCCATCCGCCCATATTGTTGTCAAATCTCTAGAAGCGCAGGTGAAGGGTCAGTTCAAATCCATTGCAAGTTTCAATGACTATAAAGGAACTTACAATAGTTTACATAGACTCCTCCAGATAAATGTGGCCGCAATGGCGCAATTGGTAGGGGCCCCGGGTACGATCCCCGAAGGCTGCACTCATTCTTTCCGACTATTTGTCTCTCACCAATGGGTCAATAATCTTAGACCTATGTGGGAAACCAGCTGAAGGCTGGGAAAGGGCGTAATTGTAGTAATGGGTTGAGAAATACCAGGAATCCATTGTTAGGTGCTCCATTAGCCGCGATAAAACTGAAAGATTGTTGTACGCGGCGGAAAACCCCATTCAAGCAATAGAATTCAGATAAAGGTGTGTATCTTTTAAACCAGCATACAGTTTGACTGTTAGTAACATCATGAAAAATTGATATGCACCTCAAAACCATTTCGCTCTTTTAACGATCCATTCCTACATTACAATCATTCAAGTCATCGATCGTTCAAAATCGTTCAAAACGATCGTCATTGCATACAGGTCAGTAAATTTATTGACTGGTACACAGGTTTCAACCATTCGGAACACCACTCGGCAAATCTCACATTCAACGTCGGATGTACATAGACGGACTATTTTAAAAATTACGAGAAAATCTTTGAAAAACTAGATGACGTCAGTTAAAATGGCGTTATAGATCTACAAGTTTAAGTGAGTGATCAAAGGCCAATTTTGTCTATACCTGTATAGACAAATTTGACCTTTGATCACTCACTCTAAATTGTCGAAATACAGCCCTTGTAACTGTGAGTGAAAACATTCGACGTCGTCAACGCTACTCGTTTAAGTCACTGACGTGAAACCATCGTATCCTAATGAAAATATCTTTAGATTCTAAAATATCAGCTGAAAAAATCTTAAGTTTTGAGAATGATTCGTCATTCTCAAAAATTAAGCTTTTTCAGCCGTTCATTACTGTAAATGATATATATAAACAGTGCTAATTTTTCTTACACTGTTTCCGCCTAACAAAATGCACGATTTTGTTACATACCTATCCGCCTTACAAACATCCGAGGTCTGCTGCAGTTTACGGAAATGGCCGAGTGATGTTTCGAATGAGGTTTCAACGTGTCTGGTAGGTCCGTGAAGACACACCAACAAAAAAGGACGTTAATTCTTATCAAGGGGAAGGAGTTATAAAATTAGCGATATCGGATTACATATATATACATTTACTTTTCTACAATTTAATTCAAAACTCGATTCACGCTCATTCAATTTCATAACACTAAATATCTTTGTATAACAATTGTTTGAATTGCTTTTGCTTAAGACTCCTGGGATATGTCTTGCTTTCCTTTTTCTAAACAACAAAATGATAAGATGCACGTCGAACAATTTGAGCCTGTGTGTGAAATTCCAAACACGTGTACACATCGTAAAGACTCTGATCAGCCAGTACATTTGTATCGTCGACTTTTTATATGTAGAAGATAGAATCAGCCCTGCGTTCAGGATAACAAAACGGTTCGAAATATTTACCAATTATACCCCGCTTTGCACGTACACTTGCGTTCAAAGCGGGGTATAATTGTCAAACATTTTGCATCGTTTTGTCATCCTGAACGCAGGGCTAGCCAATAGAACCTGTTCAAAATTTTTAAAAATGCGCGGTGTGGCTGTCCGGTATGCCAAACGTCTGTGTACCACGCACAAATGGATTTTTTAAAAATGTCACGCACAGAACCGTATTCATTTACATTAGTTTCTCTTTTGTTGAGGATCAAAAAATGAAAAGAAATCCTCTGAGTGTTCAACGGAAATACAATCTTGCTTTACCGAAATGTTTGTATCTTTTTCACAATGTTTCTCGGTTAGAAATAAAACAAAGACGTAGTTACGCCATTTTGAACACTCCCTGAAGGATGTTATTGGCTAACTTGCTTGGTAGCTTTTACTTTTACCTTAGAAGCATATTTTGCGAAAATTTCAAAAGCACCCGACTCCTCCCCAATCCATAGGCGTAACAAGGATTCTGGGCCTCTTGTTATTAAAGGGGACGAGAAATGAAATATCGCTAATTTCGTCTATTTGAACGAAATTGGCGATATCGGATTACACATGTACCTCTCTCCAACTTCATTCAAAACTCGCTCATTCAATTTCATTCCAAATTTGTCAATTTCAAGATTTTATTTACTGTATTTAACAGTGAACTTGATATTTCTTCTGCCGGGTTAATAACCATCATAGCGTGATGTGTTTAAATTGATCACGTTAATCGTGCTCGTACATCTTAATAAAGGGAGACAATATCAGCCCACAGCGACATTTTATCAAATTATCGTCATAAATTGACTCGTATCGTGTCATGCTCTAGAAAAATAGATCCTGTTATTGTCGGTGAGCGACAACAATAATGTAAAAAGATCCTGACTAAAGATGTAGAAACAAGATTTGGTAGCCTTATATATACTATACACAAAACATTAAGTCGCTTTTTATACGCCGCCGAAGATTGCCGAAAATGGGTTTCATCTTCTCCGTCTGTCCGTCCCGATGTCACAACGTGCGACCGTCCGTCCGTTATTATGTTACCTAGTTCGATCAGTAAACCTGTGACTAGTGAGCAAAATGTTGTATCTACAGTCTTTTAACGACAGTATTTAATTGTATCCTGTCACTTGCTATAAATATTGCCTGATAAAAGGGGGTATGATAAACTTGTTGATATCAGGTCACTTGATCATGTGACAGCTTTATCAAGTCACTTGGTCACGTGGCCTGCTGGATCTTCTTTTTGCGGCAATAAGGTCTGAAAACAGTCCTCTTTAACTTTTTTTCTTTTGAATTTGAGTGTCTATTTCTGATAAGAAAAAAATCACTCGATTCTCATATGTTTTAAAAATCAAATCGCGACTATATGGATGACGTAGTACATGACTGATGACGTAATCTATAAAATTGTAACGAAGCTTATCTCGGCGTTTACATTCAACCTCGAAAAATGTCAGGATTTTAAAGCTGCTCTTTCACAGATTTGGAAAATGTGATTTTTTAAAATTTTCGTAAAATAAATCGGAAGTAACCATCTCATCATGTTGAAGCCTTTAAAATAATAAGATTTAATCTGGAATTGAATGGAAAGAATGCCAGATATTTCTGAATTTAGCAAAATTAATTCTGAAAAAATAAAGCATCTACTAACGCCTAAAAAATAACTCTTCAATTTAGAGCCAACTATTTATATATGTGCATTCCGCATGTTTGTCTTATTCAATCAAAGACGAGATGAAAAAATAATTAGCAAAATTATTGAAATATGTTGTTTTTAGTGCTAATGCCCTTAATCATCTAAAACTACACACATTTCAAAATCTAAGAATAAGTTTTGTTTTTTTCAATGAAAAACTGTGAAAGAGCAGCTTTAAAACATTTATCTGAACTGATTTAACGCTGATTTATTTGACCGAGGAGATTTTTGTAGATAGTAGCTTTGCACCTGATCTCAATCTTTGTCCATCCTCTGAGTAAGAGTAAGGAATGTATTGAATTGAGATTTGTTTTTAGTTTCATAACAACAAAACTTCGGAGAAAAAGGGACGTTTGGGATTGCGAAAATTACCCGATTCATATCTTCTTAAGCATTAAGGTACGAACGTATAACTCAGGTTTTCTTTTGTTAAATATTTTCTTGCTACATCATTAGATCCTTTCAATTATCGAGTTCTTTGGTCGTAAGCGATCCGCCCACCTCTTCCACCCATATGATAAGGACTCGCCGAGTATCGGAGTTGTAAATCGAGATCGGATTAAATTTTCGTAAAGAAATAACGAATTGACTTTTAAACAAGAGGGCCATTGGCCCTAAAGCGCTCACCTGATGCATGGCTGAACAAAAGTCAAAGAGATCAAGAAGAAAACATTTCAGTTAAAAATGTTGCCTCTAAAGTACTAAAAAAGGGTTTTGACCCTATATCAAACTTGTGTAAGAATTCAAGGCAATTTCAAACTTGACCTAGGTTTCATACAAACATATTGACCAAGTTTCAAGATATTTGAGTAAACATGTTTTCTTATTTTTAAGATTTGACCCCAATTTTGACCCCACTTGACCCAATTTTGAACATGACTGAGATTTGATGGAGACAAACATGTTTCAAGACATTTGGACCCAAGATGTGGCCTCAGGAGTGCACGCAATGTTTTTCTAAGATTTGACCCAGTGACCCCATTTTTGACCCCACTTGACCCAATTTTGAACATGACCGAGATTTGAAGGAGACAAACATTCTGCCCAAGTTTCAAGACATTTGGACCAAATATATGACCTCTAGAGTACACACAAGGTTTTTCCAAGATTTGAACCCTTGACCTCATTTTTGACCCCACTTGACCCAATTTGAACTTGACCGAGATTTGATGGAGATATACATTCTGACCAAGTTTCAATACATTTGAGCCAAAAATGTGTCCTCTAGAGTGCATACAAGGTTTTTCTAAGATTTGACCCCTTGACCCCATTTTTGACCCACTTGACCCAATTTTGAAATTGACCGAGATTTGATGGAGACAAATATTGTGACCATGTTTGAAGACATTTGGGCCAATAATGTGGCCTCTAAAGAGCGAACAATGTTGTTCTAAGATTTGACCCCTTGACCCCATTTTTTACCCCACTTGACCCAATTTCAAACCTGGCTGAGATTTGATGGAGACAAAAATTCTGACCAAGTTTCAAGACATATGGACCAAAAAATATGGCCTCTAGAGCGCACACAAGGTTTTTCAAGATTTGACCCCTTGGCCCCATTTTTGACCCTACTTGACCCAATTTCAAACTTGACTGAGATTTGATGGAGACAAACATTCTGACCAAGTTTCAAGACATTTGGACCAAACATATGGCCTCTAGAGTGCACACAAGGTTTTTCTTAGATTTGACCCTTTGACCCCATTCTTGATCCCACTTGACCCAATTTCGAACTTGGCCGAGATTTGATAAAGACAAACATTCTGACCAAGTTTCAAGACATTTTGGCCACAAATATGGGCTCTAGAGTGCACACAAGGTTTTTCTAAAATTTGACCCCTTGACCCCATTTTTGACCCCACCTGACCCAATTTCGAACTTGACCGAGATTTGATGGAGACAAACATTCTGACCAAGTTTCAAGACATTTGGGCCAAAAATGTGACCTCTAGAGTGCACACAAGGTAAAGTTTGACGACGGACGACGGACGACGGACGATGGACGACGGACGCCGGACAGCAGCCCATCACAATAGCTCACCTTGAGCACTTCGTGCTCAGGTAAGCTAAAAAATGATTGTAACAGGATAAATAGAATACATTGTAGATGATAGGTGACTTGAGATCGAAAAGTTTATCGGGCTCACCAGATAAATTCCTACGCCTTGCCCGATAAACTTCACAGTGTGAGAAAAGGGAAAACAGCATTTCAGCTTTGAAAGAATATTTAGACCTCGTGTCAGAAAAATTAAAGTATTATTGTTTTCCTGAGACTAATAAAATTTACGAAATTGCTGAAAGACGTCTGAAATGTTAATATTATCCAGTAATGGATTAGGAATTAAAGATGTCAATATGTCTGCTGATAACGCTTCAAGAATAAAGTGTGAAAATGGTTTTGGTTAAATTGAATTAGTTGTATACTCGACACAAAAAGGAAAGGAGTTTAAGGATTTTTTGGGAATGTGAGTATTTCTTTTAGCACAAGTGCTGAAAATGAGCTTTTTGTGACCGGATTTTGTCTGTCTTCTATCGGTCGTCGGAAGTCATCAACAATTCTTAAAAGCATTTTCTCCTCAGTAACCAATAGGCGGATTTCAACCAAACTTGACAGACATGTTCCTTGGGTGATCCTAATCAAACCGCGTTGGTGGAATTTTGAATGACCCCCAAATACGGGCGTGACTGAGCAGGGCTTATCTTTACCTCCGAAATCCTTAATACCTTCTCCTCTGAAACCAATGGGCGAATTTCAACCAAACTTTGTAGAAATCTTCCTTGAGTGACCCTTTTCAACATTTTTCCTGGAATTGAAATTTGTGCCAGAATCGTTCCTTCGGTAAATTGAATGACTCTTTGCCAGAATGATACATTGGTGGCATCCACTGGATAGATAAAATCCAGGTGAGCGGTTAATTCCTGTCCTTTTGTCATGTACATTTTCCTCTTGGTTCATCTATGCAATGGTACAGAGATTCGTTGCGAACCGATTTTATGCATTTTGATCGTTTTGATCGACGCCATGACAGTATAAATGAAATGATGAACAACACATGAGGCAAGATTTCTGTTCGCCAAAATTCGACCACAGTCATTAGTCAATATCACGGCACATGTTGATTGACGAAAACCTGTGATTTTTTTCAAAACGTGAGAAAATCGGGCTTTAACCGACGTTGGTGAATAATGTTAGTTGAGTGAAATGGGCCTGTTTCAATGCTAAATGCAGACACATTGGCTATATGTGGTTTTAACCACAGTACTACGGTAATATGTCGTATTTGATCTTGATAAACTTATTAAGACAGTACAGGAAACTTCAAAAAACACGATAGTTCCTTCAAAAGCCATACGTAACGACGTCATGCTTTAACAACGTAATCAATAACAGGCGATTGGACAAGTCGGAAGTGAATAAAAAAAAAAGAGGACAGACTATAAATTGGCTTCATATTCCCGGGTCTATCCCGTGATATGCCCTATAAATCGTTTTGTGTGCATACATCTGAGGATAGGGGAAGATTTTGCATTAAATCGGCGTTTATCTTTGGTTCTTTATATCGACTTTGTTAATGTCTCCAAGCTTTTTATGGCGTTTAAAGCGGTCTACTGTGAAGGGACACTCACAAGTTTGTCATGAGGCAAATCTGCACTCCAATTTAACAGATTTATGCTTTCTAGAAAACTATGAAAAACACTGTTCCGGTGGTGTTTTTTTCATAATGACCTCTCTGCTCTTTGACATAACTTTTCCTTAACGTGTGTTACATAGTATGCAAATACATGTATGTTTAAATGCGCATGCTCAGAAAATGCCGCTCTTTTTGGGCTTCGCCCACTTGAATTAGTTGTTAATAAATCGTTAAACCGAACACACGCTCTTGTTTACTACCCCTGGATCACCAGCCAACACCCAAATATAACAACGTGTAAAATACAGTGGCTTTATTTTTAAATAATTTGATAGAAAAACGATTTGTAAGTCAATTTCACCATATGGTAAATCTTAAAACGTGAATATGATTCAGATTTATGCAGGTCGAAAATTAATTCCTGAACTTCTTGTGCTCAGTATATTTGAGAGTGATCACAAATTTCGTGAACTTTTACTATAACTTTGATACTACGCGACGGAAATGAACAAAATTTTGCACACGTCATAAACTATTTGAGGTTGACATAATACTAATTTTACAAGAGTTTGCTATAACTGTGATGAAAATAATCCAGTTTGATATTCTGCCACCGGCGCAACCCATCTCGTAACGATAATTCCTAGTGTTTCTACTCGTAATTCCCATCAAAATTTCTACCAAACCATTCCAAACTTCGCCTATTTACGTGTTGACGTAGTCTGTAAGAATGTTTGAAATTTAAGCGCAATCCATTCGTTATTTTCGAATTCAATGTCAATAAGCTAAGTGTCAATACTTAACTACGAGATGACGGCACCCTAGCAGCCAAAGACAACCGAGCAATAATAAAGTTCTACTGGACCTATGGAAAACCTAACAAAGACATTAAAATGATAAAATATGCAAAAAGGTCCTCAAGTGTAAGCAGATATCTTCTTTTTTAATTGCAAAAGATGTTCCTTTTTTTGGAAATAGTGTTTCTGGGGTATGACAGTCGGAGAATGAGAATCATCTCCTCTGTGTTGACTCTGAAGCTGTCACAGACAAACATCAGTGCAGTATCTGAAATACACAATACATAATATGGTTCATCATTTGAGATCATGAAAATAGTACTTATCCAAAGGGTGGAGCAATGAAGAAACTGTGTTGAGTGTTCAATTGAGTATTTTGAAGAGTGCTGACATTCATCGGAAGTTGTGAATACCGTAGTGACATATTGAGATCGTAACCGTGTGCCGGTACCAAATAACTACATGTTTTAGAATGGTTGCTATAGGTGACTAACTAGTTGGATTGCATCCTGAATTACATGAAACACAGAAAAATACCGCAATTTGATAACAGAGTAATTTTCTATTCGAAATCTGTTAAATCAAATTTCTGTAAGGAACGCTTACGTAATTTTTTATTTATCCTCGTGCTTGTATTCTCTGTGTCGTTTGAAATGTAGTCAGGCCGTCTAACATGATATTTGAATTTCACAATTCAATATATTTAACAGTAATTCAAATCCAAAACATCACGAAAAACACTGTGAAAGAAATAAATTAAATCTTAACATAGATACAAGTTCTTATTTAACGTTATTAAATTGTTGTTGGTTTTTGTTGTTGAAGTAGGTTTTTTGCCAAGAATTTAGCCTGGTTTAAAAACTAAAGAAGTTACAAACATCTATGGACAAGCAAATTCTTCTTTCCCCCGGAAATCTTATTTTTCTAAAGTAGGAAATAACGGGAAAGCACAGTTCGGGATCTAAATACAGGATTACAGGAAAGTTTTTTATTAGCTCACCTGAGCACAAAGTGCTCAAGGTGAGCTTTTGTGGTTAGGTGGATGTCCGTCGTGGGTCGTCAACATTTACCTTGTATGCACTCTATAGGCCACAGTTTTTGCTAAATCAACATGAAATTTGGTCAGAATGATTGTTTTGATAAAATCTCGGACGAGTACGAAATTTGGTCAAGTGGGGTCAAAAACTAAGTGATGGGGTCAAGTCTCTTTCCGATTTCTTCGTTAAATCTAGATCAGGTTGGTAATATGGGCTGTACGGGCTGTTACATCAATGAATAATGGACCCATATGAAAAAAATCGTCATCTCTGAAACTGCTTGTCAGAATTCATCAAAACTTCTAAAGATTCTTAGGATATGCTCTTTCAGCTTTCTTTGCTGTTGGGTGATATAATGCTGCGTCATGGAAAGGGGGGCCTTTGTGATCCAACATTTGTTTTTATCACAATTTGTACATTTATTGACAGATTTTTGTGATATAAATTGATGCCAAGCACGTGACTATGGGCACATTAAAGCTGCTAAAAATAATATTTCAGATCATGAAAAAGGGGGCATTCTTTAAATTTTGTTGATTATCTGCTTACAAATAGATTACTTATACATGTGTGTTAGCTTAGTGCCAGTGGCGCAATACCGGCCCTAATGGGCCTCTAGTTTTTAAAATGGTCTCCCATTATATTGATTTTACTGTACCAAACGCAAATGCCCGATCAATCAATATACTTATTCTTATTAAAAAGTAATGTTGGTAAACAAATTATAAACGAGACTGTGTGTTTTTAACGATTTCACATAGACGCAAATTCAAAGCCTGGCAAGCCTGTGCATCAAGAGGCTGACAAGAGCCATAAGTATTTGTTCAAGCCCATAGTTAGATACAATTGGCATTCATCTACATCAAAACCATTTGAATCACCCCATCCATACATTCATTCCAAACTCTCACTCAAACCATTTAAGAACACTCCAAAATCTTTAAAAAAGTAAGATCAACAGCTATATTGAAAAATGCATATAGCTAGAAAAAAATACCGGGATATCACTGACATGATTGAAATTATAAGCGATTTGTTCATGAAAAATATGAAGCTATTTACAGAATTAGCATTCATATTTTATCAAAAGGAGGTAATAGATATCGGTTATTTTGTTCATCATGAACAAAATTGGCGATATTGGATTACCTCCCTTTAATTTCACTCAAACACTCACTCATCGAACCCATATCACTCCATTCCAAAATCACGACGTTGTTGACTGTAGATATTGTCTTAAACCAACTTAAGACGGTCGGCAGATCTTATTGCACTGTGTGGTTATCTAGTAGGATTATGTTTGTGCCTCACACACGTGTCAATATGTTGGAAATGTCACGCACAGGTCGAAATGAACCTTTGTTTATATGCCTCATAAATACCGTCAACCGTATTCACAGTTTCGTATAAAAAATATATTAAAGATAAAAAGCGCAGTTTGATTGAATTCATTGCCATTTACACGAATAACTCATAGATAAACGGCGATAGGTCCCTTTTGTATAACTTTGGGGGAAAAGCCTAATTTATGAAGGAGTGTACTAATTTGCATAGTCTCTGCTGCAAAAGTAAATCAGGCTTATATGATGATTCCTTATGGACATTATTCATTTTCATTTTGAAAAAAAATGGATCGTTCAACTAATTATTTGATGGTTTCCAGCACTCTTCCTTTTTTCGCCTCTCTCATCTGAAATCGTTCGATATCTCAACTAATTTCAATCAAAGTACTGAAAGTACTGATAAGTTGGAATGCGTTCTAGAGACGATGATCTTAAGCTACTAACGAAGCTGACGCCTTCCGCCCACCACAGGTAATCACATAATACGTCTTGTCTTTTGACAATGTATTTCAACAACGAGAATCGCTATACAGGTCTAAATCTGATAAAAGAAAAGAGATAACAAGAGGGCCAGAATGGCCCTAAACCCACCACCTGAATTCGATTGGTCCAGTGGATCTTATCCAAGAAACTTTCTGGCAAAGATTCATTCAAATTTGCCTTATTGTTGAAGAGGAGACATTATTCGAATTATAAGCAATCATAATAGACCCTGCCAACCCATTCATCACAGAGGAGACTCAAAATTAGCCCTTTCCTGTCACGCCCATATTTTTGGGCAAATGAAAATTTTGCAAAAAATATTTGAAGAGGGTCATCAAAGGAGCATTCTTGTAAAGTTTCAGTGAAATCTGCCTAGTGGTTCAGGAGGAGATGTCGTTCAATGATATTGGGCTCTAAATAAGCCCCGCCCTGCCATACTCATATTTATTGGCCAACTAGAATATAGCAACAATTTTGAAGAGGGTCACCAAGGGGACTTTGTGGCAAATTTCATTGAAATTGGCCCGGCGGTTTAGGAGAAGAAGTTTTATGAAAGTTGACGACACACGACGGACGACACAGTCCTAAAATCTCCCCTTGAGCACGTTGTGCTCAGGTGAGCTAAAAAGGAAGAAAATGATACGGACCATACAGCCAACTGATGGACGCACAGGTGAACACTTATACACTCAAAACAGTTTTTATATTATTTTTCAAATGACTTCTGCTCCAATTACATTTTTAATAAGAAGTGTCGTAAGGTGGACCTCAACAAGTGATTTGTCCATGATGAAAAGCTATTTTCGCAGTGAAGTCTTTTGCTTCATGAGTCGGAATCTCAAGACAATTTTTGGACGAAGTTCAATTGTGATTTCGACCTTTGTGACTCCAAAATTGGGCACTTTCTCTGGTCATTGACAACATTTGTGTCAAGTTTTATGATTTGGGTCAATTGGTTGCTCAGGCAGAGTGGAAACTGTTTACTGATAAAATTTACTGATGATCGTGACATGTATGAGCCCGAAACAATAGGGCATTTCTTCGTGGGCAGTATTTTTGAAAAGTTTCGTTATTGCAGGTCAATTGCTTCTCCGTTTATCTAGCGGAAAGCAAAAGGTCAATGGACTGAGAGACAGACATGATGAAATCAATATATGCTCCTCTAATTCTTGGGGGTACAGTTAATAACATCGGAGTTAGCGGAGCGAGTTTTGAGTGAAATTTGTTGGAGGGAATTCAATGTCGCTTATTATGTTCAGGTTGATCAAAATCAGCGATACATAAAACCTATATAAAATATGCATGAAAGTCAATTAATAGCTTTCTATTTCGTCACGAACCAACCAGACGCTTTAAATTTCAATTGTGTCAGTTAAAAAGCGATTTGGTTCTTGCCTAATTCATTTTGAATGTACGTGTTGATCTTATTATTTTTTTTTTTAAAAAAAATCTTTGAGCGTTTTGGATAGTTGGAGTGAGTGTTTGGGATGAATGAATGGAGCGCTGATGGGGCGATTAAGAATGTCTTTTATTGAGATGAATGTCAATTTCATGATATAACTAACTGTGTGATGGTGCTCTTACACGTGTTGATGTGTAAGGATGCGAAGCAAACAAGTTGAACTAGTTGGTTTGTTTCCAATGGCAAATTTTCTTGGTGATGGAATGCAATTGGGCAAAAATATTCACAATTCAATTAAAGATGTGGTGGCAAAGATTTTATTGGATGCGTATTGGGTTTTTACAATGAAACTTTCATGTAGATAACTGCAATATGATGGAAAACAAACGACAATATGTTGCAAAAATATTTATTAACTTTAAAAGTGTATCATCACTTTAAGAAAAGATTTTTATTTCGTAGCTTAGACAGAAATTTACAATATAACATCTTGTCAAAAGTTAAATGTGTAATAAAATCGTTCAGAAAAAGAAACTATACTTTTAAAAGAAGCTTTAACATAATTCTACGAGAAACAGGTCGCGATCTTACCAAATAAGCAGATCACGTGATTGGTCTCTGCTATTGCCACAATACTGAGAAAACAGATCGCGACATAACCAAATAAGCAGATCACGTGATTGGCTAGTGTAATTTGCAATTGCTTACCTTATTGGACTTGACTTATCACATGATTTCCAAATATAGTAATGCAAACATGTGATACTAATATATTCGTACGCAACCTTCAATAAATATCGTTTAAAACATAGATTAGAGTGCTAATAATATACATGAAGTCATAGTTGTATAATTGTGCAGCATTATTACTTTTTGATGAAATAAACTGTATGTCTTTGTCAAGTTGAGATATACAAAATAGGCCGAAGTGAATTCACATCCTGTTCACGTGATATGTGTTCTCAAAAACCCCGAAATGAAATTATCTTATGTTCATTTTGCGGTTTTGTTAAATCTAAGTTGGAATTGCTCCGCATTTCAACTTAAAAATTAGGCATTGTGTAGGTATGACAATAATTTTCTATTATTCATGCAACCGCTCCTTGTGTAACAATATCTTCAAACTATTTTATCAATGTGACATCACTGAATGAATGGAAAGACTGTTGCATATCCATTTTGAAATTTGACTTTAACTTTTTCAATTTTTGTTCAATGCCCATTTAAAAAATATATTATCACTATAGAAAAAGCAAAAAGAGTATGGACATTTTCTCACATTAATCTGATGCAGTTATTGCTGAATTACATGTTCCTTAACTCAGGAGTGTGGAAATACGGATTCTCTCTACTTGTCCGTGGACAAGTAAAGTGTGATTTTCTACTTGTCCAGGATTAAAAATTACTTGTCCGCAAAACAACAGAATAGAAAGAATTTGAGAAAACATTGTTTTTAGAGAAGAAAATGCTGAAACCAGCATTTTCTTCATTAAAGACAATGTTTTCTACTCTTTGGCACAAACATTAAGCTTATTAATCTCTTTGATCCATATAGGGCCATACCAAGATTTGCCCTTGTATTTACTTGTCCTCGGACAAGTGGACTTGCAAAATGTACTTGTCCGCAGGTAGAAAAGCCCATGTCGGACAAGTCGGGCATGGGAATTCCACACCCCTGCCCTTAACCTTTATAAATACGTTTGAATAATGACAAATCTCACTTTTTTCTAATTGATACAAGTGGACAATCATTTGAAGGTAGAGGTGTATTGCTACATATTTATAGTCCGTTTGACTTCTATATAGACCAACCTTTTCATCAATTACATAAAATTGCGTTTGAATAAAGGATTTGTATGTAGTAAAATCTTAATTTCAGCTTAATACCATTTCAAAAAATATTTTTTGAAAATAAAATGATTTCAAAATAATGATTTTGTCTATCTAGTTAATGTTAATATTTTCGCATTATCCGTTTTTAAACACGAGGGGTGATGGAGGCTGTTCAATAGTAAGAAAATGTCAACATATAAAGTAAAAACACGTGGTTTTATACTAAACTTTTGAAAGATGAAATGTCCATTATTCCTTATTTGGACATGCTAATTAGCATATCGACGGTCATGTCATCTTAAACTTAAATAGCACGTGATTTTTACCGGTAGTACTCGCCTTTTCATCAAGTTTTCCTCGTGAAATTCCAAACTACTTCGTTTAATAATGCTTTTTGATTGGTTATAACATGTAAATATAGGGTTCATCTCAGAATGAATAAAATCAATTATCAATTATCTGCTCAAACAGTTTATGAAGAAAGAGAGAATATACACAGATTTGATATCAAACGGAAGCAAAAATCTTAGACAAACTTAATTATATTGAAAAACTCGATTTTATAGTAATACAATTCACTTAAAATCTTACTCTTTTGATTCGACCCCGATGCAAATCAGTACTATTTTTGGTTATACAATTCGCTGTTCCGTTTAATACAGTAACAAGTAGGTATGAAATGCTGAAAGTTAACATGTAGACGGACGGACAAAATCATTATTTTACATTCAAAAATTCTAAAAAACAAAATTCGTCATGGTATAAGCTGGAAAAAATGATATGACAAGAAAAATATGCGTTTCATTAATTAATTTCTGAGATTTTCGGCGAAATGTTGGTCCATATAGAAGTCAAACGGACTATAATACTATGGGCATTAAAAGGGATTAGATTGTATAATATGGAACGCCACAGCTGTCATATGTTATGAAGTGTAGTGTTAATATGACCAATTTCTATATTGAAATGTCTAAATCAAGTGTAATCATGCTCAAATGTAGTGTTGATTTGTCCGAACTATATCATATACTGTCAAAAGGAAGTCTGGTTATATGCAAAATGAGTATTGACTTGTCTATACGAAAACTTATCATCCAAAAAGGTACGTTGACTATGACAACATTTTGTGCTGACCTTTCTCAACATTATCTGATTGTGTCAAATGGTGGTGTGGTTAAGTCAAAGTATGGTGTTGACTTGTCTTAGCATTACATTATTATTTGAAAACGTAGTGTAATTACGTCTAAATAATGTGTTGGCTTGCCAATGCACTACTTTTGTATGCCAAAAGGAAGCATTGCTATGTCCAAATAACACAATGCTATATTCAAACATGGTCTTATTATGTTAAAAGGTAATGTGGTTCTGTCAAAACAATATGTTGATTTGTCAGAACATGGGCTTATTATGTCCAGAGGTAGTGTCATCATGTTAAAGAAATGTGTTAACTTGGGTAAAATCGAGTTATCATGCGAAGAGTAAGCTTAGTTTTGTTCAAATATTGCGTTAATTGGTCTATGCATTACCTTATTTTGTTCAAAGGAAATGTGGTCATGCCCAAATATGGTATTGACTTGTCTTTACAGTATGTTATCAGGTCGAATTGAAGTTAATTTAGTCAAAACGAAGCGTTAACTGGTCAATGCATTACTTTAATAGGTCAAAAGGAAGCATTGTTATGTCCAAATAACGCAAGGCTATATTCAAACATAGTCTTATTATGTAAGAGGGTAATGTGGTTCTGTCAAAACAATATGTTGACTTGTGTGAACATGGGCTTATTATGTCAAAATGTAGTGCTATTATGTTCAAGAAATGTGCTAACATTGGTAAAAACGAGTTATTATGCAAATAGTAAAATTTATTATGTTCAAAATAGCGTTAATTTGTCTACGTTTTATCTTATTTTGTTCAAAGGAAGTGTGCCCAAATATCGTGTTGACTTGTCTATACAGTATGTTATCATATGGAAATGTAGTGTGATTAAGTCAAAACATAGCGTTAACTGGTTAATGCATTACCGTTTAGTATGTCCAAATGTCGTTGACAAGTTAACGCTTCGTTTTGACTTAATCGCACTACAATTCGAAATTATAACATACTATAAAGCGAGTCAATACCACATTTGGGCATGACTACACTTCTTTTGAACATAATAAGGTAATACAAAGACAAATTAACGCAATATTTTAACAAAATCAATCTTACTCTTCAGTTGATAACTCGGTTTTACACAAGAAAACACATTTCTCGAACATAATGACAGTACCTTTGGACATAAAAAGCCCATGTTCTTACAAGTCATCATATTGTTTTGACAGAACAACATTACCTTCGATCATAATAAGATCATTTTTTAATAAAGCATTGTGTTATTTAGACATTACAATGCTTCCTTTGACATTTTAAAGTAATGCATTTACAAGTCAACGCTACGTTTTGACTTAATCACACTGCAATTCGACATGATAACATACTGTATAGACAAGTCAACACAATATTTGGGCATGACCACACTTCCTTTAAACAAAATAAGATAAAACGTAGAAAAAATTAACGCTATTTTTAAACATAATCAATTTTACTATTTGCACAATAACTCGTTTTTACCCAAGTGCGCACATTTCTTGAACATAATCGCACTACATTTTGACATTATAAAGCCATGTTCTGACAAGTCAACATATTGTTTTGACAGAACCAAATTACCCTCTAACATAATAAGACCATGTTTGAATATAGCATTGTGTTATTTGGACATAACAATGCTTCCTTTTGACCTACTAAAGTAATGCATTGACCAGTGAACGCTTCGTTTTGACTTAATCACACTACAATTGGACCTGATAACATACTGTAAAGACAAGTCAATACCACATTCTGGCATGACCACATATCCTTTGAACAAAATAAGGTAATGCATAGACAAATTAGCGCAAATTGTTAACAAAACCAAGCTATCTCTTCGCATGATAACTCGATTTTACCCAAGTTAACACATTTCTTTAACATAATGACACTACCTCTGGACATAATAAACCCATGTTCTGACAAGTCAACATATTGTTTTGACAGAACCACATTACCTTTTAACATAATAAGATCATGTTTTAATATAGCATTGTATTATTTGGACATAACAGTGAATCCTTTTGGCATACAAAAGTAGTGCATTGGCAAGCCAACACATTATTAAGACGTAATTACACTACGTTTTCAAATAATAATGTAATTCTTAGTCAAGTCAACACCATGCTTTGACTTAACCACACCAACATTTGACACAATCAGATAATGTTAAGACAGGTCAGCTCAAAATGTTGCCATAGTCAACGTACCTTTTTGGATGATAAGTTTTCGTATAGACAAGTCAATACTCATTTTGCATATAAACAGACTTCCTTTTGACAGTATATGATATAGTTCGGACAAATCAACACTACATTCGAGCATAATTACACTTGATTTAGACATTTTTATATAGAAATTGGTCATATTAACACTACACTTCATAACATATGACAGCTGTGGCGTTCCATAGTATAAAGTCTGTTTTGGTTATTGTTTAAACCTATTTATTTTACATCGATTGGGAAACAAGTTCTTGCAACTTAGAAAAATCACTCTCGGTTCTGATATCTTGACAGTTCTCGCGCCGATTGTGCGAGCCAATAAAAGAACCAAGATCGAAAGCCTCTCCCGGGAATCGAACTCAGGACCTCTGGGTCAAGATGCCGACGCCCAACCTCAAGACCACGGACACCACAGACCACGGACACCACAGCCAGTCAGTTTTGGTAAATATCGACTTATTAGAACGGTTCTTATCATGCAATCCAGTAAGTGCAGTGCGGTTACTTTTTTAAGTGGTCGCGAAAGTTTTCATTTTGAACCCATATCAGCCATCTGTCCACGATGAAAAAACGTTCTCGAACGATAAATCTCGGGGTTGATTGTGTCGAGTAGATACAAATAGAATATCTCGAAAATGACTTCACAGCGGATCATTATAACCAAAAGACAAAAAATACAGAATTTTTTAACTCGTTTCTTCTCAGTATTAGTTTCATTATATGGAAAAGTTCCAGAAATTCGGGAGACAATTTCTGTGAGGAAAAAAACAAACAAACTAAATTTAGTCTTATATAGGAAACTGCCAGACATAGTTTCGTTCACACACAAAAATAAGCCCTAAGGTTGTACAGCTGTTTGGTGCACGTATTGCTATTAAAGCTAATAACATCTTGAAATGGAAAATTCACCTGGATCAAGATCATTCGAAATCGATCAATCAGAGTCTTGAAATCATAAGTTTTAAAACACGGGGGTAACGTTTTTTATGCTCCCCGGAGGGAGAGCATATAGCCGCCGCTTCGTCCGTCCGTCCGTCCTCAGCGATTTCTTCATAACCCTTGGGCCAAATCAAATGAAACTTACCATGTGAACTTCGTATGATATAGTGTTGATGTATCTGTGACGGTTTTTGAATTTGAGGCCTCGTCACGGGAAAAGGGGAATTAGGATTAAATACAGTTTTTCTCAAATTTCTCCTAGTCTAAAGATCAGAATTTAATAAAATTTCATATTGTTGTAACAAAACAGATGCCCTTTACTATATTCTATTTGAAATTTTCGTACAAAAAATATATCATGGAAAAAAGGGGCTACATGTTTGTTACCTTTACCGTAGCTTGTAAAATACCGTTATTCTTTCATTTCTCCTAGTCTTATGTTCAAAATTTGATGAAATTTCACATTTGAGTAGCAATAAGATGCCCTTTACCATAAGCTATTTGAAATTTGTGTCTAAAAATATGTCATGCAAAAGGGGGGTTAAATGTCTGTTACCTTTATGTAAGCTGTATAAGATAACACCTTATTTGAATCCTTGCAATCTGACCATAGAGCATAAGTTCTAAAGTATAATAGCTATCATTTTGAAACTTTATGGGTAGATAGATCGTATGGGGGAGAAGTGCACTGCACAAGAACTACAGCTCTTGCTTGCATAATTTTGGAGTTATTGCCCTTTGTTATTTTTAATATTAAGATTTTATAGGAGGTAAATCTCTTACAGTACAAAAGAATCCTTAATCTATTAGGCTTCAGTTTACTATCAAGCTTTTGCGGCGGGGGATGGCCATGTCCAACATGGCTCTTGTTTTTTGTGACTCCAACATGGCTCTTGTTTTTTGTGACAATGCCTTATTCGGGGAGCATAATCCGTCTATGACGGGTTCTTTTTGAGGTGAGCTTTTGTGATCATTGAGTGTCCGTCGTCTGTCGTGAGTCGTGCGTCGTCCGGCGTCAAGAGTTTAAGTGTTTAAACTCTAGAGGCTACAAATATGATCCAATCTTCATGAAACTTGGTCAGAATGTTGGTCAGGTAACGAGGATGAACCCTATTGAAAATGGGAAGGATCCATGCAAAATCAACGTAAAAGGAGCCATATTGACAATTTTCTTGTTTACACTCTAGAGGCCACAAATATGGCCCAATCTTCATGAAACTTGGTCAGAATGTAGGCCAGGTCACAAGGATGAATAGGATGAATTGAAAATAGGAGGGATCCATACCATATCACGGGAAAAGGGGTCTTATTGACAAATTTCTTGTTTACGCTCTAGAGTCTACAAATATTGCCAGAATTTCATTAAATTTGGTCAGAATGTTCCCAAGGTCACAAGGATGAACCCTACCGAAACGGGAAGGATCCATGCCATATCACGGGAAAAGGGCATTATTGACAATTTTCTTGTTTACACTCTAGAGGCCACAAATATTTTCCTTTCTTCATGAAACTTGGTAAGAATGAAAATGGAATGCATCCAAGCCGTATCAAGGGAAAAGGGGTCTTAATGATTATCATTCGCATGTTACGCTCTAGAGGCCAGCCATTTTTTTTTTTGTCCAAACTTCATTAAACCTGGTTTTTAAATATTTTCTTTATGACATCTGTCTGTTTCATTGATGTGACGTCCTAGGGGTCAAAAAGACTCAGGTGAGCGATCTAGGACCATCATGGTCCTCTTGTTTATAAAAAGTGAAGCAATATTTTGCGAGACGTCCGACGCTCCTTTCAATGCATCAAACCACTCGCTCTAATTACTCAAAAAAAGCTCCGTAATTGTTCAAAACCCTAGGATGGATAATTTTACCATCCTGAATAAGAATTAAAGAAATGAGACCTCCGATTGACTTCCACTTGAACCGATCTCTATTTCAAATATCAATCTATACAGTTCCAAGATGTTCCTTTGTTATTTATAATTGATATTTCTTTCTTTATGCCAGTCACAGTACAAAAATGTCGTTGAGATTATTAATATTTCAAAAGAAATTATTTTAGGATTTTATGTATATGTTTTAGATGTCTCAAGAGGATTGGACGATAATTGCAATTTCACGAAACAATATTAAAGAATAATGTATTTGTCAGGAAGAATTTTCATTTCTTCTTTAAATCTTGACAACGAATAATTCGCACATATATTCAACTCTAGAACCGCGTTCGAAAACTTTTGCGAAAAAGTTGGAAGATTGTACCCCGCTTTGCACATGCAATTATAATTTCTGAACGTTCGTAACGTTTGCGTATCCATAACGCATGATGGAATTTGTGCAGAGAGTTTAAGACAATGCCGAATAATTCAAAATTTGAAAGGTTCCTTTATAATTTTTTTCATATATTTCTTATCATGTATGACTAAAAAAACTGTCTATTGTCTCTATATAGTTTACTTTCTTTTTTTTTACAGGAATAATATACTTTCTTTTCTTTTTTTATACAGGAATAACATAGATTTTTACCATATTATTATGAATCGAAATTTAAAAAAAAACACTAATAAATGCATGAATACCTACATGTAAGTGTAATAAGGTTTTGATTTCATACTTCATGAGATACAAATATTGTTTTCCTTTCTTATGATTTTCAAATTACAGAGAGCGGGAATAACCAAATATTTTACCTCTTTTGATTTTCTTCATGGAACTTTTTTTGCGCCACGGGCAAGGCTCAGAGGATAATTCATACTATTTTTGTTTCGAAGGAAGATTTCGTCCTATAGAAGAATCAATAGTAATAAGAACTTTGAAAAGCATTAATTTTTCTGTTTAGTTAATTTTGTGATCGCAACAGAATCTTTGATGGCTTGAAAGAAGATGATTAGATAGGCGCGGCGTTAAAGGACTCTATAAAATCCCTTATTATATTTTCTTTTTGCGCTCAAAACTTCGTAACTAAATCTTAAATAAGCAGATCGCTGGCTACGCCCATTGACCTCCGACACGACGCACCCCTTATATATAAAACGCCATTTATAAGGAAAATACAAAGGCTTAGACAAGAAAGATGGACGAACATAACGTCGTAATTACAGCTTATTAAAGCTATAGTCACGACGTTTAGAACGCCCACCCAAATAGCAAATATTTCGGAAGTAACAGTCATACAGTTAACAACATCGTGAAATTGACACTCATACCGATCAAAATAATTTTTAATCATTCACTCAGCGCTCCTTTCATTCATTCCAACCACTCACTCAAATCGACCAAAAACGATCAAAAATATTAGGCAACATTTCGAAATAGTTCAAGACGATTAATATCTAATTCAAAATTAGATTATCGATTAATCAAATTATTCTACGATTTTATTGTTTTGGTTTAAAAACTAAAGTGTCTGATTGGTCCACAAAACAGAAAAATTTATATATTGTATAAAAGGGACGCAATAAATATCGCTTATTTTGTTCATCTTGAACACACGATATTGAATTACCTTCTTTTTATTTCACTCAAAACTTGATCCGCAGACTCATTCAATTTCATTCCAAAAATCATTCGAAACTCATTCATGTCAATTAAACGATGTACTTAACTGTACCATCATATATGACTCGTTTGATTAGTCATTCGATTTTTTGATTGACAGCAGCGATTTGTTACTCTATTGATACAAGATCTTGTTTCCCCACTTATGGTGTACTTTTACAGACAAAGACGAATTTTATGGACATACATGTAGGCCAAAGATCTTTGAACATTGCTTTTAATTAATAGTCCAAATCATTACGTTGTTTTCGTGCCCTTAGTTCGTGATTCTCCTGTGAAAGCACCACCCAATGTTAAATAGACCCGACGTATTTTTGTTGACTTCATAAGAATGAGATTTCAAGAGGATGTCACTCAAATGATATTAAGTGAGCGGCATGTATGAATAACATCAGATCATGATGGACAAACCTTTCGAGTTGCAAGTGAAAGATATTTATATAGATTGAGTTCTTCTAAAATAACTTAATCTAGATTCTTACGACATTGCATTGACACGCCTATGGTATCAAAATAGGGGATACTTTGATGAAAATTAAAAATTGCGACACCGTTTACAGAATATCTATAGATGCAGAAGCAATCGAAACACTCCTCGGCCATTATAACAATCAACATTGGATGTACAATGACCTGATATTTTGAACATTATACGAAAAGCCGGACGACGTTGGTAGGATTGTCGTGATTCTTTAGATTATCATTCATCGGATAAGAAAAATGAATAAATAATTGAATAAATAAATCAATAAACGCTTAGTCTTAAATTTCTCAATTATAAATTTTAAAACAACGCGCAACCGATTGTGGCACCAGTTTTCCTTTTCTACCAATGCTTCCGGCTAAAATCAAAGCACTAAAAGTACTGAAGATGGACGTTTCTGGTGACAGTGAGGTGAAAAGAACGATACAAAAAGAAATTTACTTGTAAATATATGATGAATGAAAAATGTTTCGACCGAAGTTTGGCAAATTTCAATGTAAAAGCAAATTCTTAAATAATCAAAATTTTTTCGTTAAGCCTATATTTACGCATGAAATAAGGCATTTACACATGAGTTATTAAAAAGAAATTTACCTCATTCGTATATTTGAATTTTTATTTATTTATTTTTTTTTTGGGGGGGGGAGCAATTTCAATATCTTGAACAGTAATCACTTTCTTAATTTTTCTGATTTTACAGTTAGAACAACATCAAACTATCAGTTTGATCCTCTCAAGAAAAATGTATCATCTCAACCGTTTTCAAAGGAATTTTCTTATGTGTCAATGAATAATTAGTAACTTAAAGGTTCACATCAACAAAGAGCACCAAACAACTAAAATGTTTATAAATAGGGAACGAACCAAATCTTGCAAATGCAGCTGCAGTTTCAAATTTACGTTAACCATTGCATTTAGATCTAATATAATAACGTATAACTTCGCGTTCGAGGTAACTTGCATTGCTCTGAGAAACAGACAGAGAGATGTCAGCCCTAGACAACTTAAGTACATGAACGGAAATATGAATTGCAAAATTTGAATTGTGAGGTACTGTTTTGCTCCTATTGATTCTTCTCATATTTTCCATGAATATTACTTAAAAATGTTCAGAATTCTAAATGATAAAAAGGAGCCTGCTAAACATTGGCTTAAACAAGTAGTCTTGCCGACGTCGACCGCTGTCACCCAAAATGTCGAAAATCGTTACTTATGACATCTTCAAAACCCTATTTAGCTTATTTCTTTTATCTAACTTTCATAATAACGAACGCGCGTCTAGTATTCAATTTCTATAGACGTTGAAAGAACCAAAGATATAACGAAAAGAGATGGATCTTCAGTCACAGTCAGTCTTACAAACGATCCGGACACCATAAGATAACGTAAGTAAGTTTTAACGTCTGACTCGTTGGCCGAGTGTTTAGCGCGTTCAACTCGTACCCTTTCATTTTATCGCACAGATGGCCTGGATTCCATCACCAATTCAGTATGCAGACAGTAGGAAGTTGATGCATCACTCGTTTTCTTTCAGACAGCGGACCAACAGTATAGACAGTAAGTTGTTGTCCCCCTTAGACCACGGGATAACAAAACAGACGAATCCTTGTCGTTAAATTATTTTTAAAGGTTAATACGCGTGTGTTATAATTGGCGACTCCCTTAGTACTTTACAGAGGTATTTACATGATAAACAAATTTTATTGAAGCCTTGTATAACGTCACTTTTAAAAAGCACAGCTTTCTTGACGGGACAAGTCACAAAAAAAACTAAATTGGTCCGAAGTGGAACTTACTTTTTAGGTCACCTAAGCACGAAGTACTGTAAACATAGAAAAGTTCGCGGCTAGAAATGTTAGCGTTTTCATAATTTTTCAGGCTTTTTCGCGGTTATTTAATTTTGCGGATTGTTAATACCCGCGAAAGCCGCGAAACAAAATACGCTACCGTAAATTTGCATGTTAAGGGCCCATTCTACATATGTTTACCATAGGTTGAAAAGGTTTTGTCAACAAAACAACCTAACTCCTGCTTTTGAAAGCTGTAGTTTCGATCTTATGGTCGTCAGCAAACCAGTTGATATAGTCAATCGATTTTAATAAAACTATTCTATAAGTTCACACGTTGCACTTATAAATTTCAACTGTTTGCGACCATGTTCTTGTAAAATTTACACCTTTACACATATATTAATGTCAAATAAATCCCGAAATAAAATTGCGAGTTATATATGAAGTTTGGTGGAGATAATTAACATTGACTTAAAATTTTCGACCAAGACAGTAATTCCTACAATTACTATGTTGATCATAGACGTCTACCAGTGGTCGTAAAAACTGATTCTCGACTTGCATTTTTAGAGATTTTTCAACCTCTGTAGAGTTTAGACTACTACTTTCAAATAATGATTTTGTGAATATTGAAATTTTATAACGGAAGACCTTTTATGTTAAGAAACTTTTCACTGACACCCGCACAAAAATACGTTGTTTCCTAAAGATACAAAGATTGCCGAGATTCAAATAATTTGTCTACTAGTTAGTTCCTTTGAATCAAACTTGCAAATGCGATGAAAGTTCGCGTTTTCATGATGAGTGGGCTATTCGTGGCGTCATTATCCCAACCTCGAATCACGCGTTCTTAAAACTTAAATCATTTATAGGATTACAGTACTCAAGTGAGCTATTGTGATCGTCCAATGTCCGTCGTCCGGCGTCCAAAATTTCTTTAAACATCTATTCCTCCTAAATAATCAAGATATCAGACATTCAATTCATTACAACAAATAATAAGTAATAACGTATTTGAAACTGCCAGCTCTTGAAGTAGAAAGTTCGATTTGACCATGAGACATAGTTTTCGACCAAAGCTGACACATATTTAGCTCCATTGGCCGAAGGCCAGCAAGCCTTTGTCATTGCGTTGTGTCCGTCGCGCGTGCGTCCGTCCGTGCGTAAATTTTTCTTTAAACATCTCCTCCCAAACAAATGGGCCAATTCTCACCAGACATTGCAGAAATGTTCCTTAGGAGACCCTCTTCCAAAGTTGTTCAAGAAATTTTGATTGAACCCAAAATATGGACGTGATATGGCAGGGCTCATTTTGCCAAGAAGATCTTTAAAAATTTACTCTCTAACCATTTGACCGATTTCAATGAAACTTCGGTGATTCTTTACTTATATTGTTCTAGATTTTTTATTTACTCCCGAATATGGGCTGGCAGGTGAGGCTTATTTTGATAATAAAATCTTCAAATATCTCCTCCTCCAAAACCATTTGGCCGATTTCATTGAAATTTGGGTTGAATGTTGAACGGGTGACCTTTTTCAAAAGTTGTTTAAGAAATGTTAATTGAGCCCCAAATACGGGCGTGGTACGGTGGGGCTAATCTCCACCTTAAAATCTTTAAAAATCTGCCTCCCAATCCTTTTATCCGATGGTTTGGGAATGCATGATATTTCTTGAAGGACCATGTACCGAAGTTGTTCAAGAAAATTTAATTGACCCCAAAATATTGGTGTGACAGTACGAAGCTTATTTTCGCTTAAAAACCTTATCTTCTCCTGCCAAATCATTTGACCTGTTTCAATCAAACTTGGAATGAATGTTCCTTGGGTGACATGTTGTTTATATTGTTCAAGAAGTTTTGATTGACCCCTAAATCGAGGGGACGTGGGATTGGGGCAGGTATTCAATGTTAAAATCTTTAAAAATAATCTCCTTCCAAACTATCATTTCAATGATACTTAGCATGATGTTCCTTGGGTGACTGTGTATCGAAGCTGTTCGAGAAATTTTGATTGTCCTCAAAATATGGGAGTGACAGGGCAAAGGTTATTTTCACTTTTACATCTTCTCCTACCAAAACGTTTGACCAATTTCAACGAAACTTGGAATGAAAAAATCCTCTGGGGACCATGTAAATTTAGTTAATCAAGAAATTTTAATTGACTGTCAAATATAGGCATGGCAGTGCGGGGCTTATTTTTACTTTAAAATCTCCTCCAAAACCATTGGACCGTTTTCAATTAAACTTGGCATAAATGTTCCTCTGAGGGCCATATTCGCGTGGTATCGCGTTCCCTGGAGAGAGCGAAAACTGGATTTCATGCGAAGGCTCGAGCTCGCGTTCAGATCCCGGCTCCTTTTCCTATAAATTCTTGTTGGTTATTACTTCACTCAGTGGAGAAATAAGGCCTTCTTGGGCCTCTTGTCAGTGATTTTATCAAGACAATTATTCTGACCTATGTGGCATCTAGAGTGCCTCTAATGTAAAATTTGACGACATCACGCAACCACAAAAGCTCATCTTGAGCGTTTTATATTCAGATGAGCTGAAAAGGATTCAATATTTTGTTTATCAAACTGGATTGTCTGTGAAATAACCAAACGATAATATATAGTTTCAAAAATCTTCCGAAATCATTATTATTTCAGTAGAAGGGTCTTGATGTTTCTATTGAGCCAATCAAAATCAAAATGTACATTTTAAAATGGCTTTTTCCACTCAAACTACCGGTTTGTATTCGGAATATTCTAAACTAGTCCTACTAGCCGAAATAGACTTGGATTCATGTAAATGTAAAGATCATTCATTCCAATTCAAGAAAGATATCATTAATTTTCTTCACTTTATTTGTAAAGAAATAAATTACATCTTCGTGGTTTGAGTTCGTGATTCACAAGTCCCACCCAGTGTTAAACAGATTTGACACTTCTCTTCGACTCCAACAAAATGAGTTTCCGATCTTACTGTCAACAATATGTCACTCACATGGGATTCTGTCTGACTTAACAAGCTTTTCTGGGACTCAGAATTGTCATTCTTTTCGCGATCCTGAGCTTTATTACAGAGCTGCAAGATGGTAGCGCTTGTGCCGTTTGTTCTCTCTGGACACTGAATATTTAAAGCGATGAAGTTTTGAAGGCGCACCTGATTTCTACATTTTGGGTAGAGTCTATTCATTACCCGTCGATACCCGATTTGAACTTTTCGTAATCTTACAGCATAAATCACTGGGTCACATAGAGCGTTTGATAGCATCATTATAAAGAATATTTTATGTAGTTTGATTATTAATTCATAATTATTTACGACACTCATGTAATCCGTTTTCATTTTCACAACAATCCATAAATGGAATACAGTGAATGGTACCCAGCATAATGCGAAGGTACCAATGATAAGACACGTGGTTATCATTGCCTTCCGGCTGTGCATTTCGTCATCACAAATGCGAAGTTCTCGTTTTATCACCATTTTCACAACCCGATAAATCTGGATATATATCACGCTTATCACAGTTAACACAACCGGTATAAATCCCAGAATAATAAGCTCGAAATCGAAAGTATCCGAGAAAGATCTCTCACAAAGGTTAGTGTTATCTTCGCCGAAATTATTGAAGAACCCGACCAAGATATCTAACAGCCCTCCACCCACACTCACAACCCAGATGAATGTTAACAAGGAATTACCACACGACGTCCGCATGAATTTGTGGTACCAGAATGGTTTTAATATTGCTGTGAAATGATCAAAGGCCATAAAAAAGAGATTTAGCAAGGTAGCAAGGAGACCCGTATCAAGTACTGTCTTCCCGACGACTCGAAGACAGAAAAACTGTACGTTGTTCGTAACAAACAACAAAACTAAATCATGAAACACGATGCTGAGAATTATGAGTATATCCGAAATACCTAGACTTATTATCAATTTGGAATGCGTTGTCTGTCCGTTTGGAATATTGGCCGTAGCAGCAATTGACATGGCATTTCCGAAAAGGCCAAGAAAACATAAAATGGAGGTAATTATTCCTGTTGGATTGTTGAAGAGCTGGTTCGCTTTCTCCCCGATCCCTAGCTCCCCGTCTTCCAAAAGACTGTAGCCTGTGTAGTTGGTACTGAAGTTGAAATGATTGTAGAAGTTATCGCCTGTCAAATTATTGAATATATGCTCCTCCTGGGTTACCATAATGGTTTCTACGTGGACATTATTCCCTTGTCTGAAAAATAGAAAATATATACATGACCCATCAAGGGAAAAGTGACCATTTGGGTCGTACCTTAAGTGTCGATTTTTAGTCAGACTGCGCCGACTGCAGTCTGGCTAGAGTCGAAAACTTTTGCAGTTGGTAAATTTTCTGAATCTAGAATGTTCATTCTACCTTCCAGATTAAAGGTATCTGAAAAGCGACATCCGCTTAGTCTCTTCTAGAATAGATCTTTTATTTGCCCAAGTTCATTTCACGTAATTTCTAGCTAGTCATTTTTCGCGTGGCGGGTCATAATTATGTAAGCCAAACAAGATGATACAGTTAGTAACATCGTGAAGTTGACATTCACCTCAATCAAAACCATTCTAAAACGCTCACTCGGCGCTCAATTCACTCATTCCAAACTCTCACTAAAACCGTTCAAAAAACGGTCAAACCCATTGAAAAATATTGAATCAACAACGTCATTCAAAAAAAAGTTTTTAATGGAGAAAATTCGCGATTTCACAATCATAATTCAATTTGTTAGCGTTTCATAGGTTCTTGAAGAAATAGGAAACATGTAGGCATATTTTATTAAAGGGAGGTAATCAATATCGCTAATTTTGTTTATCCTGAACAAAATTAGCAATAAAGGATTCCCCTCCCCCATCAAATTCACTCAAAACTCGCCCCACAAACTCATTCAGTTTCATTCCTAAAACATTCCAAAATCATGCACCTTGTCAATTTAACGATGTTGTTAACTGTAGATATGAATATTTGTGTTATTTGTTCTTCAAATCCATGCTTACTCCGCGATTATTTAAGTATTGATTTATTCACATAAATGGAAAAATCACTTGTAAAAGTCAGTTGCTCAAATCCTAAATCTAACATTGAACTTGTGAGACATACAGGTCTGGAGAGAAATCATAGTATACGTATCTTTTGTAATCAAAATCATAACTTGTTGTATATGGAAAATTAATATTTTGTAATTCCAATAAAATCTAAAAGAAAACTTTATTTGTTTAACTGGCTGAAGGTAAATCAAAAGTTGATTGTTTTAGTAGAACTCAAAAATAATCTACAAGCCGTAAATTGGTCATCTACATTAATGCTATAATGAAAGTAAAAGCTTCCGAAATATCGAAAGCTCAAATAACTTATTTATTTAACTGAAGTATTTTTGGCCAGTGGCCTATATGTACAATAACAGATCTGAATTGAATTGTATTCGAGTATTAGAATCAAAATTCATAAAGTTGTTTCTTTTTCAATTCTACCAAATCGTCGTTTAATTCAGTTCTAATTAAGTCCATAGCCATGTAGATCTGGTCATGAATATTTTATGCCAACAATTTAAAACATAAACGATTTTCTTTGAGCTAAAATTAAACAATCAGTGCTTTAATCAATTCCGTATTTAGTAAGACAAACTATCATAAAATAAATTCAATTTTGTTTGGAAAAACCTTACATAATTGAAAAATTGTTTCTTCGGACATATACTTAAACAGAAAACAGAACGTAAATGCGAATCAACTTTAACAAAATAAACAAAAAACAGAAAAAAAACCCTAGTGTTTGTTGAGACTTTTTGTTGAAGATGGCAAGTTTGATGAATTCGGTATTTTACGAACAAGAATTTTATATTCTATTTGAAATACGGTTTAAGTATTGTTGAAATTCATGTAGTAGGTTGGCGGCACATTAAGGGTTTCGCGAGAGAGAAATCAGAGAAGATGAATTGAAATATACAACCCATCCCATATAATGGGATATGCTTCTTTGTATATCGGTTTTTTTTTTCATTTTTCAGTTGCAAGTGCAAGGGAACTCTCCACTTATTTGAATATATTACGCCGGTCGGGAAGGATTTATAAGTTCAAGCCAACATAAAACTTTCCTGAATTCGAAGTCTCTTGAATGTATAAAAATAACAAAATAATTTCAACTTACTTGCTTTTATAAGCTCGATTTAACACACGTCGAATCCTTATTGTCAAACCATTGAAAACATGGCGAGGTATATATATAGTTTCGTTATAGCCAGAATGACTTTATAAGTGTTCTCTATAAACCTTGATTGAGATTTCAGTTGCCAGCAATGAAAAAAAGCGAAATTCCGAGCATAGATACCTTGGGCACCAAGTTTTCCCCAAAACGGACGGAATATCAATCTTCAACGATATAGACCATTCTTTCAGAATGAATCGAAAAAAAAAAATAATAATGTTCAATTCATCTTCTCTCATTTTCCTATTAAAAGAACCTCGCGAAGCACGCAATGCCGTTTGTAAAACGACATCGTCACGTGTATTTTCGCGATAATAAAATTCATAAAAGAAACAAAACTGCATTATTTTTTTTATATATACTTGTACAATTCCTACAAAATCCGAGTCGCATAGAAATGTGGATAGAAATAAAAAGATATCGTATGCAGTAAAGCTGCAGTTAATTACATCGTGAAATTGGCGTTCATCTCAATTAAAACCATTCTAAATCACTCACTCAGCGCTCCATTCACTCATTCCAAACATTCAATCAAATCGATCAAAAACGCTACAAATGACTAAAAAGTACACCCAGCTACATCCAAAATAAATATAAATGTAAAAATGAAATGCATTTTCACTGACAAAATTGAAATTGTAAGCGAAATAATTGGTTCTTGAAGAAATAGGAAGCAATTAACATAACTTTTACGCATATCTTATTAAAGGGAGGTAATGAATATCGCTAGTTTTCGTCATCATGAACAAAATTAGCGATATTGGATTACCTCCCTTTAATTTCACTCAAAACTCGCTCCACACATTCATTCAATTTCATTGTTAATTCATTCCAAAATTATTCACCTTGTCAATTGCACAATGTCACTTATTATCTATAAATTTAAAATCTAATTCATGTATATATTTATAGGAGTTTAAAGTGTTAGATAACATAGGAATCGTCTATATTTTTTTTGATTCGGGTAAATTCCGGCTACTTTAGTGGAAGAAATGACATCAATATAATTGAATTGTCCCTCATCACCTCAAGCACTCACAAGTCTTTGAAAATGTATTGTCAATAAATAGATTTATCTTCTGGCTAGCATACATGTCTCCCCGAATTATTGCTGTTAATTAACTGGTTTCCTCGTCTCCTGAATATGCGTATACGTCATGTGAAAGTCGTAAAATCAGACACATATACAATGTCTCCATTTCGATAATGTTTGATTTACGGATGGTAACTAAAGACGTGCGACGAAAGTATTAGTTTCACAGAAATCTTAGTGTATTGTAAGGCGTATGAAGTTAATGCTGCTTTATTCGACTGAAATTGTATTTTATTAGTTATGCGGTTTCTTGCCGGGGTATATGACGGTTTATTCCCGTCTGGAAAAATGATGTCATCTAAGCCGTAGGCGAGGCTTGACATCATTTTTACTGCCGGGAATAAATCGTCATATACCCAAGGCAGAAAACTGTATTACGAATTTATTATACTTCAAAGTTTTAGGGCGAAATATCTGTCTTTTGCCAATTTTAGGCGTTCATATAAACCAATTTCTTTTAAACCATCAATATCCCTTAATGCGCCCCTATGAAAAGTAAACATGTACAAAGTGACGTCATATATAGTTGTGACGTCACTCTACTACACTCTGTGCTATTGTGATATGGAAGCGTTTGTTGGCTGAAACTGCGAGAAACTTGGCACTTTATATGGACAGATTTGAACAAATTTGAGGTATTTATTGACATCTATATCATTTTTTTCACATTATTAACTGACATCCTTTTCAACTGTATCCTAGTGTGTATATTTGGGTCGTGTTATCAGCGAAGCGAGAGAAACATGGCTGCCATTACCGTTTCGATTTTTTGTCTATGTTCACGTCGAGGCGCCTTAAGGAAACATTAGAGGTAATACCGGAGCGGCCGTAGCTATCAATGTTTGTCAGGTCAGCATTAACCAATGAAAATGCTAGAATTTTCTTTGCAGTATAATAATATTTTAAGGTGATGACATACGAAGCACATAAACCTTGGTCAAGTTCTACCAGAGCATATACCTAATATTTCAATTCAAATCCTAGTGAAAAATTAGTTCAGCCCGAGTTCTACTGATACTTCAGGTTCCTTATATTTCAACTAGAATCCCTTAAAATGGTATTGTTCAAGTTATTCTTTATCTTTCTAACACATAACAAAATTGTACTGTCAGACTGAAATTGGTACTAATTGTTTTTTATATATATGTATATATATATATTTTCACTAGAATACAAGAAAAAATGGCACTGTCTGAGTTAAGCTGATAGTCCCTGATACTTAATCTTTCTAAAACATAAAAAAGAATCCAAATAAAAATGGTTCCGTCTGTCCGAGTTCTTGTAATAGATCTACCTAATTTCTGAATATTCTAATACAAGTCCAACAAAAAATTGGAACCGGTCGAGTTCAACTTGCTCGTTATGTTCCTTATATATTAAATTTATTCAATCCAAGTCAAAAAATGATACTTTTCTAATTCCGCTGATAATGATAAGAAACTCTATCTAGAATCCCAATAAGAAATATGTACTGACCGAATTATTCCGATACTTAATGTTAATAAAATTTTAATCCGAAACCCGTTGAAAAAGCATTATCCTACTGATAAATATGTCTCCTAATCTTTCTTAATTCAAGTCCCATAAATAATTGGCACCGTCCAAGTTCTACTAATACGAGGAATTATGGATAATTCGAGTTAAATGTTAATAGCTCATTTTGTATGAGGTGTACAGTAGAGAAACTAGATACTGATTGAATTTCCATTTAACGATATTTTCGTGAAATGGTGTAATTGTGACGTCAGAATTCATTAAATGTCGTCATAATTATGACGTAACGGTAAGCGCTCGTCTTCGAGAAATGAGGGTCAATTAGTTTGTCAACATTATATTTGATGTCAAATTCTTCGTAAAAAAGCAAGACCTTTTTTTCAAATTCCTGATGGAAGTGCTTCTCTTTCAGACAGTGCTGTTCATAATTAGTTTCACAATATACATGACTGTAGAAAACTTATTAAACTATATATTTTATTTAAATCGAAAACCATCTTGTTTTCATGCATTTGGCGTCCTATTTACTATAATCCCAGTTAGAATTGACTCTGTTTAAATTCTACTGATACTTAATATTTTTATAAGTCTACTATAATCTCAGAACTTTAAAAATGTCAGTTCAAGCTTGCCTGATACTTAGTGTTCCTAATATGTTTACTATAAGTCCAGGTAAAAATGTCACTATCCATTTTTTACTGATACTTAATGTTCCTAATATAATTACTATAATCTCTGTTAAAAATAATATCTTTCAAGTTCTACTGATACTTAATATTTTTAATAAGTTTTCTATAATCCCAGTTGAAAATGACACTGTCTCAGTTCTTCTGATACTTAATGCTTCTTATAGGTTAACTTGATTTCCAGTAAAAAATGACATTGTCCGGATTCAACTTGTACTTTTTGTTTCTAATAATTGAACTAGAATCCGGGTAAAAATGTTCTGTCAGACTTCTGCCGATTCTTTTAATATATTTTTTAATAGAATCCCAATAAAAATGCACTTGTTCGAGTGCTAATGATACTTTATGTTTCCAAATTTGTTATGATTAAACTTACTTCAAAACTCTGTCTACTTTTCATTTTTTGCCCAATAATATTACTACAATTTGATACTTTTCACTCGATTATAGATCTACTCGTGTGATCATAAAATCACACAATTTAAGAGGTGAGAGAGAAATGTTCTTTAAAAAGGGCCAATAAGCGCGAAACACGTGTAACTGCCTATAAACAATTTGACAGTTACATCTGTATCGCACTCAGAAGTCAATTTTCATTTAAATGTTCCTGTTGTTAGATTTTTTGATTATTTAAAATTGATTATTTTTACAGGATTTACATTAAAACAATGTTTTACAAATACAAAAATGCTGTTATGTCACATACTACTCGACTTTTGTTCGGCATCAAAATTAAAGACCTTGTATTTTCCATTCAATGAAGAGCGAGTTTACTTTTTTTCTTGAACAAGATATCGTCTTCAATTCAACAAGAGCACCACCTGTGTGTACCAACGCTCGGCTGCAGATGATTCATAATGCAAAAATTCGAAATAAAAAGATTATATATTTTTAGCTGCACTGGCTGATGGCAAGCGAGCTTTACCATTGGTCCGATTTCAATGAAACTCTTGGCATGGATATTCCTTAAGTGACCTTAAACTTCAACTGTTCATGAAATTTTGATTGACCCCCCCCCCCCCAAATACCTGCGTGGAAGGGCGGGACATTTTTAACGTTAAAATCTTTCAAAATCCCTTCCCTCCAAAATCATTGGTACGATTCCAATTAGACTTGGTATGGATGTTCCTTGAGTGATCCTTTACTTAACTTGTTTAGGGAATTTTGATTGACCCCATAATATGGGCGTGGCAGGGCGTGGAATTTTTCCAGGTTAAAATCTTTCAAAATCGTCTCCTCCAAAATCATTGGGCCAATTTCAATGAATCTTGGCGTAGATGTGACTAGGGTGACCCTTTAATTAAATTGTTCAAGAAATTTGGATTGACCCTCAAATATGGGCGTGGCAAGTTTGTGATTATTAAAGCCAGTGGAGCGATACAGGTCCTCTGGGGACTTTTATTTAAAAAAAAAAATGTTTTCCCTTGATTTTCTGGAACTTAGTATGATAAACACCTATTCGTAGTTCAAGGAAGATTCCTCTAATAACAACAGAGCTATAGCAATGTCTAAAGTTTGTCAAGTCAATGCCAACGCTACAGACCAAAAAGTTATGACAATAGCTACAATCGGCCACAGATGATGAAATGCAGATTGAAAACAATCGCTTGAAATTGAATATTAGTCTAGGGAAAAATAAATAAGTTCGGTTTCGATCCGTAGCAAAGTTGAATAGTATATAAAACCATGACTAGCACTCATTCATTGTTTTGATGACAACATCTCATTTTTGTTAGTGAAGGTAATATACTGTTTACTGGCAAATAGTCACGTGTTTTGAAATAAGCATATGCGTATCAGTTCAGACGCAATTTCTTTTCAGACATATCCTAATTAGAGATGAATAGGATTAAGATGGCCCTTAATCATGCAATAGACCATCTATTGATCTGAATATCACCTGTCTGAAAACGTTAAATGAGCCTGTGCGCGACATTTCCAACAATTCAACATCTGCTGAGGTCCAAATATTAAGCAGCCTAGGCAGTTATATATGAGCAAGTGCGTGGAATTTCCAACAATTTCAAATAAGTGCAAAGCGAAGACTCTGGCCAGTCTGTGCATCTGCACAGTCTGACCAGAGTCTTCACTATGCGCTTAGTAGCTGGATAAGGTCTCAAAGCATTTGTACACCATCAGGTAACTTTATATTTATAGTTTGTGGGTGCCTGGGTCTCTCAATGTTTGCACTTCATGTACATGTTAAATTGTTGGAAATGTCACACACAGGCTCATATAATAACTATGAGATTGTCGATCTGTCTACAGATACCTGAAGACCAAATCTATCTATAAATCGCGTAGTGAAGACTCTGATCCGATTGTGCGGTTGCACAGACTGGCTAGAGACTTTGTTTTGTGCACATTTGAAATTGTTGAAAATGTCACCCACATGCTCAAATATTGTCAGGCAGAAACTATTTGCATATTCCATTCTCTGTCGAGACCTACAACCGAGTTAGATATTTTTCATACAATACACTAGGTACGTAGTATAGTTATCTTATAATCTCTATTTGCCTTGTTTTCGTCGATGTTTCTAACAGAAATGCAAGTTTCTAAAAATAATCGCATAATGTCATTGCAGTAAAAATATCCATGTAATATCATAAAAAATATTATATGGGATATATGACATTGATATTTAAATTTTATAAGATAAGAAATTAATCCCCCCCCCGAAAAAGATTACATAATACTCTCATACATTTTTGCGTTTCGTACGTTAACTCCTTATAAAATTTTACTTACCTTATAAAAAAATTTGAAAAATATAAAGAATTAGTGAGGAATTATCCATAATCTTAAAAAAACTCTAACCCAAGAATCGATAGTTCAAGAAGTTGCTAATACAGGGATATAACGGAAGACTTATTTTAAAAATATCATAGCTTTATGATATCTGTTTCTTAATTATACACTCGCCTTCAAAGAAGAATGGGTATATTGCTTTGCACGTGGCAGTCTGTCGGTCGATCCTCCGTAGACCGTTTTTGGTTCAGGATGCATATCTCAAAAAGTATGCAAACTAGAATTCTGAAACTTCACAGAGAAATAGATCTCATCGGGGAGAAGTGCAGTGCACAAGAACCATAACTCTACTCATTATATTTTGTGAGTTATTTCCCTGTGTTGATTGACAAAGCATAGGCGATTGACCTGCTTTTTTTTTGGGGGGGGGGGGGTGATTATCAAAAATATCAGTCTACAAAAAATATTGTGATCAGTATAAAAAAATATGTATTTTAATGGGCAGAGGTGATTTTTAAGTTGGAATGCGGAGCAATTCCAACTTAGATTTAACAAAACCGCAAAATGAACACAAGATAATTTCATTTCGGGTTTCTTGAGAACACATATCACGTGAACAGGATGTGAATACACGCCGGCCTATTTTGTATATCTCAACTTGACCCAGACATACAGTTTATTTCATCAAGAAGTAATAATGTTGAACAATTACACAACTATCACTTCATGTAAATTGTTAACACGCTAATTTATGTTTTAAACGAAATTTATTGAAACTTGCGTACGAATTTACTAGTAGCGAATGTTTGCATTTCTATATTTGTAAATCATGTGATAAAATAAGTCCAATAAAGTAAGCTATTGACAACAGCACTGTCCAATCACGTGATCTGCTTATTTGGTAATACGCGACCTGTTTTTCGTAGAATTGTGACAATAGCACAAGCCAATCACGTGATCTGCTTATTTGGTAACGTCGCGACCTGTTTTTCGTAGAATTGTGTTGTAGCTTCTTTTAGAGGTCTAGTTTCACTTTCTGGACGAAGTTTTTTTTTACACACTTCACACACTTCAACAAAATACCGTAGAACAAATGTGGTTTTTTTAATCTAATTGTTTCGTAAACCATTATTAGAAACGCGCAAAATCTGCAGATTATTTATCTGTATTAACAACCCGATCCAGCAAATATTCTCTTTTTGTTACTTCTCTTAAAAAATGGAACCCCATTTCCAAATCGAGCGACAATTTCTCTCGATGGTGGACGCAGCAAGGATCGATGAAGGTATAGATCCACAAGTTTAAGCGATAGATCAAATGTTAATTTTGTCTATACCTGTATAGACAAAATTTACCTTTGATCACTCACTCTAAATTGCGGGTCTATAGGCTAACATTTATCTTCTCTTTCTGCTTTTGTCCATTTTCTTTAAAATTGCTTAGACATAAATTCACTTGTGCAAAAATACGCACGTGCGCAATCCTTTAAATATCATTGGAGATTATCATAAGTTAACTACAGCCATTGTTTTTATCATATTTCTGAACGAGTTTACCAACCCCACGTGTTTTGCCTTCAGGGGCCACGTTCAAGAAAGGTCCTACGACCGAAATTTGATTGTATCGCAATCGTACGATTGAAATTGGCTTTCAAGAAAATTTTTAGCTTTCAAAAACATGTATCGTTTAATTTACGCATAAATTTGCGTTACCTAAAGGCTAGTCTTGAATTTTGCGATTTTGACTGTGCAAGCATAGTATTTTCTCGGATTTCATTTTTATACGCAGCTGGAGGGGGTCATATATTAGCGTCATCTTTTCTGTCTGTCCGTCCGTCCGTACGTACGTCGACTTTCCTTGTGAGCACAACTCCTCCAAAATTTCTAGTTGGATTTGGATGAAACTTTCACAGAATGTTCCTAATCACCTGACCCTGCGCATAAAGTCACGGTTTGGTGAATTTCAGCCGCGTCATGGAAAAAGAGCCTTCATGTATAAAAAAAGATTTTGTTTACACAACTTCTCCCTCATTTATGGACCGATTTTGGTGAAATTTTCACAGAAAGTTTCTAGTCACCTGAACTAGTGCATATTGTCACGGTTTGGTAAATATTACCCGTGTCATGGAAAAAGAGGCCTACATTTGAAAAATTTTGTGAACGCAACTCCTCCTCCATTTATGGACCGATTTGGATGAAATTTTTACAAAATGTTCCTAGTCATCTGACCTAGCGCATATTTTAACGGGGTTTGGTAAATATTTTAGTCAAAAGTCGAGACGTATTATGTGATCACCTGGGCGGGAGGCGTCAGCTTCGCTAGTGTCTTGATTTCACAGTCTCTTGAACGCATTCCAACTTATCAGTACTTTCAGTACTTTGATTCTATATGTTATATAGTGTACACTTTGAAAATCATTTGTTCAGAATCCTTCAGATGGAAATCAATTAAATTTCACTGGAATGATCCTTAAGTTACCCTTTATCAGTCTACAAAAATGAGATCAGATTAAAAATATATATATATATGTCTTTTATGGGCGGAGGTGATTTTCTATATGTTATATAGTGGACACTTTGAAAAGCATTTGCTGGAATCTCACAGATGGATATCAAGCAAATTTCACTGGAGTAATCTTTCAGTGTCCTTTCATCAGGGAACAAAACAGATTGTGATCAGATGAAACATGTTCATTTTCCCGGAACCTAACAGATGGATATCAACCAAATATCACTGGAAAGTTCCGCTGGTCAGACTGCACAAAGATTTTGTGATTAGATAAAAAAAATATGTATTTTAACAGGCGGAGGTCAATATTCTATATGCTTTCACCGATGCAGAAATATTTCGGCATGCGACACTTAAAAACACGTATTTACTTCAAATAACATGATTCATTTACTTAAATTCTCACCTAATCCGTTAGTAGATTCAGGCCAGCGGAGCAAATCAGCTGCTCAAGCAGCTCTACTTATTATTACGGTTACCATGGAAACTACTTTAAAAACAAAAAAACAAAACAAAAAAAGAAAACTAGCACGTCAGCATATTTTATTTTTCCAATTTTGTACTCGCCATTTAATTTTATACAAAATATCGAAAATTATCTTTTCTATATAAGGATTACTTTTTCCTAAAACAACCGAAAACGCCATTTAAGGGATTTTTCCCGGGGGGGGGGGGATGATAACCAAAAGGACCTATTTACAATGACTCAAATAGCTCGGACAGAAACTGTAAAATTAAGAAAGCAAGACTTGATATTCTCGTTCGATATCAAGAGAGATCTATCCACCTTAGATTATGTAAGATGATAAAAATTATGCACAAGATTTTAATCTTCGGACAAATGAGGTGACAAAAGACGTACGGAAGACAGAAAGACAGAAAAACGGACGGAGAACATGAATACGAGGGATGATCCAGAAGTTCGGAGAATAGGCTAATAACTTTCGCATTTCTAGCTTGTTCCGTATATATTTTGGTCAATTTGCAGTTTAGTAACTACGGAGCACATTAAAGTTATAATTTTTGCAGAATAACCTTTAGCGGACTTAGAATACGTTACCATAGAAACGTATGTATGCTTAGGCGGGGGAGCATGAAAAAATATTGAAACTATTTGAAACTTTCGTTGGAATTCCTTGGCTAAATTAAAAAGGAAGCAAAGAGAATTTATTTGTTATTTTTCAAAGCTATTGTGACACTTTTAACGGGCACAGAATATATTAAATAATTTTTGATAAACGAGGAAAAGGTGACACGACGTCAACACCTAAATATGAATGCATTTTAATTTTCGAATTTTGACATGAATTATGCTATTCATCGATCTAAATAGTTCAGCTAATTTAGAAAAAATGATAAGAGTGTGCAGAAGAGAACTTTTCCTAAAGCTTTCCCGGATATTCGAAAAGTGACAGGCTTCAAACGAGCATTTAGAATGATATAATGGAGTTCCAACAAACAAAAATATTCCAATAGATTCTCAATATTTTCCAAAAATAAATGACCAACATTTAGCTTTCCACTTTACTAAAAATATCATGCATATAGAAATTTTGAACAAATTTGATTCAAAATGGGATGTGGATAATTTCTGTAAGTTGACGTATCCGATACAGAAAGGCATGAGAGTTAGCGTAGACTATGTAGAAAAGAGTTATCATAGACGTCGCATTTGACGTTCTTGCTCCCCCGCTTTAGTCTCCGTCTTGTTTCGAGCATGTTTCAGCCGCAATTGAATGTAAACATCTAAAAATTTCCACGTTTATTACACAGATGATGTATTAAAAGACTGCATGTTTTATGTTTTGATAGTGAACTTTTCTGATGATTTATAACCTCATTTTACGTACTTTTGGATCAACCCTCGTATATCCCCTTCGCCGAACGAAGGGGGGATAAATAGCAGACGAGGAAAAAGGAAAAAACATAAAATCAGTGCCAATTTTTGAAAAGAATTCATTTCTTATTTGAAGAATTGAATATTGAGTTCATTATTATTAGAAATGTCTGATGTTAAAAAACCATTAATTCTAAATTTCTGTTTTTTAATAACCCTATTTTCTTTCCTGGAAAGAAGCCATATCATGACATTAAACATTATTAACTACGAGAGTTGAAATTAACTACTGTTTCTCAAATTTAAAGTGCGCAAATAAGCGTTATGAAACATTAGTGGTTTGATAACCCACTATAGGAAAAAAGAACTGTATACATTTTCTTAGTAAAAATTACGGATAAGCTGCCTAGTAAATGTGCATCTGATCAGTGACATAGATTAGCCAAACGAGAAGCCTCTGAGATTGTACGGAATGGAAATCAGGCGATGAAAGCGCGTCATTTACGCGCGTTAATTTAAGGTAACTGCGGACACATAGATGGTCATTATAGGTCAAAACTTTCAATTGTCTGCAAACCTTACCTTAAGCGATAAAATGAACTTTGAAATACGCGCTTTCATATATCGGTCATAAAAAGGGATTTCATAACGTAAGGTTGACGTCATCAGGGGGCCGACACCGTTTTTAGGGACCAATTTCAGTAATTGTCCATTTTTTCGGAAATAAACAGCCGATTTTTATCCCGGAAACGCCATTTGCTTCGTAAAAAGACGCCCATGGTTTTGTTTTGATTGATATGAAGATATAATTGTAAGCAAAACAATAAGGTGTAACCTATTAACTATAAATACCTTCTGTGTTGCTGTTTTCGAGTTCAGTTACTGAAAATATTGACCTTTTTGCACAAAGATTTGTCCGGTGACCTATGCTAATATTTAAATATTTTGCTGTCATACTCTTCCGCTGAAGATATTTGAAATTTGTGTATTCGGGTCAGATTTTTTATAAAATTTGATTCCGCGAAGATATCGCAAATCAAAGGTTATTTCAACGTCGCGTCAAATGTTCACAACAGCTGTCTTTTTAAACGGCTGAAAAATTATTATTATTATTTTTTGTTTTCTTAAAATCACATTCAGATTTGATACTTCTGAAGCCTATATTTTACAATAAACCTAAATTTCAAATATCTTTGGATTCGTTATTGCACGAAGATTGGCGTCAAATTAGCACAGTAATAATGGTTTTGGTGCGACGTCGAATTCGATCAAAAATGTTGCAACAACTTAACAAAATCAAATTTAATGAAAAATCTAACCCGAAGACGTATCATTTTTGTTTGCTAAATGTAAAGCATAATCATTTCGATTCAAAATAGCAAAAAACCAGCATAGGTCTCCGGACAAAATTTTTTGAAATTTCTTGTTATTTACAAAAACTGAAATAAAAAAATCTTTTAATCTTAAAAATCGCGAAATAGATAGCGTTTCGGGCCTGTTTTTCTGTTCGAAAGTGCACAGAAATTAAACGACTAGCTCGGGAGTTCTTGGACTTTCTAAATGAATCTTTTTTCGTAAAAATTCGGCCGATCAATTCCGAAGAAATTTGCAATTACTGATTTTGGCAGGTCGAAAAGGGGTTGGCCCCTGAATGACGTCACGACGTCAAATGGACGAGCTTCAAACCCTTTTTATTGCGTGTTAGCTAATGCCCGTACTTCAAAGATAAATCTCAACAATTATTGTGAGGTTCTAAGAAAGTCGAAAATTCGACAATGTTATCTGTCCGCATTTTTACCTTAAATTACGTCACAAGAATCAATATGACGTTTAGTAAAATCAAATCACAGAAATGTTTGACAAAACTTGGCATATAACAATTTGATTACAAAACGCGTTTCACTCCGTTTTGTTAACAATTCATTACATGCCAACAGAAAGAATAAAGGCGGAAACTGCGTAAGATAATATTTTTGGATCGGCCGTTTTCGGCTTTCGCCGGTCGACGTCGTGACACTTCGAGATCACCAAATATTAACCTCAAAAGAGCCGATATGACGTTTCCGATACTTTGTTTATTCAACTGGTTTATATCCATGATTTTGGAAGCTCAGTAAGTTGCCGAAGAAAATTCCGAAGTCAGACCGTTTTCAAGAAGTGACTTACACTGCCACAACCTTTGTTTTACTTTAAGCGTTTTGTCAAAAAAAAAAAATCGATTCGAAATGCGGTGTTAAATTGTTAAAAATAAATGTGCGTGGGAGCGCGAGGCTTACTTACACTTTTTTTTTTCACCTGTTTTTTTTTTTTTTTTTTAAAAAACTTCTTCAAAACAGTTAAGCCGATTTCATTGAAACTTGGCATCGATGATCCGTTACTTTGTTGAAGAAATTTTGATTGACCCAAAATATGGGCGTGGTAGTGTAAGGTTTATTTTCATTTTAAAAATAAGTATCTACTCCTCAGGAACATTTGGGTCGAATTCAATTAACTCAATTTTCACTCTTAAATATTTAGATATCTTTTCCTCCCCACACATTTTATCCAATTTCAATTAAACTTGGAATGAATATTCCTTAGGTGCACCTTCACTTAAATTGGTCAAGACTTATGATAAGCCCCCTAAATGTGGGTATGGCAGGGCGGAGCCTATTTTCACTTTGAAATCAACTTGACTAATTTCATTGAATCTTGGTATGAATAAACCTTTAGCTAAAAAAATTCCTAAAAGTGTGTATAGAATAGTCTAATAACTGCAAATACCTTTATGTTGATAAAACGATGCGTAATGTGTATGCAAGTTAATGGTGATTGAGTTTTCGGTGCAATGTGGACCAGACCCAGTAAATCATAACAAAAGGGTTCTAAAGAGACTTCAAAATGAGCCATGTTTGATGACAGCCTAGAGTTGTTAAAGCCAGTGGAGCTCTTGGTTGATTGAATGGAGTTTTACGCCGCTTTCAACATTTTTTCTGTTATATCGCGGCGGCTGGAGCACCTTACAATGTTTTCCTGGTATATCGCTCACCAGTACAACCACCACATCCATTTCTAGCCTCCAGCTGCTATCTTACAAATGTCTACGATTATGAACCCATTGGTGAGAGACAAATAGTTGGGCCTCTTATGGTTTTTAAGTCACCATTTGTCAAAATGGCAGACTTATTGCGATTAGCTGGATGGGTGTATATGGTGATAGTGTACAGGGTGTCTGTATACTGGTTTAGGCAAAGAACTACTTTTTTCTGGAATTTACTCTATCTCTTTGCACCGGACCCAATGACACCAAAAAGTAGTGCAGACAGTTTAAAAAAAAACAGCTATTTTGTTTGTTTAATGTAATACCTTGACTTATATTTTTCCTTTGAAGATAAACACAATCTTATGAAAACTTCATAATGGATATCTTGGTGTCAAAAGTAAATTTGAGTTGCAAAATTAGTACGCCGAGGATTCTACAAATTTTATTGGCCACCATATTGGAAAGACTGACGCCCCAGTTTTATACATGTAAACAAAAACGGTACCGCTTTGTATTTCACTTCCACACAAATATTCGTTCAATGTATTTGATGAATTGATTAGTGCGTGGGCAATTTATATAAGAAAAAAAAAAATCTGATAGTGTTTGAGCCGAGGGCTTCCATTGTATTGTTATGATACTACGATTTTGATAATCATTATCCAGTACACAACTTTTCAATTCTACACGATATCGGTTAACATTGAAAGGTCAAGTAAAGGTATTGTTGATAAGAATTCAAGCGTGCTATTTGCGAACGGAATTAAATTCTGAACATCGATGTCAAATCAGTCAGCTAGGTTTTACTTTCGTTTTGGACTGAAGTGATAAACCCGGTTTTTTTCCAAAAAATACGGCAGCCGTAATGACATAATTTGAGTGTGGTGTAACATAGATATTGTCTTCTTTTAACCCTTTCCCAAACAAAACCGGGTTTTGACGTCCGTTTATAAAATAGCCTGGGAAAACATTGAGACAAAAGAAGAAAATGCTGATAATCAGAATTTTCTCCTTTTTATGCCCCCGATAGGGAGGCATATAATTTTTGACTTCTCCGTCTGTCCGTCCGTCATTCCGCCCAAAAACTAACAATGCCCAAAAACTTAAACATTGGCTATAACTTCCTTATTAATTAACTTATTCACTTCATATTTTAGTACAACATTCCTTGGCACATTACCTTTTTGTAGGCCCATACTTTGATGACCTTGACCCCTGGATGACCTTGACCTTGTGATGATCAAGGTCCAAAAACTTTCACATTGGCAAAAAAACTTTAATATTGGCCTTAACTTCCTTATTACTTAACATATTCACTTCATAGTTTAGTACAACATTCCTTGGCACATTACCTTTTTGATGGCACATACTTTGATGACCTTGACCCCTGGATGACCTTGACCTTGTGTCATGGGAGTAAATTTTCTTATAATACAAAATGTACATTTGAGATGAAAGGAAACAACTGTTTATTTAAAGATTGGTTTGGTTGATACTTTCAAAGGTGATTCCTTTCATTGTGAACAGGAGCATCATTCCACCTTTCACTCTTATGATTCACCATTACAGTAAAATGAGCTTTCATGTAATGATAATCCTTTTGGTGGCGTATCCTGTGTCAACGGCACTCTTGTTTCGCTATGGTTTTGTGCAACTGAAGATTTAAATCATTTATTTTATTTTATTTCATTGAGGTACACAAAATTTTTTTCCTTCAGGAATAAAATCAGTTATCCAGCCATTCAGAATGCACAAATCTTGTCGACGAAAACTAATATCCCAACTAGTATTCCAAGAAAGAGTGGCTTGTTTAATGAGGGAGAGGTTTTGATTTATACATTCATTCATGGAATGTGTCCTTGATATGATAAATGTAATTAGAGTCTGGCTTTCAGTTCAAGGATAAAGAAATTACATTAAGAAAAAGCAACATTAGGAACAACGTATTTTTTACTCTTTTCGAAACAATGAAACACTCTACAAAGGCGCATACGGACAGCCGAAATATATGACTCTAGAAGCAAGATATGAATAAACTTGGAGTTGGTCAAATTCAATTTCATTGTTAATTCATTCCAAAATCATTCACCTTGTCAATTTCACAATGTCACTTATTATCTATAAATTTAGAATCTAATTCATGTATATATTAGTAGGAGTTTAAAGTTTAAGATAACATAGGAATCGTCCAAATTTTTTTGATTCGAGTAAATTCCGGCTACTTTAGTAGAAGAAATGACATCAATATAATTGAATTGTCCCTCATCACCTCAAGCACTCACAAGTCTTTGAAAATGTATTGTCAATAAATAGATTTATCTTCTAGCTAGCATACATGTCTCTCCGAATTATTGCTGTTAATCAACTGGTTTCCTCGTCTCCTGAATATGCGTATACGTCATGTGAAAGTCGTAAAATCAGTCACATATACAATGTCTCCATTTCGATAACGTTTAATTTACGGACGTGCGACGAAAGTATTAGTTTCACAGAAATCTTAGTGTATTGTAAGGCGTATGAAGTTAATGCTGCTTTATTCGACTGAAATTGTATTTTATTTTAAGGTGATGACATACGAAGCACATAAACCTTCGTCAAGTTCTACTAGAGCATATACCTAATATTTCAATTCAAATCCTAGTGAAAAATTAGTTCAGCACGAGTTCTACTGATACTTCAGGTTCCTTATATTTCAACTAGAATCCCTCAAAATGATATTGTTCAAGTTATTCTTTATCTTTCTAACATATAACAAAATTGTACTGTCAGACTGAAATTGGTATATATATTTTCACTAGAATACAAGAAAAAATGGCACTGTCTGAGTTAAGCTGATAGTCCCTCATACTTAATCTTTCTAAAACATAAAAAGAATCCAAATAAAAATGGTTCCGTCTGTCCGGGTTCTTGTAATACCTAAATTCTGAATATTCTAATACAAGTCCCTCAAAAAATTGGAATCGGCCGAGTTCTACTTGCTCGTTATCTTCCCTATATATTAACTTTATACAATCCCAGTCCAAAAATTGATACTTTTCTAATTCCACTGATAATGATAAGAAGTTCTATCTAGAATCCCAACAAGAAATATGTACTGACCGAGTTATTCCGATACTTAATGTTCATAGAATTTTAACCCGAAACCCGTTGAAAAAGCATAATCCAACTTGTACTGATAAATATGTCTCTTAATCTTAAATGAAGTCCCATAAATAATTGGCACCGTCCTAGTTCTACTAATACGATGGATAATGGATATTTCGACTTAAATATTAATTGCTCATTTTGTATGAGTTGTACAATAGAGAAACTTTGGATACTGATTGAATTATCAATTAACGACATTTTCGTGAAATGGTGTAATTGTGACGTCGGAATTCATTAAATGTCGTCATAATTATGACGTCACAGTAATCGCTCGTCGTCGAGAAATGAGGGTCAATTAGTTTGTCAACATATTTGATGTCAGTTTCTTCATAAAAAAGCAAGAAATCTTTTTTTCAAATTCCTGATGGAAGTGCTTCTTTTTTAGACAGTGCTGTTCATAATTAGTTTCACAATATATAAGAATGTAGAAAACTTATTAAACCCTATATTTTATTTAAATCGAAAACTATCTTGTTTTCATGTATTTGGCGTACTATTTACTTTAATCCCAATTAAAAATGACACTGTTCAAGTTCTACCGATGCTTAATATTTTTATAAGTCTACTTTAAGGTATTCCTAGTGTGAAGCAAGGGTAAAAAGAATGTAAAAATGATACTAAAAACGAATATTACATGTTATTCCCCTTTTATGTCTGAAATTTAAATGACTTTCACCGTCCAGTTTAGAAAATATTTAAAAAAGTCCGTTTTCTTGAGTGGGTGGGGAAATCGACCACAAGACTGGAGGGGTCTATCTGAAAATGATGATTGTGCAATTAACTGCGTATAATCATGCGATATATTTCGTGTAATATATTTGGTAGAAATGTTGTAAATAACAAAAAGTTAGTTTTGAACAAATAATTTTAATCAAATAATGCATAGTTAGCCAATATTTCAAGTTGGAAACAAATTAAGGCGCCATTTTGTAATGTATTTTGGCTACAGTGACTATCAAAGAAATTCCTCTTTTTCAAAGAGTATTGATGGGGCATCTCAAATGCCTTTTTCAAAAATTACCAAAATACTTCGGGAATTCAGGCTAAAAGTATGAAAAAAAATCACCGTGGAAAAATAGAGAAAATGGACCAAGAGTTATGCGCCCTTGAAATAAGTAAACCTAATTTTTGACCATAATTATGTATTTAAGCTCTCTAATCGCGCTCGAGTTTTTAACAAAATTTCTAAGTAAAATAAATTTGTTAATGCCATTAATTATTTTATAAAATTGCTGAAAAATGTTCACTGTTCTTATAATATTACTCGCATTTAATTAAATTCTTAATCTCAAGTGTCTGAACTACAAAGTGTGTCCATTTGTCTTCGAAATAATTGCACGAAACTATTGAAAAAAGGGGTTTTTCCCGTAGCAAAAAGTAAGATTTCTCTTTTAAAGAAAAGGGCTTTTGCTATTGTAAAGGAAGGATTTTTTCGGCATGGATTTTGCTTTCATTATTCTCTCATATACTGGAGTATGAAAGGTAACTCTCCTTAAGTATGAAATGGATCGTTGAACTGTGTATGATACTCGTTCAATAACTGGAATACTTTGCAAATAGACATAGTTGGTCCCTTTTTAGCATGCCAGATGTCTACATCACGACAAATAATGTGTTCGTTACATGTAACCATACTTTATTTGGGCCTAATTAAAGTATTTCTGTTGGTATAAACGTTCGACTGATTAAAAAAAATGATTAAAAAAGGACATAATATGTACAATTATACATAAAGGCATCTTCCATGATAATTTGGGTTTCTCTTTTTATGGTTTGAATGTATGAATTGAAAAATTCGTGTAAATGCCTTTAGTAAAAGCAGAGAGAATTTGTTTCGGGTATAAGCGTAAGAATTTTTGTTCTCTAATTTTTCCGGGAAATCGGTTTCCGGGGTGTGACTTCCGGCAGTCCTTTGGTCGGTACGCTTAAAGAAAGACAATTTCCTGCAAATTATTTTGATTGGTCGAGGTATTTTTTTTACAGATTAACATTTGGTAACAGGACCGAAAACACAATCAAAACAATAAAAGAATCATAAGATTTATATTTTGGTAGATTTTATCAAATTTCCACTGAGTTTATGTAACTGTACGTCTTTTTTAGCGGGAACGTCGATGATTATGACGTCATCTAACTTACGTGCAAAACGACGCGCTTTGATTGTCGGAAATAGCCGAAATTAACCGATTTAATTCCGATCTTCACACTAGGAATACCTTAATCCCAGAACTTTAAAAATGACACCGTTTAAGTTTGACTATTACTTTATGTTGCCAATAAGTTTACTATAATTCCAGGTAAAAATGTCACTGTCCATTTTTTACTGATACTTAATGTCCCTAATATAATTACTATAATCTCTGTTAAAAATGACATCGTTCAAGTTCTACTGATACTTAATATTTGTAATAAGTTTTCTATAATCCCAGTTGAAAACGACACTGTCTCAGTTCTTCTGATACTAAATGCTTCTTATATTTTTTACTTGATGACATTTTCCGGATTCTACTTGTACTTATTGTTTCTAAAAATTGAAATAGAACCCGGGTAAAAATGGTCTGTCAGACTTCTGCCGATTCTTTTGGTATTTTTTAAAGCACTGTTCGAGTTCAAATAATACTTTATGTTTCCAAATTTCTAATGATTTAACTTACTTCTAATCTCTGTCTGCTTTTCATGTTTAGCTAAATAATATTACTACAATTTGATACTTTTCACTCGTGTTATCATAACTTGAATCACACAATATTAGAGGTGAGAGAAAAATGTTCTTAAAAAAGGCCGGTAACTGCCTATAAACAATTGAACAGTTACATCTGTATCGCAATCAGAAGTCAATTTTCATTTAAATGTTCCTGTTGTTTGATATTTTGATTATTTATTATTGATTATTTTTACATGCTTTATATTTAAAAAAATGTTTTACAAATACAATTGGTTTATAGAATTTTCCATAAAAGCCCTACACATTCTAATAGCAAACATATAAAATGCTGTTATGTCAAATATCGAATGTATACTACTCGACTTTTGTTATGTTTTGTTAAAGACCTTGTATTTCCATTCAATCAAGAGCAAGTTAACTTATCTTTTTATCTTGTACAAGATATCGTCATCAAATCAACAAGAGCACCGCCTGTGTGTACCAACGCTCGGCTGCAGGTGCTTCATAATGCAAAGATTCAAAGTTAAAATATTATACATTTTTTGAAAAAATGTTTTCCCTTAATTTTCTGGGGCTTTTTTATGATAAACGCCTATTCGTATTTCAAAGATGATTCTTCCAATAACAACAGAGATATAGCAATGTCTAAAGTTTGTCAAGTCAATGCCAACGCTAAAGACCAAAAAGTTATGACAATAGCTACAATCGGCCACAGATGATGAAATGCAAATTGAAAACAATTGCTTGAAATTGAATATTAGTCTAGGGAAAAATAAATAAGTTCGGTTTCGATCCATAGCAAAGTTGAATAGTATATAAAACCATGACTAGCACTCATTCGTTGTTTTGATGACAACATCTCATTTTTGTTAGTGAAGATAATAGACGGTTTACTGGCAAATAGTCACGTGTTTTGAATTAAGCATATGCGTATCAGTTCAGACGAAATTTCTTTTCAGACATATCCTAATTAGAGATGAATAGGATTAAGATGGCCCTTAATCATGCAATAGACCATCTATTGATCTGAATATCACCTGTCTGAAAACGTAAAATGAGCCTGTGCGCGATATTTCCAATGATTCAACATCTGCTGAGGTCCAAATATTTAGCAGTCTAGGCAGTTATATATGAGCCAGTGCGTTGCATTTCCAACAATTTCAAATAAGTGCAAAGCGAAGACTCTGGCCAGTCTGTGCATCTGCACAGTCTGACCAGAGTCTTCACTATGCGCTTAGTTGCTAGATAAGGTCTCAAAGCATTTGTACACCATCAGGTAACTTTATATTTACAGTTTGTGGGTGCCTGGGTCTCTCAATGTTTGCACTTCATGTACATGTTAAATTGTTGGAAATGTCACACACAGGCTCTTATAATAACTATAAGGTTGTCGATCTGTCCACAGATACCTGAAGACCAGATCTATCTATAAATTGCATAGTGAAGACTCTGATCCGACTGTGCGGTTGCACAGACTGGCTAGAGACTTTGCTTTGTGCACATTTGAAGTTGTTGAAAATGTGACGCACATGCTCAAATATTGTCAGGCAGAAACGATTTGCAAATTCCAGGCTCTGTCAACCTACAACTGAGTTTGATATTTTTCATACAATACACTAGGTACGTATTATAGTTATCTTATAACCTCTATTTGCCTTGTTTTCGATGTTTCCAACAGAAATGCAAGTTTCTAAAAATAATCGCATACTGTCATTGCTCTAAAAATATCCATGTGATATCATGAAAAATATTATATGGGATATATGACATGGATTTTTGAATTTAATACAGTTAACAACATCGTGAAATTGACAAGGTGAATGATTTGGGAATGATTTGGGAATGAAATTGAATGAGTGTGTGGAGCGAGTTTTGAGTGAATTTAATGGGAGGTAATCATATGCCGCAATTTTGTTTAGGATGAACAAAGTTTGCGACATTGTTTTCCTCCCTTTAATAAAATATTCATTCAAGTTGTATAGATGGCTTCCTATTCTTCAAGAACCTTTGAGACGCTAACAAATTAAATTGGGTCAGTGAAATCGCGAATCTCTATCAAAAAAAATATTTTGACAGACGTTGTTGATTTCTCATTTTTCAATGGGTTTGAGCGTTTTTGAATTTTTTGAGTGAGTGTTTGGAATGAATGAATGGAGCGCTGAATGAGCGATTCAGAATGCTTTTGATTGAGGTGAATGTCAATTTCACGATGTAACTAAATGTAAGATAAAAAATTAATCCCCCCGAAAAAGATTACATTATACTCTCATACTTTTTTTCGTTAACTCCTTATTAAATTATACTTAACATATCAAAAAATGAAAAATATAAAGAATGTGTGAGGAATTATCCATAATCTTCAAAAAAAACTCTAACCCAAGAATCGATAGTTCAAGAAGTTGCTAATACAGGGATTTAACGGAAGACTTATTGTAAAAACATCATAGCTTTATGATATTTGTTTCTTAATTATACACTCCCCTTCAAAGAAGAAGGGGTATATTGCTTTGCACGAGGCAGTCTATCGGTCGATCCTCCGTAGACCGTTTTTGGTTCAGGATGCATACAGTTAATAACATCGTGAAATTGACAAGGTGAATGATTTCGGAATGATCAAGGAATGAAATTGAATGAGTGTGAGGAGCGAGTTTTGAGTGATTTCATGGGAGGTAATCCTATATTGCAAATTTTGTTCGGGATGAACAAAATTTGCTATATTGATTACCTCCCTTTAATAAATAAGTGCATACAAGTTCTGTGCACAGCTTTAAATTTCTTCAAGAACCTATGAGGCCTTAACTATTTGAATTTTGTCAGTGAAATCGCGATTTTTCTCTGTCAAAATTTATTTTGAATGATGTTGTTGATTCTATATTTTTCAATAGGTTTGATCGTTTTTTAATGATTTGAGTGATTGTTTGGAATGAATGATTGGAGCGCTGAGTGATCGATTTAGAATGGTTTAGATTGAGGTGAATGTCAATTTCACGATGTTTTTAACTGTATCTAAAAAAGTATGCAAACTAGAATTATGAAACTTCACAGAGGGTTAAATCTCATCGGGGAGAAGTGCAGTGCACAAGAACCATAACTCTACTGATTACAATTTGTGAGTTATTTCCCTGTGTTGATTGACAAAGAATAGGCGATTGACCTGCTTTTTTTTTTTGGGGGGGGGGGGGGGTATCAAAAATATCAGTCTACAAAAAATATTGTGATTAGTATAAAAAAAATATGAATTTTATAGGCAGGGGTGTTTTTTCTATATGTTATATAGTGGACACTTGGAAAATCATTTGTTCAGAATCCTTCAGATGGAAATCAATTAAATTTCACTGGAATGATCCTTAAGTTACCCTTTATCACTCTACAAAAATGAGATCAGATAAAAAAAATATATATATGTCTTTTATGGGCGGAGGTGATTTTCTATATGTTATATAGTGGACACTTTGAAAAGCATTTGCTGGAATCTCACAGATGGATATCAAGCAAATTTCACTGGAGTAATCTTTCAGTGTCCTTTCATCAGGAAACAAAACATATTGTGGTCAGATGAAACTTGTTCATTTTCCCGGAACCTAACAGATGGATATCAACCAAATTTCACTGGAAAGTTCCGCTGGTCAGACTGCGCAAAGATATTGTAATTAGATAAAAAATATGTATTTTAACAGGCTGAGGTCGATATTCTATATGCTTTCACCGATGCAGAAATATTTCGGCATGCGACACTTAAAAACACTAATTTACTTCAAATAACATTTTTAATTTACTTAAATTCTCACCTAATCACGTTAGTAGATTCAGGCCAGCGGAGCAAATCAGCTGCTCAAGCAGCTCTACTTATAATTACGTTACCATGGAAACTACTTTTAAAAAATCAAAAAAAAAAAAAATAAATAAATAAACAACTAGCACGTCAGCATTTTTCAAGTTTTCCAATTTTGTACTCGCCATTTAAATTTATACAAAATATCGAAAATTATCATTTTTTATGTAAGGATTACTTTTTCCTAAAACAACCGAAAACGCCATTTAAGGGATTTTTCCCGGGGGGGGGGATGATAACCAAAAGGACCTATTTACAATGACTCAAATAGCTCGGACAGAAACTGTAAAATTAAGAAAGCAAGACTTGATATTCTCGTTCGATATCAAGAGAGATCTTTCCACCTTAGATTATGTAAGATGATAGAAATTATGCACAAGATTTTAATCTTCGGACAAATGAGGTGACAATAGACGTACGGAAGACAGAATGGCAGAAACACGGACGGAGACCATGACTTTATCCCCTTCGCTGAACGAACGGGGGATAAAAAGCAGACGAGGAAAAAGATAGAAGAAACATGAAATCAGTGCCAATTTTTATAAGAATTCATTTCTTATTTGAAGAATTGAATATTGAGTTCATTATTTTAAGAAATGTCTTATGTTAAAAAACCATTAATTCTAAATTTCTGTTTTTTTAATTAGCCCATTTTCTTTCCTGGAAAGAAGCCTATCATGACATTAAACACTATTTACTATTACTCAAATTTTAAGTGCGCAAATAAGCGTTATGAAACATTGGTGGTTTGGTAACCCAAAATAAAAAAAATGAACTGTATACATTTTCTTAATAAAAATTACGTAAAAATTAGCCAAACGGGAAGCCTCTGAGATTGAACGGAATGGAAATCAGGCGATGAAAGTGCGTCATTTACGCACGTTGATTTAAGGTAACTGCGGACACATAGATGGTCTTTCTAGGTCAATATTTTCAATTGTCTGCAAACCTTACCTTAAGCGATAAAATGAGCCTTGAAATACGCGCTTTCATAAATCGGTCATAAAAAGGGATTTCATAACGTAAAGTTGGCGTCATCAGGGGGCCGACACCTTTTTTAGGGACCAAATTCAGTATTTATCCATTTTTTGGGAAAAACACAGCCGATTTTTATACCGGAAACGCCATTTGCTTCGTAAAAAGACGCCCGTGCTTTTGTTTTGATTGATATGATGATATAAGTGTAAGAAAAACAATTAGGTGTAACCTATTAACTATAAATACCTTCTGTGTTGCTGTTTTCGAGTACAGTTACTGAAAATATTGACCTTTTCGCAAAAATTTGTCCGGTGACTTATGCTAATATTTAGAAATTTTGCTGTCAAACTATTCCGCTGAAGATATTTGAAATAAAACCATGTGTTTTCGAGGCAGATTTTTTTTTATTTAATTTGATTCCGCGAAGATATCACAATCCAAAGGATGTTTTACGTCGCGTTTTTCACAACAGCTGTCTTTTAAACCGCTGAAAAATTATTTTTTTTTTTGTTTGTTTTTCTTAAAATCACATTCAGATTTGATACTTCTGAAGCCTATATTTTACAATAAACCTAAATTTCATATATCTTTGGATACGTTATTGCACGAAGATTGGTGTCAAATTAGCATAGTAATAATGGTTTTGGTGCGACGTCGAATTCGATGAAAAATGTTGCAACAACTTTTCAAAATCAAATTTAATGAAAAAACACGAAGACGTATAATTCTTATTTGATTAATGTAAAGCATAATCATTTCGATACAAAATAGCTAAAAATCAGCATAGGTCTCCGGACAAATTTTTAGAAATTTCTTGTTATTTACTAAAATGAAATGTAAAAAGGAACGTTTAATCTTAAAAATCGCGTTTCATGCCTGTTTTTCTGTTCGAATGTGCACAGAAATTAAACGACTAGCTCGGGAGCTATTGGACTTTCTAAATGAATCTTCTTCCGTAAAAATCGGCCGATCATTTCCGAAGAAATTTGCAATTACTGAATTTGGCAGGTCCAAAAGGGGTTGGCCCCTGAACGACGTCAAATGAACGCGCTTCAAACGCTTTTAATTGCGTGTTAGCTAATGCCCGTACTTCAAAGATAAATCTCAACAATTTTCGTGAGATTCTAAGAAAGTCGAAAATTCGACAATGTTATCTGTCCGCAGTTACCTTAAATTACGTCACAAGAATCAATATGACGTTTGAAAAATCAAATCAACAAAATGTAGGACAAAACTTGGCATATAACAATTTGATTACAAAACGCGTTTCACTTCGTTTTGTTTACAATTCATTACATGCCAACAGAAAGAATAAAAATGGAAAATGCGTAATATAATATTTTTGGATCGGCCGCTTTCGGCTTTCGGCGGTCGACGTCGTGACACTTCGAGATCACCAAATATTAACCTCAAAAGAGCCGATATGACGTTTACCAAACTTCGTTTGTTTCAACTGGTTTATAACCATAATTTCGGAAGCTTAGTAAGTTTCCGAAAATAATTTCCGAAGTCTGACCGTTTTCAAAGAAGTGCCTTACACTGCCACAACCCTTGTTTTACTTTAAGCGTTTTGTCATAAAAAAAATCGATTCGAAATGCAGTGTGTTTTTTGTAACCCCTTTATTAAATTGTTAAAATAACTGTGCGTGGGAGGGCGAGGCTTACTTCGACTTTTTTTTTTCACTTAATTTTTTTTTCTTTTTTTTTTTTTTTTTTTTTTTAACTTCTTCAAACAAGTAAGCCGATTTCATTGAAACTTGGCATGGGTGAACCTTTGGTGACCCGTTACTTAAATTGTTGAAGAAATTTTGATTGACTCAATATATGGGCATGGCAGTGTAGGGTTTATTTTCATTTTAAAACATAACTATCTTAGGAACATTTGGGTCGAATTCAATTAACTCAATTTTAACTCTAAAATATTTAAATATCTTTTCCTCCCTACAAATTTTATCAAATTTCAATGAAACTTGGAATGAATATTCTTTAGGTGCACCTGCACTTAAATTGGTCACGACTTTATGATGGGCCCCTTAATGTGGGTAGGCCAGGGCGGATCATAAATACACTTTGAAATCAACTTGACTTATTTCATTGAATCTTGGTATGAATAAACCTTTACCTAATGAATCCCTTAAAGTGTGTATAGAATAGTCTACTAACTGCAAATACCTTTATGTTGATAAAACGATGGGTAATGGGTATGCAAGTTAATGGTGATTGAGTTTTTGGTGCAATGTGGACCAGACCCAGTAAATCATAAGTAAATCATAACAGAAGAGTTCTAAAGAGACTTCAAAATGAGCCATGTTTGATGACAGCCTGGAGATGTTAAAGCTAGTGGAGTTCTTGGTCGATTGAATGGAGTTTTACGCCGCTTTCAACATTTTTTCTGTTATATCGCGGCGGCTGGAGCACCTTTCAATGTTTTCCTGGTATATCGCTCACCAGTACAACCACCACATCCTTTTCTAGCCTCCAGCTGCTATCTTACATATGTCTACGATTATGAACCCATTGGTGAGAGACAGAAAGTTGGGCCTCTTGTGTTTTTTATATACCGCTAAAGTTGGGCGTAAATTGGTTTATCTTCTCCGTCTGTCTGTCCGTCCCGATATCAGTACGTACGTGCATATCTTGTGTATTTTGTCGGGGCTAATAGAATAAAGCCGCTTCGTGGAAAAAAGGGGGCCTTCATTTTAATTTGCATATGAACGCAACTCCTCCTTCATTTATGGACCAGTTTGATTTAAACTTTAACAAAATGATCCTACAGTTAATAACATCGTGAAATTGACAAGGTGAATGATTTTGGAATGATTTAGGAATTAAATTGAATGGATGTGAGGAGCGAGTTTTGAGTGAATTTAATTGGAGGTAATCTTATATTGCAAATTTTGTTAGGGATGAACAAAATTTGCGATATTGATTACCTTCCTTTAATAAAAAAGTGCATACAAGTTCTGTGCACAGCTTCAAATTTCTTCAAGAACCTTTGAGGCGCTAACTATTCGAATTATGTCAGTGAAATCGCGATTTTTCATTGTCAAAATTTATTTTGAATGATGTTGTTGATTCTATATTTTTCAATAGGTTTGATAGTATTTTAATGATTTCGGCCGCCTAGATGGTGCTACATACCAAATATCAAAGCTAGATGCCATCTGATTTCAGAGAAGAATTTTTTTTCAAAATATTACAGATAATATTTTAAAAGGTTTTGTTTTTACCTCTTTAAGTTGCCGAGGCAACCACAATTAAGTGCGGATATTATTTTTATTACAGTTTTGGTAGAGATTCACCCAAGGAAAAATTCGATAGAATTCTACCAAGGTTCATAAAGATTGACCATATTGCTAAGAAAGGGAAGATGTTTTAAGGAACTGGACGATGCAAGGCGTATTCGGTCTATTTGAGGCAGTTATTGACGTATCGCATGTCCTCTTAAATGATCCTCTGGACTACTTTTTAGATATGGGCTTCAGATTGAAAACGTGATGGACAGACATTGAGCCGACTAGACAACTACAAATGGCTTTTAAAATATTCAACGTTTGAGAACATCTACGGTAGATCCGTGGCTATCTATTGAGCGCGAAACAGAATCTCTTGTCTGGCTGTGCAGATGCACCGTCTGATCTGAGTATCAACCTCGCGAAAATGTAATTATTGGAAATGTCACACACAGGCTCAATTATCTTTTTATTGAAAATATATATATAATCTTGAACATAACTCAAAACAACCCAACTTTCATTGCTTAAGCTCAGTACATTAACTTACCTGTTACTACGTATTTCTTGTCACCCATCCGAAAACATTTTGTAAAAAAATGTCGACATCGAATGTTAATCTCAATGAATGAATTTAGTGGTCATTCGGCGTTTTAATGAACAGTGACAATTCATTAAGGTACTAATTACTAGCCAAATACAGTTCAAACTGCGCCCCCGAAAAGATATTTGTCTACAAAAGTGAAGTTCACGATGGCGACAAAATATAATGATATTGACGGAAATTATACAACAACAGCAAATTACCAGAATAGTAATTTGTAATCTGGGACATCTGATATATGAGCTAGTACGTGACATTTCCAACCTTTATTGTGCATGGTGAAGACTCTGGTCAGACTAATCGGCTGCACAGGGTGGCCAGAGGATTTGCTGCGGACATGTGAAATCGTTAGAAATGTCACGCACAGGCTCATATATCTTTTATGAGAAATAATTTAGGATCTTTTTTTTTTTTTCAATTTGTATTTGTACAAATAAAGTCTTTATCATTTAAAACTAGACTCATAATGCTTGTATAATACTCAAGAAAGAGGACTGTCTTGTCGTTTAAACTAGGGCTGGTTTTGATTTATCCATTCTATCAGAGAAGATGTCCTTGGTTTGATTAAATTCCGAATTTCATGTAATACTAGACTGACATTCAGACCAAGAGACGGTTGAGTACTTTAAGTGAAAAAAGTTAAAGTTAGGAAAATTTTTAATTAAAAAACTCAACCCAATCACTCAAAACACAAACGTTAAAAAAAAGGTGTTCCGATATGGCTCACCTGAGTCTTCTTTGATCTCTGAGACATCACATGATTAGGATTGGCAGATATCGACCAGGAGATTATTTGAACCAAATAAAAATGTCCAAGATATTTTTCAAACAAGATGATTGATGAATTATTGCCGGCGATGTTTCTATGACAAATTGGACACACCCGGGTTGATCCAACATATCGCTGGCTCGGCGCGAAACGGTTGTAACTCCCTATATGTTTTTAGGGAGTTACAACCGTTTCGCGCCGAGCCATCGATTATGACGCTAGAATTACGATATAAAAATCTTAGTTTACAAGTTGTGACCGATAAATTCGAGATATTTTTTCATTGCCCATGTTGTATGGTACTTGCATTTTTGAAACTTTGGTTAATTAGGCCTATTCCTTTCAATACGCGACATTTTGATAACAGCATAAGGCTAATGTGACGTCAGAATTGATGAATTGCGGTATATTTATGACGTCACGGCAAGTTTTCACCATCGAGAAATAGCTGACAAAGTCACTCAAGGAAATTATGATGTCAACTTTAAGTCTTATGTCAAATTTTGCATGAAAAATTAAAAATCCTGAAATTTTACCACTGTCTTACGGAAAAGCTCCATATTTCAGATAGTAATATTCACGCCTGCTCTTAGAGGAAAGATGACTGTAAAAATCCTGTGCAAGTTAATCTTCCTTTAAAAGCGAAAATACCTAATTTAAATGCATTTGGGGAGATAGAAGGTCCTCTCTTAAATGATCCTAATTAAACGGTCTTTGTGAAAACTATTGCCTATATTACGACCACCGTGCTGGTATACATGTATTTCGTTTCCGGCCTTATAAAGGTAACCGGTAAAGCTTAGCTGGTATTTAGCTCTCTGTCTTTTTGATTAAGAGATTGAGAAGAAGGGGTTTTACTTAACTTCTATGTAGAAATGGAATACAACATACTTTTCGACTATAAGGACATGATGGGAAAAACATGGATATGGTCCTACAGATGATGCTACATACAAATTACGGAATTTAGAGCTTCGGAGAAATTTTTCTATTTTTCCCTTTCTTCCGCAGCGACCTGAGTTAAGGATGGGTTTCAACTTTTTGAACATTTTTTAGCGCTCAAAAAAAGTAAAAAAAAAAAAGATATAACGTTCCTTTCAACTGTCTTAAAGATTGGTTGAGGTTAAGAAGGAAGGAGAGGAACATTCAAGAAATTATGAACGGCGCACGACGGACAATCGACTAACACAAACGCACGACCTGCACGAAAGCTTCAATACCTCGTCTTAGCCATGAAATCTTCAAACTCGTCCCCAAAAACCCAGAAGACGATCAAACTAAAATAAAGTGCTTGGCCAGCATTAATTTTGAAGTGTATGATTGATCCTTGAAGTCTACAAACGCTTTATAGGACAATAAGTAAATTTGTAGCTCGCATAGGCACCAACTGCTTAGGGGAGTTGCTTTTACCGATGCTTTTACAATCGTCCATGAAACCAAACTAAACCAAAATTTCCATTAATACTATTATATCAAAAGGCCCCGCCTGTGTTCGTGAGCATATCTGAACTATATATGTTTTATTAAAAGATGAAAAATATACTTAGTTCCATAAGAAAGTGTTCACTTTTACTTTTTGCGTTTCTCTTGATTTTTACAAAGTTGGAGGACAACTCTAGAGTAAATTTGAAACCATACTTTAAGCTGGACCTTTTTGGAATTAAAAGTCAAATCAGATTTGGAAAAAGTATCGTATGCGATGAAAGAAATTATTGAGATTTGACCTCCTTACAACTTTTTCTTTGGTAAGAGCTATGTGTTGATGTTGCACTATAGAGTTTTAGAAGCCATTTCCAAACAAAAGTTTTCGTTTTTATGCAGACGTTACGTATACACCGACGTTAGACATTTCTACGTTGTTAGGCCAGTAACTTGCAGTTGGATGGTGCTTTGGCGTCCTTTGACATCTCGATTTGCTTATTAAAGGCCTTACAAAATGATGACATCGATTTCTATTGGAATATGAATTCTCAATCAATTTTAGTGACGTTCTAAATCTGATAAGGTTCGATTTTGCTAAACGACGTTTTTTGATAGTCAACCACGTTGTAGCATCATGCACAATTGTATTGAAGATGTGATTTTTAGCTTAGTAAAGCTGTTAAAATTCAGGTGAATGCATTTTAAGAACAATTAAATGTCTAGCGCGTGATGCACATGCAAAACATGCAAACTCAAATGTCTCAATTTAGCAGAAAATTTTTGCTCATTCCGCGATTTTTGTTTTCAAATATCTTTTGCACATACTTTTTGGGATAGTCATACGACGTTTCATGACGATAGATTGAGTAATTTTTGTGGTGTCCGTGGTTTAGTGGTAAAGCGTCGGTCTCTTGACCCAAAGGTCCTGAGTTCGATTCCCGGGAGCGGCTATCGATCTTGGTTCTTTCATTGGCCCACACATTCGGCGCTGGTACTGGTGAATTTTCCAGGAAGAAGAATCGAGGGGGATTAATCTAAGTTGTAAGAACTTGTTTTCCAATCGATGTAAAAATAGGTTTAAACCAAACCAGTAATTTCAGAGATATTCAAAATTCAAAAGTGCACACTTTCTTTTGGAACTAAGCATATTTAAATTTCTCGTAAAACGTTCATATAAAGTTATTGATGATTTTAATAACAATAATTATGAAAACACACACACACAAAAAACAACAACAACTTTTCTTTCCTTCGTTCTTTAGACTTGGCCTTATTTTCCAAGAATAATGAATTTTTTTGTTAGGTTACATATTGTACTTTTTTCGCATGACTAATAACATAAAAAAAATGATATGCCTAAAAGTTCTCTACAGACGATCGGGAAGAATTAAAAAATGTTATTTTCTTCAAGCATGTTAAATAACCGAAGTGACACAAAAAGCGGAATTACATGTAGATATGAATATTTGTGTTATTTGTTCTTCAAATCCATGCTTACTCCGCGATTATTTAAGTATTGATTTATTCACATAAATGGAAAAATCACTTGTAAAAGTCAGTTGCTCAAATCCTAAATCTAACATTAAACTTGTGAGACATACAGGTCTGGAGAGAAATCATAGAATACGTATCTTTTGTAATCAAAATCATAACTTGTTGTATATCGTCGACGTTCTTCCAAAACCTCGTAACTACAGCTTTAAACAAGCTGTACTTACGAGATTTTAGCAGAATACCAACGATATGGAAAATTAATATTTTGTATTTCCAATAAAATCTAAAAGAAAACTTTATTTGTTTAACTGGCTGAAGGTAAATCAAAAGTTGATTGTTTTAGTAGAACTCAAAAATAATCTACAAGCCGTAAATTCGTCATCTACATTAATGCTGTAATGAAAGTAAAAGCTTCCGAAATATCGAACGCTCAAATAACTTATTTATTTAACTGAAGTATTTTTGGCCAGTGGCCTATATGTACAATAACAGATCTGAATTGAATTGTATTCGAGTATTAGAATCAAAATTCATAAAGTTGTTTCTTTTTCAATTCTACCAAATCGTCGTTTAATTCAGTTCTAATTAAGTCCATAGCCATGTAGATCTGGTCATGAATATTTTATGCCAACAATTTAAAACATAAACGATTTTCTTTGAGCTAAAATTAAACAATCAGTGCTTTAATCAATTCCGTATTTAGTAAGACAAACTATCATAAAATAAATTCAATTTTGTTTGGAAAAACCTTACATAATTGAAAAATTGTTTCTTCGGACATATACTTAAACAGAAAACAGAACGTAAATGCGAATCAACTTTAACAAAATAAACAAAAAACAGAAAAAAAACCTAGTGTTTGTTGAGACTTTTTGTTGAAGATGGCAAGTTTGATGAATTCGGTATTTTACGAACAAGAATTTCATATTCTATTTGAAATACGGTTTAAGTATTGTTGAAATTCATGTAGTAGGTTGGCGGCACATTAAGGGTTTCGCGAGAGGGAAATCAGAGAAGATGAATTGAAATATACAACCCATCCAATATAATGGGATATGTTTCTTTGTATATCGTTTTTTTTTTTTTTTTTTTTTTTTTTCATTTTTCAGTTGCAAGTTGCAAGGGAACTCCCCACTTATTTGAATATATTACGCCGGTCGGGAAGGATTTATAAGTTCAAGCCAACATAAAACTTTCCTGAATTCGAAGTCTCTTGAATGTGTAAAAATAACAAAATAATTTCAACTTACTTGCTTTTATAGGCTCGATTTAACACACGTCGAATCCTTATTGTCAAACCATTGAAAACATGGCGAGGTATATATATAGTTTCGTTATAGCCAGAGTGACTTTATAAGTGTTCTCTATAAACCTTGATTGAGATTCCAGTTGCCAGCAATGAAAAAAAGCGAAATTCCGAGCATAGATTCCTTGGGCACCAAGTTTTCCCCAAAACGGACGGAATATCAATCTTCAACGATATAGACCATTCTTTCAGAATGAATCGAAAAAAAAATAATAATGTTCAATTCATCTTCTCTCATTTTCCTATTAAAAGAACCTCGCGAAGCACGCAATGCCGTTTGTAAAACGACATGGTCACGTGTATTTTCGCGATAACAAAATTCATAAAAGAAACAAAACTGCATTATTTTTTTATATATACTTGTACAATTCCTACAAAATCCGAGTCGCATAGAAATGTGGATAGAAATAAAAAGATATCGTATGCAGTAAAGCTGCAGTTAATTACATCGTGAAATTGGCATTCATCTCAATTAAAACCATTCTAAATCACTCACTCAGCGCTCCATTCACTCACTCTAAACATTCACTCAAATCGATCAAAAACGCTACAAATGACTAAAAAAGTACAACCAGCTACATCCAAAATAATTATAAATGAAAAAAAGAAATGCATTTTCACTAACAAAATTGAAATTGTTAGCGAAATAATTGTTCTTGAAGAAATAGGAAGCAATTAACATAACTTAATCTTATTAAATGGAGGTAATGAATATCGCTAGCTTTCTTCATCATGAACAAAATTAGCGATATTGGATTACCTCCCTTTAATTAAACTCAAAACTCGCTCCACACACTCATTCAATTTCATTCTTAATTCATTCCAAAATTATTCACCTTGTCAATTTCACAATGTCACTTATTATCTGTTAATATAAAATCTAATTCATGTATATATCAATAGGAGTTTAAAGTGTAAGACAACATAGGAATCGTCTATATTTTTTTGATTCGGGTAAATTCTGGCTACATTAGTGGAAGAAATGACATCAATATAATTGAATTGTCCCTCATCACCTCAAGCACTCACAAGTCTTTGAAAAGGTATTGTCAATAAATAGATTTATCTTCTGGCTAGCATACATGTCTCCCCGAATTATTGCTGTTAATTAACTGGTTTCCTCGTCTCCTGAATATGCGTATACGTCATGTGAAAGTCGTAAAATCAGACACATATACAATGTCTCCATTTCGATAATGTTTAATTTACGGATGGTAACTTAAGACGTGCGACGAAAGTATTAGTTTCACAGAAATCTTAGTGTATTGTAAAGCGTATGAAGTTAATGCTGCTTTCTTTAATGCTTTTCGGTGGTTTATCGAGAAATAACGGGAGATTATCACTTGATAATCTCACCGCAAAAGCAGTGAAATTATCAAAAACTTATGCCCTGCTTTGTGCCTTTCATCCTTTCTGACGTCATCTATGCGGGGCAATATAAGTGACGTCACAATGAACGTTGCATAGCAATCACGCGCAAAATGACGCGCTTTACCAAAATGTGTCCTAGAAATGTCACATTTTGTCTCATTTTTGCATTAAAGAAATAGAATAATCGTTTGGTTTTCGTGTAAGATCGATTTATATTTCATTTCGTGAACAACAAAAGCTATATTTTCACTCGTGGCTCCGCCACTCGTGAAAATATAGCTGTTGTTGTTCACTCAATGAAATATAAATCGATCTTACACTGAAACAAACGATTATCCTCTATTTATTCGACTGAAATTGTATTTTATTTTAAGGTGATGAAATACGAAGCACATAAACCTTGGTCAAGTTCTACTAGAGCATATACCTAATATTTCAATTCAAATCCTAGTAAAAAATTAGTTCAGCCCGAGTTCTACTGATACTTCAGGTTCCTTAGATTTCAACTAGTATCCCTCAAAATGGTATTGTTCAAGTTATTCTTTATCTTTCTAACATATACCAAAATTGTACTGTCCGACTGAAACTGGCATTAATTGATTCACTAGAATACAAGAAAAAATGGCACTGTCTGAGTTCAGCTGATACTTAATGTTTATAAAACTCAAAAAAGAATCCAAATAAAATGGTTACGTGTGTCCGAGTTCTTGAAATGCCTAACTTCTGAATATTCTTATACAAGTCCCTCAAAAAATTGGAACCGGTCGAGTTCTACTTGCTCGTTATGTTCCTTATATATTAAATTTATACAATCCCAGTCAAAAAATGATACTATTTCTAATTCCACTGATAATGATAAGAAATTTTATCTAGAATCCCAATAAGAAAATAATATGTACTGACCAAGTTATTCGGATACTTAATGTTCATAAAATTTTAACCCGAAACCCGTTGAAAAAGCATTATCCTACTGATAATTATGTCTCTTAATCTTTCTTAATTCAAGTCGCATGAATAATTGGCACCGTCCTAGTTCTACTAATACGAGGGATAATGGATAATTCGAGTTAAATATTAATTGCTCATTTTGTATGAGGTGTACAGTAGAGAAACTTTGGATACCGATTGGATTATCATTTAACGGCATTTTCGTGAAATGGTGTAATTGTGACGTCAGAATTCATTAAATGTCGTCATAATTATGACGTCACAATAAGCGCTCGTCGTCGAGAAATGAGGGTCAATTAGTTTGTCAACATTATAATATGATGTCGGTTTCTTCAAAAAAAGCAAGAAATCTTTTCATAAATTTGGCGTCCTATTTACTATAATCCCAGTAAGAAATGACACTGTTCAAGTTCTACTGATACTCCCAGAACTTTAAAAATGACACAGTTCAAGTTTGACTGATACTTAATGTTCCTAATAAGTTTACTATAATTCCAGATAAAAATGTCACTGTCCAAGTTTGACTGATACTTAATGTTCCTAATATAATTACTATAATCGCTGTTAAAAATGACATCGTTCAAGTTCTACTGATACTTTACATTATAAATAAGTTTTCTATAATCCCAGTTGAAAATAACGCAATCTTAGTTCTTCTGATACTTAATGCTTCTCATATTTTAACTTGATTTCCGGTAAAAATGTCCGGATTCTACTTGCACTTATTGTTTCTAATAATTGATCTAGAATTCGGGTAAAAATGGTCTGTCAGACTTCTGCCGATTTTTTTTTATAGAATCCCATTAAAAATGCACTGTTTGAGTGCTAATGATACTTTATGTTACCAAATTTCTAATGATTTAACTCACTTCAAAACTCTATCTACTTTTCATTTTTAGCCCAATAATATTACTACAATTTGATACTTTTCACTCGATTGTACTCGTGGGATAATAAAATCATTAAAGGTGAGAGAGAAATGTTCTTTAAAAAAGGCCGTTAAGCGCGAAACACTTGTAACTGCCTACAAACAATTTGACAGTTACACCTGTATCGCACTTAGAAATCGAAATTGAAAGTCAATTTTCATTTAAATGTTCCTGTTGTTTGATTTTTTGATTATTTATAATTGATTATTTTTACAGGCTTTATATTAAAAATGTTTTACTAACACAATTTGTTTACCTAATTTCTCATAAAAAGTTCTACACATTCTAATATCAAACATAAAAAATACTGGTATGTCAAATATCGAATGTATACTTCTCGACCTTTGTTAGGCATCAAAATGAAAGACCTTGTCTTTTCCATTCAATTAAGAGCAAGTTAACTTATCTTTTTATCTTGTACAATATATCGTCATCAGTTCAACAAGAGTGCCGCCTGTGTGTACAAACGCTCGGCTGCAGATGCTTCATAATGCAAAAAATCAAAGTTAAAAGATTATACATTTTTTTTAAAAAATGTTTTCCCTAATTTTCAGGAGCTTTTTATGATAAACGCCTATTCGTATTTCAAAGAAGATTCCTCTAATAACAACAGAGATATAGCAATGTCTAAATTTTGTCAAGTCAATGCCAACGCTAAAGACCCCAAACTTATGACAATAGCTACAATCAGACACAGATCATGAAATACAGATTGAAAACAATTGCTTGAAATTGAATATTATTCTAGGGAAAAATAAATAAGTTCGGTTTCGATCCATAGCAAAGTTGAATAGTATATTAAACCATGACTAGCACTCATTCGTTGTTTTAATGACAACATGTCATTTTTATTACTGAATGTAATAGACTGTTTACTGGAAAATAGTTACGTGTTTTGAAATAAGCATATGCGTATCAGTTCAGACGAAATTTCTTTTCAGACATATCCTAATTAGAGATGAATAGGATGAAGGTGGCCCTTTATCATACAATAGAGCATCTATTGATCTGAATATCATCTGCCTGAAAACAGGAAATGAGCCTGTGCGCGACATTTCCAGCAATTCAACATCTGATGAGGTCCATACATTTAGCAGCCTAGGCAGTTATATGAGCCAGTGCGTAACATTTCCAACAATTTCAAATATGTGCAAAACGAAGACTCTGGCCAGTCTGTGCATCTGCACAGTCTGACCAGAGTCTTCACTATGCGCTTAGTAGCTAGATAAGGTCTCAAAGCATTTGTACAGTTAATAACATCGTGAAATTGACATTCACCTCAATCTAAACCATTCTAAATCGATCATTCAGCGCTCCAATCATTCATTCCCAACACTCACTCAAATCATTAAAAAACGATCAAACCTTTTGAAAAATATAGAATCAACAAATAAATTTTGACAGAGAAAAATCGCGATTTCACTGAGATAATTAAAATAGTTAGCGCCTCATAGGTTCTTGAAGAAATTTGAAGCTGTGCACAGAACTTGTATGCACTTTTTTTATTAAAGGGAGGTAATCAATATCGCAAATTTTGTTCATCCCGACAAAATTTGCAATACTAGATTACCTCCCATTAAATTCACTCAAAACTCGCTCCTCACACTCATTCAATTTCATTCCTAAAGCATTCCAAAATCATTCACCTTGTCAATTTAACGATGTTGTTAACTGTACACCATCAGGTAACTTTATATTTACAGTTTGTGGGTGCCTGGGTCTCTCAATGTTTGCACTTCATGTACATGTTAAATTGTTGGAAATGTCACACACAGGCTCATATAATAACTATGAGGTTGTCGATCTGTCTACAGATACCTGAAGAGCAGATCTATCTATAAATCGCGTAGTGAAGACTCTGATCCGACTGTGCGGTTGCACAGACTGGCTAGAGACTTTGCTTTGTGCACATTTGAAATTGTTGAAAATGTCACGCACATGCTCAAATATTGTCAGACAGAAACGATTTGCATATTCCAGGCTCTGTCGAGACCTACAACCGAGTTAGATATTTTTCATACAATACACTAGATACGTATTATAGTTATCTTATTATCCCCGCCGATGAAATCATCGGGGGGGGGGGGGGGGGGGATATTGTTTTTGCCATGTCCGTCTGTCCATCCGTCCGTTCAACATTCGTTTCCGCGCTATTTCTTGAAAACTATAGACCGGATTTCAATGAAACTTGGCACACAGCTTCACTACAATGAGGACATGCGCATATCGTCGGGGTTACCCGGTTCGACCGTCGGATTTAGAGTTACTGCCCCTGACTATTTAAGCCATATACATACATAGTGATATTCATTTCCGCGCTATTTCTTGATAACTGTAGACCGGATTTTAATGAAACTTGGCACACAGCTTCACTACAAAGAGGACATGCGCATAGCGTCGGGGTTACCCGGTTCGACCGCCGGATTTAGAGTTACTGCCCCTGCTTGTTTAAGCCATATACATACAGAGTGATATTCGTTTCCGCGCTATTTCTTGAAAACTATAGACCGGATTTCAATGAAACTTGGCACACAGCTTCACTACAATGAGGACATGCGCATATCGTCGGGGTTACCCGGTTCGACCGTCGAATTTAGAGTTACCGCCCCTGTCTGTTTAAGCCATATACATACAGAGTGATATTCGTTTCCGCGCTATTTCTTGAAAACTATAGGTTGATGTAGATAAAAGATAACCTGTACCTAAGTTTGATATTAACTCCATTGACAATGAAAATATGTTCGGCGGGGGATATCAATTCAACGAATTTGCTTGTAACCTCTATTTGCCTTGTTTAAGTCGATGTTTCTAACAGAAATGCAAGTTTCTAAAAATAATCGCATATTGTCATTGCTCTAAAAATATCCATGTGATATCATAAAAAATATTATATTGGATATATGACATGGATATTTAAATTTTATAAGATAAAAAGTTAATCCCCCCGAAAAAGATTACATTATACTCTCATACATTTTTGCGTTTCATACGTTAACTCCTTATAAAATTTTACTTAACATATCAAAAAATGAAAAATATAAAGAATGTGTGAGGAATTATCCATAATCTTCAAAAAAAACCTCTTACCCAAGAATCGATAGTTCAAGAAGTTGCCAATATAGGGACTTATAACAAGACTTATTTCAAAAATATCATAGCTTTATATTTGTTTCTTAATTATACACTCCCCTTCAAAGAAGAAGGGGTATATTGCTTTGCATGTGGCAGTCTGTCTGTCGATCCTCCGTAGACCGTTTTTGGTTCAGGACGCATATCTCAAAAAGTATGCAAACTAGAATTATGAAACTTCACAGAAAGATAGATATCATCGGGGAGAAGTTCAGTGCACAAGAACCGTACATCTACTGATTATAATTTGTGAGTTATTTCCCTGTGTTGATTGACAAAGAATATGCGATTGACCTGCTTTTTTTGGGGGGGGGGGGGGGTTATCAAAAATACCAGTCTACAAAAATTATTGTGATCAGAATCAAAGAATATGTATTGTATGGGCAGAGGTGATTTTTCTATATGTTATATAGTGGACACTTTGAAAATCATTTGTTCAGAATCCTTCAGATGGAAATCAATTAAATTTCACTGGAATGATCCTTAAGTTACCCTTTATCAGTCTACAAAAATGAGACCAGATAAAGAAAATATGTCTTTTATGGGCGGAGGTGATTTTCTATATGTTATATAGTGGACACTTTTAAAAGCATCTTACAGATGGATATCAAGCAAATTTCACTGTAGTGATCTTACAGTGTCCCTTCATCAGGGAACAAAACATATTGTGATCAGATGAAACATGTTTATTTTCCCGGAACCTAACGGATGGATACAGTTAAAAACATCGTGAAATTGGCATTCGCCTCAATCTAAACCATTCTAAATCGATCACTCAGCGCTCCAATCATTCATTCCAAACAATCACTCAAATCATTAAAAAACGATCAAACCTATTGAAAAATATAGAATCAACAACATCATTCAAAATAAATTTTGACAGAGAAAAATCGCGATTTCACTGACAAAATTCAAATAGTTAAGGCCTCATAGGTTCTTGAAGAAATTTAAAGCTGTGCACAGAACTTGTATGCACTTATTTATTAAAGGGAGGTAATCAATATAGCAAATTTTGTTCATCCCGAACAAAATTTGCAATATAGGATTACCTCCCATGAAATCACTCAAAACTCGCTCTTCACACTCATTCAATTTCATTCCTTGATCATTCCGAAATCATTCACCTTGTCAATTTCACGATATTATTAACTGTATCAACTAAATTTCACTGGAAAGTTCCGCTGGTCAGACTTCACAAAGATATTGTAATTAGATAAAAAAAATATGTATTTCAACAGGCGGAGGTCAATATTCTATATGCTTGCATCGGTTTTTTCATTCACTTAAATTCTCACCTAATCACGTAAGTAGATTCAGGCCAGCGGAGCCAGTCAGCTGCTCAAGCACCTCTACTTATTATTACGGTTACTATGGAAACTGCTTTAAAAACAAGCAAAAAAAAGAAAAAACACGAAAAAAACTAGCATGTCAGCATATTTTATTTTTCCAATTTTAAATTTATACAAAATATCGAAAATTATCTTTTTTTTATACGATATAAGGATTACTTTTTCCTAAAACAACAGAAAACGCCATTTAAGGGATTTTTCCCGGGGGGGGGATTATAACCAAAAGGACCTATTTACAATGACTCAAATAGCTCGGACAGAAACTGTTAAATTAAGAAAGCAAGACTTGATATTCTCGTTCGATATCAAGAGAGATCTATCCTCCTTAGATTATGTAAGATGATAGAAATTATGCACAAGATTTTAATCTTCGGACAAATGTTATGAGGTGACAAAAGACGTACAGTTAACAACATCGTGAAATTGACAAGGTGAATGATTATTGAATGATTTCGGAATGAAATTGAATGAGTGTGTGGAGCGACTTTCGAGTGAATTTAATGGGAGGTAATCCAGTATTGCAAATTTTGTTCAGGATGAACAAAATTAGCAATATTGATTACCTCCCTTTAATAAAATATGAATACAAGTTCTACAGTTAACTCCCTATTTCTTGAAAACCTATCAGACGCTTACAAATTTAGTTAAATAAGTGAAATTCCAATTTTTTCCCAGCTATTACTATTTTGAACGAAGTTGATGTTATATGTTTTTCAGTGAGTTTGGAGCGTTTTTGAATGGTTTGAGTGAGTGTTTGGAATGAATGAATTTCACGATGTTTTTAACTGTACGGAAGACAGAATGACGGAAAAACGGACGGAGACCATGACTATATCCCCTTCGCCGAACGAACGGGGGATAAATAGCAGACGAGGAAAAAGATAGAAGAAACATAAAATCAGTGCCAATATTTGATAAGAATTCATTTCTTATTTGAAGAATTAAATATTGAGTTCATTCTTTTAAGAAATGTCTTATGTTAAAAATCATTAATTCTGAATTTCTGTTTTCTAATAACTCCATTTTCTTTCCTGGAAAGAAGCCATATCATGACATTAAACACTATTAACTATTTCTCAAATTTAAAGTGCGCAAAGAAGCGTTATGAAACATTGGTGGTTTGGTAACCCAATGTAAAAATCAAAGTGCTGTCAGCACTGTAAATCGTACATCATTGAGAGGCTGGGATAGTGCAATAGTTCGCCAATCAAAAGGGCTCAAATTTGGACAATAAAAGTTGGTAAAATCTTTAAATTTGTGAGTTTTTTGTCTTAACACTCCATCTTTTCGAGGACATCGCCAGCTCATCCAACCTCGTGGGTCCGATTTTGAAAGTTTGCTGATTCGATAGCCCTCTGCTAGTCTAAATTATTTCTTAGCAGATTTTTACGTTGTTATAATGAGCACGCGCCAAGCTAAAAGCTTGTCTGTTAATATTATTCCTCTCTCTATAGAGTTTAAAAGCCTGTTTAGCAACAAACATTTTTCATTAAACTATTTACAATTTTGATTACCAACATGTTTGTATTTCAAGCATTGGGTTTTCCCAAATACTGTAAATGCATTTTCCCTCAAGAAACACGTGAAATCGCCAACTATGCTATTTATATCTTTGGTTTCTGACAAATCGATTAAATCTAGCAGAACTCTATGATTATTCATGAGTTGTTCATAATTTATTTTGAATGATGTTGTTGATTCTATATTTTTCAATAGGTTTGATCGTTTTTTAATGATTTGAGTGAGTGTTTGGAATGAATGATTGGAGCGCTGAATGATCGATTTAGAATGGTTTAGATTGAGGTGAATGCCAATTTCACGATGTTATTAACTGTATTCATCTGACGCTGCGCCTAAAGTCGTGGTTTGGTGAAATCTTGCCCTGTCAGAGAAAACTGGGGCCTTCAATTGTATTTTTTCATATGTCTGTACGCCAATAACTTCACAATGATACTAGTCACCTGACATGGCACATTTAGTCTGGATTAACTGATTTTCTCTTGAGTCTCAGTAAAAGGCTGTACTATATATATATATAAAACAAAAAAACGACACTAGAAATCAATTTTAATAACGTGCCAACCGGTTTCGCTGCTGCTCATCAGGGCGACGTTAATAATTTAAAAGAAACAACCCTACCAACGTAACAACATCACAACGTCAAAGTCAAAACAAACATTGTCATATAACACGGTTGGCACGTTATTAAAATTGATTCCTAGTGTCGTTTTTTGTTTTATTTATATAATTTTTGTTACTTGGATTTATATATAAATAAAACAAAAAAACGACACTAGAAATCAATTTTAATAACGTGCCAACCGGTTTCGCTGCTGCTCATCAGGGCGACGTTAATAATTTAATGAAACGACGTTACCAACGTAACAACGTCACAACGTCAACGTCAAAACAAACATTGTCATATAACATTCAGTTTAGGACAAAATATATTTATAAAGTATTTTTCTTTTGTTAATCTAGTGGAAACATCATTAATTTTGAATTTATAAAACGGGAATATTGAGAATTTTGGGTCTTTTTTTGAACAGTTATCCAAATGTGAACTTAAAGGTAGCTGTCGTATTGATGGGTCCCTAATTTGTTGCTTGTGTATTGTAACCCTATTTCTCAATTTATCCCCAGTTTGTCCTATGTAAAATTCAGTACATCCATTACACATTAACACATACAAACAATTACTAATTGTACAATCCATGTTTTCTTTTGCATGAAAAATTTTATCTTTTATTTTAAAAACCTCTCCCTCAAAGATATATTTACAAAGTCCACAACGTGGTTCATTACATTTTTTTACACAAGGTTTTGAATGTGTTTCTCTGTATTCCGACTTGATCAAAATCTGTTTAAGATTGGGTAATTGCCTTTTACACTTGATTACTTTATTTTCTCTTAGAATTTTTGACATTGTTTGGTCATTTTGCAAAATTTCAAAATTATTCTTAACAATCCCGTATAGCTCTCTATTGCGGGGGTTGAATGTCGAAATATAGGGTAAAACTGTATTTTCTTCTTTTTCATTTACTTTTAAAAGAGAACTCCTTGGTATTTTTATAGCTTTATCTATTCCTGCCTCTATTACTCCTATTGGATATTTTCTTTCAATTAAGATGTCTTTGAGTTCATTTAATCTGCATTGCAAAATGGCCTTATCGGATACAATCATACAAATTCTTCGAGCCAATGAGAAGGGGATATTAATTTTGCAATGCTTTGGGTGACAAGACTTGAAATTTAAATACTGTTTTGAGTCTGTTGATTTAAAATATATATCTGTCGTTATCTCAGTACCATTTTTTAATATCAGCACATCAAGAAAGGGCATTTTAATAGAACTTGTGTCTATTTTAAACTTTATGTCTTTATGCAAAGAATTCAAAATTCTGTGAAAATCAGATAATTCTTCTAATGAGTATATCCAGAAAATAAAACAATCATCAAGAAATCTTTTCCATTGATTGTAAACATAGTTCGCAAATTCTTCATTCTTAAATTGTCGAATTATTGTGTACATTCTATCTTCTAAAAATCCTAGTACTAAAGTAGCATATGTCGGCGCAACCTTTGTCCCCATGGCTGTACCTTTGCATTGATTATAATATGCCGAATTAAAACTAAAATTGTTATTTTCTAGAACTATTTTTAACCCTTCTAAAATAAAGAGTTTATTAAATCTGCTATGAATTAGCATGGGATATTTATCTAGCCAATACGTAATAGCTTCATAACCTAGTTCATGTGGTATATTTGTATATAGACTTACAATGTCAAACGATACCAGAACAGTATCAATTTTTACAGAACTGGGGATAAAGTTTAAAAAGTCAACATCATCTCTAAGATAGCTTTGCACTTTTGTAGTAAAAGGTTTTAAAAGTAAGTCTAAAAGACAACTCAGGCGACTAGTTTCGCAAGAAGGACCTGCTACAATCGGTCTCATTTTCAAATCTAATGGATCAACTTTTTCAATATATTCGTTATTAGAAGTTTCACATATATTTTGAATAATTGAACTTTTGTGAATTTTCGGAAGTCCATAAAAAGTACTAGTTTTGTATTCAAATTTCAATAAAAAATCTTTTTCCTGTTTGGTAATCTTTTCGTTACTTTTAATCAAATTTGTTATTGAATTTAAAATTTGTGCTGAATCTGCATGAGGTATAGATTTATAATAGATTACATCTGAAAGCATTTCATTAATCTTCTTTTTGTAAAATTCTTTATTCATAATGACTATTCCGCCTCCTTTGTCTGCTTCTTTAATAATAATAGATGAATCATCTGTTAGAGATTTGATTGATTTACGTTGATTAAGTGAAATATTATGTTTTGTTTTATTATCATGAATTAATACATTACAACATAAAGATTTTGTGGTAGAAATATAATCATCAAGGTTTTTGTTTCTACCTGGGGGAGGGTTAAAAAACGATTTATTCCTAACAAGGCTAAAGTCTTCACTTGTGTCACCAAAAAAGAATTCTTGTAATTTTAGTTTTCTAAAAAAATCATTTAAATCATTTTCAAGTTCACATGGATTATTTTTTAATGGTGTTGGAGTAAATTTAAGACCCATCAATAATAAACTTTTTTCATCATTCGTTAATTTCCTATCAGAAAGATTAAATATTTTTGTGAAATTTAATTTTGATTTTGTTTCCACTAAATAATTTGTTTCGTTATTGTCTTTTACTGTTGGCTGTAAAAGTTGTGATCGGCCTCCAGAAAAGAAGCCGAGTCATCACAGCCAATTTCCATTTCCGTACTGTTGTTTGAATAATTATTCCACCGTCGGTTATTGTTTCCTTTATTTTTGTAGCTTCCACTGTTTTTCTTCTTTTGGTAATTCCTTCTTGGAATCAAGTGTAAAAGGCAATTACCCAATCTTAAACAGATTTTGATCAAGTCGGAATACAGAGAAACACATTCAAAACCTTGTGTAAAAAAATGTAATGAACCACGTTGTGGACTTTGTAAATATATCTTTGAGGGAGAGGTTTTTAAAATAAAAGATAAAATTTTTCATGCAAAAGAAAACATGGATTGTACAATTAGTAATTGTTTGTATGTGTTAATGTGTAATGGATGTACTGAATTTTACATAGGACAAACTGGGGATAAATTGAGAAATAGGGTTACAATACACAAGCAACAAATTAGGGACCCATCAATACGACAGCTACCTTTAAGTTCACATTTGGATAACTGTTCAAAAAAAGACCCAAAATTCTCAATATTCCCGTTTTATAAATTCAAAATTAATGATGTTTCCACTAGATTAACAAAAGAAAAATACTTTATAAATATATTTTGTCCTAAACTGAATGTTATATGACAATGTTTGTTTTGACGTTGACGTTGTGACGTTGTTACGTTGGTAACGTCGTTTCATTAAATTATTAACGTCGCCCTGATGAGCAGCAGCGAAACCGGTTGGCACGTTATTAAAATTGATTTCTAGTGTCGTTTTTTTGTTTTATTTATATAATTCTTGTTCTGGTTACTTGGATTTTTATATATATATATATATATATATATATATATATATTTTCTTTAAATGGGCCATTGATTACCATGAAACTCACATGCTGTTAATTTTCATATGACCATGGGTATATAGCTTTCAAATGGCTATGTGCATTTTGTCCTGATTTAGTGAACTATGCAATGTTATGGAATTAATTTTCTTATCATACAAAATGTAAATTTGAGATGAAAGGAAACAACTGTTTATATAAAGATTGGTTTGGTTGATACTTTCAAAGGTGATTCTTTACATTGTGAACAGGAGCATCATTCCACCTTTCACTCTTATGATTCGCCATTACAGTAAAATGAGCTTTCATTTAATGATAATCCTTTTGGTGGCGTATCCTGTGTCAACGACACTCTTGTTTCGCTAAGGTTTTGTACCACTAAAGATTTAAATCATTTATTTTATTTTATTTCATTGAGGTACACAAAAATGTTTTCGTTCAGGAATAAAATCAGTTATCCAGCCATTCAGAATGCCCAAATCTTGTCGACGAAAACTAATATCCCAACTAGTATTCCAAGAAAGAGTGGCTTGTTAAATGAGGGTCAGGTTTTGATTTATACATTTATTCGGGGAATGTGTCCTTGATATGATAAATGTAATTAGAGTCTGGCTTTCAGTTCAAAGATAAAGAAATTGCATTTAGAAAAAGCAACATTAGGAACAACGTAATTTTTTACTCTTTTCAAAACAATGAAACACTCTACAAAAGCGCATACGGACAGCCGAAATATATGACTATAGAAGCAAGATATGAATAAATTTCGAATTTGTCAAATTGAAGAAGCTTCATGTACATAACAGATATCTAGATTGTGTGCCTTCCGATCTGAAAGAAAACAGTTTTTTTAAACGATTTTTAGTGTTAAAAGAAAACACACCCGGGTCGAACCCAAATTTGGAGATAAGAGCATTATATAAATAAACAAAGTGAGGTTCCGCAAGGTGATATAAAGTTAACGCTATTTTTCATCTAGATAAAGAGAACATTTTCGGCCATGATCGACTTATTTCTTTAGGATACATCCACAATATGACGGCAGGGGCATGATATTAAAATACTTGGTATAAATCCACTAGATGATGCTACATACCAAATATCAAAGCTAGATGCCATCTGATTTCAGAGAAGATTTTTTTTCTCAAAATATTACAGATAATATTTTAAAAGGTTTTGTTTTTTCCCCTTTAAGTTGCCGAGACAGCCACAATTAAGTGCGGGTTTTATTTTTATTACAGTTTTGGTAGAGCTTCATCCAAGGAAAGATTCAATAAAATTCTACCAAGTTTTATAAAGATTGACCATATTGTTAAAAAGTGAAGATGTTTTAAGGAACTGGACGATGCAAGGCGTATTCGGTCTATTTGAGGCAGTAATTCACTCGGGAACCCTCGGCGATTCTACGGAATAGACCTCGTGAATAATAAGGGCGCAGCCATGAAAGCGCGTCATATCGCACGCGGGTTTATATGACGTCACAAACATAACAAAGGATGATGTTGCAAAAAATAAAATCGACTTAAGGTAAGAATTGGGCACATTATAATTTGAAAACAAAACGCAGTGTTTTACTGCGGTTTGCTTTCAAATTATAACATGCCAAAATGAGCTCCAGAGACGTTCGGAAAACATTAAAGGAATACACTATTCTTCAATCGTATTAACCAGTATACCACCAGGAGCCGAATTACCTAAAAAATGACCAAAAATTACTACAATTACGTCCGAGGTACTTCTCAGTTTACGGAAAAGTCCGAGCGATGTTCCGAATGGCATTAATTGACGTATCGCATGTCCTCTTAAATGGTCCTCTGCGTGGACTACTTTTTAGATATGGGCTTCAGATTGAAAACGTCCTGCAATGCATATTAGCGTGATGGACAGACATATAGCCGACCAGACAACTACAAATGGCCTTTGAAATATTCAACGTTTGAGAACATCTACAGTAGATCCGTGGCTATCTATTAAGCGCGAAGAAGAATCTCTGGTCTGGCTGTGCAGATGCACCGTCTGATCTGAGTATTAACCTCGTGAAAATATGAAATTATTGGAAATGTCACACACAGGCTCATTTATCCTTTTATTGAAAATATAAATATGATCTTGAACATAACTCAAAACAATCCAACTTTCATTGCTTTAGCTCAGTACATTAACTTACCTGTTATTACGTATTTCTTGTCACCTATCCGAAAACATTTTGTAAAAAAAAAGGCGACATCGAATGTTAATCTCAATGAATGATTTTAGTGGTCGTTAGACGTTTAAATGAACAGTGACAATTCATTAAGGTACTAATTACTAGCCGAATCAATTCAAACTGCGCACCGAAAAGATATTTGGCTTCAAAAGTGAAGTCAATCGGGAGCCTTCGGCGATTCTACGGAATAGACCTCGGGAATAATACGGACGCAGCCATAAAAGCGCGTCATTTCGCACGTGGGTTTATATGACGATCCCGCTAAGGATGACGTTGTATAAAACAAAATCAACGAAAGAAAATTAATGGGCATATAATAATTTGATGACAAAACGCAGTAAGACACTGCGTTTTGTTATCAAATTATGATATGCCCAAAAGATCTCGAAAGACGATAGGAAAGAATAAACAAAATGTGTTTTTCTTTATGCGTATTAACCGAAGTACCACCAGGAGCCGAATCACCTAAAAAATGACCCAAAACTACTACACTTACGTCCGATGTACTTTTCAAGTTACGGAAAAGTCCGAGCGATGTTCCGAATGAAGTGACGTTCACGATGACGACAAAAAATATAATGATATTGACGGAAATTATACAACAACAGCAAATTACCAGAATAGTGATTAGAGCCAGTGCGTGACATTTCCAACAAACTGAGATATTGGTAAGGTACAAACATGGGGAAGTGAAGAAAGCCACATACTGAAAATATAAAGTATCCTGATGGTCTACTGATACTTTGAGACCTTATCTTTCTACTAAAGGCATAGTGAAGACTCTGGTGAGACTGTGTGGATGGACAGGCTGGTCAGAGTCTTTGCTTTACTCATATTTGAAATTGTTGGAAATCTCATGCACAGGCTCATTTGTAATCTGGGACAACTGATATATGTCTTATATGAGAAATAATGTAGGTTTTTTTTTCAATATGTATTTGTACAATTTAAGACTTATTCATTTAAAACTTAACAAATAATGCTTGTGTAACACCCAAGAAAGAGGACTGTCTTGTTTAAACTAGGACTGGTTTTGATTTATGCATTCTCTCAGAGAAGATGTCCTTGGTTTGATTAAATTCCGAATTTCATGTAATACTAGACTGACATTCAGACCAAGAGACGGTTGAGTACTTTAAGTGAAAAAAGTTAAAGTTAGGAAAATTTTTAATTAAAAGACTCAACCCAATCACTCAAAACACAAACGTTAAAAAAAAGGTGTTCCGATATGGCTCACCTGAGTCTTCTTTGATCTCTGAGACATCACATGATTAGGATTGGCAGATATCGACCAGGAGATTATTTGAACCAAATAAAAATGTCCAAGATATTGTTCAAACAAGATGATTGATGAATTATTGCCGGCGATGTTTCTATGACAAATTGGACACACCCGGGTTGATCCAACATATCGCTGGCTCGGCGCGAAACGGTTGTAACTCCCTATATGTTTTTAGGGAGTTACAACCGTTTCGCGCCGAGCCATCGATTATGACGCTAGAATTACGATATAAAAATCTTAGTTTACAAGTTGTGACCGATAAATTCGAGATATTTTTTCATTGCCCATGTTGTATGGTACTTGCATTTTTGAAACTTTGGTTAATTAGGCCTATTCCTTTCAATACGCGACATTTTGATAACAGCATAAGGCTAATGTGACGTCAGAATTGATGAATTGCGGTATATTTATGACGTCACGGCAAGTTTTCACCATCGAGAAATAGCTGACAAAGTCACTCAAGGAAATTATGATGTCAACTTTAAGTCTTATGTCAAATTTTGCATGAAAAATTAAAAATCCTGAAATTTTACCACTGTCTTACGGAAAAGCTCCATATTTCAGATAGTAATATTCACGCCTGCTCTTAGAGGAAAGATGACTGTAAAAATCCTGTGCAAGTTAATCTTCCTTTAAAAGCGAAAATACCTAATTTAAATGCATTTGGGGAGATAGAAGGTCCTCTCTTAAATGATCCTAATTAAACGGTCTTTGTGAAAACTATTGCCTATATTACGACCACCGTGCTGGTATACATGTATTTCGTTTCCGGCCTTATAAAGGTAACCGGTAAAGCTTAGCTGGTATTTAGCTCTCTGCCTTTTTGATTAAGAGATTGAGAAGAAGGGGTTTTACTTAACTTCTATGTAGAAATGGAATACAACAGACTTTTCGACTATAAGGACATGATGGGAAAAACATGGATATGGTCCTACAGATGATGCTACATACAAATTACGGAATTTAGAGCTTCGGAGAAATTTTTCTATTTTTCCCTTTCTTCCGCAGCGACCTGAGTTAAGGATGGGTTTCAACTTTTTGAACATTTTTTAGCGCTCAAAAAAAGTAAAAAAAAAAAGATATAACGTTCCTTTCAACTGTCTTAAAGATTGGTTGAGGTTAAGAAGGAAGGAGAGGAACATTCAAGAAATTATGAACGGCGCACGACGGACAATCGACTAACACAAACGCACGACCTGCACGAAAGCTTCAATACCTCGTCTTAGCCATGAAATCTTCAAACTCGTCCCCAAAAACCCAGAAGACGATCAAACTAAAATAAAGTGCTTGGCCAGCATTAATTTTGAAGTGTATGATTGATCCTTGAAGTCTACAAACGCTTTATAGGACAATAAGTAAATTTGTAGCTCGCATAGGCACCAACTGCTTAGGGGAGTTGCTTTTACCGATGCTTTTACAATCGTCCATGAAACCAAACTAAACCAAAATTTCCATTAATACTATTATATCAAAAGGCCCCGCCTGTGTTCGTGAGCATATCTGAACTATATATGTTTAATTAAAAGATGAAAAATATACTTAGTTCCATAAGAAAGTGTTCACTTTTACTTTTTGCGTTTCTCTTGATTTTTACAAAGTTGGAGGACAACTCTAGAGTAAATTTGAAACCATACTTTAAGCTGGACCTTTTTGGAATTAAAAGTCAAATCAGATTTGGAAAAAGTATCGTATGCGATGAAAGAAATTATTGAGATTTGACCTCCTTACAACTTTTTCTTTGGTAAGAGCTATGTGTTGATGTTGCATTATAGAGTTTTAGAAGCCATTTCCAAACAAAAGTTTTCGTTTTTATGCAGACGTTACGTATACACCGACGTTAGACATTTCTACGTTGTTAGGCCAGTAACTTGCAGTTGGATGGTGCTTTGGCGTCCTTTGACATCTCGATTTGCTTATTAAAGGCCTTACAAAATGATGACATCGATTTCTATTGGAATATGAATTCTCAATCAATTTTAGTGACGTTCTAAATCTGATAAGGTTCGATTTTGCTAAACGACGTTTTTTGATAGTCAACCACGTTGTAGCATCATGCACAATTGTATTGAAGATGTGATTTTTAGCTTAGTAAAGCTGTTAAAATTCAGGTGAATGCATTTTAAGAACAATTAAATGTCTAGCGCGTGATGCACATGCAAAACATGCAAACTCAAATGTCTCAATTTAGCAGAAAATTTTTGCTCATTCCGCGATTTTTGTTTTCAAATATCTTTTGCACATACTTTTTGGAATAGTCATACGACGTTTCATGACGATAGATTGAGTAATTTTTGTGGTGTCCGTGGTTTAGTGGTAAAGCGTCGGTCTCTTGACCCAAAGGTCCTGAGTTCGATTCCCGGGAGCGGCTATCGATCTTGGTTCTTTCATTGGCCCACACATTCGGCGCTGGTACTGGTGAATTTTCCAGGAAGAAGAATCGAGGGGGATTAATCTAAGTTGTAAGAACTTGTTTTCCAATCGATGTAAAAATAGGTTTAAACCAAACCAGTAATTTCAGAGATATTCAAAATTCAAAAGTGCACACTTTCTTTTGGAACTAAGCATATTTAAATTTCTCGTAAAACGTTCATATAAAGTTATTGATGATTTTAATAACAATAATTATGAAAACACACACACACAAAAAACAACAACAACTTTTCTTTCCTTCGTTCTTTAGACTTGGCCTTATTTTCCAAGAATAATGAATTTTTTTGTTAGGTTACATATTGTACTTTTTTCGCATGACTAATAATATAAAAAAAATGATATGCCTAAAAGTTCTCTACAGACGATCGGGAAGAATTAAAAAATGTTATTTTCTTCAAGCATGTTAAATAACCGAAGTGACACAAAAAGCGGAATTACAGTTAATAACATCGTGAAATTGACATTCACCTCAATCTAAACCATTCTAAATCGATCATTCAGCGCTCCAATCATTCATTCCCAACACTCACTCAAATCATTAAAAAACGATCAAACCTTTTGAAAAATATAGAATCAACAAATAAATTTTGACAGAGAAAAATCGCGATTTCACTGAGATAATTAAAATAGTTAGCGCCTCATAGGTTCTTGAAGAAATTTGAAGCTGTGCACAGAACTTGTATGCACTTTTTTTATTAAAGGGAGGTAATCAATATCGCAAATTTTGTTCATCCCGACAAAATTTGCAATACTAGATTACCTCCCATTAAATTCACTCAAAACTCGCTCCTCACACTCATTCAATTTCATTCCTAAAGCATTCCAAAATCATTCACCTTGTCAATTTTACGATGTTGTTAACTGTACGTCCGAGGTACAACGACACGCTCTGCCAAGTCAATTTAACATACTATACACAGTTTTAGTAATTAAGCCATCTTTCATATACTAGAAATTTTAGTTAGCGTGTCAATATCTTATTAAACCACATCAATCGTGGTATTTATTTTCTTTTTTCTTTCATAGAAAGAGAATATGAGGACAAATGAAACAAAAGCTGTCGTGACTTTATTTTAGATATTACTAATGCTCTCTACGATTGAAACAACGAACGAAATACTTTGTGGGCGATTAAAATATCACTGTTTTAGGTTCACATGAAAGATCGGCTAAAAGTGTAATTGTGACCCGTCGCGCGAAAAGGGACCATCTGGGTAGTGCGTAAAGTGTCGACCCTTGTCAGACTGAGCGGATTGCGCAGACTGACCAGGGTCGAAACCTTTCGCACTTTGCTTATTTTCTGAATCTAGAAAGTTCAATCTACCTTCCAGTGAAAGAATTTTCGAAATGCGACCTCTGGTTGACCCATGCTGGATCAAATCTCTTTTTCAAATATTTATTTTTCAGAGTTCCCGGATGGTCCCTTGTCGCCTGACGAGTCACGTCTATGAACCGTATCTCGAAAAGGGCCATCTGGGTACTGCATAAAGTATCGACCGCGCAGTCTGACTAGGGTGGATACTTTTCGACCTCTATTAATTTTCTGAATCATGAAAACACTGATCTTCCTAAATGTGGAAAGATTTTTGAAATGCAGCATCTGGTCGTGCTGTATTAGAACCAATCTCTTCAAAATATTAATACGATGTTCCCAGATGGTCCCTTTTCACGTGTTGGGTCGTAGTTAAATTTCGCGCATCACTCTCACTATTTGTCTTAAAATAAAACAGAAAAAATGATGCCTGTATGTCCAAAATTTGAATCTTTAAAAGAGATGCAATATTTCCAAAAAACAAGCGCTTGTGACTTTGAGAAGAGAATTTAGACCCCGTGATTTATTTTTCATCGATTAGAAAACAAGTTAGATAAATTCTTTTCTGTTCTGAATTAAATAAAAATATAAGGAAAAAACACACAATAAAACAAACAAAAAAAACCAGCAAAATACTTCAATTAGAAATGAAAAGTATTCTATCTGCAGTAAATGTAGATTCTTCTTTCCTACCTACCTCGTTTTCAATATCCAAATTTTACTTCAAGGTTTAGGAGATTTGCAGCTAATAGAATTCCGTTGGCCTATATAGTCCTCATAACATTACTCGCACGTTATTTAAAAACACGTTTTGCAAAAAAATCCTGTTCTTTTTCCTTTTTTAATTAAACAAGAAATACTCCTTTCCTAATTAGTGTTAAAAAGCAATACAACTATTTTACCCTCTGTAGTAGGATTCTAATATTTCCAATAACTTTGTCGTATAAGAGAAAACCGATAGCGCTGAAAGAAGCTACAGAAGTATTGAAGCTTTTTGTACTGCCCAAATATTTTTGCTCATTCAGAAATTCTGCATGACAAATTTTTATAGACCGTCTCTCAAATAAGGACCAAATTCGTGCTTTGGCAGGAGATATAGACAGATTATACTAGACAAACATACGTGTGCAGTTTGATCTAAGAATATACAGACTGAATTTCCCTATTAAACCAGAAAGGTTAAAATATGCATTTCAAAAATAAACACTATGCCAAAGTATGCACTACCATTGCTTTCGGCACTTTACCAGGTTTTTTTTTTTGGCATAGCAAGACCTCAAAGCAATAGACCAGTCCGAGCGCAAGTCGATATCATAAGTGATTTAAATCAAACGGCAGGTATAAAATGGGATCTCCACCATGCGCACTTTACATAAACAATGGCTAGAAATTACCAGCACCCCCTTCCACGGTGAAATTGACAAAGACGCTGTAAAAAAGTGTGTTTAAAGAAAAAGAAATTAAAAGAAACATCAACATTCGTAGAAAATTTCTCTAAATAAAATCATGTGTAAATTCGAATATGTGGATCGGTTCAAGTGATATATAACACGGAAGATTGCACAAGACCACCGCATACGGGTGCAACGCTCGGCTGCACGTCTGGTTTATGCAAAAAAAATCTTAGTAAAAAAGGGGGCATAACTCTTACAAAAATTCTCCCACAGTAATCCATCTTGATACATGTAGTCTAGATAGATTTTGTGATGGTGAGCACACACGCCAAGTTTCACGAAGATACATCTTCAAAAACAACAGAGATAAGACCAAGGTTAAAGTTTGTCATGCCTACGCCAACTCTAAGCCAACACCAACGCAAACGAAACCAAGGTGATCACAATACCTCGGGTTTTGATTTTTTTCATTAAAAACCTTGTTTGAAATATGAAGTCTCTATCACTAACCATTAATTCAATTTACTTTTTTCATAACTGTGACCTTGAAAAATGACTATGACTGATGACCTTGAACTTGACACCAACAGAAAGGTTTAGTCCGAAACAATCATCGTGGGTAATATGAATGCCCTATAACTTGTAATTCAAAAGTTATGCTAAGTTTTAAAGATTCTTTTTAAACATTTTTGGCCTTGAAAAAATAACCTTGACAGATGACCGTGAACTAGGTACTAACAGAAAGGTCATGAATAAGGCAATTACCGTGCGAAATGTAGAGGCCCTGTCACTTACCATTCAAAAGATATGACCAATGTTAAAAGCTGTATTTTCTTTCACAAATTTGACCCAAAAATGACCTCGACCAATGACCTTGAACTTGGTACCTACAGAAAGGTATTATCCCAAGCAATCATCATGTGAAATATGGAGGCTCTATAACTACTACTTAAAAAGTTATGACCAATGTTAAAGTTTCTCAAGCCAACGCGAGCGCCAACGCCGACTACACCAGGGTGATCATAATAGCTCGAGTAATCTTCGAAAACAACCGGGTTGAAAAATGATAACTGGTGTTACTTTTTTCATTCATTGGTAAACTTCATGTCATTTTTTGGCGTTGACTGTAGATACGCTAAATTCAGAGAATCCTTTCCTTTTGATTGTTAAAACCTCAAAACATTTTAAGAAAGAATTCAATAGTTCACATCGTAAGTTTTTCTAGACTCATTATTTAGCGAGTCCAAACTCTTTTTGGTGGTAAAACATCAAACCATTAGGAGTTTAAACGTTCCTTCTATACCAAATGTAAAAAGTTAAATCATTTATATTATCACCTTGGAAACAATAGATTGACTTAACACGATCAGTCGAAAGTTTGACCCTATTCAATGTTTGGTACATTTTTTTACACTTGTTCACCTTAATTTTGTCCATAAGTATTACCTTACGCAGAAATAAGAGAGACATTACTCTTTATTGTTAATCTTGAGTGAAATGTAAAAAATATTCGGAAAACATAGTGCAAACACTGGCCTCCATGGCTGTGATGGTAAGTAAGCTTTAGCGTTCCTAAATATCTTATTTGATCTATTTGTTCTCATGTAAAACAATTGATTGCCTGTTTTTGAGAGAATGATGTCAGCAGATTGTTTGGGAATGGTTTGGTCTCGCATACATTTACGTGTTTTGTTTCCACGTTTAAATGGAACATTTTCCTCAAGTTGTGGAATAAGTTTTAACCAAGAATTATCGTTCACATTTTTTTGTTGTTGGAAAGTTTACACTTGTCTCTTTAATGCTTTCCGGTGGTTTATGGAGAAATAACGGTAGATTATCACTTGATAATCTCAATGCAAAAGCAGTGAAATTATCAAAAGGCTTTATACCCTGCTTTTGTGCATTTCTTCCTATTTGCCGGCATCTATGCGGGGCGAAATAAGTGACATAACAATGAACATTGCATAGAAATCACATGCAAAATGATTTGCTTTACGAATATATGTCCTAGAAATTTCAAATTTTGTCTCATTTGTGCAATAAAGTAATGGATAATCGTTGGTTTTTCGAGTAAGATCGATTAATATTTCATTTCGTAAAAACAAAAGCTATATTTTCACTCGTGGCCTTGCCACTCGTGAAAATGTAGATCTTGTTGTTCACCCAATGAATATAAGTCTTTTTTACACTGAAACAAACGATTATCCTCTATTTCATCGGCAATCTAACACTTGGTTTGGTTCCAGGTTCTCTCCGAACATAGTGATGATTTTCCACCGGAAGAACGGACAGGTGAGTGGTCACTACATTGATGTAAAGTCATGGTAGGCCTACGTTTACGCAGCATTTCCACTTTACAAGCGGGAGGTTCGAAAGTTCGAAGTATATATGAAATTGATACCTTTTTACCTGACGGTTTGTTAGCAGCCTAATATATGTAAACGAATGGACACAGATTTATGTCTATAACAGGCGACCCCCGAAAAAAAAACCTCATATCTATGAGTCGAAAGCTGAATGACTTTCAGGACGATTTCGGGAGTTTGTTCTTGCGCAACGTCTTTGCGCATCTAACTCTTCAAAAAGGAGTAAGCGCTCCAACACTTATCTCGGACTTAACAAAAACACTACAAAACCCCTCTAAATTTTTATATTTCACAGAAAATGCTTTCATGAAGACGACTAACAAATCCTTTCACTAAAAAATAATTATATAAATTATCGCATCCATTTTATTTTATGGAATAAAGGATATGACATCAGCGTCGTCTGTAGGTACGTATTTGTGACGTTAACGTTTCCGCGCATAATCAGACACCAAACAATGTTATCCGTGAATCCGATAGCTACATGAAACCGTCTCATTTCGTTTTGATGGGGTTAATTTTTGAAAGGTTGACCTTGATAAACGATCCTGTCGTTGTCAAATGATCTTGTCAGATTATTAATTTCCAATGTTTGGATTAATTTTTTAACTGACCTGGGTGTATTTGAAATTTTATTTGGGGATGGGGTTGTGAGCGAGGTAGATAACCTTGATCTCATCATATGACTTCGATCAAGGAATTTGATGATGCTTATTGACAAGATCAAGTATTACACCATATGTGAGTATTCTATTTTCAACAAGACTGAAGATTTTTGAAATTACTAATTTTTTTGTGTGATTTATGTAACGTTGGCCTTGATATATGACCTTGACCTTTTCACATGATTTGACCTTGGGATTTGTTGACGCAAAACAAAAAGATACCCTAATTGTTGAGGAATTCATCTCCATATTCGATTAATTTAACAAGGATTGAATATCATTGATTATGTACATAAAATTGGCCCGAGAAAAATAATCTGGAGTGATTTTTTCCCAAAACTGGGTGACCTAAAATATTGCATTTTTTCTAAAAAATAAGCACGGTGACCATTCCTTTTTTATATCAATATCACACGAACATATAATTATCTACAAAATATAAAAAAAATAAAATTTTCTATTTTAGGGTTTTTGAGAAATTTGATCAAATGTAATAAAGTTTGAAAATATTCTCGTTCATTTTCGATATACCAATTTTTAAGCAATTGGGGAAAATACGTTAAAAATCATTATGTTTCCTTTCAATCGATAATTGTGTATTATATTCAGTGCAAATAACTTCCTATCTATGAAATCAAAATGGAATTGATATGAGTTGTTTGATTAGATTTGATTGTGTTATGGTTTTATGTCATTACCAAGAAATGAAAATCGGCGAAAAAATCGGGCAAATATTTACTCGATACCTATGACATTCTTTGACGTTTTACGAAAAATCTGATTCGGTGACCCCCTTTTTTCTTTCAATTTTTGCAATCGCCATACTTAAATCTTCAAAATATGAAAATATAAGAGAAATCTATCTCAGAAATTAAAATCTAGCATTCGTCCTTAAGTAAAGTGTTAACACTATGATAACGGAGTCTTATTATTATCTGTGCATTGTTTGGATCTGCATATAGCTCTATGTCCATCCGTGCTCATGAACGCATTTCTTTTTCTTTCAAACAGCAGATACAAATCAACAGCTTTCGCCTCAGACTTGGCTCATTACATTACCCATTGATATCGTCTAACGAGGATTTTAAAATTGTAATAATTTGCAGTGTTATGTTATTGTAAATTTGGGACATGTTATGTATGCCTAAATTGGATAAATTGTATCCTAGAATAATTGAATTCCAATAATCTAAAGATTTTTTGATCGGTTCCAATCGCATCAGATGGGGAAATCCTTTGCACTGTATTTCTGTATAAAATGCATGAAGTTTTTTTTGAACCCCCAAGATCGATATGAAAGTCAAGTGTTGTAGGTACACGGAATCCACCGTTCCCCTTCCATAACCCTTCGTCGCTATTTGATCATTTAAAGAATTGAAACCTTTTCAATGACACACTAGCGTTATTTGCACTGTGCTTTTGCAATTGCACTAAACACTCAAATACACGCAGGGGCTTATTATGGGCCCGAAATCACATCTGCTGATGAACCACAGGGCCAATTTCAATTATACTTTACCGGAATGTTCCTTGGGTGACCCTTTTCAAAAACTTTTTGCAAAATATTGATTTGCCCATAAATATGGGAGTGCCAGGGCGGGGCTTATTTTGAGTCTCCTCGGTAATGAATTTGTGGGCAGGGTCTATTATCACTTAAAATCGTGGAATTAAATCTCCTCTTCAACAATAAGGCAAATGTGAATGAGACTTTGCCAGAAAGTTACTTGGATGAGTTCCACTGGATCAATAAATTTCAGATGAGCGATTTAGGGCAATTCTGTTCCTCTTGTTCTATATTCAGGAGGACGATGGGTTTCGCTCTAGTCAGACTGTGTAGTTTACATAGGCATTCCCGGGTCAAATGCTTTCACGATTTCAGGTCTTCCTTTGAAAAATATTTCACGAAGTCCAAGTATGAAATATTTGCGAGATAAATAAACAAACTGTTTAGCTACATGTATATGACAAAAAATACAAACTCTAGAAGTTTGAGCGAGTGATCATTATTAAATAAGCATTCAAGAAAAAAAATTATAGCGGCTCGTCGAGACACGCTTCAGTGTTTTCCTTGTCTATAAACAATTGATATAGTCTACCACTCTTAACGCGAAATGTGACCCTTATCGGGAAAATGGACCATCTGGAAAAGGCGAAAAGTTTCGATCCTGGTCAGACTGCGCAACCTGTGCAGATTGGCCAGGTTTGGAACCTTTTGCCCAAAACACTTTTTCTGAATCTAGAATGAATATTCTACCTTCTTATGTATTTTTTTCCGAAATACTCCTCGTTGACCTATGGATCCAATCCCTTTTCAAAAATTATTCTTATAGAGTTCCCAGATGGACCCTTTTAGCGTGACGGGTCACAATTGTATATTCATTGATATTTTACCAGCGGGTATTGTGAACGAAAATTAATTTGCCCACGGTTGAATACGATGCACTATACGAGACCTCTAAACGGCCACTTGGTTTTTGCCTTTGGTATCTGAAATTGAATGTAGTCGGATTCTATTAGAAAAATCATTATGGGAGAATCTTCAGATAATATCGACTTGAAAAGAATGCGTAGAAAGCAGCGATTTCGCCGAGAATTCAAGGACACCCCTGGTTTCAAAGTTAATTTGGTGTGAGGGGTAATTCTAGCGTTTTATCCTTGTGTGAGAAACAAAAGTGCCAGAATTGAATTTTCTGTGATTTGGTGTCTGGCCCGCAGTAGCCATCGAAGTTTGTCACTTATAGGATTAATCGCTGAGTATTTATTAGACCGAAAATTTGAAATTCTTCGAAAATGTGCAACTTATGTGACTTTCGTAAAGATACTTCATTAAATGACTATAGATATGTTAAAATATGGCAAAAGCAAGGTGGCCATTTAGAGGTGCGTTTCTGTTTTAGATGATAAACTGACCGATAAACTGACCGATTGTGAAACTATCCGCCTTCTGGTTTTCAAACCAGAGAATTTTTTTTCCATATTTACCTTTTCAACCTTTAAAGTCATCGTGGTAACCCGTGTCACTTGTAAAACAAATTTGGTAGAGCTTCTTCCAAGGTACATTGCAAGTTTCATACTCGTGCGAGATAACTGGTAATTGGTAGATTTAAAATGTGAATAGAATAAATAAAGGAATTAAATACTTACGTACATATATTTTTTCCAAAATTTATTGTCATTTCTTTATACTTCTTACATAAATAATCTAGGGGGTTTATATTTTTTTCTAATTTGAACGTAATAACCGAAAAAGATAAATTAATCGAAGAGTCTGAAATTTGTATCAGAAGAAAAACAGGAACTTTTAGAGACAAAAAATAAGTATCAATTATAGTGTTGATCTTAAAACAAGTTACGTAAATACGTAAAGTACTTTTAACCCATTCCATGCTGTTTACGACACATTACTGCTATACACACAGTGTAAGCAGACTGTATAATTTAAGATCTCGTGTGCAGTCAGATCTAGGCGCACACTTCCTGATTTGATAGTGGCAAAATGAATTAAAATTCAACAGAATTTGTGCTAACGCATCATAAAATTAATTCTTTTCGCTGTCGTGAGACACAATAGCAGGAAAATAAACTGAAATTTTATGTGAGAAAAAAGAGATAAGGGTTTTAGCCTGGCTTTACATCCCTTATTACAGTTAATAACATCATGAAATTGACATTAACCTCAATCTAAACCATTCTAAATCGATCACTCAGCGCTCCAATCATTCCTTCCAAACTCTCACTCAAACCATTCAAAAACGATCAAACCTATTGAAAAATATAGAATCAACAACATCATTCAAAATAAATTTTGACAGAGAAAAATCGCGATTTCACTGACATATTTCAAATAATTAGCACCTCATAGGTTCTTGAAGAAATTTGAAGCTGTGCACAGAACTTGTATGCACTTTTTTTATTAAAGGGAGGTAATCAATATCGCAAATTTTGTTCATTCCGAACAAAATTTGCAATATAGCATTACCTCCCATTAAATTCACTCAAACTCGCTCCTGACACTCATTCAATTTCATTCCTAAATCATTCCAAAATCATTCATCTTGTCAATTTCACGATGGTCTTAACTGTAAACCGACTGATGCTCAGACGCCGTAAATTCTTTCGTCCTTGAGAGCGTGTTTATGCTGCTTTGAGATAAAAAATACATACAATTCTTCTACCATATCCTTACTGGTAATAACAAATAGCATATCGCTTTTCAAAATTATCCATTTAATATTTTCAAATAAGAGAAAAGTGCACTTTTAGTTCCACCGAACCCACTAGTCTGTCTCGAGGGATTTATTATTAAAATGAAGTCGGGAAAATTCCTTTTATTGTTACGCAATAATTCCGAACAAGACCTGCATTATTTTAAAGATGGAAACATTCACGTACGTTTTAGGAGTAGCAAGTGCGTAAAGCAATAAACAATTTTAGCTCCTCTTGACGCGGACTTTTGTTATGACCCTTTTTCCGTTGTTCGACCGTCTGAAAACTTTTTTCTTTGGTCCATACTTTGGGGTCAATCAAAATTTCACGAAAATGTTTTAAGAAGGATCTCCCCGAAAAAATTTCTGCAAAGTTTGCTTGAAATTGGTCCATTTGGTTACTGAGCAGAAGATGTTGGAAGAATTGGTGACGACCTCCGACGGACAACGGACGAAAGATGATCACAAATGCTCACCTTTAGCAGGTTGTTCTCAGTAGAGCTGAAAATGGTCCCCTTAATTTGAATTATAAAAAGATCTTCTCCTCTGAAACTACAAGACAGAATTCAAACACATTTCACAGGAATGATACTTAGGGCACGCTCTTTCAGATTCATTTCTTAAATCCAGACTAGGCTGATAACCTGTGCGCTACGGGCTGTCGAGTCCAAAATAAAGAGTAAAATAATGGTAACTAATTATGGGAAAATAAATAGAGGATATTGAATGAGTGGACTGCGCCCAGTTTTTAACTGTTTTAGATGACGAGTTTAATAAATACTGTATTTTATGGGCACAAATTTTATATTCTGTTTATAATATGACCCGAAATTTTGCGAAAAATCGTCATAATTCTTGAAATTCAACATTTCAATTTTTCCGCGAAACTTATAACGCCGCTTGAAACTGACGTCACAATATATACATTGTGACGTCAATTTCGCGGTTGCAAAATAGCGTTGCTATTCGCTATGAGCTCATTTGCATAGTTATTCCACTAGTGTAATAACACCCGTGTAATATCAAAAATAATCTACGGGGTTATTTCACTTCCGCAACGTCGGTCATATTATAAAAAATACAAACTTCTTGTCGGTAACTACTGGGCAGAATTCAATCAAAGTTTCACAGGAATGATGCTTGGGACATATTCTTTCAGATTCCTTCTTTAATCCTGATCAGGCTGATAACCTGGGCGCTACGAGCTGTCGAGTCACCAAAAAAGAACAACTTATGGTGAAATAATAATAAAAAAAACTTTATTCTCTGAAACAACAAGTCAGATTGTAGCCAATTTCACAGGAATTATTCTTAGGCCATGCTCTTTCAGATTCTTTCTTTTAATCTTGATCAGGCTTAGAATTTGGCGCTATGGGCCGTCAAGTCACCAAAGAAGGGCCATATGAAACAGTCTTCTTCTCTGAAACTAATGGTCAGATTTCATTCTTTAAATCCTAATAGGGCTGATATCTTTGGTGTTACAGACGTCATCCATAATGACCCGTTATGGTCAAATAAAAAGATATCTCCACCTTTTAAACTTACCACTCGGAATTCAATCAAACAGCAATGTTGCTTCAGATTCCATCTTTTAATCTTGATTGGCAGAAAACTTTGGTGCTTCCAGCTGTCATGTAACCCTGAAGTGGCCCTATGCGGTAAAATACTAAAAAAACTTCTCTGAAACTAATGCTTAGAATTCAGCCAAATTTCACAGGAATGAACCTTAAAGCCACATTCTGTGTTCATGAACATTTCCGAAACGCAAGTCATTTTTTGACGACTATGTACACAAAAACTAGACTTGTTTTCTCAAAGATAAGCTTGATTTTGTTATTCCAATTACGGTAAGCCGCGGCAATAGCGCAGTTGGTAGCGCGCCGGACTTCTAATCCAGGGGTCAATATTCGCACGGGTTCGATCCCCGGCCGCGGCACTTATCCTTTCCGACATTTGTCTTCCACCAATGGGTAGATAATCGTAAACCTATGTGGAATAGCAACTGGAGGCTAGGAAAAGGATGTGGTGGTAGTACTGGTGTGAGAAATACCAGGAATCCATCGTTAGGTGCTCCAGTCGTCGCGATATAACTGAGAGATTGTTGAAAGCGACGTAAAACCCCAATTCAAATTCAAATCCAATATACGGTAATGCAAATGATTATGACGCGATGAACTGTATATAGGTATAACTTGATCAATATTTATGACCCGCAACATTTCGGACTAGGATCTGTATGCCGTTCCTTTACAGCCATTGCACATGGGCGTATTCCACGTGACCAAAACCTAATTTACATATTTGACTTTATACTGCAGATTATGCGTTTCGTGAAAAAAAAACGCCGTTTGTCGAATGAATTTTAGTGTTATGTAACTCATTTTTCATTACATTAAATCAAGAAAAAATATTCAAGAATATTAAAGACAGAGTAAATTTTACTCTAAACGCAGACATTCTCTCTTAGATTTCTTCCTGAATTTATGATTGACAAGAAACATGGATACTGTCGAGACAGCTTACAAGATGCCATATGCCAAAATATATATCAAAAATCTGAAATGTATTTTCACATCCAAATGACTGATGTCAGGAATGTTCTTTGGGTATACCGCTCTCTGATTCCTTTCTTAGTGATTATGTTGTTGTGTCATGGAAAAGGGCCTTTGTGTTTCAACATTTTTTGTAACCACAACTTGTAAATTAATTGACAGATTTCACGAAACTTGCATAAAATGTTAATTATCATTTGACTATGCACACATTAAACATCTCTGAAATGTTTTTCTGTGTCATGGAATAAAGGGACTTTCGTGTAAGAGTGCGGGTTGACTTAAGTTTCTTTGCATTTCATGCTTTAACCAACCTTACTTTATAATAGTAATCTACTTGTAATAGAATACGGCTTAGCTTAATACTTTTAATGCAATTTCATTTTTTTGTCATTAATGAATTTTCATAAATCCGTTAGCCATAAAGTGCCAGTTGAGTGATATAGTTAATAACATCGTGAAATTGACAAGGTGAATGATTTTGGAATGATTTAGGAATGAAATTGAATGAGCGTGTTGATCGACTTTTGAGCGAATTTAATGGGAGGTAATCCAGTATTGCAAATTTTGTTCAGGATGAACAAAGTTAGCAATATTGATTACCTCCCTTTAATAAAAATGTGCATACAAGTTCTATAGATCGCTTCTTATTTCTTCAAGAACCTATCAGACGCTTACAATTTCAATTAATTAAGTAAAATCCCGATTTTTTTCCCCAACTATCTTAATTTTGAACGATGTTGTTATTATATGTTTTTCAGTAGGTTTGAAGCGTTTTTGAGTGGTTTGAGTGAGTGTCTAGAATGAATGAATGGAGCGCTGAGTGAGCGATTTAGAATGGTTTTGATTGAGTAAAATGTCAATTTCACGATGTAATTAACTGTAGCCATAAAGTGCCAGTGGAGTGGTACTGGTCCTCGTGAGCCTCTTGTTAACGTTAACGAAAGTTTCGCCTGAACGTATGATGTGCTTGTCACGTTTCCCTGGTACAGTTAATAACATCGTGAAATTGACAATTATCTCAATCTAAACCATTCTAAATCGATCATTCGGCGCTCCAATCATTCATTCCAAACACTCACTCAAATCATTAAAAAACGATCAAACCTATTGAAAAATATAGAATCAACAACATCATTCAAAATAAATTTTGACAGAGAAAAATCGCGATTTCACTGACATAATTCAAATAGTTAGCGCCTCATAGGTTCTTGAAGAAATTTGAAGCTGTGCACAGAACTTGTATGCACTTTTTTATTAAAGGGAGGTAATCAATATCGCAAATTTTGTTCATCCCGAACAAAATTTGCAATATAGGATTACCTCCCATTAAATTCACTCAAAACTCGCTCCTCACACTCATTCAATTTCATTCCTAAATTATTCCGAAATCATTCACCTTGTCAATTTCACGATGTTATTAAATGTATTTTGTTTTTATTTTCCTGGAAAACCATCATCATTTCATTCATAAGCTAATTTATTAGAAACAAGGTCATTTGATTGAACTTTCTTTATCTAATTAATGCAATGCGTCCATCCCTTATTATCAGATTAGGATTAATGTGGCTTCATTAAACAAGACATTGAGAGAAACCAAAACATCTTTGACCTTCAACTTAGAGAAGAGTGTTGTAAGTAGGGTATAATAGCGTTCGTTAGTTTTCGCGTATTTGGGTCTGACAGACGTACAGTAAAGACCACCATGAACTTGACGCCTAACATTTTCTAAAACATTTTAAATCGCTCACTTAACGCTCCATTTAATTATTCCAAGCACTCACTTAGAAACGCTACGAATTTTTTTCGAAAATGCCCATAGATTCGTTAACAATGCTCTAAATAACCTCATTCAAATCAGACCTTAGGCTTGTTTGGCACCTTCGACCATTTAGCACTGAAGGGAAGTCTTGTTCTTTATCAAACAAATATCAAGCGATATTCTTAATTTCGCTATTTCTTTCAGTCACGAAAATATAACTCTTGCAAAAAAGATTGGTTTATATTACTTAGGACACGTACATAAACGTTCGTTCTGCTCCAGCTCCCCCCCCCCCCCCCCCTATAATAGCGACAATTTTCTAAGCGTGCTTTAGAGTGTGAATTATTGCTATCATTGTTTAGACCCCAGTCAATTAAATTTGAATTTGGCCGAGATTGATTAGGCAAAAATCACCGTGTATCAACGTACACCGGATATAGCGATTAGTGAGTCGAGGGAAATGTCACGGGGTGTTGTACAAGGTGAGCTTTTTTCTCTTTTTATTTGTTAAATCACGTAAAACTTTCCTGTAAGCATACAAGACAGGCGTTACTGATATAATCATGTAGCTATCAACCCGTATCAAATGATTGGTTAGCATCCATAAACGGCTACAATTAAAAAAAATACCCCCCCCTAATCACCGATGATTTCCGTTTGTCCATCGCGAAAATACTGTTTTGACTGATTTTTTTAGAGTTTCTCATACTAAAACCCATGATCAATTGCCTAACATAACACAGAAAATCACTAGAAACACTCCTGCCTTTTGTATGAAGTGAATACACCGATAAATTCACATGTTGTTTCTTCTCCCGGTGTACGGCCTATAGGGAGATGGTGTACGTCGTATAGCAAATCTCCCGTTAATAGTGTACGGCCTATAGCGAGAAAAAAATTTCTTAAATGGATTGTCTAGCGCTAAATTAAAACGTGTTTGATGGATAAAGTTATCTTTTTGTCTTTTGTACATTCGATGGAGTCTTTTTCCCTTACCAATGCAGTTGTCATGACTAATTTAATCTGTACCACAAATGAATACCTGTTTCAGTACAATGTTATAGTCAAACCTTGGTAATTGTGTGTTTTTAAACAGGCTTTAGACAAGTATGACATGTATAAATTGGGATCAGCGAGATCCTCGCTGTCATTTTCTCTGTCTCGACTTAAAGAGCAAAGAAACTCAGCATTACTGGCATCTCTTTAATCCTTTCCAAATTTTGGATATCAAGATCAGGCGAGTCGTACTGTTTCTGCTCTTTTATCCCTTACTCAGTTTGAAGATATGATTTTAATTTCAATTGTAAATAGTGACCATTCTTTCGGTGAGAATCGTTTGTGTTTATTTTGAATGCCCCTATAGCTTTTATCAGTATAAACATGGCCAAGCTTCATGGATATATCCAAAACATGGGCATTGTCCATTTGTTGTCGGTACCGTAGTTGTCGTCGTCGAATGATTAGATAACAAAATCGAAATACGATTTTTTAATCAATTTAATCACGGCCGTGCTTCATGGCTATATCCGAAGCACAGACATTGTCCAATTGTTGTCAGCATCGATGTTGTCGTTAGGTTCACCAGCCGCCGCGGTAAGACTTTTAAAGTAAGCCCCATTCAAACATATATTAACAAATTTTTAACACGGGTTTTAACGCCGCATTTCGAGGGTTCAGCGCAAAACTGTATTAAGTGTCTATACAATATACAGACACTTAGTATAGTCTTGCGCTGAACCCTCGATTTATATATGTTTCAGTCATGTGGCGGCGACTGGAGTACTCAACAATAGATTCCTGTTATTTCTATCATCAGTATTACCATTGCATACTTTCCTAGTCTCCAGCTGCTATCCGACTGAAATATACAATTATCCTCCCGTTTGTCTAAGATAATTAATTTATTCAAGAACATTCAACGTAGAACCCTGATGTTTGTAATGATTATAGATATCAATAGTACGGATCTGCAGATAACAAATTTAATGTCATGAAACAAGGTAATTAATTGTCATCTGCCCAGTTCAAACCTCTGCAAAACTTAACCCAAAACAGATATGAACATCGTGTAATTGACACTCAATCGGATCAAAATCATTCTTAATCGCTCACTCAGCACCCCATAATTAATTCCAAACACTTAGTCAGAAAATTAAACAACACCCAAAAGTCATAAAAATTAAATTCTACATTCAAATCGCTAGAAAAAAATTCCACGATTTCACTGACTTACTTTAATTTTTAAGCGTATAATTGGTTCCTTAAGACATTACTATTATAGAACTGATATGTATATTTAAATAAAGAGAGTTAATAAAAATGGCTAGTTTCGTTCAGCTTGGACAAGATAAGCGATATTGTAATAACCTCATGAATTTCATCCAAAACTGGCTCATCTAACTTATTCAATTTCATTCCGAAATCATTCCAATATCATTCAACTTGTCAAATTCACTGTTCTTATTGAACTTAGCACGTCCGATTACCTCGAGCATTTTTAAGATAAAGTGCAAACATGTATATATTTGCAGATCACGATGATATTTAGATGTTGGCACTGCGACGTGTAGTTATAGGTTGATAATAAGATTAACACATTTTATCATTAGATATTAACGCGATTTTAAGGTAACTGCGAACATATAATATTGTCGAATTTTCGACTTTCTTGGAAATCTCACAATAATTGCTCAGATTTATATATGAAATGCGGGCATTAGCTAACACGCAATGAAAAGGATCCGAAGCTCGCTCATTTGACGTCGTGACGTCATTAAGGGGCCGACCCCTTTTTGACCCGCCAAAATCAACATTTGCAAATATTTGCTGAATTAATCGGCCGATTTTTACAAAAACAGTGTCATTTAGAAAGTCCAAGAACGCCCGAGCTAGTCGTTTAATTTCTGTGCACTTTCAAATAGAAAAATAGGCTCGAAACGGTATCTACTTCACGAATTTTAAGATTTGACGTTCCTTTTTCCATATTATTATTTTTAAATAAATAGAAATATCTCAAAATTTTGCCCGGTGACCTATGCTGATATTTTGTTATTTTGAAGCGAAAATAATATGCATTGCTTTAATCAAATAAAAATGATATGTCTTCGGATAAGATTTTTTATTAAATTCGATTTTGTGAAGTCGTTGCAACATTTTTCGTGGTATTCGACGTCGCACCCAAACCATCGGTACTATGCTTATTTGGTGCCAATATTCGTGCAATAAGGTATTCTAAAATAATTGAAATTAAGGTTTATTGTAAAATATAGGCTTCAGAAGTATAAAATCTGTGTAATTTTAAGAAATACAAAAAATTCACTTAATTTTTCATCCGTTTAAAAAGACAGCTTTTGGGAACATTTGACGCAACGTTGAAATATCCTTTGATTTGCGATATCTTCGCGGTATCGAATTTTTGCAAAAAATCTGACCCGAAGACACATGGTTTTTATTTCAAAAATCTTCAGCGGAATGGTTTAGCAGAAACATATTTAAATTTCAGCATAGGTCACTGGACAAATTTTCGAGTAAAAAGGCAATATTTTCAATAACTGCACTCGAAAACAGCAACGCAGGAGGCATTTATATTCAATACGTTACACTTAATTGTATTTCTTACACTTATATCTTCATATCAATCAAAATAAAACATCAGGCGTCTTTCAACGAAGCCAATGGCGTTTTCGGGATAAAAATCGGTTCATTATTTCCGAAAAGAAATGAACAATTACTTATTTTGCTCCCTAAAAAGGGGGTCGGCCCCTTGATGACGTCATGACGTCAACTCTACGTCATGCAATCTCTTTTCATGACCGAAGTATGAAAGCGAGTACTTCAAAGTTCATTTTTATCGCATATGGCATGATTTGAAGACAATTTAAAATTTGGACCCGAAATGACTCTATATGTGTCCGCAGTTACCTTAAATGAAGCCGCCGTCATAGCGCAGTTGGTAGCGCGTCGGACTGTCAATCTAGAGGTCCCGGGTTCGATTCCCGACGGCGGCATTCACTCTTTCCGACTATTTGTCTCTCACCAATGGGTTGATAATAGTAAACCTATGTGAAATAGCAGCTGGAGACAGGAAAGAATGTAATGGTTGTACTGGTGTGAGAAATACCAGGGATCCATTGTTAGGTGCTCCAGCCGCCGCGACATAACTGCAATAATGTTGAAAGCGGCATTAAACCCCATTCAGTCAGTCAGTCGATTTTAATTAGAATATAATAATTAGAATCCATACCCCCCCCCCCCAACACACACACAACAACAAATTATTACATAAATTATACCCCTATAAATCATACGTATTCATACCCTGTACATTTTCTTAACATGCGCATGTATTGTTATGTTAATTGTCTTTTACAATTTAAATGCTCTGGGTGTTTGAGACGCACAGCAAAGTCTCTATCGATCGCCTTTGCTTTTTTACCAATGAAACTTAACTATTCAAAAAGTATATCCATCCTATTTTCTGCTCAACCAAGTGAAGTCTTGAGTAATTGGGTCAGAGGGGGCAATGACTGTGAAATCCAGACAGTGACGTCATATCGAGTCTGGCGAACTGTCTGCAACGACGGTCTATTTTACCCTTAATTCGGCGATGCGATGTTGATAATTTCGGCAAATCTTTATGCACAAAATAATCTTCACTCTGGTAAAGGTCAGTTCTACAAATTTAAACGTTGATGAAAAGGTTATCTAGGGCATTGTATTGGGTTTCGATTTAAGTTAAGAATATTACAGCATCGGCTTGATTATTATCACATAGCCTATTGCTTAAACATGTTTCTACAAGGTACGGACACATTACACTTACTGGTGAATTGAGGATGTTTAACCTACGAAAATTGTTACATACGCTGAAAAGACGCCATGAATTTGTTTCACTCCTGGTTAAATAAATTACATGATGACCGTAAAAGTCTACCCAATGGCAATAAATTAAGAAACTATAGAATATTTAAATCCTTATATGAAAAAGAAACATATCTTTTTGTCAACGAATTGCCTAAAAATGAAATTTCCACTTTTACAAAGCTACGAATAAGCTCTCACGATCTTCAAATTAAAAAGGGCAGGCATACTAGGACTCATTTGATTGACCGTAAGTGCAACTTGTGCAATTTGTGTGTCGAGGATGAGAGGCATTTTGTTATGGAGTGTGTTTCACTTTCGACACAGAGAACTACTTTTTTTGGTGAATTGAATCAAATTGTCCCATCTTTCAATCTCAAAACGACTGAAGAGAAGTTTTCTTTTATAATGGAATGTAAAGATTATGACATTGCTAGTACATGTATTAAGAACATTTGTAAAATGTTTAAAGTTAGAGAGACGTTGATAATTAGCAACAGTATTACCTAATGGTATTTTGTGGCTTTTTGCAATAGATATTGACATCTCTTTAACTAAGACGTCATCCCTCCATAGGCTCGCCCTTTCTTTTATCCTTTTAGATAGAGTAATGGTGCCCCACAGACTTATTGTTTGTGTGGTTCCTTTACTCTATATTAAGGGAGTGGACCCGCAATAGTTTTGCGATGTATCAGGAGTAGTGAACTTTAGCAGTGTTGACCGAGGTTTCCTAATGATTTTCATTCAAAACCCTTGGTTGGCATTGTGGGGGATCATATGGTCCAAAAGTTGCGGAACTGTTGCGGCTCCTCTGCCTTAACTGACATAGCCTCGAAGTTGAAGGGTGTCAATGAAAGCAATATTGCCATAATAGTTATTATTATTGTTATTATGAATTAACTATATAAAATTGCTAGATGTCATAAATCATTGGATAGTGTACCTACATGTTATTTGAATTTGTCTGTGTGTACTTGTTGTTACCATCAAAACGTATGTCAATGGTGACAGTCCTGTGACTGGACTTTTATACCAATTAAAATTGCTTTGATTTGATTTGATCTGTACCCGGTGCATAGGCTTTGCATACGCTCTTTACTTCGAGGGCCCACTTCTCAAATTTCGTCCGCTCAGAAAGTTTTGAGCGCTTTCTAAACCTTTGCTCTTCCGCCGTGTCCGTTTTGCACACTCCTTGTCCCTGTTTGGCAGTCAGACCAGCCCTGCGTTCAGTTACCAAAACGCCTGTTATTTTCGAAAATGATACCGCGCTTTGTACGCAAATGCTTGTGTTGGGCAAAATTTGCAAATTGTTTCTCGAACGTTTTCATTCAGAAGGCAGGGCGGACCTCGAGGCCTGAGATTCGTAATTAAAATTTTACTAGTATCCTTGTATCATGACTTGTGTTTACGATAAATTTGTATACACTAACTGGCCAAACCCTGTCATATGTTTACGATTAAAACGTTTGCAGAACGTTAAAGCAACGGTACCATGCTAAATGAAAATCTCCATGTGCATATCCGTTCTAAAACTAAGCTAACTTTTGTCACCAAGAACTTCTTACAGCAACAGCCTTCGACTGCAAGAGATTGTGTCTTGATTTTGTGAAGTAGGTTTACTATACTAATCTACAAAACGAAATTGGATTGTAAAACAATTGTATGTGGCTTCGGATAATCTATCAATTTCAAAACGGTAAAGAGACCAATCGATTTATATTTATTATTGTATACCCCATCCTATCTGGGAACGTTTGCATGATGTAGGTAAACGGTATTTCAACCAGTCATGCGTTTCGAATATCAAATCGTTCCCAAGCGCTTCCATTTTGAACCACAATTGAGACAGGCTTGAAATGGATTTTGATTATGTCTTTTCTAACGTATTCGTTGGTTCTTATTTTTCGGGGATATTGGATAAAAGAAAATATATGTCAATTCAATATTGTTATCGGTCATATTGATGTGCGTGAATAAGCATGGTTCGAAAATACGCGTTAATTATTACCATGTGAATATCATAAATCGTCTGAGGCCGCTTAAATGTTTTTCGTGGAATCGTGATTCTTTAACAACCTTGTTAAAAATCACATTTTTTTTCTCACTATCTGTTAATATTTTGATGTAGAAAGGTATCTTGTAAAAACGCCGCGATTATTCAATGACAAAGGACGATAGGGTAAACATTTAAATGGTAGTATTCTGATATATTACAATAAATCGACCTGCTATCCGATTCTGAAACAGTTCGTAAAACTAGTCTGACACTAACCTGACGCTTAATCTGTAGAAATGCAAAATTTTAGGTTATAAATTGAATTCAACGAAACAACTTGGTTTCACAGGAAATTGCCTTCTGCAACGGGACTAGCTAAGAAAACCATGCTAAAATATGTTTACAATCAATGTAATGAATAATTATGTTAAGAGGTTCTTAAAGTTCTGTAAATGATTGTCATCTATATTTTTAATCATTATGATTAACGATTCCCCCGTTTTTTCGCAAAAAACTAGAAAAGAATCCTAATCGAAAACGCCAAAATGTTACTACAGGGTCATATAGGCGTTTTCATACATAATTTCTTATTTTGCGCTCGCTTAAGTAAGGATATTTTACCCTTCCCATTGAGCTATATTCGTACACTACTTTTTCTATCGTTCGTACACTGATTTGAAATTGTCTGCTATAGGCCGTACACCGGTAGATTTTTTCGTATCTAAATTTTCCAAAAACAAAAAATAATCTCGCAGTAAACTTTAGTATGCAAAATCTTTGGACAACAAAGAAAGTATAGCAAAGTAAATCGTGGGCCAGTTACGTAAAATATGAGCATTTTCATTCGATTTCGCAGAAGGCCAAGAAAATTGTCAGTGATTAGACGGTTTATTTTCCTTTATTCTATGACAGAATCAAATTATTTCATGTTTTCCAAAGAGACAAACATAACCGACTACCTCAGTGGTGTAAATTCGTTTTTCACTAAGTAAAATCACAACAAACACAGAAATAATAAAAGAAATACTAACCATGGATCCAACTTCGTAGATATTTCCCTCGACTCACTAATCGCTAAATCCGGTGTACGTTGATACACGGTGAAAATGTGTCATTTTCAGCGCATTTAATGTTTTTTCTAAGAATTTACATCATGACTTATCTTGTTTTTGCCCTTTTCACCAAATTTCAAAATCGACCAACACCACCAAGAGAATCATTCTTACCAATATATCAGTTGATTATGTTTAAATGCGGTCTTAATGGTGCCTACAAAGTTTTTTTTAGAATTTACATAGGGCTTGACTTAATTCGACTGACTTTTAAATCAGTATATACTTATACTGATACAAAAAAATAAACTTTACATACTTCGCGGTCTATTTTGGATGGCTTACAGTGACTATATGCTTACTTTATTGACATTTGCTAGTCAAGCTAACGACAGAGACTACACAGACGCAGGATTTTGTGCAATTGAAGCGAGCTTGGCCTAGTGCGTCTGTTACTTCCGGTTTTGGTCACATACTCGTGTTGAGTTACCCAAAGTTCATTTTGTGCGCTTTTTGTTACTCAGTCACACTCATGCCGTAGAATTAGCACGAAAAAAACAAAAAGGTTTGCACATTTTTATTGATACGGGTATGCCACAGCAATTGAAAAAAGCAGGAATCAGACTACTGGTCTGCATAGAGCATGCATGTCTGTTTATAACGCCACTCTTAAGTTTGGCTACTCGGGACAGGCAATTCACATTTTAAGATCTTGGTTTAGAACTGCCAAGCCCGGTTAGGACAGTCGGTAACGCGTCTGGTTTTCAATGCTGGGGTAGTTGGTTCGATCTCCGGTTCGACCATATTTCATCCAATATTTGACAAATGTCATTGCGAATTATCATTTGTCTCCCACAAAATGGGCGAGTGAAACGCCTAAGATAGAAGGGCGGCTGGTGGCTCAGATGAAATTTTTTCTAGCCTAGCAGTGAGACACGCCAAGAAACTATGGATAGGTGCACCAGCCATTGAATTTTACATTTAAATCTATTGAAAGTTACGTTGATACCCATATTAACAAACAAAAAATCGGTTCGCAAGCACTACAGATGTCGCTATAGGTATGAAAGGCCCCTAGTGACGGAATGGCAATACTACAGCCTTTAGTAAGTCATGTAAAGTTTCTTTTTTGCTAAGTATAGATTTGTGCACTTAATTTTAATGGCTTTGGCTGTGTTTAAACACGCATGTAACGTGCAGCATGCTTCTTTTACTAGACATATTCAAAGTGCTATATCATTTGAAATTTTGCAGAAGAAAGACCATGATTACTAGAGCTTTCAGTGTGTAATTATGAGTAATAAAAAATCATTTCGCCATTTCGTATATCATGACAAGGGATTCTTTGTGAGTATGCATTATTTGAAGAATTTGAAGATTTGTAAATTCTTTTGACGATATTGTCAATAAAAAACTGAGAAAAGATGAATTTATTTTGAGAGCTTTATCACCAAAAAACATGAGATATAATAGAAAAAAAACCGACGTTCGGGTTATTAATATGGCATTGTTATATCTCGGTTTTTCTCGACATTCATTTGTAGAACACAAAGAGCTTCCCTGGTGTTTCGCGCGCTTAGTTTGTCAAAAACTGAAATTCTTCAGAATTTAAATTTGAACTCATAAAATACCATATCTATCAAACTCGTCATCTTGGGCAGAAAAAACTCTGTTCAGAGATGACTCGTTTAATAAAAGTGGTATTTCGTGGCCCTTCATCGATTTTTCTCCATGTCTCGGGTAAACGAAATGTAAATTGGTTTCTGGTTGCTTTTTTTTTTAAATCAACTGTAAACTCTTTGAAAGTGATACTTAGCGACATAGAATAAACAATTAAGATCTGTTTATACCGCTGTATTAAGTTATTTTCAAATGCAGATTGAAAATTTAGATTAGACATTAACCTATTAATGATTTAAAATAAAATATATGTGACCCGTGAGGCGAAAAGGGACCATCTGGCTAGTGAGTAAAGTGTCGATCCTAATCAGACTGTGCGGATTGCGCAGACTGATTAGGATCAAATTTTTCACAAAGTGCTTATTTTCCGAATCTAGAATGATCTATCTGCCTTCCAGTGAAAGATTTTTTGAAATGCGACCTCTGGTGGACCTTAGTCTGTTTTTCATAAAATTATTTTTACAGTGTTCCCAGATAGTTCCTTTCCGCATGACGGGTCAAATTTCTTTTTTTTTTTTTTTTTTTTTTTTTTGTAGTTAGGTGGATATCGGTCGTGCGTTGAGCGTCGTAATCATCTACCTTGTATGAACTAAGTAACCTTTTTCCAGATCAACCTGAAAATAGGGAAGGGTGTCAAATCTTAAAAAAATACATTGTTTTTTAACCTAGAGGCCAACCTTTTTGTCTAGTTGACATGAAAACTTGCAATGACGAGTAGAATCAACAGCATGATTTCAAATTTGTCATTTTTCTCATTATCCTGTCAAAGCCTACTTTAAACAAGTTTAGACAGTTCACTAATTGGAGTGATTAAGGTCCACAATGGCTCCTTTGTGTTTCTTCCCGACGACTTTTGTGAAAAAAACTTCGTTTTTTAACCGTCGCAAAATGTTTTTATTGGCGAATGTCAAATGGGCCTTATTTGTACAATGTATTGCATTGATGTTGGGATTTGCTTGCATAAAATGGATAAATAATTAGATGATGTGTATAAATTAGGATTGATGCCAAGTATCGGCGTGACAGGCCGAGATTTTTTAACTTGAAGTCTTTAAACACCTGCAGAACTCGTGGTACAAATTCAAATAAAATTGACATGAATGCTCCTTTGGCGACCCCGTAAAAAACTTGTTCCCCAACTTTTTTTCATGTGTTTTTTCATTCGTCTTTTGACATTCAGATTAGCGATCATGGTCAAATCTACCCTCTTTGGTCAAATTGTTGCTTTATGAAATAGCGAGATGAAGTACTTTCGTGAGACTCGTCACAAATGACCTCAGGTGTAAAAGAAAATCTATATATGAAATCCAAAGATAAATTCTCAGAAACTATTTGACAATGATTGGCCTATAAGGTCCTGTATTCATGTCAACTCTTTGATGGGCGGCAATGAAAATGACAATTTCAATCTTTGAGGCTTCTTTCAATTAAAAACTGAAGTAAACAACTGTCAATGGAGATGACAAAAATATTTGTTTCGTCTGAAGGAAACTTATCATCACAAAAAGAGCCAGAAATAATCCGAACGCAGCCAGGTTTTACAAATAAAAAATAAATGTTGGTTTCATTCAATCTAAGCCTTGTTATAGAAATTGCGGCCATGACAGAAAGGGCTGGTCACGCGATCTATTCCTACATCACGTTAGGGTTGTCGGTTGGTTATCTCCCTTGAAATAATCGCATAGGGGGACGGTTCCAACGGAGCCCCGTAGGTGTCATGATATAAACGAAATAGTATTTTGATAAAACGAATTAGTATTTCGTTAAAACGAATTAAGATTTTGTTTTTATCGAAGTACTGTTTCGTATTTACGAAAAACTATTTCGATTAAACGAATTAGTATTTCGTTAAAACGAATTATTTTTTCGTTATATCGAATTACTATTTGGTTTAAACGAAATTTTATTTCGTTTTAACGAATTACTATTTCGTTGAAACGAAATATTATCCTTCGGAACACTCGGTTGTGATCCTTCGAAATATGAAGCCACATTGCATACTTTCTACTTGTTTATCGTGCGAGAGACTTATACACTTTTCTGCAAAGCTTTTAATCGTTAACTTATGCCAAAATTTGAATAAGGACAGACTCTACCATAGGCATAGCTAGGGTTTTGAAAATTATACGCTCTCAGAAGGCGACCAACTTAGAATATATAGGATAAAGGTGAAAGCAGACTTTGACAAAAGATGAATAGCCCGCTACCCTTTTCTTTGATTTTAGTGGTGGTGAATATACAAAACGACGTAACTACAGCTGTAGTTTCGATGTTATGATCATTCATCAGCGACATTTATTTTTCGATTTATTTCTATTACGCACTTGCGTAATGTGCTTTATGGTTTCAACGCCCTTGTCAACATTGCTCAGTGGTTACAATTCTGTACTTCGAGCATTTCGTTCTTGCTTCGTGAGCCAAAGACCGGTCCGCGACGAACGTTTTCATCTGGGCTCTTTTCATCCATGTTCTTCAATATCTCCGTGTCTCTCACCAATGGGTCGATAATCGTAGATCTATGTGAGATAGTAGCTGGAGGCTAGGAAAGGATGTAATGGTAGTACTGGCGTGAGAAATACCAGGAATCCATTGTTAGGTGCTCCAGCCGCCGCGATATAACTGAAATAATGTTGAAAGCGGCGTAAAACCCCATTCAATCAATCAATGTCTGCGTTTGGTTTGGGAGGAAGGTCGAGATGTATTCTTTATAGATTTTTACTGGAGAAGCCTTTTCAATTAATATTTATTTTCTTTTTTAGACTATGTAAATTAGGGATGTGTGAGGGCGAATCCGATATGGGGTCAAGTGCTCATATTTTTTCCATCATTTAAAGAAGAACATCAAATGCTATAGAACGAGTTTACTAAAACAAAAACATCCTCTTATTTTCTCGGTAAAATCGGGAATTCGTAGAATGAGCCCAAATTGGGCATTGGGCACGTTGAATATTGATTTGTTTACACCTGTAGAAAACAATTACTTGATGTCATATGTAAAATAACAAGCCTGTAGACCGTATGGTTTGGCAGAAGAAGATGTCATTTCTAGTACATGTATATGAAATGGATGATCAGGCCGAGGCCATACGAACTAAAGAGCATTATTTTTAAAGCATTGTTCGAGAACCACCAAACCTCAAAGCGTTATGATTTGGCATGGATCTTTTTTATTTTTTGCAAGCTTAGATATTAATGAAAAAGACACCATCTGAGAAAATCACTCTTATTTTTTTTATTTTGGATGGAAGCAATAATTGGATTTAATGATAGGTTTTGAGAAATCGAGAACAGGCGACGAACGCCGTAGGATGACTGTTCACAATGCCCGTCTCTGGGCACTTTCTTCCCAGATGAGCTTAAATCTATCTGAAGATCCATTTAATCATTATCAGTTGATGCAGGGTAGTGTCTCAAAGACTATCAGAGCTCAAACGCCTCTGATTAAAGAAATATATCACTAAAAAGTTAACTTGCGCAACACGTGACTACATCATCAGTTTAGGTGAAAGTGGGTGAAAAGTACAAGAATATAAAAGACAGAAACGTGTCACAATGATATAGGATAATAATCAAAGTACTGAAAGTACTGATAAGTTGGAATGCGACGGTGACCTCAAGCCACTAACGAAGCTCACGCCTCCCGCCCACCACAGGTGATCACATAAAACGTCTCGTCTTTTGACGGTCGTATATAAATAAATGTATTTCAACAACGAGAGACGCTTAAACCCCTGATTCGCTATACAGGCCTGCAATTGATCGAAGAAAAATGATAACAATAGGGCCAAAACAGTCCTAAACCGCTGTCCAGAATCCGATTTAGCCAGTGGCTCTCATCCAAGAAATTTTCTTGCATAGTTTCATTCAAATTTGCCTAATTGTTTAAAGGAAACATAATTCGAAGAATAAACAGTGATAATAGACCCTGCCCACCCACTATTTACAGAGGAGACTAAAAATTAGCCCTGACCTGCCATGCCCATATTTATGGGCTAATCAAAACTTTGCAAACAAATTTTGAAGATGATCTCCAAAGGAACGTTCTGGTAAAGTTTCATTGAAATCGGCCAAATGGTTCAGGAGGAGATGTCGTTCAAAAGTCCTGGGCTTAAATAAGTCCCGCCCTGCCACACCAATATTTATGGACCAATCAAAATTTCGTGAACAAATTGCCAAAAGCGATACCCAAGGAACATTCTGGATAAGTTTCACAGACATTGGCCGAGTGGTTCAGGAGAAGATTTCATTCAAAGGTTTTTGGCTCAAAATTAGGCCCGCCCTGCCACGTCAATATTTATGGGCCAATCCAAATTTTGCAAACAATCTTTAAAAAGGGTCACCCTAGGAACATTCTGGTAAAGTTTCATTGAAATGGACCCAGTGGTTCAGGAGGAGATGTTGTTCAAAGTTTTCAGGATCAAAATAAGCCCCGCTTTGCCACGCCCATATTTATTGGCCATTCTCAATTTCACGAAGAATTATTGAAAAGGGTCTCCCCAGGAATATTCTGGTTAAGTTTCATTGAAATCGGCCCAGTGGTCCAGGAGGAGATGTCGTTCCAAGATTTCTGGCTCAAAATAAGCCCCGCCCTACCACGCCGATATTTGTGGATTATCAGAATTTACCGAAGAAGTTTTGAAGAGGGTCATCCAGGGAACATTCTGGTAAAGTTTCATTGAAATCGGCCCAGTGGTTCAGGGGGAGATGTCGCTCAAAGATTACTGGCTCAAAATAAGCCCCGTCCTACCACGCCCATATTTGTGGATTATCAGAATTTATCGAACAATTTTTGAAGAAGGTCACCCAGGGAACATTCTGTCAAAATTTTATTGAAATCGGCCCATCGGTTTAGGAGAAGAAGAAGAAGTGTTCAGAAAGTTGACGACACACAACGGACGTCGGAGTCAGGGAGATCCTAAAAGCTCCCCTTGAGCACGTAGTGATCAGGTGAGCTAAAAAGGAAGAAAATGATATGGACCATACAGCCGACTAATGGATGCAGAGGCGGACACTTGTACACTCAAAACAGTTTCTATGTAATTCTTCAAATGACTTTCGTTATTTCAGGTCATTTGCTTCTCCGTTTAGCTAGCGAAAAGAAAAGGTTAATGGACTGACAGACAGACATGATGAAATCAATATGTGCTCCTCTACTTCTGAGTAGGGGGTATAGTTAATAACATTGTAAAATTTATAAGGTGAACGATTTTGGAATGATTTAGGAATGATGTTGAATGAATGAGGGGAGCGAGTTTTGAGTGAAATTTAAGAAAGGGAATCCAATGTCAAATCAGGATGAACAAAATTAGCGATATGTAAAACCTCCATTTAATAAAAAAAAATGCATGAAAGTTACACCAATAGCTTTATATTTCGCCAAGAACCAATCAGACGCTTTAAAATTCTATTATGTCAGTGAAATCGCGATTTGGTTCTAAATTCTTTATTCATTTTGAATGAACAAATGGATCTTATTTATTGAGTAATTTTGAGAGTTTTGAATGGTTTGAGTGAGTGTTTGAAATGAATGAATGGAGCGCTGAGTGAGCGATTTAGAGATTTTTTTATTGAGATGAATGTCAATTTCACGATGTTACTAACTGTATGATGGTGCTCTTAAACGTGTTGATGTGCAAAAATATGAAGAAAACAAGTTGAACTAGAAGGTCTGTTTCAAATGGCAAGTTATTTTGGTGATGGAATGCAATTGGGCAAAGATATTCATAATTCCATTCAAGATGTGGTGGCCAGGGTTTTATTTGATGAATTTTGGGCCTTGACAATGAAACATTCATGAAGATAACTGCAATATGACGGAAAACAAACGACAATATGTTGCAAAAATATTTATTAACTTTAAAGGTGTATCTTCACTTTAAGAAAAAGTAAAGATTTTTATTTCGTAACTGTAGACAGAAATGTACAATATAACAATTTGTCATAAGTCAAATGTGTGATAAGGTCGTTCAGAAAGAGAAACTATACCTTTAAAAGAAGCTATAACATTATTCTACGTAAATAGGTCGCGCCATTACCAAATAAGCAGATCACGTGATTGGCCTGTGCTATTGCCACAAACTGAGAAACCAGATCGCGACATTGCCAAATAAGCAGATCACGTGATTGGCTAGTGCTATTTTCAATAGCTGACCTTATTTGACTTGACTTATCACATGATTTCCAAATATAGTCATGTAAACATGTGATACTTGTAAATTCGTACGCAAATTTCAATAATTATCGTTTAAATCATGAATTAGCGTGTTAATAATATACATGAAGTGATAGTTGTGTAATTGTACAGGATTATTTCCTTTTGATGCAATAAACTGTATGTCCATGTCAAGTTGAGATAGACAAGATAGGCCGAAGTGTATTCACATCCTGTTCACGTGATATGTGTTCTCAAAAAACCCGAAATGAATTTACCTTGTGTTCATTTTGCGGTTTTGTTAAATCTAAGTTGGAATTGCTCCGCATTCCAACTTAAAAATGATTCAGGAACCTGATGCCTCTTCGGGGATTTTGAAAATCTTCATCTTTGAAAGTGGATACTTTTGTCATTCTTACAATTACGGCCTATGCTTCTGAATACTTATTGATTTTTACCCTATTTCTGCAAATGCTTCCATCTAGTGTGATAAACTAAATAAATAAATAAATAAAATTAATAGAGAATAAATACGATAAAATAAAAAAAGGGAAAAAGTACATTTAAAGATGCAACGGACATGGTCTTCCGGACGCTATCAATTGAAAGCTAGTTTATGTTTGTTTTACGACTTTTTTGTGCGTTGCTTTTTAAAAAGACCGTGTTTCAAAAGATTCCGCTTTAGGAAATAACTTGGAAAAATGACAGCTAAATTTCATATCGTAGCTACTTTTAACATTAAAGACCAATTCAATGACTGAACTATGTTTCCTAATTTCATATTCTTTTTTACTAGGAAGTTATGGTTCTGACCATAAGCTTAGTAGTTAATAACCTAAGAAAAGTTGCTATATTTTTATTTGATATTAAGTATATCTTTTTTTACGATAAGCAAATCATATGACCAGAAAAGTGGTGAGTACCGAAGCCGTATCTCCTCAACCCCTTCGTCACAATTGAATAACACTTCATACATAAACGTCTTAGGAAATTTCCTAGAGACCTAATTTGAATTTTCTGATTTCGAGGCTGCGTCACTGAAAAGAGAGCTTAATGTAAGAAAAAAAGTTTTGTCTTAATTTCTCCTAGACTCGTGGTCAGAATTTAACGAAATTTCGTATTTGAGTAGAAAATCAGATGTCCTCGACAATAAATTTTCGATAATTTGCGGGTTTTCTTTTTCAAAAAAAGCGTCATGTAAAAAAAGGGGGGAGGGGGGTAGTCGTGTAGCTCTTTGTTATATTTCATTTTGCCCTACAAAACCTATATTTGCCATAATGTTTGATTGGTAAAATATAATAACTTTTTGATAAAATAATGTCTTCATACTTCACATGTGCATTGCTTATGACAAAACCCTTCTGTTGGTACGAAATATTATTCAAGGTCAAAGTAATTTTACACGGTCAAATTTTTGAAATTTAACACTTTAGTTGACGTTGAACATAAGTATGCAACAAATAGCGATATAGCCTTCATATTTCTGTTGTGTTTTACATTTGACATGAAATTTTAGTAGATAAATAAAACATGGGCATCGGCCAAAGTCAAGGTCATATTGTAAATGTCAATTAATTCTATCGTAGATTTGGCCTTATCTTTGAATGGTTGGTTCTGTATTTCACTTTTACATTGCTACTTATAAAACCCTTCTGTTGGTACCAAGTTCACGGTCATTAGTCAAGGTCAGTCATTTTCCGAGGTCAAATTTGGGTAAAATTGAAACTTTTACATTGCCTATTGCTTTGCAATGGTAAATGATGAAGCTATCATATCTAACATGTCAATTGCATGTAACAAAACCTTTTAGTAGATAATTAAGTCTAGGTTATCAGTCATGGTCATGGACACTTAAAAAACATTTCACTTTTGCTTGATATCGAAACATCGACGAATACAAGGCAAAAAGAGGTTTAAAGATAATACTTAGTGTTAGTATGAAAACATATCTAACTCCGTTGTGGAAATTGATAATTGTCTCACAGCCTCGACAATTATCAATTCTCCTAACCTCGTTAGATATTGCATTTTCATACAAAACACTAAGAACGTATTATACATCAGTGCTATTATAATTTGTACATTTCTAATATTAGTGTTGCCATTGTGTTTATTAATACATTGGCACTCTGCAAAAATAAAAAGTATACACCCTTAAAAAAGTTATTTTTCCAAAAAATATGGCAGTTCTTAATATGTTAAAGTTATTTCCTTAAGTCCTAATCATTTGCCTACTTAGTGATGATTTATTCATTTGGTTTGATTCACTTACCTTGACTTGCAAAAAGAGCTTCTATTCTTCTACGCAAGTTGTTTACGTAGCGTCTTATAACATTAGGAGTCAGGATATTTCATGCATCTTGTATGGTATCTCGCAGGTCCTGAAGGGATGTCAAGTGTCGCCAATACACTTTCCTAGCCAATTCATCCTAGATACGTACGATTTGGGTTTAAATCTTGACTGTTGGAAGGCCGTTGGAGAAGTGTTATGCCGTGGCGCTGAAGAAATTGCTGGGTTAATCTTATACTGCGGCCTTACATTACCTTGCATTAAGGTAAATTGTCGAGGTTGACTATGAATAAAAGGTACTGCTTCTGGCGTTAGCATTTTATCAATATACTCTTGAGCATTCAAATTGCTATTCATTGTAATAAGAAGTGTCTTGGAGCCCCCCATTATACCATCCCATACCACCACACTGCCCCAACCAAACCGATTTCTTAGAAGGACACATGCACCTTTCCTATCCTACGTTAAACCCTTATGCGACCTTCTGCATGGCTTAATTGAAAAATAGACCCGTCGTTAAATAGCTGAATATTCAAGTCAGTACATCTAAACCTCAAATAACGTCGACACCAATCCATTCTGGCAGATATATTGGCTATTGTCAAAATTTGATGACAATACGGTCTGAAAGCGCGAATTGGCCTGTGCCTAGCCCTAAATCTATTTCTTACAGTCTGTCACAGTGACGGGTAAAACAGCGATGACGTAAATCCGCCAACGTGATAAAACGGTCTTGTCTCGCCGTTGACACACGGGGTCTACCACTTCGAGGACGGTCTCTAACGTTACCCGATTGAATAAAACGAACGACCAATATTTGAATAGTCCCCCTAAAGCACCCAAAGACTCGGCTTACAGCTCTAACTGTTTGGCTTGCATTAAGCATACCTATTGCTTGGTTTCGTTGCTCATCATTTAAGCGTGGCATAGTGCAATGATATGATTTTTCCAACGGCAGTTCGTCAGAGATTCTTTCAACCCCAAAAAAGATTGTCAAGTGATACACACGGTGCTAAATCACGTTGAAAAACGGAATATGGATGACGGTTGTATTTTAGGGATATGGCTGATTGCACACACAATCTTTTACAAAGAGACAAGACAAAATGGGACTGAAAACATGTTAGATCAACTATTGATTACGGGATTATATGAATTATTGAAATAGTCATAAAAGATTTTTTTTATTTTTGCTGAGTCTATGTTACTGTGTAAAGGTCGATCTTTTGCTGATGTGTAGTAAATATTGTGTTTAGCCGGAGAAGGACAGAAAAGTTTTTTTCCTAATTAGATGTAAAAGATTTTGAACCCATCGGGATACATGAACCGTCTTGAACGTAGGACAGAAAAGATCACGATAGCTAATAAATTTATACCCAAACATCAAAACCAGTGTTCACCATAAATGTATTCAAGATAGATAACAGAGATAATCGTTTTCGGGCGCAAAAGGTATTAAAACCAATTTGATTAAATTCAGTTACTAATGCAGTTGCTGAAATAAATGCAAGTTTCACAAGGCAATAGTTTCGTTATCTGTTTTATTTTGTCATGATGGTTTTGATATAAGATAGGGTCTATTTCTTCTAATAGCAAACACTTTTATAAGTCATTTTATTCACTATAGCTCCATTTGTTGAAGGTCAAGAGCAAGTATCATCTCGGTTTTTCCGTCGGCCGTGTGAATTCTTTCCTTTAAGCATATTCTCCTAAACAAGTAGGTGGATTTTTACGACACTTGGCACAACAATTTTCGTTCTTCCACGATCGTCCTGTTTGTTTTGTGTGTTTTTTTTTTGTTACAAATATATGTACATATATAATTCGGCGAAAATATTTAATCCGGTTGAATTTTTTCTCGTTCATAAATTTTCATTGCTATTTTTGTAGTGATAAAATATTTTCAATTGAAAAAGAAAAATCTTCTAAAAACTGCGGTATCACAATTCACAGACGGTGGAGGCCTTGGAAAGAAATAATGTACTATGAAAGATTAAACTGTTGTTATCATGCCTCGTAGGAATCAACCGATTTAACTCATTTTGAGTTTAAAAAAAAACAAAAAAACTTTGAGAACACAAAAAGGGGAGATCGAAAAAGTCATCTTAAATAATATGAATCAAATTTCTATTAGCAGAGTTATTTAAAAAAAACCAAAAAAAAAAAAAAAAAAACAATTTAATTCGATACTTTGTCTAACATGGTTTCTTTTATGAAAAAGAAACATTTAGACAAAAATTGCTTGTGGCAAGGATGTCCAAAAACAAGTCCATTCTTAAGTCTCCTGTCATCAACAGCGCTTTTAATTGGCTTAAAATCTAGTTGGAATGATTAGAAGTGTACTTGACAAATACTTAATTTCCGCGTTCAACAACCTGTGGAATTTTGAACTACATGTTATACATGGACGTTGGCGTTATTTTAAAACTATTGTAATCGTCAAAATATTTACATAAGGCAATTGTTTAAGCAAAATCTCGATGATCAGGCCGGGACAACATGCTCTGTTCCTGTAAATATTACTGATGTTTAGAGTCCCGAAATCATTCCATCTTAAAGACGATATCTAGATTGTATCGTGCTAGAAATATATATGTTCTGCGCAAAGTAGGAATCGATACGATTCCGGGATTGTCCTGTGCGAAGGAGGAATTCTCACTTTGTCGGCAAAGTAATTCTTACTTTGCGCAGTACGATTTAAGAATTGTCTGTGCGCAAAGTAGGAATCTGGACAAAGTAAAATATTGTAATTGTTTGACTGTAAACTAAGACTTCTTGACAATGTAGTTGCATATATCATGCGATTTTATATAGATTTTGTTTGAAAACATTCACTTTTTCTGCATGTTTGAAGATATAATCATTCTTTGCTAAAAGTGTTTTACGTTTTGCTTCGATCAATCGTAAACGCTAATTAGCCAAAGCTAATGAAAAAATACCGCAAAAAGAACAAGTGAAAAAGACGTATTTTACTTCTAGTAAAATTTGTTTTTAAGCAGTCTAGATGCTATTGAAACATTGCCTAAAATAAAAATATGATACCTACTTTACTTATAAAATTGTACGCCGAGGAATTATTTTAAGCAACATTGTATTGCTCTACGAGGGTTGTCCTGAAAGTTCGTAGACATAATCTAGTGCATAAATACTGTATGGTTAGGGCTTATTTACACTACACGTCAATATTCAATGTTATTCAAAGAGCTGTTATGCAAATTTCCAAGGAGATTGTCGTATAAATAATGAAATTACATTGAATTTTGTACAGGCATGTTGGTTGGTGCGGAGCACAAAATGACGCTGTAACGTAATATGACGTCGACGTAAAATACGGCTACTTTTAGTCGATTCTAAAAGTAACAGTTACAATTATTTATAGATGTTTTGTTTATATTTTAACATACTCATTATATTATGTTATGAATATAAAAAAGCAAGCCTTGTCCACTTTTCGAAAAAAATGTATTGCTAATAATGAGGAAAAAAAAGGACACCAAATTTTGCCGCTTTGCTTTGCGGTAATATTACATTAATCAAAAAATCAAACAAATTCGACTGAATTTCAAGATATCACAAATTAAACACAATTTTTACGACCACTTCTGGTAGCTGAGGCAAATTAAGGTTATGTGTATCCGGAATGCCGGTCCGTCCTGTAACGGTCGTTTTCCTAAAAGCCATACCCTAAACGCGCCAAACTCATTTGTCTGTATTGTTCAATTATCGAAATGAATTTTCATTAAAAAATCATTTCGTAAAGTGTTTATCCACCATCATATATTCCAACTGTTCACTTATCTTTGAAGAACGACTCTTTAACCATTATCAAACTTTGTTCTCAAAACCATTTTTAATCGGACGGCGTTTCGTCATAATGACGTTCCCATATAAACCGTAGATTTCGCAGCTTACTAAAAGATAATTAATTACTAGTTACTGGAAATTTTCAACTGAAAAATAACATATGTTGTGAAGGATTTGTGATTTATTCCTATAATTGTTATAAAAGGTTCAGAAGTGTATTTCTTCTCGTTTCCGGGATTTTAAAGAAAATTGCAGATTTGATGCTGCTACGCCGCACCGTATTACGGCATCATTTTCCGTTCTTTCTCGCGACCGGTTTGCTATAATGTTTTTCATTCATTCAAGGATTTATAGAGCGATCACTTTGAAAATAGTACAAGATAAAACTCTTAAATTGTGCACAATAAATTCATGTTAATTTTGATATTCTCAAAAGATCTAACCCTTGAAAAAAATGTTTTAGTGTTTAATCGTTATGGCAAATGTTTATAATTTCGACGTGCTCCGGGTACCGTTAGGTGGGGTTGCTAAGGCAACTGTTCTTTGCATGTCAATCAAAATGTTGTATATTTTTCTTCGGGTACAAAGTCAGTGATAATTAAGGAAGCGATTAACATTAGAATTATAAGTTAAATGGAAGTAGTTAATGAGAATTTAAGACTGTCTACGAACTTTCCGGACAACCCTCGTATAAATCCATACTTTGTCCAATACTATTCCTACCTTGCGCAGAGATCTCGTCAGATGAAAAGTCGATAAACCCCCTTGCACGACTCTAGAATTGTCCGGTACAATTATAGAATTGGCGGAAAATGTAGAAATTCCTACTTTGCGCATGACAATTCCGGAATTGCACCGATTCTTACTTTGCACCGAACATATATACATGTAAGTCCTCAAATTATGATTGATGTTGTTGATTGTACCATTATCACGAGGTATGGGTTTTGTCTGCCTATTGTGCTAGATCATATACCAATATTCAATGGTAATAGCGCGGTTTTATTGACCCCCGAATCTGACCCCAGCTATTTAGATGGATAAAAGTGTGATTATTCCTACTCGGTTTTGCACTTGCTTTCATAGGTATGAATAAGAAACGGTATTGAATGTAATATATATTTTGTTAATTGATAAAATATGTCCGTAATTGTTATTTAAGCATTTTTCCACAGATGTCAAATTCGGGTCAAATAAACCAAGGTATACCCCTTACATTCTACGTCTTCAGGTATATGTTCTGCTAGTCCTTAGACGTTCCGACGACATTTGGTGGAATCGATAACAAATTTGAGATTATTCGGAGTATCGATCGGATTAGCGAAGCGTCATGATTTTTACCCTCAAGTTAAAATCTACCAACTATCTTTTTACAAATTACAGACGTATTATTTGTGAGTGTTTTTTGTTTCCTGACATTAATTCGCTTGTCTAAATCGGCGCTTGGACGGCGACACATGACCGGCGTATCGCTGACTAGTCGACGACATCTCGGTGGCATACCTCCAGTACGGCTAATCAACTATGCAATATCTTCATCTTATAATATGACCTACGTCGCCGGAGGGAAAAAGCCTCGTTGAATATTTTTGAAATTACACGGGTGTTATTACACTAGTGGAGTAACTATGCAAATGAGTTTAGAACGAAGAACAACGTTATGTTTTTGTTAGGAAATGACGTCATAAATGATGTGCTAACATCATTTGAAAACGGCGTTATATGTTTCGCGGAATAACATGAATCTATAAATATCGTAATTTTCTCGTTTTTTCACCAAAATTCGGGCATATTATAGATAGATTATCAAATTTGAGCGCATCAAATACCAAATTTATTTAACTCGTCATTTATAAACAGATAAAAACTCGGCGCAGTCTCGATTTTATCTATTTATAGATGACGAGGTTAATAAATTCGATATTCAATTACCATTCATTCAATATCCTCTATGTCTATGTTCACGAAGCAAGGCATCGTCATGTCGGCGGTTCCATGTGACTGCATGTGTCCTTAAATGGCCGACGCACGGCCGATGTTTTTTTGCTAATCGGTCGATGTTGTCGATTTTTTATGTGACTCTTGCATTTCTTCTATCAGAAAGTTATTTTTTAGCCCCTATTAAATAGTTATAAAGCCTGTTTCATAATGGCTTATTAATGACAGGAAAACGTTCAAGTGTGATCTCAGGTGTGAAAGAGGATCATAAATCCCGAAAAGCAATAAATTCCATGATCTTCTGTCACAGTTACACGCCATTTAGGGCACTGAACCTAATTAAATAGTTTGATTATTGGCAACAGATTTGACTGGAAATATCAAAAGTAACGACTTTTTGAAAACTTCTATGATGAGAAAAAAATCTTTATTTTCATGAGGTTTGACCAAATTGTGACTTTGGTTTAGAAGAAGCAAAATACTTGGTTGGAAAATGTTTGTCAGTATTTTTGTTTGGCAATCGCAAAGACCAAGTTTGAAATATCATTTCAGTTTTTTTTAACAGAGATTTATCTATCAATGCTTGACTTGTTCATGAAAATAATGTTTTTAAGACTGCATTGAATAAAACAAGAAGTCCAGAATGGCCCTAAACCGCTCACCTTAATTTTATTGGTCCGGTGAATTTTATCCAAATAACTTTCTGGCATAATTTCATTTACATTTGCCTTATTGTTGAAAAGGAGATATTATTCCTAGACTTTAAAGTGATAATATACCCTGTCCACCCATTTATTACTGGGGCGATTCAAAATAAGCCCCACCTTGCAACGCCTATATGTATGGGCCAATAAAAAATTTGCGAACATTTTTTGAAAAGGGTCACTAAAGGAACATCCAAGTAAAGTTTCATTAAAATTGGCCCAGTGGTTCAGGAGATTGTTAAAAGATTTCGGGCTCAAAATAAGCCCCGTCCTGCCACGCCCATATTCATGGGCCAATCAAAATTTCGCGAACAATCTTTTGAAAAGGGTCACTTTAGGAACATTCTGGAAAAGTACTATTGAAATTGGCCAAGTGGTTCAGGAGAATAAGAAGGACGACGGAGTCGGGGTGATCCTTAAAGCTCCCATCGAACAGGTTGTGCTCACATGAGCTTAAAAAACAAAATCTATTAGATGTACTTGATGTGCTTAACAGGTACGAGTCTTTTACAATAGAGTGTTTGATATCGGCAGCCTTTTTAATATAAGGCAATTAACCGAGTCGAAATGTGTAAGCAGGCACATAGAGTCATCATGACTGACTCATTTATAGTTAAAATGTTGTGAAGATGACGTCACAATGAATTTGCTCATTTCAATTTGCAAACGGTAAATTTATTAAACTTGTCATTCAAAACAGATAAATCTTTGCGCAGCTCGTTTTTTTCTGTTTATAGATGACTCGTTCAATAAATTCTGTATTCAATGACTACCTATTCAATATCCTCTAATCATATAAATTTGGTATAAGATGAATTAGATAGCCACATGTAAAATTAAGAACTCCATTTAATTGTCATTTTTGTTGAACCTTAAAGTTTAATCGCTTTCAATACTCCCTTTAAACTTAATACAATGTACTGCAGTTGATAGAAAACACTTTCTAACAAGAATGAAACAGATATTACATTAAGGTCATTTCGGATTCACTAGAATCCGAGGGGACGTTTTGTTAGCGGTTTGAGGCGCTCTGGATAATGTCATTGTAGTTTAGTGTCCACATACGCGATTGAGGAGATGACAAAACAAATCTATAGTCATTTTCCAAGATTCCTTGTGACGAAATACCATTTAATTTTCTTCAAAGCGAAACTGTATGACCGCACGTATGTTGATAAAGGCGACACAAACGTCAAAAAGAGAACACAGTCGTCGTTGAACGTCCCCAACACTTTGCTATTATTGTGAAGATGTGCGCCTTGCCACGGTTATTTATTTATTTCTTTTTAGCGAATATTTTTTTCCATATGATACCTTGACTCTCATAGTTTGATCGATCGACGGTCTTTTTTCGAATGACACATCGTTAAAAATTCCAAGTATTTGAAAAACAACAACAAAATCAGTCAGTGTGTGTAGTTTAGTCCACTTACTTCTTACCGATTCAAGATAGATCATGAATGCTTCCTAGGTTGGCTTTAAAACATTAAACCCTTAAGCATAAGATATTATCACCGAAAAAACAATACATTTGATAATATATTTTTTTCAGCGTTAAAGCAATTAAGACATATTCCACGAAACGGCTGAAGAGTTCTTTGTAGGGCCAGTGGTTAAATAAACGTTGAATCTTGAGCGTTCTTTGGGTCATTAACTTCAGTGATATTATCCGCGCCTAATTATACATCTGCTTTAAAAAGTACATTATTGAGAGCTAAATAAAGGCTGGTAATTTGTTATGCTTTTGTCTTTTTCTTTTTCAAGTAATTGACGTATCTAAAATAGATCTTCCAATAAGATGAAATATTTTGCTCGTTCGGTATCATTGAAGTTAATGGCAAATTCTCATTGATTAAACGGGTTCTTAAAGATGAAAATGGACTATTCCTCGTTTTAAAATGCTGCGACTTGGTTTTCACAATCTTAAAAACCAAGGATTAATGAGAAAATTTGGTTCGAAAGTTTGTCGGCCCTGACATCAAATAAGGAATCTCGATGTTTGTAATCAAACGCTCAAGCGACTGCGGTGACCAAACTAGGGTGCTGGGGGGGGGGGGGGGGGGGGGGGTATGTATGTTTTTATAATGCAACAGCCGTGTCTTTATCTACGGCGAAGTATTAAGGTCCCAGTATATAGTAGAGTGTGAAATATGCGAATTGGCCATGGTCAAAATTAGAAACAATGGGCAAAGGTAAGTTTTGAGTAGATATTTGAACATGTTAATGCAAAAAGTTGCTTTAAATGATCCTTCGATGTAACTTTGAGACCATTTATGAATACGAAACTAACAGGCCATGACCTTTTGACAGTTTCTCTGCACCCGGTGACACTGTAAACAAAAGGTAGTGGGGTATCGGATTTTAGCCGGCTGAAAGGGCCGAAAAAATAGGGTAAGTGTTCCGCAGAAAAAAGAAGATGGTTGGCAAATACTTTGTGATGCATCATCAGAATTGGCACTATTTTTGCTTTACAAAAAGCAAGCCTAACACAGATTATTATTTCCCTTGCGACAACCACGGAAGTTTGAATTTCGTGCAAAACAGCCAAATTTTCACCAGTTTTCCCGACCAAAACAAATAACCACGATCAGTTAATTTGACATCTATTTCATGCATAGATTAAAAGTTTTTGTTTTTCTTGGCAGCTTAACACTTGATTCAAACTAGTTAAATGATTGTTTCATTGTAGGCTGTTGCTTGAGAGGCCGGTATTGGATGCAGTGTGATTAGGGTGTAGTTAACAGAGAATTTGCGAAATCTACTACAGTCTGTACCCTAAATATGACGAAGAATGATGAAATCAGGTTGTGCGCGACCCCTTGGTCGGTCTTCGGAAAGTGACAGAGGGTGTTGTCCACTGAATTGCTCAGGATCTAATAGAAGGATTTGACTCAAACTTCACAGAATAACACTGTAAAAGCAAGACTTCTATTTTTTTGTTGTATTTTTCATTTCCGACGTAATAATGTCACTCGAATCAAAGAAAATATGTTGCTCTATTTCTCAGCAAGAAATTAAGGATATTGATATTTTTTCCAGAATGACGCTGAATGAAGCAGAGATACACATAATATACTTTTTTTTTGCTCACCTAAGCACAAACTGTTCAAAATGGGGTATTTAACTCGTATTCGCTCATTTTCTCAGGAATGAACGTAATAATTGAATTCAAACTTCACAGGATGGTTTATTAAGCAGCAAGCACATTTCTAAGTGGTATACGATTATATGGCTTTGACCTTTTGTTGAAAATCTTGTCCTCTCACTTTCAGAGGAGGAAGCTATTTAAAGGATTGAATGAAACCGCACAGAAAAAACATAATTTATGCTCTTCTAAGTTACGATTTCATTAAATGGTGCCATATAAAATGGACTTGGATATGCTGTTATATTGTTTCTGTTTTATTTAATAACAAAGATCAGTCTGTACATAGGTGTAGCCTGAAGCTAGTCATTACTTTCTGATTTCCTTCTCAAAACGTTTTTTCGAAATGAATAATGACTCGAAATTAGTGCATCTAGTGCTTTGAGGACCTCGATTGTAATTGGATTTTTTTTTTTAAAGTTTTTATTTAGCATGAAAAAAACTGCATGTTTCTGCATGTGAAATCAGAAGTTCGTTATTTATGCAACACCTTCAGTCATACAGTTAACAACATCGTGAAAGTAACAAGATGGGTGATTTTGGAATAATTTTTAAATGAATTTGAATGTATTGAGCGTTTTTTGTGACTGAATTTAAAGGGAGGTAATCCAATATCGCTAATTTTGTTCAGGGGGAACAAAATTAGCGATGTTTATTACCTCCCTTTAATAAAATGTGCTACAGGTTCTATAAATAATTTGCTATTATTTTAAGAACCAATTAGACGCTTACAAACACTTTTATGTCAGTGAAATCACATTTGTTTCTAGCTATGCTAATTTTGGAGGTAGATGTTGATCTTATCTCTTTTGATCATTTTGAACCTTTTTTTAAATGGTTTGAGTGAGTATTTGGAATGAATGATTAAAATAATGAAATGATGAAATAATGAATGAATGAATGAGCGAATGAAATAATGAATGAAAGAATGAATGGATCGAAGAGTGAGCAGAAAAGAATGGTTTTTATTGAGATAAATGTAAATTTCACGATTGTACTTATTGTAGCCCCAGTTTTCTTTGTAATGATACGGTGAATTATAACGAAAAAAGAAATGCCTCTCATCTCATTCAAAACCAGTCTCGATCGCTCGCTCAGTGATCCATTCTTTTATTCAAAATACTCACGCTAATCACTCAAACAGGCTCTAAAATCACTCAAATTTCCACCTGTACCTCGAAGAAGTTTAAATCGGTCAACGTTTCATTCAAAATGAAAAAAAAAAAAAAAAAAAAAAAAAAAAACAACACAATTTATAATATGACGTACGCTACGGGAGTGAAATAACCACGTTGAATATTTTTGATATTACACGGGTGTTATTACACTAGTGGCATATCTATGCAAATAAGCTAAGAATGAATAGCAACGCTATTTTGTAACCGCGAAAATGACGTCATAATGTGTATATTGTGACGTCAGTTTTAAACGGCGTTATAGGTTATGCGGAAAATTTAAATGTTGAATTTCACGAATTTTGACGGCATTTCGCAAAAACTCGGGCCATATTATAAATAGAATATAAAATTAGTGCTCATAAAACACAGAAGTTATTAAAATTGTCACCTAAAACAGATAAAAACTCGGCGCAGCCTCGTTTTTATTTGTTTATAGATGACTCGTTCAATAAATTCAGTATTTCATGACCACTCATTCAATATCCTCTATTTATTGGTTGATGAGGACTATAAATAGTCTGATTGGCCCGTGAAGACACACAAAACGAAAACTTCGTAAATATTTAAAAGAGAGGTAATAAATATTATAAGTGAACGAAACCAGCTACGTTATATTACCTGCCCTTATTCTCGCTCAAAGCTCATTCTACTCATTAAATGATATTCCTTTATCATTCCAAAATCATTCACATTGCGATTTCACGATGTTATGAACTGTATTGAACTTTAAACATTAAATGTTGCTGTCATAACAAACCTTTTCATTCAGAATATTATCAATCAAGGGGTGGGGGTAGAACGTGCAATCCTCTTTAAAATTATGAAAAGTTGCGAAACTAACCTCTGAGATATAGAAAAAAAATTCTTTCGAAGAGATAAATTTTAGACTTTTAATGGTACGACTTAAGTACAATTCACATATGGGTCTAAAGTTTATAAAAAGGGCAAAAACTGAAGTAATTAAACGCTACATGCCGTTCTTCGGGTGAAAGAATACAAAATCCCAGAGGTAATTTAAAAGTAGTAGAAGGATCATTTATGATTAATGTCTCAGAGTTAATCGATGTATTCTCACATGTTCTTATGGACATCTTATATGTTTGAAGATAGATAAATTACAGTCATTTGCATCGAGAAATTGGCATTCGTTCTAAATCGCTCGATCAGTGCTCCATTCAATGCATCTAGAATACAGCTAACAACATCGTGAAATTGACAAGAGGATGAGTTTAAAATGATTTTGGAATAAAATTGAACGAGTATGTGGAGCGAATTTAGAGCGAATCTAATGGGAGTTAATCCAATTTCGCAAATTTTGTTCAGGATGAACAAAATAAGAGATATGAATTACCTTTGTTGAAAATATATGCATACAAGTTCTATAAATAGTCCTATTTCTTCAAGAATCTACCAAACGCTTACAATTTGAATTATGTCAGTTAAGTCGCGTTTTTTTAGTTTTATTTATTTTGAATGACGATGATGATTTTATCATTTTTAGTGAGTTTGGAGCGTTTTTGAATGGTTTGAGTGAGTGCTTGGAATGAATGAATGGAGCGCTGAGCGAGTGATTTTGAATGGTTTTGATCGAGGTGAATGTCAAGACCACGATGTAATTAAATGTACTCACTCCAATCTCACAAAATTGCTCCGAAAAGAGTCGAAATGAGTTAAAACGAAGAAAATTTTCATCGTGACGATTCAATAATTTCGTTTTCATTATTTGGCTTGTGAAGACACACAATATGACACAAAGTTTATATCTTAAACAAAACATTATTACTTAGAGAACCTGGGATATAGTTTATTTAATGGCGATAAAAGAACCCCGCTAACACCATCCAAATTGGTCAAGTTAGCGATATTCTATTACCTATCTTGAATTCCCTCAAATCCCACACACTGAATTTACATTCAAAATCCAAAATCATCCAAAAATCGCTCGACTTGTTTTTTCATAATATTCCCCGACTGTAAGATCATGCTTTTAATAGATTTTTGCGTAACCTTTATCATAATCCAGTTTTTCTCTCTATTCCCAAATTATTGTTTTATGCATGCCGTTGCTTTAAAGTCTCGTCTGGTTAACTGGATTAGCTGGAGGTCGAACAAGGACGAGCAGGAGGTGGTTTGGATGAGCTGTTGTGGTTGTTTTGGTGTGGAAAACAACGAAAGAAAGCTATGGATAGATGCACTAGCCGCCGCGATATAACTACAATATAAGTGGCGTTAAACATACAAACAAAACAAATTCGAAACAAAAAATAAATAAAAAAAATTATAGATCGCCGTTGTCAATCAAACCAGAGCTACATGTACTGAAAGAACTTTGTTTTATTTGAATAGTGTATATCGCCGCTTTCAACAATCTTTCAGTTTTCTCGCGGCGGCTGGAGCACCAAACAATAGATTCCTTGTATTTCTCACACCATTACATCTTTTCCTTGCCTACACTTGCTTTTCCACATAGGTCTACGATGACCCACCAATTGGTAAAAGACAAATAGTCGGGAAGGACGGGTGCCGTCGTCGTTGGTCTAATCCGGGACCTCTATATTGACAGTCCGACGCGCTACCAGCTGCGCTATGACGGTGGCTACAGAAAAGTAAGGAGTATTTTGGATTTTTATTCAAAGTTTTTGAATTATAATAGCATACACATAATGTTGTTGTTACCATTTGGAATTGTCCTGTTGAGCCGATTCAAATAAGTACCCACAACAAAGGGTTTCTTTGAGAAATAAAGATTTTTGATTGGCTTTGCCCACTCTAATCTGTACCTATGTTGTCCCAGTAAAATTGCTGTCGAATCCACAAAATTTTGACAATCAAATTAACAACACATAATGGTAACTCAAAATTCGTTTAAAAGGCGAATGAGCTAATCACTTATAATAATTGTGCAAAGTTGTTCTTTATATCTGTATTCAAATGGAGATGCTATGTTCTAGATAAGCTCATTTTTAACATTTGACTCAGAGCGGTGACCTTGATTCTATCTGAAATTTGACCCACTTTACACATCTGCTACAGTTAATAACATCGTGGAATTGACAAGGTGAATGGTTTTGGAATGATTTAGGAACGAAATTGAATGAGTGTAAGGAACGAGTTTTGGGTGATTTTAATGGGAGGTAATCCTATATTGCAAATTTTGTTCGGGATGAACAAAATTTGCGATATTGGTTACCTCCCTTTAATAAAAAAGTGCATACAAGTTCTGTGCACAGCTTCAAATTTCTTCAAGAACCTATGAGGCGCTAACTATTTGAATTATGTCAGTGAAATCGCGATTTTTCTCTGTCAAAATTTATTTTGAATGATGTTGTTGATTCTATATTTTTCAATAGGTTTGGTCGTTTTTGAATGGTTTGAGTACGAGTAAGTGTTTGGAATGAATGATTGGAGCGCTGAGTGATCGATTTAGAATGGATTAAATTGAGGTGAATGTCAATTTCACGATGTTATTAACTGTATGCTACAGGCAAGCTCAGTTTTAACATTTGACTGAACTGTGACCTTGACTCTATCAGAAATTTGTCCCGAATGACACAATTGCGATGCTACAGACAAGCTCAATTTCGTCATTAGACTTCCACCTGTGATCTTGGAGCAATCTAATATTTGTATCGAACGACTGATCTACTCATCTTTGAGAATAATTGTGCCATGTTACCTAAACATTTGTTTTCAAATCATATCGGACACATATTGAGCATGTGCGTGACATTTACGACAATTTCATATGCGTTTGTTTCAAACAATAAGCAGCATACACAGCTATACAATCTAATTACAAGATTGTCTGTCTGTTTAAAGATACTTCGCTACCTTACCTTTCTACAAAGTGCAAAGTGAAGACTCCGGACAGACTGTGCGGGTGCACAGGCTGACCAGAGTCCTTACTGGAAGCACATTTGATATTGTTGGGAATGTCTGGCACAGGCTCAATTATGTTAAGATATTTGGAGAAATGGTGTGCGACCGGACTGAAGCACACACTAAAACGTTTACGCAACGGCTTGTCATTTTGTCAACTTTATATCGCAAGCGAGCCCATCAAAAATCATTTGTTTGTTTGAATGGTGTGTGTATTTCCGTTTATTTATCGTCTCTACCGTAGCACATGCCCATATGAGCGACGCCCCCAAAAGACGGTTAGTTGTTACGGGGGATAGTGCAAGGATACATGACGAAACTACTGCTGAGATCCGCCATGGTTCTTTTACGTGCTCGGTCTAAAGCACCGTCTCAAGGGGCCTCGGTTTAACGTCTCATCCGAAAGACAATTAATTTTGTTAGTGTACCAGCCCGGGAATCGAACCCGAGCGGTCGAGCTTCAATTGTTTTGAAGTCCGGTGCTCTACCAACTGAGGTAATCGGGCTGGATATTTGAATGGTGTTTTAAGCTTCTCTTGATAATCTTTTAGTCATATGTTGTGATAAACGACAGAGGGTCCTTTGTCTCGTGATATGTCATCCGGAACATCGCTCGGACTTTTCCGTAACTTGAAAAATACCTCGGATGTAAGTGTAGTAATTTTGGGTCATTTTTTAGGTAATTCGGCTCCTGGTGGTACTTCGGTTAATACGCATAAAGAAAATCACATTTTGTAAATTCTTTCCGATCGTCTTTCGAGATCTTTTGGGCATATAATAATTTGATGACAAAACGCAGTAAGACACTGCGTTTTGTTATCAAATTATGATGTGCCCATTATTCTTCATTCGTTGATTTTGTTTAATGCAACGTCATCCTTAGCGTGATCGTTTGTTTGTGACGTCATATAAACCCACGTGCGAAATGACGCGCTTTCATGGCTGCGCCCGTATTATTCCCGAGGTCTTTTCCGTAGAATCGCCGAAGGCACCCGATTGGTGATAGGTCACAGATATCCGAGTAAGTTTAGTATCGGGTCTAGAGTATTACAACCATATCACATTCGCTTCATAATTAAGACTGGAAGCTGATATGTAATAAAAGTCTTCTGTCCATATGTTTGCGTGGAGTTTTTCTAGCTATTTATTACATAACAGCACTTGTCTTTTCATAGAGAACAGAGCTACCATGTCCGAAAACAACCGAGCTAAAATTAGCTGCCCCTGGGAGTTTGTAGCCAGTCGAACATGCATAGTTGCACTCGCACAATAGTCTTACAGCCTTCTTAAATACCGATGATCACGAATTTAGTATTGTAGAGTCGTTGAGCGAGTATTGGTTTGAAAGCTGACAAAAAATGAAGTTATCAGCTTAATTATCAAAGGATCGATCCATGTTTCCCAGAGATACTAAATTTCTCCTGCGAGAAAACTCCAAACTATCACTGTCCATTGTAGGATTATTATTGAGCTTATTTTGAGACACGAATTCGGGCATTATTTAATTAATCGTGAGAGCTGAAACCTTTATTAAGAGTGAGAGATATATAGATCCATATCCATTTGTGAAGTACTATGGGACCATATAAGAACGCCGTAAAGCAAATGGAAGAATTTTAAACGACATGATATACGTTGAAGTAATATACTGTAAAATATGTATTTAGCGACCAATTACGAGACCAAAGAAAATCGATAGTTAAAAATATTGAACGCTTAGTACTAGATTTTTTCACAAATAAGAATAATAACAATAACTTTGATTGAATAATATGTATATATACTCAGCAAACAAACGAAAGTATCAAGTTTTCATTCCAAAATACATTTGATCAATTAAGGTACAAATGTATTTACAGTACTTCGTTTTCTCACGTACACATCTATATTCTATTCAATAAACATGTCATTTTAGCGGTTTTCAAGAAATCTTTGTTTTCTACGTTGGCGTACGTATATATGGTAAAATTGTTATTCGCCCTCTTCACCCAACTAAATAGGGCCGTTTGGAAGACGTGATGTCTAATTCGCTCAATCACGTTCATGCAATAGCTTCCACGCTTCTCAAAACTATTCTAGACGAGGCCAAATAAATGCTTTTACCTTTTAAAAGCTCAAACTTCAAAACCAAGCCAATTGTCAATTAAGTATCTACGGGTTTATTGCGAGCAATTTTCATTGAGATTCACTCATAAGAACTTTCTCCAATAAGCATAAGGAAACATTTACGTTAGGTCGCAATACAAATTATTTTGTTTTATTGCCAGCTAAGAACTGCAATAGGGAATTTTCTTCGCAAGGAACGTGCACAAAAATCGGTAATTTCGAGCTTTCAAACTGCGTAAGATATTTAATGTTTGTGTTCATTTGACACAGGGTTTTAGAATGATATCAACTTTACGGGGTCTAAAGGATCCAATTATAGAGATTTTAGGGGTCTATTCGTGAGGTTTGGGAGTCTCTGCTATAGACGATAACCATTTTTTAAAAACAATCATCTAGTTTTTATGCACATTTAGAGATAAATTATTTCCTGTCAATTGGATAAGGAAGTGTTGAGTGTTTTTAATAAATCGGCGCCCATTTTCAAGAAAGAGTCTCAGACTCGCAAAACCTGCATCCCTATAAACCCTGTTTGACGTAACATTGGTTGAAAGCAGCAGAAGGTTTCATCAACCAAGGATATCTCTCGCCCAATTATTGCATTTGGAAAGCTTAAAACGGTAACAAAAATCAATTGAATATATTGAGAGTCTGCAACTTTTCAAAACGACCCCCTGGCTACAATTCGGTAGCGTCTTCTTCAAATCACACAAAAATCTTCAAATGGTCAGGGCGGGCGTAATTTGCAATATAAGCCATTGAATTTCAGTATGATCCGAAGTTTCATAAGGTGGATTATTTTTTTTATTTTTGCTGAGTATATTGTTAAAACTTTACTGTAATCATCTGTTGTGTAAAACTCAATAGCGTTTGTAAGAGAAAGCGTTAATTTACAAATATCTTTAGAGCAAATCAGGTAACTTTATTTAACAGTTTTTGGGTGTCTGGGCCACTCAATTTTTTCCTGTCACGAACATTTTCAATTTGTTAGAAATATCACGAACAGGTCCAATGATATAAATGATCCGTTTTCCAGGAAAACCTTCCTAAATTGCAATGGATTTGTTGGAAACTGGTTATATTAACAGTTACACAGAATCTAAATCTTCTTTTGCAAGTTAGACTTTTTTCTTGTTGAAAAATGCATTTATCATACTTCTGAAATTTTTGTGGAATGCAAAATTAATTGTTATTTAGACAGGTTTTCAAGGATATCAAATAAAATAGATGAATAAATCAATTCCCCTTTTTATAGATTATAAACCAGCACCATTGTAGTTGAACCTAGTTTTGTATGATGTTAAATCTTATAGTTTAGTAACCACTTTTTATGCGTTCCATTTTTTGTATGCCGAGAGCACCCATGCAATGTATAGACACTTGTACGACTTTTTAACACTGGACCATACATTACAATTCGACCCATATAAAACAATATTAAGACAATATAAACAACAGAATTCCCCCCCCCCCCCCCTACGGACCATTTTATAAATTATTCACGAACAGATCAACTGGATAACTATGATAACTTTCGAAAAGTAAGCTAATCGACCATTTTCCAAATTGTGCTCAATCGCAAATATTAAGATGAGCTAGAAAACCAGAATTTTTATACTTTGCCGCACATGATTCCAAGAGACGCATTTTTTGTGAATCTGAGACTCACAAGGAAGTAGCAGGAATCCTCAAAATTATCTGAATGGAGTCCTTTGGACCCCTTCGACCTCAACTGCAGAAAGATTTAAAGAATGTTTCAAAGTGAATTTCTTTTTTTTTTTCTTTTTTTGAAATTAAGTCCAAAAGTTTCATATCACTCTTTACTGATTTACGTAACAATAAAAACGCTATTTTTTACGGAAATATTGTAAAAAGCTTACATTCATTATAGGTTCTCCCGAACCTGGTCCTTGCTTTTGTTGATTCCTATTGGTCCCATTTTGTTTGTATCTGTCCTAAAAAAATATGTGTTTTTTTTGCCAACTGAGACTCGAAATAACATCCTGGCTGTGATGACCTTGATAGTTTTCATTATGTGTAGTTAATTATTCACAAAGATTAGTCTTTAAGGAAACCTTATATTTAGTTTTGAGTTGATAAGAATCACGAGATTCCCTAAATATAATTACGAGTCTGATTATTTTTAACACTCAGAGGTAAGATGTTATGGTATGTTTCTCTATCTTGTTATTGAAAAAGGCTCTATAGTATTCAACGATGGGGAAATAGAACAATGGGCGATGACAAAAAGCGTTAGGTCTGAGAAAGGGACAACTTTCATAAGATACTCAAATACTTCTTTAATTGCCTTATATACGCTATTGACTTATTTTCGTTAAAACCGACGACCAAATTTTAAAAATTGCAACTTTTCGGGATTATTATCAAACCATGTAATACCAAAATGATATTAATGAAAATTCAATCATTCCGTAAAATGCAGTACGGATGGCTTCTAACTCTAAGGATATTTTATATAGAGCAGTCTGAAAAAGCTTCAAAACATAAGAAACAAACCGAACTCAAATAATTAGATTAAAAAATCCATTCTCTATTTTCTTGTTACATCTCAACAAAGAACTAATGTATCCTGAAAGCTTACATTTAAGCTAAATTTACAAAAAAAAAAAAAAAACAAAAAAAAAAACGAAATATATTCCCTTAGTGCGCTAAATGGAATAAGATCTGACCTAGAATGATCAAGGTTTTTTTTTTCTGATGAATATTCAATACATTTTTGACAGAGATGCAGGTTTGATTTATAGGGTTGACTTCCTGCAGTGGATACTGTTTTATAACAAGAGCTTACCTATATCACGTTGGCCTAATGTGGGCAAAGTTCATCTCGATCAAAATCATCGTAAACCACTCGCACAGCGCTTCATTTAGTGCATTGAAACGATAGCTCTTGGAAATCATTGAATACGATAAATGGGTTGAATGATTGCAAGATTACATTATTTAAAGTGGAATTAAAAAGCTTCTGATTAGACTTGAAGACACACAATTAGGAAAGTATGCAGATTTGGACGAAATTAGCCATATTATATTTTCTCTATCAGAACTCGCTCCTTCCAGATTTTCAAAAGATTATCACATTTTCAATTTCGCATTGTTACTAAATTTACTAAGTTAACATGGAAATAACATGAAATTAATACCATTGAATTTCAGAGGAGGGAAATGAATACACAAATTACAGTCTGTCTATAAAAACGAGCAAAACTGTCCTTTTAATCACTATTTCCGAAACACAAAACGTGCAGTTATTTCTCAGCAAACAATTTATCAGATATTTGCCAAGGTTAGGTGGTTATTCATCGGTCATTACTACGGAAGCGTGTATTTACCCAATAATGTCGATAACGTTAATTATTGCATAAAGCGTACGTGTTTTTGGCCGTTTTAGACATGCGTTTAAGGACAAAACCCCGGCATTAGCAGAAGAGGACGTGGGTTAATCGTTAAATTTACGTATCGTTTGCGATCAGTTTTTTTTTTATAATTTCCAATATCATCGATTTGGGCTCATAGGCTTTAATTATTTTATATGGTTCTATATATTTTTCAATCAATATTAGTTTGTCCCAAAGGAGTATTTAATTCATTTTTTCAAAACACTACAAAGGTTAGATCAAGAAGACTGTACACATTTTATAGTTAAATGCGAGAAAATTATTCATATCCAGCATTATTAAAGAGCATACCTAAAAACGTTGCTCTAACAACTGCATTGAAGGCATACGCGCGCAAATAATTTCGTCGACAGAATTTTTTGCTTTTTAAAATATTTGTTAATTAAAATAGCTGCAGAAAAGATTGATTGAGTCGGTTAGGATATCCACGAATGAAGCCCTGCGCTAGTGATTCAGAATGATTGATTTTCAGATGGTCTAAATAAAAGTAATTATGCGATTATCGTACGGTTTTACGGGTAATGGAAACCTTGCGACTCGTCGAACAAACGATTGGTTAGGCTAGCCTATAGACCCAAGTCTCAAATGATAAAACTTATAATAATAATAATAATAATAATGATGATAAAATATAAAAAAAAAAACACTATACAACAAAAAAAAGTAAAAAAAAAAATCTTCAATTAGGTGTGTAGGCATGAAAACTGCCTAGGCTTAAGAGTGACGGGTTTTATTTCAAATTCAATAAGCATTACTAGTATCGACTTACTCATTGATGAATGGATTAGATGTATATTTGAGAAAAGAAACGGCATATAGGTCTTATTTCAGCAGCATTTACCTCTGAAAGACTCGGTTATGATATCAATGTTCGCATAAAGCTGTAACTGCGCGCCTCAGTTTGCCAGGTAACGTTCCGACGTCGTGTAGCAACAATAATGACGTCAAGCCGGCGGGAAATAATCGGTTTCTTTTCACAACCATTTCCATCAATTTTAGAACAAACAGAGTTATGTTCCTTGATTTTGAAATGTATCGCCGCTATGCGGTGCATCATTTACGCGCGTATGCCTTTAAATTGAGTGACGTCATAAATTTGTCAAGCAACGTCGGTATAAACAAAATGGACGTTGTAATGCATGACGCAATTGTTCCGATATATTTGTAGGTTTGTAACTAGTTTTATATCGCTTCTAAGAAATTAATCCTCTATTTCTGTTTGAATTCATACCCTTATCAATCTTTATATTCAAAAATAGCGTCACTTCACGTTTTTTCGTGCGTAAACATTAACAGAGACACTCAGAATGCTTTAACGGTTAAACCATTTTTCGGGTCTCTGCAAATTTCAACACTCTCAAAACATGAATTGATGCTTGATACAGCCATTAATAGTTCAAATTATGATTAAATTAAGAAATAACAAGAAGACAATAATGGCCTTTAATCGATCACCTTGGTGAACTGTCACCCCCCCCCCCCCCCCCCAAAAAAAAAAAAAAAAAAAAAAAAAACCAAAAAAAAAAAAAAAAAAAAAAACTTGTTGAAGGTAGGCTTTGACAAAGACTGGTAGTAATAACAAAGCTTAATCAAAGCTGTAGATTCTTTTTAACTAGACAAACTCTTCTTTTTTGGAAACCTTTCAGGTTGATTGGGTTGTAAATGCCAACTAAGATTTGACAATGTTGCCTAGTTTTTGCATCCAGCCGACCCAGTTTTTAATTCTTGTGAAATTTCACCAAGGATACCATTCTGAAAATATTTCAGGTTGATCAAAATTAGAATTTAGCCTCTAGAGTGCTTACAAAGTTTCCTAGGAATTTACCCTGTGACGACATTTTTTAGCCCAAGTTGACCAAACCTGAAATTGACCGTGATTTCATCAAGTAATTCATTCTGACCAAATTTCAGGTTGATTGGGCAAAATGCCTCTAAAAATGTAGCTTCTATATTGTAAACAAAGTTATCAAAAAAAAAAAATTGACGCCATGGCCTAGTTTTTTTCTTATCTCAGTTGGCCTGATTTCGAACTCCGCCGAGATTTCACGAAGACATTCCTTCTGAACAAACTTCAGGTTGAGCGCGAAAACTTTGTGGCCTCTACACTGCATAGAAGATTTTTCTCAGATTTGACCCAGTAACTTATTTTTTTATCCAAGTCGTTCCGACCCGTTTTCGAACGCATCCAATATTTCACCAAGGTAATCATTATAGCAAAATTTCAGTTTGATTTTGCCATTAGAGTTAATACAAGGTTCTACTAAAATTTGATCCGAAGACTTAGTTTTCGAACCAAGTTTACCCAATTTCGAGATTTTTTCAAGACAAACATTATGACCACATGGCAGGTTGAACAGGTTAAAAATCCAGCCTTTAGAAAATTAAGATTTGACCCCCGTTACATGTATTGACCCCAGTTGACCCAATTGGAAATTTGACCGAGAAGACAACCCTTCTGACCTTCTGACCAAATATCAGGTTGATTGCTCAAAAGATCGGGCCCCTAGTAAATTTGACGCGAGACCTAGTTTTTGACCCAAGTTCGCCTCGTCTGAGATCGCATTCAATCTGACCAAATTAGGTATATCGGGCAAAAAATTAAGCATCTAGAGTATATACAAGGTAAATGCTGGCGACACACGAAGCACGTCGCACAAAGTACATCTAACTTACCACAAAAGCTCAACCTTGTGCAGTTATATATATATATGTTACTCCCAGTATAGCGATGGCAGGGCGGGACTTATTTTGAGCCCTAAATCTTTGAAAGAAATCTCCATCTGATAGAACCAGGCCGATTAGAATGAAACTTTACCAGAATGTTTCTTGTGTAACCCTCTCATAAAATGGTTCGCGAAATTTTGATTGGCTTACAGTATATGGGCGTTGGCATGCGGGGCTTATTAATTTTGAGCCCGAAACCTTTGAACGACATCTCCCCCTGAAGCAAGGGGCCGATTTAAATGAAACTTTCCCATAATGTTACTTGGGTGACCTTCTTTAAATTGTTTGCAAAAGTTTTATTGGCCATGAATATGGGCGTGACAGGGCGGGGCTTATTTTGAGCCCGAAATCTTTGAACGATAACTCCTCCTGAACCACTGTGCCGATTTCAATGGAATTGTACTAAAATGTTCATTGTATTTTTTTATTTTGAAAATTGTTCACAAAAATTGATTGGCCCATAACTTTGTGCGTGGGAGGGCGGGACTTATTTTGATCCCAAGATCTTAATATATCTTCTCCTCATCTTATCTTATCCATTCAATTGGCGGATTTTAACCCAACTGGGCAGAAATGTTTGTTGGATGACCCTTCTCAAAACTTGTTGTAAACATTCTGCAGAATTCTGCAGAATAACGCAGTGCCAACAAACAGACGATATCTTTAAATTGTAACGGTTTCTAACATACTCATTTAAAGGCAGAGATTTATTTCTCGAAAAAATAAAATAGTACACATTTCAACATGAATGTTAATGTATTAACATAAAAGATAACTTATATATTCATTTCATTTCATTTATTGGCATATCGACATCATAACATGTCTTTGGACATTTACAAATATAACAAAGAAAATATGGCAAAGAGAAACAAAGATACAAATATGAAAAATACAAAATGCATGTATAACAGATCACTTTCGGGAGTATTAATATTATCTTTTATTTTCATACATTTAATTGAATTTAAAATGTTGGTAAATTCTCAGTTGATCCCGAGAAAAGTTTTATAACCTGGGGCACAGAAAATGATAGTCTTTTTATCAAATAACTGGGCACGTGAACCTTTTTTTTCGTTTCGAGAAAAGCTTCAGAATTATGGTCAGTAGAAAAGAATTGAAGTTAATGGCATCGTGAAATGAAATTCACCTCGATCAAAAGCATTCAGCGCTCAAATCATACATTCCAAAAACTCTTGGAAAACATTCAGAAACACTCCAAAGTCGTTCTAAAACGCTTCGAAATCGTTCAAACATTCAACGTCTCATTCAAATCGATCAAATAATTCCAGTTTGGAAATGTTGTAACTACAGCTTGGTAAAACTGTGGTTACAAAGCAAAGGGGGGGAGGTTAAAACATAAAACAATAATCAATTGCCAATTTTTACCACTAAATTTTGAACTTATCTGTAAATGTATACTTTATAGTTCCCTTGATTGATCTTATTGCATTTTAACTTCCCTATTTGTATACGTTTTCGCCACTTTATTAAGACCTTATCTGTAAATGTAAACTTCATGCTGCCTTTGAATGATCTACTTGCATTTAACTCCACTGTTTATAAACGTTACTCATTACTATGAACTTATTATAAACTGTATGTTTTGTATAATGGGCCAAAGGCCTTATATTTTTTACCAAATAAAAAATTGAATTATCACTGAATCATTGTTTGTGGAATCAATCTTGATTGCCCCCCAAATAAGGGCGAGACAGGATAGGGATTTAAAAGTCCGAAATCTTTAAACGTCTTCTCCTCAGTAACCAATTGGTAGCTTATTTTCACTTTGAATTCTTGGAATAACATCTCCTCTTCAACAACTAGGCAAATGTGAATGAAACTTTGCCAGAAAAATACTTGGGTAAGATCCAATGGAAGTAAATTTCGGGTTAGCGATTTAGGACCAATCTTGCCCTCTTGTGTATAGATTAACATACATGTAATCGGTAACCCAGAATTTGTTCTTTCTTAGACTACATATATCTAATAAATGAAGAGAAACGTAATGCATAACGAGTTGGTTACCAATGATCAGATGTTACGGTGCAAATAAAATGATCTGTCATCCAGAAATACCTTCCTAAATGGCACCATTGACTTATTTCAGTTGTTTTAACCATATCATACAAAACGGACATACTTTTATTATGAATTGATCTCACCAAAAACAATTTCACAAGTCCAAATCAAACGAATTTCAATTATAAATTCAACGTGCGTTAAAATTGGAAACAACAAATTTTAGACTGTAGAATATTGAGAAAACGTGTAGGTATTTCAATTGCTCTTTTTCCCCCATGCTTTCCCTTTTTTATTTCCTTCAGCACATAAAAATCTGGGTCCCGTTTAACTAAACATCTTACGATCATTTTTTGCGCAAGTCAAAAAATTAAAGTTGCTCCTACAGTAGTAATCAAAAATCTAATTATGTCATGCAATATCTCATTGGAATCGTCTTCTAAAGAGATATTGCAAGGCAGAATCGAACAATGAATGAAAACAACAGGTATGTTCTGTGATTTGGACTTACGATCATTTTTTTCGTAAGTAGTCTAGTAAAACGGACCCCTTGTTTGGTTGAAAATGGTTATATAAACAAGTAAAAGGGATCTTATTATCAATTTAATTGTTATTTAGAGAGGTTTTCAAGGATACCATATAATATCAAATAGATAAATAAATTCATTCCCTTTTATTGATTATAAGCCAGTACCATTGGAGTTGAACTGAGTTTCGCATAATGTTAAACCTTATAATTGAGTAAACACTTTTCATGCGTTCCAGTTTTTTTTTTTTTTTTTTTTTTTTGTTTGACGATGAGGGCGCACATGTAATGTGTAGATACTTGTACGACTTTTCAACTTTTCATCAATGGGCAATGACATGTTGTCCTCATAATCAAACGTTGCCATATCAGACAAATCGACCCATGTAAACAATATTAAAACAATATAAAACAACGAATTCCCCCTACGGACCATTTTATAAAAATATTTTATGAACAAGTCGACTAGATAACTAAGATAACTAGTGGCAAGTAAGTTTATCGGTCATTTTCCAAATCGCGCCCAATCACAAATTTTCTTACGAGCTAATCCATCAGAATTCTTATACTTTGCCGCACACGATTTTAAGAGACACATCTTTTGTTAGTCTTGTGACTCACAAGGAAGTAGCAGGAACTCTGAAACAATCGGATTTGAGTCATATGGAATCTGTCGGCATTTACTGCCGAAAAGATTTGAATAAAAAATTTATTTCACACCTAAACAATTTAGACCAATGACATCGCTTTTTTTGCATCATGTGAGAGTGAAATATTTAGATCCATATTGTACAATCAGAACGAGGCTAATGTGCAATACGGATTTTATTCCAAAACGAGACAACCTATATTGTACGATGAAAGTGAGGCAAGCTATATTGTACGATGAAAGCGAGGCTGCAGTCCCGTTTATAGATATCACCACTTTTCGAAGCCTTTTCAATTTATCAAACCCTCTGTTCTAAGGTATTGAAATAAGCTTGATCTTGAGAAGATTCTTGATTTCTTCATTTGTTACATTGTTTAGCAAGTAAAAGAAGAATTCAGTGACAGAGAGGGACCCAAAATTGTTGTTGTTTCTTGATTTTAGAATATCATTTGCTCACATAAAAATGTTCATTTCAAGCGACGACGGGTAGTCAACCTGTTTAATGTTAAGGTTCATGTAAAGTGTTTGAGACCCAATATTTAGGGCACTTCATTAGTCAAGAAAAGGCAGTATGTCCAGGTATAGTATATATCAAAATGAAGCTATTCGTGAGCACAAGCAGTTAGGCAACATAAAACCGCCATAGCTATAGCGGTTTAGCCAAAACATTGTGGAAAGGGGTCATTTTGTACAGAACAAGCAACTGCATGACGGTTGCATAAAATTGCCCCGTATTTTAACAAAGTACAGTCTGAAGTACCATCCAGGTAGTGCTACAACCCTAGTTACAAAACTCAGTCTCAAAAGGCTCTTTTGAAACAATCAATTTCCATTTATTTTGTCAACACACATGTCAAACCGGTTTGGTCTGTTTTCAAAATAGATGTAAGGTAAGGTGCAACATAACACCATAATATTGTGAAATATTTTCTGCGATTTGTTTCAAATCATAGATTTTTTAATTCAATGATCTACAATATTACTAAATATTTATCATTCTGTGAAATAGAAATTGATATATTGCTAAACAACCTTAAAGGTATATAAACAATAAATGTCTATTTATGTTGTGATAACACACCATACCCTAAAAAGATCTACACGTTTACAAAATTAGAATGACATATATGACATATGTGTTTATAAAATAAGTCAAAATAAATTGCTTGCATAACTACGTTTTGGGGCTGAGTTTTATACCAATGGTTGTAGCACTACCTTGATGGTACTTTGGGCTAGACTTAGTTAAAATATGAGCCAATTTTATCCAACAGTCATGCAGTTGTTTGTTCTGTACAAAATGACCCTTTCCCACAATGTTTTGGCTATACCACTAACGTTATAACAGTCTTATGTTTTTAAACTGCTTGTGCTCATAAATAGCTTCATTTTGATATATAATATTCCTGGACATACTGCTTTTTCTTGGCAAATGAATACCCTTAAAATTGGGTCTCAAACACTTTACATGAACCTTAATTACATATTATAATCAGTAAGCACTTATCGAAGTGACACATGAAATAAACATTTCACGTGGATTTCTATTTTCAGAACAAATGTTTGTTTCAATTTCAACGTCTTCATTGTGCCTTGCATTTGACGCCCTTATCCGGATCATTTTGGATCTATTCCCTTTGTCTCTCTCAAATGCTGCAAATCATTAATTGTGGAACTTTGAGTGTATGGTGTGAAATAAAGATGTCATTTAACATGATCAAGTACAATACTGAATTCATTGGATTCGTACCCTGCAGAACCAGTCTATATTTTGCCTCGGCTATCGCCTTGTCAAATATAGACTGGTTCTGCAGGGTAATCATCCAACAGAATTCAGTATTGTACACGATCATGTTAAATAACCTCTTAATATAAAATGAATATATCAGAAAGTAAACAATGCTCTTTCTGTAGTAAAGACGAAAAAACACTAATCCACTTATTTTATGGATGTAAAAATATAAAACCATTAATAGAATAATTTCAACGACAAATACAAACTATCCGTGGAAAGTTTGATTTATAGAGCTTTAATATTCTATTTGGTACAAATACGAAACTAGATATAGACTTAATATGCCTGTACTTTAAGAGATACATTTATACGTGTAAAATGAAACAAATAAAACCATCCATACAAGGATTTATTAAAAATATAAAACTATCATACGAAATAAATATTTAAACAAAGTCTAACAAAAACTTTGAAAAATATTGGGCAAATGTAAAAAGCATCACTCGAGTCAGTAATTAAGACAAAGATAAAAGAATAAGAAATCCTCAAATATTTAAACTGACCTACGCTAAATACATAATGTTAATAACACACACCAAGAACACCTTGTGATGTAAAAGAAGTGGTGTATTTACTTTCTGTAGCATATATCTTTCCTTTTTTATTTATACTTACACCATTAAAACGATTTTTTTGTTATTTTTATACTGTTTATGTTGTTAATATGTTTAAATGATATATTTTATTCCTCCACATTGAAGGTTGATAACCCATCTACAATTGCTATTTTACCGAAAATACAAACTGAAACCTTTTTGTACATCAGTATAGATTAATAATGATAATAAACAGTTCATATACAACGCAATTAATGGATAATGGATAAGGATTGTTCTAGAATCTTGTAAATACAAACGCTGTAGTTGTAAGGTTTTTAAAATAGCGTTATCAATATAAGTTCTACAATTCATATATTTATTTTTACGCAATAATATCTGTCATCGATCTACATGAAAAGCCATAGACGAACATGTCGTCGGATTTGTTCGGAAGCTTCTAACTATGGCTTGGTTTAAGCTGTAGTTGCGGAGTTTTAGTTTTGAATCGAGGTTATGTTTAAAACACCGATTAATCGAAAATAAATATACGTAAAAGAATCGATTAAATTGACATTTTCCTCTTTCCTAAACCGTTTAATTAGAGTATTCTTTCATCTTTCAATCAACTTTTAAAAAATGTATATAGGTTATCAAATATGAACTGTTTGTCTATATGATATTATGTTTATATAAAACTCGTAAAATATAATATGTCACTTGCTTACAAAAAAACAAACAACAACAACAAAAACAAGAGGGCCATAGTGGCCCTAAATCGCTCACCTGAATGAACTGTCAAAAATTGTTTAAAGTAGGTTTAGAAAGGATGAAGAATTCTGACCAAATTTCAGGTCGATTGGGCAAAAAATGATGCCTCTACACTGCTTACAAGGTTTTTAAGATTTGACCCCACTTGACCCATTTTTTGACCCCACTTGACCCAATTTCAAACTTGTCCGAGATTTCACCAAGATGATCATTCTGACCAATTTTCAGGTTGATCAGGCAAAAAATCTGGCTTCTAGAGTGTCTACAAGTTTTGTTCTAATTTTTGACCCCATGACATCATTTTTGACCACACTTGACCCAATTTCAAATTTGTCCGAGATTTCAAGAAGACAATCATTCTGACCAAATTTTAGGTTGATTCGGCAATAAATATGGCTTCTAGAGTGTCTACAAGTTTTTTCTAATATATGACCCAGTGACCTCATTTTTGACCCCAATTGACCAAATTCCAATATTGTCTGAAATTCCATCAAGACAATCATTCTGACCAAATTTCAGGTTGATTGGGCAATAAAAATGGCTTTCAGAGTGTCTACAAGGTTTTTCTAAGCTTTGACCCCGTGACCTCATTTTTTACCCCACTTGACCCAATTCCAAACTTGTCCGAGATTTCATAAAGTCAATCATTCTGACCAAATTTCAGGTTAATTGGGCAATAAATATGGCTTCCAGAGTGTCTACAAGGTTTTTCTAAGATTTGACCCCGTGACCTCATTTTTGACCCCACTTGACCCAATTTCGAACTTGTCCAAGATTTTATCAAGACAATCATTCTGACCAATTTTCAGGTTGATCAGGCAAAAAATCTGGCTTCTAGAGTGTCTACAAGTTTTGTTCTAATTTTTGACCCCATGACATCATTTTTGACCACACTTGACCCAATTTCAAACTTGTCCGAGATTTCAAGAAGACAATCATTCTGACCAAATTTTAGGTTGATTGGGCAATAAATATGGCTTCTAGAGTGTCTACAAGTTTTTTCTAATATATGACCCAGTGACCTCATTTTTGACCCCAATTGACCAAATTCCAATATTGTCTGAAATTCCATCAAGACAATCATTCTGACCAAATTTCAGGTTGATTGGGCAATAAAAATGGCTCTCAGAGTGTCTACAAGGTTTTTCTAAGCTTTGACCCCGTGACCTCATTTTTTACCCCACTTGACCCAATTCCAAACTTGTCCGAGATTTCATAAAGTCAATCATTCTGACCAAATTTCAGGTTAATTGGGCAATAAATATGGCTTCCAGAGTGTCTACAAGGTTTTTCTAAGATTTGACCCCGTGACCTCATTTTTGACCCCACTTGACCCAATTTCGAACTTGTCCTAGATTTTATCAAGACAATCATTCTGACCAAATTTCAGGTTAATTGGGCAATAAATATGGCATCTAGATTGTCTAAAAGGTTTTCTAAGATTTGACCCTGTGACCACATTTTTGACCCCACTTGACCCCATTTCAAACTTGTCCGAGATTTCATGAAGACAATCATTCTGACCAAGTTTCAGGTTGATTGGACAAAAAATATGGTTTCTAGATTGTCTATAAGGTTTTTCTAAGATTTGGCCCCGTGACCTCATTTTTGACCCCACTTGACCGGATTTCAAACTTGTTTGAGATTTCATCAAGACAATCATTCTGACCAAATTTCAGGTTAATTTGACAATAAATATGGCTTCCAGGGTGTCTATAAGGTTTTTCTAAGATTTGACCCCGTGACCTCATTTTAGACCCGGCTTGACCCAATTTTGAACTTGTCCAAGATTTCATCAAGACAATCATTCTGACCAAATTTCAGGTTGGTTGGGCCAAAAATATGGCTTCTATAGTGTCTATAAGGATTTTCTAAGATTCGACCCCATGACTTCATTTTTGACCCCACTTTACCCAATTCCAAACTTGTCCGAGATTTCATAAAGACAATCATTCTGACAAAATTTCAGGTTGATTGGGCAATAAATATGGCTTCCAGGGTGTCTACAAGGTTTTTCTAAGATTTGACCCAGTGACCTCATGTTTTGACCCGGCTTGACCCAATTTCGAACTTGTCCGAGATTTCATCAAGACAATCATTCTGACCAAATTTCAGGTTGATTGGGCAAAAAATATGGCTTCTAAAGTGTCTACAAGGTTTTTCTAAGATTTGACCCCGAGACCTTATTTTTGACCCCACTTGACCCAATTTCGAACTTTTCCGAGATTTTATCAAGACAATCATGCTGACCAAATTTCAGGTTGATTGGACAAAAAATATGGCTTCTAGAGTGACTACAAGGTTTTTCTAAAATTTGACCCCCTGACCCCATTTTTGACCCAACTTGACCCAATTTCGAACTTGTCCGAGAATTCATCATGACAATGATTCTGACCAAATTTCAGGTTGATCAGGCAAAAAATGTGGCCTCTAGAGTGTCTACAAGGTTTTTCTAAAATTTCACCCCCTGACCCCATTTTGACCCCACTTTACCCAATTTCGAACTTGTCCGAGATTTTATCAAGACAATCATTCTGACCAAATTTCTGGTTGATCGGGCAAAAAATGTGGCCTCTAGAGTGTCTACAAGGTAAATGTTGACGACACACGACACACGATCGACATCACTCGACCACAAAAGCTCACCTTGAGCACTTCGTGCTCACGTGGGCTAAAGAACAATAAAAATAAATGACCAAATTAGGACTATGACATTCTAAAAGAACGCGCTAAATTAACGCTTTCGAAATATCGGTTATTCTAAACAATAACATCTTTCAATCACTTTGGGCCACTTTTCTGTTTAAGATAAAAAAACCCCAACAATATTACTTTGTAAATTCCTGATTCGGACATATGACCATCTATTTCCAAAGGTCACATTATCGCGGTTAAAACATACCAAATAAAACAAATGACATATTATAAAATGTAGATATAGACATCTAAAATAATATGATAATGTAAACTTGGTTGAATCAATAATATATATTACGCCAGCCAATAAACCTTAAAAATAACAATTTGTTGACCCAAAATTGTCTTCGTGACCTAATTAATCGTTATTGTGACCTAAATTGGCCTGAATTATATAAAGTAACGCGGATTTGACCTGAGCGCTACCGCTAGTCAACCAAAGTAAAGTATAGCAAATACATGATCTGAATGATATGCATGACCTTGTTTGACCCAAATTATCTACTTGACCTATTAATATATATATTTAAAGATTTGAAGACTGTTTTAAAGTCTTAAATTCTTTTTTAAATTAAGTCCAAAAGATTCATATCTGTCTTAACTGTTTTACCTTTATTAAAAAAACAATATTCTTTACGGAGAAAATTGTAAAGTATACATTCATTGCAGTTTCTCCCTAACCCGGTCCTAGCTTATATTGAGACCTCCACTTTTTTTGGATCGGTTTTAAGTGTTTTGTCGATCGAGACTAAAATATCATCATGGCTGTGATGACCTTGATAGTTTTTATTACAGGTAGTTAATTATTTACACAGATTAGTCTTTTAGATAACCCTATATTTAGTTTCGAGTTGATACGAATAACAAAATCCGTTAATTATTAAAACGAGTCTAAAGAAGCTCTGATTATCTTAAACATTCATAGGTAAGATTTTATGGTGTATTTCTCTATCTTGTTAATGAAAAAGGCTCTAGCATCCAATGGTGATGACAGTGAACATTGGGTGGTGACAAAGTGTATTCGTAAAAAAAATCTTGGCCTGAAAGAGGGACAACTTTCAAAACGTACTCGAATACTGATTAAGTTGCCTTATACACGCAAGTGACTTGTTTTCGTTAAAATCGAAGACACAATTTTGAAACTGCAAATTTTCTGACTTATTTTTAAACCATATATTACCAAAATAATAGTAATGAAAACTAGATCACTCTGTAAAACCAAGCACGGGTGGCTTCCAATTTAATGGACACAAAGTATTGAGAATGAAGCAGTCTAATCTATAAAGCTTCAAAACATAATAACCAGACCAAACTCAATTTATTAGGTAGAAAAAAAGCCTTTCTGAAATTTTATGATACATCTCAGTAAAGAACTTATATATCCCGAAAAAAATAAATTGGAGCCATTGTTTGTTTAAATAACCAAATTATATCACTAGGTGCCCTAAATGGAATTAGATCGAACCTATATAATGACCAAGTTATTTTCTGATGACCTATATCACGTTGACCTAATTTGGGCAAAATTCGTCTCAATCAAAATCATTCTAAACGACTCACTCAGCGCTCCATTAACTGCATTGAAATGATAGCTATTGGAAAACATTTAATACGATAAAAGGATTGAATGATTGTACGATTTCATCGTTTGTGTGGTAGTAAAGCGCCTGATTAGCCTGAAGACACGTATCTGAAGACACGCAAATGGGGGAGTGAGCAGATTTGGACGATATTGTATTATCGCCCCTTAGTTTTAATTCAGAACTCGCCCCTTCAATATTTCCAAAACAATTTACATTTTCTATTTCACGAGATGACTAAATGTACCATGTACGTTGGAAATAATACCATTTAATTTTTAGAAGAGGGAAATGAATACATAATTGACAGTTTTTCCATAATATCGAGCAACACTATCCTTTTGATCATTATTTATGAAGCACAGAACGCACAATTATATCTCAAATTGTCTGCAATTTACCAGATATTTGCCAAAGCTATGTTTTCCATCGGTCATTACTACGGAAGCGTGTATTTACGCCTGGAATGATAATTTTAAGTACAGTTAACAACATCATGAAATTGTTTGAAAGTAAAGGGAGGTAACCCAAAACCGCTAATTTTGTTCAGGTTGAACAAAATTAGCGATATTTATTACCTCCCTTAAAACCAATATGCGTACAAGGTCATCAAGAACTTATCAGACACGTGTAATTTCAATTATGTCTTGAATCTTGTTGTTGATTGTATCATTTTAGTGATTTTAGAGCGATTTTGATCGATTTGAGTGAGTGTTTGGAATGAATGAGTGGAGCGCTGAGTGAGTGATTAAGAATGGTCTTGTTTCAGATGAAAGCCACTTTCACGGTGCTACTAACTGTAGTCCTCACCGACTTAAATCACCAAAGCATTTCGCCTTGAACTTACATCATCATTTCTCTATATACTCAAATATTTTGATATTACATTTTAGGATATCGTTCACGACTTAAGCATATAAATATCTGGGAACATGTACTTCAAGGCTCCGATTTCAAGCAGTCACGATCGACGATCAAAGAAAGTCGCCGACATCACATCACGTTTTTTTACGAGTATAATTTGATATTTAGAGACTTGTTGACGTAAATTTTTCCGCCCTGTTTGGTCTTGCACGCCGTTGAACTCAATGTTATGCAATCCTTATGAGCGTATTTATATACAGTCAAACCTGTCTTAGCGGCCACCTGAATTCAGCAAGCAACCTGTCTTAAGCAAGCAGCCACTGAGTTCCTAAAAGAAAGAATTACACTTAAATTGACCTGTATTAAGCAAGCACCTGTCTTAAGCAAGCACTTATTGAATGTCCCTTGGGTGCTTGCTTAAGACAGGTTTGACTGTATGCCTGATTAAGACATTAACAGTTTAAATTATGAGAAATAAATACGCTTGGTTGATTGAAATTTGGTTGTGTATATGATGTCTGTAAACGTGTCGAAACTGAAAAAATAAGAAATAACAAGAAGACCTTTCTTGCACACCTGGGTGCTTTAAAAAAGACAGAAAATGAAGACAAAGCTCAATCAATGTTGTAGATTCTATATAATTAGACATTCCTTTTGGCCACCTTTCAGGTTGATTGGGCTAAAAAAATTGCCAACTAAGATTTGACCATTTGGCCTTGTTTTGTATCCAGCAGACCCAATGTCAAATTCTTGTGAGATTTCCCCAAGGCAACCATTCTGAACGTATTTCAGGATGGTCATATTCAAAATTTAGCCTCTAGAGTGATTGCTTATATGGGTTTAACATGAAACTTGAACGTGATTTCACCAAGTTAATCACTATGACCAAATTTCTGGTCGATTGGCAAAACGCCTCCATAATTGTCGCCTTCATTGTGCAAACAAAGCTTTTCTAAGATTTGACCCCGTGACCTATTTTTTTCCTCACTTGGCTTGAACTCCACCGAGATTTCATCGTGACATTCCTTATGTCCAAATTTTCAGGTAGAGCGAGGAAACTTTGTGGTCTCTACCACGTAGAATGCTGAGAAGAATTTTCTCAAAATTAAGCTAATGACTTGGTTTTTGAACCAAGTCGACCCGATTTCGAACTCATTCAAGGTTTCACCAAGGCAATCATTCTGACAAAACTTCAGTCCATCAGTGCAGTCTCACGGACCAAAGTAGGTAAATCGGGCAGGAAAATTAAGCCTGTAAAGTTCATACGAGGTAAATGTTGACCACGCACGTCGCACAACGGATTTCGAACAAACCACAAAAACTCAACCTGTAGCAGTTCGTACTCAAGTGAGATAAAACGTGTAATGACAGTATACTGTATATGTTACTCTCGATATAACGATATCCAGAGAATCTACAATTTACAGCATTGTGAAAATTATAGTGTCATTGATTGTGGATTTATTACCGAATGAAAAAGAGATAATGGGATGAGCCTTTTTGGGTGAAATAAGAGAGAGATATAATCTAATATCGCTGATAAAAATTTTTTTCGATATTTTAGCACCCCTCTTTTTAAAATTGGACGTCCGTTTGTGTGTATTCACGAAGTAATCAGATGCTTAAAACACTCAAACAAGGCAATTAAATCATGGATAAATTTTATCAAATTGAATGAAATCTCGGCGGTATTGAACGAATTTGAAGGATTTACTATACGATTCTCAGGCGTTTTTGAATGGTTGGAGTGTATGAAATGAATGGACGGAGCGATGAACTATCGATTTTGAATATTTTGATTGTCAATTCCACAATGTTAGTAATGTTAGTAATACATTATAACGTCATAACATAAAGTCGTTTGGTATCACATGTAATTGTCTTTAATAATGGCTCGTCAAAATCCATGTGCACAATCCGTTTTGTAACAAGCAAATACACAATGTACATGTAGTCAATGAACAGCTAATACATCCATTTTAAATTGCGAAAGTCTAGTCGCCCCCCACCGGTTACATCCTATTAAATAATCATGTTATAAAGGAGTTTACTTTAACATGTTCTGAATAAAAAACAACGTAAGAGTTTTGGATATATTCCAGGTAAATTCTCATCATTTAACCATCCATTTCTAGATCTGTAATGACAAGTAGATACATTTGTCCTTATTAATTAAAACGATTTATTCACTGGATATCCTGATTTCGATACTGTGTAATTTGAAAACGACAACAATATTTTCTCTAAGTCTTGAAATATGGATATTATTTTAAAACAATGAAGCTGATAAAACTTTTTCTGAAAATTAATAAATGTTGTTGTGTTTGTTGACATACATTTGTAAGAATTTTATACTATTTCCCCCACAAAAGTTTGAAAAACCAAATGTCAACTAGAAAGCAAAGTAGTATTGGTAGGTTTTTGGACTTCAATATACATTTACGATAATACTTGGATGAGATCCTCAAGGGTTTAGAAACAAGAAACATTTTTTTTTCATGATTAATGGGGGATTAACTGATACATCCATTTATTTAACATCGATTACACTTATCTGGTGCGATATGATATCATATATGTTGTGTGAAATTTCAGTTTTGTGAGAACAATTCGTTTCAAAATAGTATGTAGTAGAAGTCTATTCTCACAGTACCTTTGAATACATTCCCGAAAGGTGAGAAATTTTATATGATTACTCCAAATTGAACGCAAAACCTAGTTAACTAGACTGTAATAATATGGAAAATGTTAAATAACGTTAACGCTTGTCTCAGGAGAATCCTCGAAAGCTGACATGTTTTTAATTTTGAAATGCAAATATTAAATATTAACTCAGTTCCAAAAGAAAATATGCTCTTTTAATTTTCAAATATCTCAAATTCTACTTGACGTAGTGTCACAAAATTCCAATTGACATTTCTCGAATGAAATGACCAAGATCTTTTTGGGGAAAAAACCTAAATCCTCGCAAAAGGAATCAGATCGGATGCTACGTTTGATTTTAGGTTATTCGCCCGAGCAGCACGTGGCTGATAGATGTTTGTTTTTTCTAACATAACACTCCTTTCATTTCCTTTTGTCAATTACAATTAAACTCGTATTAAGCAACTTCTTACAGGACCACCAAAAACGGTCGTTAAAGAAGATGGCCGCTTAATACACCGTTTGTTAACAAATATCAATGCGAAATTCTAAATAATCCTATATTGTTTATACTCAATAGAAACAACATAGAACTCATTTTGATTAATTTCTGTACCAACGTTACCTACTTTTTTATATTTTTATATAAAGAAGAGTTAGTATGTTTTTTTTTTGTTTTTGTTTTTTTTTGAAAATGGTAGCTTAATAAAAAAGTTCACTAAATAGACGTGGTCGCTCGAGCAAGATTGACTGTATAAAAGATTACGTCTGAATTTCAAGGGTTCACAATGGAACGGCGTGTTTGACACAGAATTTACGCGTTTCAAGCAATAATTTTCACCCTGTAAAAAAACAAAACAAAACAAAAAACCTTTACAATATTAAAATCAAACTTTATTATATAATATGAATCTTATTTTCCCGAAATATATATTTGATGCATGGGACCCGGTTTACTAAACTTCTTACGAAAGAATTAGTCGTTAGTCAAAATCACAAATCGCACCTGGTGTTATCATTAATTGTAAGATTCTGCCTTACAATATATCATTAGAATTAATGACGATTCAAATGAGATGATTCATGGCAGAATTCCATATTTAGTCAATACTGTAGGCGTAACTTTAATTTTTAATTATTGATTTACGCAGACTATGATCGTAATATGTTTTGTAAAACAGGCCCCCGAATTTTATTCTTCTCAAAAGTATAACATCATGCTACCAGGTAGATATCCTCGTTTTATGCTATCGGTTTTTGCCTGAAACATGGCTTGAATGTTACAGTTATTAATATAGTGAAGTATACTAGTGAATATTTCACCCAACTAAATTACCGATTTTTTTTACCTCCTTTTAAAAAAATATGAGCAACTTTTTGTTTGTGTATCTTCATGGACCGATAAGACGCTTTCAAATCCATACCAGTCAATAAAATCGTTGACAATTTGATTGATTCCATTGAAAAAAACTGAACTTCTTGAACAATTTTGAAGTATTTTTCGACGATTAATAAGCGTTAGCGAATCGTTTGAGTGAGTGTTCAGATTGAATGAATGGGGTGCTAAGTATGCGATTTAGATTGGTTTTGATCGAGGTAAAAGTCAATTCTAGGATGTTACTGACTTTATCAGACTTCCGAATACGAAAAATTTATATTAGATTGAACGAACTTCGTGCGCTGACCTCTAAAAGTGCTATGCAATTAATAATTCACAACGAGTCATTTAGATGGCCACCGGATATATCGCGTTTATTAGACAATTCAGTTGTTTAAGAAATGAAGAGAGTATTTCAAGAAGGTATGAAACTAAAATTCTAACCACACTGTATGATATCGCGAATCGGAATCTATACATGAGTGTTATTAGGTTTTAAGTTTCATACCTCCGTGAAATCAACAGATTCATGGCTTATGATTTAATTTGATGAAGCAAATATATATTTTCTTTTTATACGCCGCCGATGGCGGACGTATATTGGCGTCAACTCCTCCTAAGTTTAAGGCTTGATCTTCTTAAAACTTTGTCAATGTTATCACCTCAATTGGTAGATGTGCATGAAGGAAGGATTTTATGGTTCGTTGATTTTTGCCTGAGTTATGCCCCTTAAAAACTTAGTCTCTGGGGCTTATTGCCTCTGTTATGCCCCCTTAAAATTTAGTCTCTGGGGCTTATTGAAATTGCAGCCTTTTGAATGCAACTCTTCTTAAGTTTCTGGCTGGATCTAAATGAAACTTGGCGGATGTTATAACCAAAATTGGTAGATGAGCATGAAGTAAGGATTTTATGGTTCATTAATTTTACCCTAAATTATGCCCCCTTAAAACTTAGTATCTAGGGCTTACTGAAATTGCAGCCTTTTGAACGCAACTCCTCCTTACTTTTTGTCTTTATTTAAATGAATCTTGGTCAATGTCATCACCATAATTTGTAGATGTACATGGATCAAGGATTTTATGGCTCATTTATTTCCCTGAATTATGCCCCCTTAAAATTGTCTTGGGCTTATTTAAATTGCAGCCTTATGAAGGCAACTCCTCCTAACTTTTTTGTCTTGATTTAAATGAAACTTGGTCATTTTGAATTTGGTTCTGTCAAAATAAGTAGTGTCTACAATTATTTTCGTGAAACAGCAGCAAAGTGGCGGCGTATTTTGTGACGATGGCACTCTTGTTCAAAAATAAAACTAATTATTTATGGGACCACTTATTTTGAAAGCTTATGAAATACCTGCATAGTCAGAATTGTTTTAAATAAGGAATGGAACCATATTTTCATCCAACCAGAATGAACAAATCTTGTTTGGCAGGATAAAAATGAGATAAGTAGGTGTTAGAATTGAGCATACATTTGCAATGCTAACATATTCACAAACATTTAAACTAATTTAGTTTTACCCATTTGCAATCGAACAACAAAGAAAGATTTGAAATGAAATTCTAGGACATATGAGTCAAATGTAAAAGGCGCAAATAGTTGTGTTTATTTTATTCCTATCAGAAAAAAACATTTAAACCCTATCTTGTTGCAGTTTCATGCTGTTCAAAAAGATTTGGCAGACGTCATAAACTAAGATCATCTTGCACAGCCTTGTTTTTGTTATCATGCAATGAAGCCTGTATTGACCTGATATCATATGGCTGATAACATAACATGATACAGTCTATTTTTAGAAACAATTTGCATAACTGAATTTCTTTTATTTTTAAGTGTTCTATTTGTATTCATCGCTGAAAAATGAGTGCATGATATAGATTATAATATGTAAGTGTAAGTGACACTTACATATTATTCTTTATATCATTTCCCTAAGTTTCACAGACGACGAGATTTTTTTTCTCCCTATTGCACCAGGTTTGATATATATATAGAGAATATTTACAAACCAAAAACATACGCAAAAACGATTCTCCAATCTAGATCGAGTTCCTATGGACCTATAAATAACCGACCATTTAAAAGAAACCAACAAGTTCCTTACCAGCAGAGGGATAGTTTACAACAGCAAATAAACCGACCAATTTATGATATAAGGTCTCATCCGGGGACATTTATACCAAGTAAGCGAACCCAGACTACTCCATACCAGCAGAGAGATACCACACTACAAGTTAACAGACCAATTTATGAAACAAGCAATGAGACACTTTTTCCAAATAACCAAACCCAGAATTTGAATTCACAAACTATCAGAAAAGAATATATTCCTCCGACCGGTAACTATATTATTGAAGATTATAATGATAATTTTTTAGACGAAAGTGCAAGCACAGAAACGCTAAAATGACCATAAAACAAAATTTAAATCAAATTAAGATATTCAATTTATCGAATAGAAAATTATCCGAATATCAAATTCAATTACTCCTTAAAGGTCTTAAATTTACTCCTACCCCCGAAAAACCAAATGCACAACAATTAAATGCGGATATCTTAGATTTTCACAGAAGACTTAAGTTAAAAGAATTCTTTTATTGCAATGAAACAACTGGAGATAAGTCCCTCGTGAGAAATAAAAGCGAATTTCAACCCCCGAAAGGTAGAAATAAGGCCCTTGATGAATATATCAATGCTACTAAAAAGATACCAATAAATCATAAAAACAACATCAAACATAACATCACCATTAAACAGAGAAATGCCATGCAGGAACTAGTAAACGACGAAGATATTATCATTAAAGAAGCAGACAAAGGTGGAGGCATTGTCATTATGAATAAAAAATATTACAAATCTAAAATACTAGAAATGTTAAACGATTCAAATTACTATTCTGAAACAGATGATAATTGCTCTAAAAGAACCTTTAAACAAATATATAGATTGTTAGATTTAGCCCCAGCAATGACCAAACACGAAGTAGATTACATCACAAATTTTGAGTGCAAATCGAGTTCCTTCTATGGACTGCCAAAAATACATAAAAGCTCTCGTATCAAAGAATTATGTAAACATCGCCAAAGCAAATTCATCGAAATTCAAGACCCAGATGACCTGAAATTCAGACCAATAATTGCCGGACAAACATGTGAAACTCATCGTCTAAGCAATTTAATTGATATTCTCTAAAAACCCTTCATTACAAATGTTGAAAGTTATGTCAGAGACGATATTGATTTTCTCAAGTATATACCAGACTCCGTTCCAGTACAAACGTTAATGGTTTCATTTGATGTAACAAATCTATACACAAATATTACGCATAAACTAGGGTTAGAAGCTCTAAATTACTGGTTGGACAAATATCCGGAATTAATACATAAACGCTTCAACAAACAATTTATAATCGAAGGCTCAAAACTAATTTTAGAAAACAACAACTTTCTCTTTGATAACAAATTTTACACGCAAGTAAAGGGCACAGCTATGGGGACAAAATTTGCCCCAACCTACGCAACTTTAGTATTAGGCTACCTTGAAAAAAACCTATACATATTATGCGAAGAAACGTTTAACAATGAATTTGCGTTATATATAAAACGGGCATGGAAAAGATTTCTAGATGAATGCTTTATATTTTGGACAAAATCGGAACACGATTTGATAATATTTCAAAACATTCTTAACAACTTACATCAAGACATAAAATTTACCATTGATTCAAACTCCCAAAAATTACCTTTTCTAGACATACTCGTAATTAAAAACGGAACACAAATAACTACTGACATATACTTTAAAGAAACAGATAGCAAACAATACTTAAACTTTAATTCATGCCACCCCAAGCATACCAAAACTAGTATTCCCTATAACTTGGCACGAAGAATCTGTACAATTGTATCCAACGAAGATACCAAACGTCTAAGACAACACGAACTCGAAGTAAATCTCCTGTCAAGAAAGTATCCAATAACTTTAATTAAAGATGGAATTCAAAAAGCTATACAAATACCAAGGCATATACTTTTACAACCGCACATTAAATCTGAAGAGAGTATCATCCCATTTGTCTCCACACAAAACCCAATGAACTGTGAAATGTTCCCCATCTTGAAAAATAACCTTCACATTCTCAATTCTAACGAAACGATGAAAAACATAATGTCTAGCCACAATATGATTAAAAGTAAAAGACAACTTCCCAACCTTAAAAGAATACTTACAAGATCGAGATTTATTGATAAAATACACCCCAACTTTAAAGTTAGCCGCTGTGGAATACCTAATTGTAGCCTTTGCCAACACATTGTTGAAAGTGGTTCCTATAATTTCAATGGTAAAATATTCAAAGTAAACTCGAACATGACATGCGACGTCAAAAACGTAATTTATGTAATAACATGCAATGGTTGTGGGGAATTTTATATTGGGCAAACTGGAGACAAACTAAGAACTAGGCGAACTATACACGCACAACAAATTAGGGACCCTACAACCAGACAAATTCCTTTAAGCGAGCATCTAAGTAATTGTTCTAACCATGATCCTAAATTTCAAATGTTTCCTTTCTTCAAATTAAAAACAGAAAATTTATCGGTCAGATTAGCAAAGGAAAACTATTTCATTAATTGTTTTAAACCAAAATTGAATGCGCTGAAACACAATAGTCTTCAAAAATATAAAATTACCGATCTCCGGACGTGACGTCATAGTTGACGTTACGTCTTAGTTGCAAAGACGTTATTACGACGTTACCACTGATGAGCCGAAAGGCGAAACGCGTTTGGTGATAAACCAAATATTAATCTTTTATCTATTTATTAAATTATTAAACCAAAGGCGTGTGAAGTCAAAGTTCTATTTTCTTCACGTATTTATACTTTTGCCGGGCCGGCGTTTGCCGGATTCTTCTTTTCTTCCGTATATATATATATATATATATATATATATATATATATATATATATATATATATATATATATATATATATATATATATATATATATATATATTTGCTCCACTGCACGTGGTCCAGTAAGGATGTTGTCATGGTGTGTCGTTTGTCGTGTGTGCGGGCGTCTGTTCGTTGTCTTTTTCTTCTATCATCTCTAAAACCCCTGAGCAGAATCCAACAAAACCTTACAGGAATAATGCTTAGACCATGCTCGTTCAGATTTATTCGTCAAATCCTGACCGTGGAAAAAATATGGGCTCTATGGGCTGTGGCGTCACCGAAAAATGGTCTTTAACGATAAAATGTAAAAAGACCTTCTTCTCTAAAACTAATGTTCAGAATTGAACCAAATTTCACAGAAATAATGCTTCGTTAAGGTAGTGGAACCGTAAAAGTTCCGCAACATTTCGGACCATATGTTCCTTCACAATGTTAACCGAGGTTTCCTAATGAAAATCATTAGGAAACCTCGGCTAACACTTTTAAAGTTTATTACTCCCGAAACTGTGCGGAAATATATGGGTCTACTACCTTAAATTCGATCCGGCTGATGACACGGGCTCTGAGGGCTGTCGTGTCACTGATTGAATGTTCTTTATCATTTGGAAATATTCTCAATTGTTATCTGAAATAAGTTTCCATATTATGTGAACAGCTACAAAATGAGAGATAATTTTTTGTTGCGCTACTGTCCTCGATGCATGAATTGTTCTGAAGATACTCCGATTTTGAAATTGATATTCGTCTCTCATATAAAGCTAATTTGAAACACCGACAAAAACAAAATAAATAAAAAAAACCCAAAAAAACTCGTTGATATTTTCCAGAAAATGCCTTCCTCCTCCAAACAGCAACAAATACCAGCATCTAATATCAGATTAAGAAGCTTGTATTGTGACACGAGCTATAGGCATTATCTAATTACTCTTGAGAACCGGAATCTTTATTAACAACGAAAAGTACCAATTTGTAAACGAGTCTTGACCGATATTTAGCCGAGAATTTTAGATGTACATGTAATACCAGTCACGCTAGCGCAATTTATTTAGATACTTCACAGAAAGTCATCAAAATTGCGACTCAACTCTTTTTACACGGTACTATTCGATTGTTGTTCTTTTTTTCCTTCGCTGAAATCTAGTCAAACTCAAAGCACTGAAAGTTTAAGTAGCGAATAACACATACATGTAGTGAAGCCATACATGGGCAAAAATCACAAATCAGTGATGCCATTTGGTTATTTTGGTAGAAATTTTAGTTAAAAACTATTTCCCATTTTCCTAAAATGTTTAAATGATTCATTATTTCACTCATTGAAATCTGGTTTTCCTGAATAGTGTTCTTTAGAATTGAACAAGTACAAATCTGTTGTAATATTTTGAAAATGTACTTTTTTTCTGATGTTTGTCGGACATTTGTGGATTAACGGCTTTGTTTTTTACCATCTCCTGCTATACAAGCAATTAGTCTCCCACCAATGTTTTGATAATGGAAGATCTATGTGGGGTAGCAGCTGGTAGCCAGGAATGAATGTTGTCGTAGTACTGGTGTGAGAAATACCAGGAATCTATCTTTAGGTGCTCCAGCCGCCGCAATACATTTGAATTCAACCAAAATTGACCCTCTTTCGGTCTAGTTTGAGGTTCAATTGTTCATCTTTTACATTGACGTCGCGCACGGTAATGCGGCACTAAAATGTAACGTCAGAATAGCGAAGGTCGATTGTGTAGCGATAGCGTTTTTTTATGTTGTTGTTGTTGTTTGTCAGAAAACAGTTCACGTAAATATTATATTGCTCACTCTTTCTACAGCTATAGTTATGTCAGAGTATATAGTCATCATTAAAGAATTAAAACCCGCCCCTATCACTTGAAAAGAATGCAAACTGTCATATTATTTTCAACTTCGCATAACAGTGTAGACATGCGAATACTGGATAAAGCCTTTTGTAGCGTTAGGCTTATTTCCACTCTAAATATGAAGATGTATTGGGTTAGACGCTTCTTTTGAACATTATTTAAGTTATAATGCAGAGGTAAATCTGACATTATGAAAATTCACCATATTTTTATTGCAATGATCAATTCGAACCAACAGCAGCTTGTTCATAAAAAGTGATGTCATCAATACATGCGTTTTTGTAAAAGGAATTTGACGCCGCCCCCCCCCTCCTTTTTTTTGAATGTTTGAAAAAAGTTATTACATTTTGCTAAGTTTGCTTCAAACTCACTATTCTTGGGTCTTTAGAACAACGACTAACAGTCCATGAATACAGTCTTTGCGAAAAATGTATCAAACATTCTTTTTTTCTTTCCGCAATTAACATGAGCGATTTCGGGCAATATTTGCCCTCTTGTTTAAATCTAATTCTTCCCTTTCCCTACTCGCATTGCCACTTCCACACAGATATTCTTCTCGCATGATATTAAGCTTTCTTTTTCAATTTCTCCCCTTGAACTGCGGATTTAATCTACTCTGTATTCGTCTGAAGGCGCGTCGGTTTTATAATTCCACGAATCAAACATAACGTCGTTGTAAGAAAATGCGCGTTTTTTTAGAAATCGTTCCACACGAACTAATATCAATATCTCTTTTATTCGTAAATATTTTTTCATGAAATTGTAATATGATTTTTGATAGAAAAATAATATTTCTCAGCTTTATTTAAATTATCGTATGAATAAAGGAACTGCATTTTTAGCGTATAAAGAATGGAAAAAAAACAACAGTTTTATAACGGCCTAAAAAGATTTCGTTTCACACGAATCTCGGCTTATTAATTTTCCGATTAAAACTCAAATTTACATATTTAAGTAAAACAGAAAAATAATATTTCTAATTTAAAGATTGGTTGCAATTGAACCATTTTTAATTAAGATATAGAAGAAAATTGTCATTTTTTCGGCGTCTTAAAGTTTGATGTTACGCTTCACTTTTTGTTAAACATAAAGCGGTATTTTTCTTATTTGTGGTTAAATTTCAATCTCCGTTGGTAAAATTGTTGGATGTCATGCCAGTTTAGATTTGATGTACTTTCAAGCAGTTTAAACATGATAAAACTGTATAAAATATAAGATGGGTATCTTCCGGTGATGCTTTTATGTTACATGTTACACGCGTTTTTTCGCTTAAATTACAATTTGAAACTCCTTTTTAAGAAATCACACGAAAATAGTTTGCAATAAAAGTTTGATTTATAAATTGGCCATGGTTTATGCGTTATTTAGATATAAGATATAAGGATGGTGCGACCAAGGAGTCTTGTTATGATAAGTTTTAAAACACAGAGGGTGACGTTTTTTAATCAAAGTGCTGTCAGCACTGTAAATCGGACATCATTGAGAGGCTGGGATAGTGCAATAGTTCGCCAATCAAAAGGGCTCAAATTTGGACAATAAAAGTTGGTAAAATATTTGCCAAATTTGTGAGTTTTTTGTCTTAACACTTCATCTTTTCGAGGACATCGCCAGCTCATCCAACCTCGTGGGTCCGATTTTGAAAGTTTGCTGATTCGATAGCCCTCTGCTAGTCTAAATTATTTCTTAGCAGATTTTTTTACGTTCTTATAATGAGCACACGCCAAGCTAAAAGCTTGTCTGTTAATATTATTCCTATCTCTAGAGTTTAAAAGCCTGTTTAGCAACAAAACATTTTTCATTAAACTATTAACAATTTTGATTACCAACATGTTTGTTTTTCAAGCATTGGGTTTTCCCAAATACTATAAATGCATTTTCCCTCAAGAAACACGTGAATCGGCAACTATGCTATTTATATCTTTGGTTTCTGACCAATCGATTAAATCTAGCAGCACTCTATGATTATTCATGAGTTATTCTAAAAATAGATCGCTCTTACTGCTATCCTATATCAGTTTATCGTATGTTTTTGTCGGTTTATTTGTTGTTGAATACTTTTTCTTCATACTCAAATTTGAATTTATTGTAAATAGGATTGGAGCGTGATCAGAGTGCTCATTGAAATCAAATATTTCAAAATTACAAAATTATTTCTATTTGTTAACACATAGTCAACAGTACTCATTCCACCAGTAGACTTCCCACGCTCCCTGTCAGAGTGCAGACGACATTTGACCAATGACAAACAACTTAATTGACACATTTCGAGCAGACGACGTCCATTGCATCTACCACGTGGTGTGAATTTACGCGTGGGTTTTGACCGAGTGATAATCATAACAGAATTTGATTGGTTGTCAGCCCTACAACTGGTAAATGACCGTTCGAGAAAAAAATCAGAGTAGTAATATTGTAAGTGCTACAAATTTATTTTACAGTTAACCTATTGTACGTTTCAACTCCTTTACTCAACCGAAAATCTTGTTATAAAGACTGAAAATACTAACTGGTGATTACTAAAAGCGAAAATTACATCAAATTTTGTATTAGCATCTTCTCTTTTTGTCGAAAAGTAAATAAGATAAAAACAAAGTTTGTAGATTGTGACTGAAAAGGCCGTTTCTTCGGAAAACACATTATTTGGTTTGAACACATTGCTCAGAAGATAACGGTAAAACTGTAGTGGGTCAAACAGACTGGATTTCTGGAAACCGGTATAAATCTCCGATTTAAAAAGTGCCGCATTACCGTGCGCGACGTCATTACGTTAACTCGTCTGAACTGGAATAAGGCTGTACTCTATTGAATTCATTAGAAAAGAGAGAATTGAAAGTTTCGAAAGTTTGTTTAGCATCTCCAGAAATATAACGATTAACATCATCTATACATAGGTTTTTTTTTTATTTTATTGTTTTTTTTTGTTTGTTTTTTTTAAATATTTTCCTGAGAGATTTTGAAGATGCTTCCAGAGAACACTCCTCATCAATCGATTAAGGTAGTGGACCCGTAATAGTTTTGCAACATCTCAGAAGTAAGGAACTTAAGCAGTGTTAACCGAGGTTTCCTAATGATTTTCATTAGGAAACCTCGGTTAACATTGTGAAAGAATATGTGGTCCGAAATGTTGCAGTACTATTACGGGTCCACTAACTTAAATTTGGCGATTGACGTTTTGTTTAATTGCGTCGTAAGCTAAATACGTTAATACATTGTATCTATGGAAGATTTTGTTTTTTCTCGCCCTCTACGTCCATTAAGTATCTTATCAGAATACCAACTCGAAACTTTTTTGTGTTTGATACGCCTATAAAAAGTAATAAAAAGAAACCTGAAACCAACTAGTTTGGTTTTTCTATTGCACCTTCTTCTGAAAGAGTTTTTCCCACCCCCCAAAAGACCAATAACATTAAAATCAAACTGATTAGAGTTGAAGTTCCATTTCATTAAGGAACAGAGTATAGAGTTTAGTCACATATAAATTTTCAATTTGGAAGCTTGTGTATTAAAATAGATGTGTACTTAACAAAAGAAAATTGATCTTATAATAAATAGCTACGTAAGCAATAGTTGAACAGTTCCTTTTCTTGTGCATTTCATTTTTGTTGCTCAATTAGATATATCTACCTATGTTATTTCCAGTTGATAAAATCCTTACTTTCAGAGATATGCATTGGTCAAAATTTAAGTCGTGAAAATAACGAAGAACAATGACTCGGAAATTAAGCGTGAAAGAGTTATGGTTTTAAGCACTCGACTTCTCGTTTTATTAGATCTATCCACCTATCAAACTTCAAGCTGATAACCATCGCACTTTCAGATATATTATCTAGACAAAATCTTAGCTAGTATACTGACAGAGAAAAGTTATGGACAAATGTTGAGCTTATAAAATAACAAAGGTCAATGGCTCCAAAATAAAGGAATCGAGAGTTGTGATGCTATTGCAATCTTCCTCTCTTCAATGAGATATATCCACCTATGAAGTTACAAGTTGGTAGCATCAAGTTGATAGCAATGATAGTCTTTAAATTGATAAACGGGCCATAACTTCATAACATGCAAGCAGGAATTGTGGTTCTTTCGTACCACATTTAACCTTTTTGAGATTTATCCACCAACGAATTTCCCGGTTGAAAACTATAATACTTTCAGAGATGTGCTGTGGACAAAAATGTATTTCTTTAATTTAACAAAAGCACCGTGTATCAATGTACACCGGATATAGCGATTAGTGAGTCGAGGGAAATGTCACGGGGTGTTGTACAAGGTGAGCTTTTTTCTCTTTTTGTTGTTAAATCACATAACACTTTCCTGTAAGCATACAAGACAGGCGTTGCTGATATAATCATGTAGCTATCAACCCGTATCAAATGATTGGTTAGCATCCATAAGCGGCTACAATTAAGAAAAATACCCCCCTAATCACCGATGATTTCCGTTCGTCCATCTCGAAAATACTGTTTTGACTGAATTTTTAGAGTTTCTCATACTAAAACCCATGATAAATTGTCTAACATAACACAGAAAATCACTAGAAACACTCCTGACTTTTGTATGAAGTGAATATACCGATAAATTCACATGTTGTTTCTTCTCCCGGTGTACGGCCTATAGGGAGATGGTGTACGTCGTAAAGCAAATCTCCCGTTAATAGTGTACGGCCTATAGCAAGAAAAATTTTTTCTTAAATGGATTGTCTAGAGACTAGCGTTAAATTAAAACTTGTTTGATGGATAAAGTTATCGTTTTGTCTTTTGTACATTCGATGGAGTATTTTGAAAAAGTATGACTTAAGGATCATAATCAGTGAAATTTGGTCAAATTCTGATCAGTAGTTTCAGAGAAGATTTTTTTTTGTAATTCTTTACGGACAGACGAACGGACGGACGACGGACATTCATCGGACACAATAGCTCACCTTGAGCGCATTGCGCTCAGGTGAGCTAATAACATACAGGTAACTTTATCATACACCGCGAAAACGACCAACCATGAACTTTTCAAAGCATTAAATATGTACGCTATTTAAGAGAGTTATAGGTTGATAATAAGATTAAGACATTTTATCATTAGATCTTAACGCGATTTTAATTGAAGCCGCCGTCAAAGCGCAGTTGGTAGCGCGTCGGAGGTCAATCTAGAGGTCCCGGGTTCGATTCCCGACGGCGGCATTCATTCTTTCCGACTATTTGTCTCTCACCAATGGGTTGATAATAGTAAACCTATGTGAGATAGCAGCTGGAGACAGGAAAGAATGTAATGGTAGTACTGGTGTGAGAAATACCAGGGATCCTTTGTTAGGTGCTCCAGCCGCCGCGATATAACTGCAATAATGTTGAAAGCGGCGTTAAACCCCATTCAGTCAGTCAGTCGATTTTAATCACGTTACAATCCATAACACCCTCCCCCCTACACATACACAACAACAAATTATTACATAAATTATACCCCTATTAATTATACGTATTCTTACCCTGTAAATTTTCTTAACATGCGCATGTATTGTTATGTTAATGGTCTTTTACAATTTAAATGCTCTGGGTGTTTGAGACACACAGCAAAGTCTCTATCGATCGCCTTTGCTTTTTAGCCAATGAAACTTAACTATTCAAAAAGTAAATCCATCCCACTTTCTGCTCAACCAAGCGAAGTCTAGAGTAATTGGGTCATAGGGGGCAATGACTGTGAAATCCAGACAGTGACGTCACATCGAGTTTGGTGAACTGTCTGCAACGAGGGTCTATTTTACCCTTAATTCGGCGATATATTTTTCGAATGCGATGGTGATAATTTCGGCAAATCTTTATGCACAAAATAATCTTCACTCTGGTAAAGGTCAGTTCTACAAATTTAAATGTTGATGAAAAGGTTATCTAGGGCATTGTATTGGGTTTCGATTTAAGTTAAGAATATTACAGCATCGGCTTGATTATTATCACACAGCCTATTGCTTAAACGTGTTTCTACAAGGTACGGACGCATTACACTTACTGGTGAATTGAGGATGTTAAACTTACGAAAATTGTTACATACGCTGAAAAGACGCCATGAATTTGTTTTGTACCCGGTGCATAGGCTTTGCATACGCTCTTTACTTCGAGGGCCCACCTACTCAAATTTCGTCCGCTCAGAAAGTTTTGAGCGCTTTCTAAACCTTTGCTCTTCCGCCGTGTCCGTTTTGCACACCCTCTTGTCCCTGTTTGGCAGTCAGACCCTGCGTTCAGTTACCAAAACGCCTGTTTTTTACGAAAATGATACCACGCTTTGCACACAAATGCTTGTGTTGAGCAAAATTTGCAAATTGTTTCTCGAACGTTTTCATTCAGAATGCAGGGCGGACCTCGAGGCCTGAGATTCGTAATTAAAATTTTACTAGTATCCTTGTATCATGACTTGTGATTACGATAAATTTGTATACACTAACTGGCAAAACCCTGTCATATGTTTACGATTAAAACGTTTGCAGAACGTTCAAGCAACGTAACCATGCTAAATGGAAATCCCCATGTGGAGATCCGTTCTTAAACTAAGCTTACTTTTGTCACCAAAAACTTCTTACAGTAACAGCCTTCGACTGCAAGAGATTTTGTCTTGATTTTGTGTAGTAGGTTCTACAAAACGAAATTGGCTTCGGCTAATCTATCAATTTCAAAACGGTAAAGAGACCAATCCGATTTATATTGATTATTGTATACCCCTACCTATCTGGGAACGTTTGCATGATGTAGGTAAACGGTATTTCAACCAGTCATGCGTTTCGAATATCAAATCGTTCCCAAGCGCTTCCATTTTGAACCACAATTGAGACAGGCTTGAAATGGATTTTGATGATGTCTTTTCTAACGTATTCGTTGGTTCTTATTTTCGGGGATATTGGATATAGGAAATATATGTCAATTCAATATTGTTATCGGTCATATTGCGTGAATAAACATGGTTCGAAAATACGCGTTAATTATTACCATGTGAATATCATAAATCGTTTGAGGCCGCTCAAATGTTTTTGGTGGAATCGTGATTCTTTAACAACCTTGTTAAAAATCACATCTTTTTTCTCTCTATCTGTAAATATTTTGATGTAGAAACGTATCTTGTAAAAATCAAAGACCCCATGGTTAAAACGCCGCGATTATTCAATGTCATAGGACGATAGGGTAAACATTTAAATGATAGTATTCTGATAAATTGCAAGAAATCGACCTGCTATCCGATTCTGAAACAGTTCGTAAAACTAGTCTGATATTAACCTGACGCTTAATCTGTAGAAATGCGAAATTTTAGCTTATAAATTGAATTCAACGAAACAACTTGGTTTCACAGGAAGTTGCCTTCTGCAACGGGACTAGCCGTTGTCTAAGAAAACCATGCTAAAAATATGTTTACACTCAATGTAATGAATAATTATGTTAAGAGGTTCATAAAGTTCTGTAAATGATTATCATCTATATTTTTAATCAATATGATTAACGATTCCCCCGTTTTTCGCTAAAAAACTAGAAAAGAATCCTAATCGAAAACGCCAAAATTTTACTACAGAGTCATGTAGGCGTTTTCATACATAATTTCTTATTTTGCGCTCATTTAAGTAAGGATATTTTACCCTTCCCTTGAGCTACATTCGTACACTACTTTTTCTATCGTTCGTACACTGATTTGAAATTGTCTGCTATAGGCCGTACACCGGTAGATTTTTTTCCTATCTAAATATTCCAAAAACAAAAAAATTATCTCGCAGTAAAATTTAGTATGTAAATTCTTTGGACAACAAAGAAAGTATAGCAAAGTAAATCGTGGGCCAGTCACGTAAAATATGAGCATTTTCATTCGATTTCGCAGAAGGCCAAGAAAATTGTCAGTGATTAGACGGTTTATTTTCCTTTATTCTATGACAGTAACAAATTATTTCATGTTTTCCAAAGAGACAAACATAACCGACTACCTCAGTGGTGTAAATTCGTTTTTCACTTAGTAAAATCACAACAAACACAGAAATAATAAAAGAAATACTAACCATGGATCCCACTTCGTAGATATTTCCCTCGACTCACTAATCGCTATATTCGGTGTACGGTGATACACGGTGAAAAGGCAATAACTCCAAAATAATGCAAGCAAATCAATCAAAGTTTCTTGAACAAGTTAAGAAAAGTGTCATCCTAGGAACATTTCTGCCAAGTTAGCTTCAATTCCGTTTGAAAGATGCTACTTTAATAACATTGCTTGCCTCACATCTTCAATGAGTGATCAAAATGTCGTAGCTATAGCTTCGATAAAGCTGTCTAGTCGGTATTTGGTAGCTCAGGGTAAATTATAACGTGTTTTGTTTTTTATTGAAAGTTAGCACTTAAACAATTCTAAGGCAGTTCAAAGTATTGCTTTAATGAAATTACGTGAAAGTCGTCATCTATTATTTGTACGATTAAATCTCAGGATAAGACGCATAACCTAAGAGAAAAGGTCAATTTCACACATTTTGTTCGGCATTTAAACAAATAAGTCTAGCCTGTCTAGATCGATTATATTATACGGAGAATCTGATAACTAATCTTCTTTACTTAATCAAGAGAGCCAGGGTGGCCTATAATCGCTCACCTGAGTGAACTGTGTAAGACTTATTTAAAGCAAGCTTTGAAAAGAATGACGAGTAATATAACACAGATAAAACACTGCTGTTAATGTAATGCAAGAAGTAATACCTTTTGGCCAATATTCAGGTTGAATTGGCTAAAAAAATTGCCTCTAGAGTGCATACAATGTTTTGTTTTTTTTTTTTTTTTTTTTTTTTTTTTTTTTGCTTAGATTTACCCCGTGACCTAGTTTTCGACCACAGTTGACTCAAATTCAAACTCATATGAGATTTTATCAAAACTATCATTCTGACCAAATTTTATTTAAATCGACCAATTAATGTGGCATCTAGAGTGCATACCCGGGTTTTCTAAGAATTGACCCACTGACCTAGTGTTTAGCCCCAGTTGACCCAATTTCGAAATCTTCAGAGATTTTTAAAATCTTCAGAGATTTTTCAAAACAGTTTTTCTGACTAAGTTCCAAATTAATCGGGAAAACACATGACCCCGTCACCTAGTTTCCTACTTCAAATAATTCAAGTGCTATTCGCCCAAAATTATATTAATACAATCATTATAACAAATTTTAGGTTGATCAGGCAAATAGTGTGGTATCTACAAGTTATTTTCCCTAAGAATACACCTTGTTTTTGATCCCAGTTAACTCAATTTCGAACTGTTCGAATTTTCAACATGTCATTTCTAACGAATTTTAGGTTGATCGGGCAATGAAATGCGGCATGTAGAATGCATTTAAGTTTTCTACTTTTTGGCCCCGTGACACAGTTTAGGCCAAAGTTGACCCAATTTCGAATCAACCAAAATTCAACAAGATATTCATTCAGACCAAATTTCAAGTTAATCTTGCAAAATTATGATATCTAGAGTGAATACAAAGTTTTTTCCACAAGATTTGACCATGTAACCATTTTTACTGTAGTTGATCCAGTTCCAAACTCATCCGAAGTTTGATACGTTGTCTGCGCATGTCATATTCTCTTAAAATTGACCTGTCTTCGGGACCGTATCACTTATCCAGATTGGGATAAATATTCTACCTCGTACGCATACTTGCGTATTCTATCGCCAAAAGTAGTAAATGAAGAATTTCAATCAAAACTTAATTTCTGTGGAAATCAACTTAATTTTGCCTTTAATTAATTGAATTAATTGCGTTTTTTTACAACACAAGAATATTTCTTAGATAGGTACAAAATAACATCTACATACCTGTTCTTGATTTCCTTCTCCAATCCTTTTCGCGTCACCAACAAACTCCTCCACAAATTCATCTGCCAATCTAAATCTAACATTTTCCTGCAAAGGAATTACATTAACTGATTTACTAAAGTAATTATATCTTTCATTGTTCGAAACAGCAAGTCTCAGGCTATCTTAATCAATAATATATGACAGAAATTCGCGATTTCCCTGATAAAACATATCGCGTTTTTATAAAAGATATCACAAATGTGTCAATCAAGTTTCAAAAATGCCTTCAAGAAACCAACACACTATCTTCAAAAAACCATCGCCTCAGAGTCACGCTCATAGACAAACATACACCTTTCATCGATATGAAATCGATACAGAAAAAATAAACGATGATATTTAAAAATAAGAAAAACTTACCAAATTGACAGCCATGCTTTCAGTTATAGTAAAGCAACGTGTATGAGACAAAATCCCGTGCAAATCGAAGAAAAGCATTTTTTCCCGCTCATTTGCAATACAGAATCATAGCAAACCAACATACAAAATCATAGACAACCATTTTACGGTAACATCGTTAAACACCAGTGGATAAGACGCTTTCAAATCCATACCAGTCAATAAAATCGTTGACAATTTGATTGATTCCATTGAAAAAAACTGAACTTCTTGAACAATTTTGAAGTATTTTTCGACGATTATAAGCGTTAGCGAATCGTTTGAGTGAGTGTTCAGATTGAATGAATGGGGTGCTAAGTATGCGATTTAGATTGGTTTTGATCGAGGTAAAAGTCAATTCTAGGATGTTACTGACTTTATCTGACTTCCGAATACGAAAAGTTTATATTAGATTGAACGAACTTCGTGTGCTGACCTCTACAAAAAAGTGCTATACAATTAATAATTCACAACGAGTCATTTAGATGGCCACCGGATATATCGCGTTTATTAGGAAATTCAGTTGTTTAAGAAATGAAGAGAGTATTTCAAGAAGGTATGAAACTAAAATTCTAACCACACTGTATGATATCGCGAATCGGAATCTATGATGAGTGTTATTAGATTTTAAGTTTCATACCTCCGTGAAATCAACAGATTCATGGCTTATGATTCAATTTGATGAAGCAAATATATATTTTCTTTTTCAAAAATAAAACTAATTATTTATGGGACTACTTATTTTGAAAGCTTATGAAATAGCTGCATAGTCAGAATTGTTTTAAATAAGGAATGGAACCATATTTTCATCCAACCAGAATGAACAAATCTTGTTTGGCAGGATAAAAATGAGATAAGTAGGTGTTAGAAATGAGCATAGATTTGCAATGCTAACATATTCACAAACATTTAAACTAATTTAGTTTTACCCATTTGCAATCGAACAACAAAGAAAGATTGAAAATGAAATTCTAGGACAAATGTGTCTGTTGTAAAAGGCGCAAATAGTTGTGTTTATTTTATTCCTATTAGAAAAATACATTTAAACCCTATCTTGTTGCAGTTTCATGCTGTTCAAAAAGATTTGGCAGACGTCATAAACTAAGATCATCTTGCACAGCCTTGTTTTTGTTATCATGCAATGAAGCCTGTATTGACCTGATATCATATGGCTGATAACATAACATGATATCAGACAGTCTATTTTTAGAAACAATTTGCATAACTGAATTTCTTTTATTTTTAAGTGTTCTATTTGTATTCATCACTGCAAAATAAGTGCATGATATAGAGAATAATATGTAAGTGTCTTAAAATATCAATGTTAAGTGGTCGCGACTGTGATAAATTATCATGACTCGGCATAGCCTCGTCAAGATAAATTCTCCCAACCTCGACAAGATAACATTGATATTTTAAGACACTTACATATTATTCTCTATATCATTTCCCTAAGTTTCACAGACGACGAGATTTTTTTTTCTCCCTATTACACCATGTTTGATATATATTTTTGTTTACTCCACTACACGTGGTCCAGTAAGGATGTTGTCATGGTGTGTCGTTCGTCGTGTGTGCGGGCGTCTGTTTGTTGACTTTTCTTCTTACATCTCTAAAACCCCTGAGCAGAATCCAACAAAACCTTACAGGAATAATGCTTAGACCATGCTCGTTCAGATTTATTCACCAAATCCTGACCGTGGGAAAAATATGGGCTCTATGGGCTGTGGCGTCACCGAAAAATGGTCTTTAACGATAAAATGTAAAAAGACCTTCTTCTCTAAAACTAATGTTCAGAATTAAACCAAATTTCACAGAAATAATGCTTCGTTAAGGTAGTGGAACCGTAATAGTTCCGCAACATTTCGGACCATATGTTCTTTCACAATGTTAACCGAGGTTTTCTTATGAAAACCATTAGGAAACCTCGGCTAACACTTTTAAAGTTTATTACTCCCGAAACTTTGCGGAACTATTACGGATCTACTACCTTAAATTCGATCCGACTGATGACATGGGCTCTGAGGGCTGTCGTGTCACTGATTGAATGTTCTTTAACATATGGAAATATTCTTTATTGTTATATGATTGTTTGTTGAAAAGTGGAAATTCAAATCCTTCAAAGCATAAGTTACCATATATGTGAACAGCTACAAAACGAGAGATTATTTTTTGTTGCGCTACTACCCCTCGATGTATGAACTGTCCTGAAGATATTCCGATTTTGAAATTGACAATTCTTCTCTCATATAAAGCTAATTTGAAACTCCAACAAAAACAAAATAAAAAAAAGACCCCCCCCCCCCCCCAAAAAAAAAAAAAAAAACAAACTCGTTGATATTTCCCAGAAAATGCGTTCCTCCTCCAAACAGCAACAAATACCAGCATCTAATATCAGATTAAGAAGCTTATATTGTGACACGAGCTATGGGTATTATCTAATTACTCTTGAGAACCGGGATCATTATTAACAACGAATAGTACTCGTTTGTATTCTTGGCAAAAATACAAAAGACAAAATATGGGCGTGGCCATGCGGGGCTTATTTAATTTTAGCTCGAAACCTTTGAACATCTCCCCCTGAAGCGATTGGCCGATTAAAATGAAACTTTCCCATAATGTTACTTGGGTGACCTTTTTTTCTAATTTGATCGCAAAAGTTTTATTGGCTATGAATATGGGCGAGGCAGGGCGGGGCTTATTTTGAGCCCGAAATCTTTGAACGACAACTCCTCCTGAACCACTGTGCCGATTTCAAAGGAATTGTACTAAAATGTTCATTGTATTACCTATTTCAAAAATTGTTCGCAAAATTTTGATTGGCCCATAACTATGTGCTTGGCAGGGCGGGACTTATTTTGATACCAAGATCTTAATATATCTTCTCATCTTATCTTATTCATTCAATGGGCGGAAATTAACCCAACTGGACAGAAATGTTTGTTGGATGACCCTTCTCAAAACTTGTTGTAATCTACAGAATAACGCATTGCCAACAAACCGACGATATCTTTAAATTGTAACGGTTTCTAACATACTCATTTAAAGAAAGATATTTATTTCTCGAAAAAATAAAATAGTATACATTTCAACATATAAACAAAACTACGTCAATATTATAGTCCGTTTGACTTTTATATGGACCAACCTTTTCATCAATTACATAAAGTTGCGTTTAAATAAAGGATTTCTATGTGGTAAAATGTTATTTTCAGCTTAATACCATTCCCAAAAATATTTTTTGGAAACAAAATGATTTTAAAATAATGATTTTGTCTATCTAGTGAATGATAATATTTTCGCATTTTCTGCTCTTGAACACGAGGGGTGGTGAAGGCTGTTTAGTTGGAAGGTAATGTAAACAAATAGTAAAAACACGTGGTTTTATAGTCAACATTTGACAGAAGAAATGTCCATTATCCCATATATGGAAAAGCTAATTAGCATATCGACGGTCAGGACTACTAAAACTTAAATATCCCGTGATTCGTACCGTTATTACTTGCCTGCTTATCTAGATTTCCTCGTGCAATTCCCAACGACTTTGTAAAATAATCCTTTTTGATTGGTCTAAATAAGGGAATATGTGGTTCATCTCAGCATTGATTAAAACTATTATCAATTATCTTGTCAAACAGTTGTTTAACAAATACAGAATGCACTCAGATTTGATAAACTAGGGAAGTAGAAAAATTCTACCAAATTAATTTTACTAAAATACTCCATTTTATACTAAAACGACTTGCCAAAATTCATACACTTTTGACTCGGCCCCTATGCAAATCAGAGCTATTTTTGGATAGACATTTCGCTGACCGTTTATTACGGACACGAGTAGGTGTGAAGGGCAGAAAGTTAACATGTAGACGGACGGACAAAATCATTATTACACCTTCAAAAAGTCTGAAAAACAAAATTCTTCATGGTATTAGATTGAAAATATGACATGACAAGAAAAAAATACGCTTAATTAATTCGATTCTGAGATTTTCGGCGAAATGTTGGTCCATATAGAAGTCAAACGGACTATAATATCAACAATCAAAATTTACGTCATGACGCTGCACTTCTTTTTAATTTCCAGTAGAATTTCCTTATTTTTTAAAAATCTTTTGCGATCTTACTTATATGTGCATAATTAACGCCGTACGAATTGAATAATTACCATCTTTAACGAATTGCACAATTTTTCAGTTATACGTAAAGTTTCAATAAGATAATTTATTTCAATATGTAAAGTCTTATGATATTTTTGTCTTAAGTTACAAATATCAGGGCCCGAGGTTGTAAAACTTTTCTTATTCTCAATAAGAAATTTTCTCAAATTTCGATTTGAGATTAAAGCCATAATTCTGCTTTAATACTCATGTTAATGTATTAACATAAAAGATAATATAAATAAGTTGTTATGAATAACAACTTATTAATATTATCTTTTATTTTCATACCTTTAATTGAATTTGAAATTTGGGAAAATTCTAAATTCATCCTGAGAAAAGTTTTATAACCTGGGGCCCATAAAATTATAGTCTTTTTATCAAATATTATGGTCAGTAGAAAAGAACTGAAGTTAATGGCATCGTGAAATGAAATTCACCTCGATCAAAAGCATTCAGCGCTCCAATTATATATTCCAAAAGCTCACGGACACCATTCAAAACACTCCAAAGTCGTTCTAAAACGCTTCGAAATCGTTCAAACATTCAACGTCTCATTCAAATCGATCAAATAATTCCAGTTTGAAAATGTTGTAACTACAGCTTGGTTAAACTGTGGTTACAAAGTTTAAAAAGCAAAAGGTGGGGAGGTATGAATATAAAACAATCAATTGCCAATTTTTACCACTAAATTTGGAACTTATCTGTAAATGTATACTTTATATTTCCCTTGATTGATCTAATTGCATTTTAACTTCCCTATTTGTATACGTTTTCGCCACTTTATTAAGGACTTATCTGTAAATGTAAACTTCATATTGCCTTTGAATGATCTACTTGCATTTAACTCCACTGTTTATAAACGTTACTCATTACTATGAACTTATTATAAACTGTATGTTTTGTATAATGGGCCAAAGGGCATATATTTTTAACCAAATAAAATATTGAATTATTATTGAATCATTGTTTGTGGAATCAATCTTGATTGTCCCCCAAATAAGGGCGAGACAGGATAGGGATTTATAAGCCCGAAATCTTTAAACGTCTTCACCTAAGTAACAAAATGGTAGCTTATTTTCACTGTGAATTCTTGGAATAACATCTCCTCTTCAACAACTAGGCAAATGTGAACGAAACTTTGCCAGAAAAATACTTGGGTAAGATCCAATGGAAGTTAATTTCGGGTTAGCGGTTTAGGACCAATCTTGCCCTCTTGTGTATAGATTAACATACATGTAATCGGTAACCCTGAATCTGTTCTTTCCTTAGACTACATATATCTAATGAATGAAGAGTAACGTAATGCATAACGAGTTGCTTACCAATGATCAGATATTACTGTGCAAATAAAATGATCTGTCATCCAGAAAAAAAAAAAAACTCTCTAAATGGCACCATCGAGTAATTTCAGTTGTTTTACCCATATCATACGAAACGAACATACTTTTATATGAATTGATCATATCTATAACACTTTCTCAAGTCCAAATCTAACGAATTTCAATTATAAATTTAATGTGCGTTGAAATTGGAAACAACAGATTGTAGTCTGTAGAATATTGAGAAAACATGTAGGAATTTCAGCTTCTCTTTTTTCCTCTATCCTTTCCCTTTTTTATTCCGTTCAGTGCATAAAAATCTGGGGCCCGTTTTACTAAACATCTTACGATTTTTTTTACGTAAGTCAAAAATTAAAGTTGCTCCTACAGTAGTAATCAAATATCGAATCCTGTCATCCAATATCTCATTGGAATCGTCTTCTAAAGACGATTCTAATGAGATATTGCAAGGCAGAATCGAACAATGAATGAAAACACCAGGTATGCTCTGTGATTTGTACTTACGATCAATTTTTCGTAAGAAGTTTAGTAAATCGGACCCTTGGTTTGGTGGAAAATGGTTATATAAACAGGTAAAAGGGATCTAAATGTCAATTTAATTGTTATGTAGAGAGGTTTTCAAGGATATCATATAATATTAAATAGATAAATAAATTCATTCCCTTTTATTGATTATAAGCCAGTACCATTGGAGTTGAACTTAGTTTCGCATAATGTTAAACCTTATAATTAAGTAAACACTTTTCATGCGTTCCAGTTTTTTTTTTTTTTTTTTTTTGTTGTTTTTTTTGACGCTGAGGGCGCACATGCAATGTGTAGATACTTGTACGACTTTTCAACTTTTCGTCAATGGGCCATGACATGTTGTCCTCATAATCAAACGTTGCCATATCATACAAATCGACCCATGTAAACAATATTAAGACAATACAAAACATCGAATTCCCCCCTACGGACCATTTTATACAAATAATTCACGAACAGATCAACTGGATAACTATGATAACTTTCGAAAAGTAAGCTAATCGGCCATTTTCCAAATTGTGCTTAATCGCAAGTATTAAGATGAGCTAGAACACCAGAATTCTTATACTTTGCCGCACAGGATTCTAAGAGACGCATCTTTTGTGAATCTGAGACTCACAAGGAAGTAGCAGGAATCCTCAAAATGATCTGATTGGAGTCCTTTGGACCCCTTCGACCTGAACTGCAGAAAAGATTTAAAGAATGTTTCAAAGTCAATTTCTTTTCTTTCTTTTTTTTTTTTTTGAAACTAAGTCCAAAAGTTTCATATCAGTCTTAACTGATTTGCGTTTAACAATAAAAACGCTACTTTTTACGGAAATATTGTAAAACGCTTACATTTATTATAGTTTCTCCCGAACCTGGTCCTTGCTTTTATTGATCCCTTTTGGTCCCATTTCGTTTGTATCTGTCTAAAAAAAAATCGTTTTTTTTTTTGCCAACTGAGACTCGAAATAATATCCTGGCTGTGATGACCTTGATAGCTTTCATTATGTGTAGTTAATTATTCACAAAGATTAGTCTTTAAGGAAACCTTAAATTTAGTTTTGAGTTGATAAGAATCACGAGATCCCCTAAATATAATTACGAGTCTGATTATTTTTAACACTCAGAGGTGAGATGTTATGATATGTTTCTCTATATTGTTATTGAAAAAGGCTCTAGTATTCAACGATGGGGAAATAGAACAATAGGCGATGACAAAAAGCTTCAGGTCTGAGAAAGGGACAACTTTCATAAGATACTCAAATACTTCTTTAATTGCCTTATATCCGCTAGTGACTTATTTTCGTTAAACCGACGACTCAATTTTAAAAATTGCAACTTTTCGGGAGTATTTTCAAACCATGTAATACCAAAATGATATAAATGTAAATTCAATCATTCTGTAAAATTCAGTACGGATGGCAGTCTGATAAAGCTTCAAAACATAAGAACCAAAACGATCTGAAATGATTAGATTAAAAGGGCCATTTTAATTTTTTTTGTTACATCTCAACAAAGAATTTATATATATCCTGAAAACATACATTTGAGCCAAATTTACGAAAGAAAATCAACCGAAATATATCCCTTAGTGCGCTAAATGGAATAAGATCTGACCCAAATAATGATTTTTTTTTCTGATAAATATTCAATACATTTTTTGACAGAGATGCATGTTTGATTTATAGGGTTGACTTGCTGCAGTGGATGCTGTTTTATATCCAGAGCTTACCTATATCATGTTGGCCTAATGAGGACAAAGTTCATCTCGATCAAAATCATCGTAAACTACTCACTCAGCGCTCCATTAAGTGCATTGAAAAGATAGCTCTTGGAAGTCATTGAATACGATAAATGGGTTGAATGATTGCACGATTTCATTGATTTGTGTGGAATTAAAAGCGTCTGATAAGCCTTGAAGACACGCAGATAGGAAAGTGTGCCGATTTGGACGAAATTAGCGATATATATATATATATTACATACTTAGTGTACTATATGAAAAAAAAATATCTTACGAGGTTGAGAGAATTGATCATTAGCCTCGACAATTATCAATTCTTACAACCGATTTTGATATTTTTTTCATACAATACACTAAGTATGTATTATATTTATCTTATAACCTCTATTTGTCTTGTTTTCGTCGATGTTTTTAACTGAAATGCAAGTTTCTAAAAACAACTGCATTAAATCATTGTGCTACGATTTTTTCTCGTAAAAATAACTGGCATATCATTAAAAATATCATACGGGATTTTATCATACGGATATTTGTATTGTTATAAGATAATATATTATCTCTATCAGAACTCGCTCCCTCCAGTATTTAAAAAAATTATCACATTTTCAATCTCACGTTGTTACTAAATTTACTAAGTTAATATGGAAATAACATGAAAATAATACTATTGTATTTTAGAGGAGGGAAATTAATACTCAATTGGCAGTCTGTCTATAAAACCGGGTAAAACTGTCATTTTTCATCAATTTATCCGAAGCACAAAACATGCAGTTATTTCTCAGCAATTAATTCATCAGATATTTGCCAAGGTTAGGTGGTTATTCATCGGTCATTACCACGGAATCATGTATTTACCCGATAACGTCGATAACGTTAATTATTGCATAAAATGTACGTTTTTGGGGCCGTTATAGACATGCGTTTAAGGACAAAACCCTGGCGTTAACGGGAGAAGACGTGGGTTAATCAATAAATTTACGTGTCGTTTACGACCGGCTTTTTTTAAACAAATATCATCGATTTTGGCTCATACGCTTTAATTAATTTTAAGTTACACTTAATTATATTTTTTCTGAAATATTAATTTGTTGCAAAGGATTATTTTACTTATTCAGTTTAAACTCCTACCAAGATTAGATCGAGAAGAAAGTACACATTGATGAGTAAAATGCGTGAAAATTATTCATGTCCAACATTATTGTGGAGCATACCTAAAAACGTTACTCTAAATACTGCGGTATAAAAAAAAATGACGTTGAAAGGTATGACGCAATTGTTCCGATATATTCGTAGGTTTGTAGCTAGTTTAATATCGTTTCTAAGATATTAATCCCAAATTTCTGTTTGAATTCATACCATTATCTATCTTTTTATGAAAATATAGCGTCACTTCACGTTATTTCGAGCGTAAACATTTACAGAGACCCTCAAAATGCTATAATGGTTAAACCATTTTCCGGGTCTCTGCAAATGTTATCACTCTCAAAACATGAATTAATGCTTGATACAGCCATTTATAGTTCAAATTACGATAGAATTGGTTCGCGTGGTTGGTTGAATTAAGGATGTGTATATGATGTCTGTAAACGTGTCTAAACTGGGCAGATAAGAAATAACAAGAAGACCATAGAGGCCTTTAATCTCTTATCTGAGTAGACTGTCAAAAAACAAACTTCGTTGAAAGCAGGCTTTGATAAAGACAGATAATAATAACAAAGCTAAAACAATGCTGTAGATTCTTTTTTCACTAGACACTCTTTTTTTGGCAACCTTTCAGGTTGATTGGGCTGAAAATGCCAACTAAAATTTACCAAAGGGGTCCGAAATAACCCCCCACCACCATATATACTAATAATATATTATTAGTATATATGGTGGTGGGGGGTTATTTCGGACCCCTTTGAAATTGACCATATTGCCTAGTTTTTGTACCCAGCAGACCCACTTTCAAATTCTTGTGAGATTTCACCAATGAAACCATTTTGCAGATATTTCAGGGTGATCAGATTTAGAATTTAGTCTCCAGAGTGCTTACAACGTTTTTCAAAGATTATACTCAGACCACCATTTAGCCCCAGATGACCAAACCTGAAACTTAACCATGATTTCACCAAGAAAATCACTCTGACAAAATTTCAGGTTGATTGAACAAAAAGCCTCTATAACTGTAGCTTCTATAGTATAGACAAAGTTTTCTAGAATTTGACGCCATGACCTAGTTTTTCTTTCTTATCGCAGTAGGTCCAATTTCGAACTCCGCCGAGATTTTATCAAGACATTTCTTCCGATTAAAATTCAGGTTGAGCGGGAAAACCTTGTGGCATCTAGATTGCTAAGACGATTTTTCTCAAATATGAAGCAGTAACAAAGTTTTTGAACCAAGTCGATCCGATCCGATTTCGAACTCATCCAAGATTACACCAAATCAATCATTCTGGCAAATTTCAATTTGATTTTGCAATTAGAGTTCATAGAGGGTTCTACAAGGACTTGACCCCGAAACCTAGATTTTGTCCCCAGTTGACCCAATTTCGAAATTTTATCAAGGCAATCATTCTGACCAGAAGGCAGGTTGAACATGCCTAAAAATTTAGCCTCTAAAAAATAGATTTTACCCCGTGACCTACTATACCCCAGTTGACCCAATTGGACATTTTACCGAGAAGACAACCCTTCTAACTAAATTTAAGGTTGATTGGGCCTCTTGAGTGAATGCGATTTTTTTTTTCAGATTTGACCCATTTGAGAAAACGGGGATTAAGCATACTAGACATCGATCTACAAAATCACTAGAAAATCATGACAAAATGTGTAACAAGAGGCCCATAGTTGCTCTAAATCGCTCACCTGAATAAACTGTCAAAAATTGTAAAAAGTAGTTTTAGAAACAAAAGGACCCTGAGAGCCCTAAATCGCTCACCTGATATTTCAAGTAAATAATCATTAAGACTCATTTTCCTGTGATATGACCTGATTCTTCCCATTTTCAACAGAGTTCATTCTTGAGACCTGGCAAACATTTTGACCAAGTGTCATGAAGATTGGATCATTTTTGTGGCTTCTAGAGTGAAAAAGGAATTGTCAATAGGCCTCTTTTCTCATGAAAAGGCAATGATCCTTCCCATTTTCAAAAGAGTTCATCCTCATGTCCTAACAAACATTCTGACCAAGTGTCATGAAGATTGGATCATATTTGTGGCTTCTAGAGTGTAAACAAAAAAAATGTCATTAAGGCCTCTTTTCTCATGAAAAGGCAATGATCCTTCCCATTTTCAAAAGAGTTCATTCTCATGACCTAACAAACATTCTGACCAAGTTTTATGATGATTGGATCATATTTGTGGCTTCTAGAGTGTAAACAAAAATAACAGTAAGGCACCTTTATCCGTGAAAATGCATGAATCCTTTCCATTATCAATATGGTACATCCTTGAGACCTGACAAACATTCTGACCAAGTTTCATGGAGATTGGGCCATATTTGTGGCTTCTAGAGTGTAAACAAAAAAATTGTCATTAAGGCCCTTTTCCCATGATAAGTCTTGAATCCTACCAATTTCCCATAGAATTCATCCTTGTGACCTGGGAAACATTCTGACCAAATTTCATGAAGATTCGACCATATTTGTGGCTTCTAGAGTGTAAACAAGAAAATTGTCATTAAGGCCCATTTTCCAGTGATATGGCACGCATCCTTCCCATTTTCACTAGAGTTCATCCTCGTGTCCTAACAAATATTCTGACAAAGGTTCATGAAGATTGGTCCACATTTGTGGCTTCTAGAGTTTAAACAAGAAATGTGTCATTAAGGCACCTTTTCCTGTGATATGGCACGGATCCTTTCCATTTATAGCAATTTCTACAAGGGAACTTCCAAGGAATATTTCTGCCAAGTTTGGTTGATTCAGACTCAAAATTTTAGGAGGAGGTGTCGTTAAGAAATTGTTGACAAAATTGTCATTAAGGCCTCTTTCCCGTGATATGACACCCATCCTTCCAATTTTCAATAGAGTTCATCCTCATGACGTAACAAACATTCTGACAAAGGTTCATGAAGATTGGACAATATTTGTGGCTTGTATAGTGTAAACAAGAAATTTATCATTAAGGCCCCTTTTCCCGTGATATGGCATGTATCCTTTCCATTTTAGCAATTTTGACAAGGCACCATCCAAGGAATATTTCTGCCAAGTTTTGTTGTTTTTGACTCAAAAGTTTAGGAGGAGATGTCGTTTAAAGAAAAAGTTGACGCCGTGACGGACAGACAGATGGGCAGACAGACGCCGGAAATTGATCGATCACAATAGCTCCCTTGAGCATCTCGTGCTCTGGTGACCTAAAAAGAAGATGAATTCTGGACAAATTTCAGGTTGATCGTGCAAAAATGTGGCTTATAGTGTGCATACAAGATTTTTTTAAGATTTGACCCCGTGACCTATTTTTTGAACCCAGTTGGCCAAGTTTCGAACGCGTCTAAGATTTCATCAAGACAATTATTCTGTCTAAATTTAAGGTTGATCGGACAAAAATGTAGCCATTAGAGTGCAAACAAGGTTTTTCTAAGATTTGACCCCGTGACCTAGTTTTTGACCCCAGTTGACTCAATTTCGGACTCATTCGAGACTTTACCAAAACAATCATTCTGATCAAAATTTCAGGTTGATCGAGCAAAATGTGGCCTCTAGAGTGTATACAAGGTTTTTCTAAAGTTTTGACCCTGTGACCTAGTTGAACCAATTTCAAACTCGTCCAAGATTTCACCAAGACCATCATTCTGACAAAATTTCAGGTTGAGTGGGCAAAAAATGTGGCCTCTAGAGTGCTTACAAGGCAAATGTTGACGAACGGCCTGACGGACGACGCACGACGGACGCCGAACATTCACCTACCCACAAAAGCTCACCTTGAGCACTTCGTGCTCAGGTGAGCTAAAAAGGCGTTTTTTTCCGGGGTCATTTTCTTGACAGGTACGGTGACCCCAAATTTTTTGCACCTTTTTGGTTAAAACATTTACACGAACAAATATTCAATTTACAAAAAAAAAAAAAAAAAAAAAAAATCAGTTGATAAGATTAATTTGGCGCTCATGCCTTCGTCTAACATAATTAAATGTACTCAGTAGTAATTTGGATATACCCATTAGCTCTTGTATTATTTATGTCTCAGAGTTAATAATTTTCATACAAACGCACGATATGGTATACAGCCATCATAGACAAGCAAATTTAGAAGAATTTAAGAGTATGATCAAGATAGAGAAATGGGCACTCCATTTGCTAGAAGGCACGACTAATTCATATTTTCAGTTAAGACCTGACGTCATGTTTGCCTAAAATTGACGTCATGTTGAGAATCTCGAAAAAGATTAACGTCAAACAGGATGGACAGGATTGAGCAACATATTCTTATCATTCAAAATTTTATTCTGTCTTTCAAACAAATGCATATTTACGCAACTTATCTAATTAGTTATGTCCGTAAAATAACGGTTTGGAATAAGAGCAGATATTATAAAACACCCTGTTTGAGACGATCAGCCATGTTGAAGGTCAAGGCATGTAACCTGTGATCTATTAATTTGGTCTAGAGTATTACAGCCATATCAAATCCGCTCCTTAATTAGGGCTTGAAACAGATATGCAATACAATTCTCCTGCTTTAATGTTTTCATTTTACGTAGAAGAATTACAAACTCTTTCCTATGATTCGTAGCATTTAAAAAAGAACGTGAAAATACGCTATTTATGTGTAAAATAGAATTCGCTACCCGATTATCTTTCAAGCAAGCTGACCTCAAACTCGTCTAAAATAAAAAAGATATTAAGCACGCCAGGTCTCGCTAATTAGAACTTGCATTTTAACATAACTATTCTAGACCCGTTTAAAATTATCTGGTTTCAATAGTTTTTCCTCGCTCTGATTTGTAACGTCGACGGTTACAATTCGTGTCCTAATTGTGCCTTGTTTCAGTTTCCCTTTTTTTAGTTTGAACTGAGCGGTCAACAAAAGGGGCAATATTAGTTTTTGCATTACCTTTTTCAGAAAATTAATGTCAAATGAACCAGCAACTGCTCTGGTAGCGTTCATCGAAAAACTTTCACCAAATTTCAAGTGCATGCCTCTAGTAATACCAGACTAATCGCAAAAAAAACCCACAAAGTTTTCGCACGACGACAATAGAACACCATGACTTTGGCAATACCCAAAGAACCTCCGATTACAGCCGAGCTAAAATTGGTTTCACACAAGAGTTTAAATCCAGTCTTCCGTTGTTGCGCTTGCACAATAGGTTAACTGCCCACTTAGATACCGATGATGAGTTTAGTATTGTAAAGTCTTTCGGCGAACATTGGCTTGAAAAGTGTCGAGCGAACATTGAACATAGACCGCAAATTGAATGCGTTAGCGTAGTTGAAAAAATTGATGTATCCCAGAGATACTATATTTCTCCTGCGAAAAATATCACTGACCATTATCAGATGATTATTTAGCTTATTCTGTGACACGAGCTTGGGCATTATTTAATTACTCGTGAGAGCTAAAATCTTTATTAACAACGAAATGTATATTGACCTAATAGTATATATTTACATTCGTTCACATAGAACTATTCGGTATCCCAAAGAAATACCTTATGAAAGGAATGATCTAACACAGGATATCTCTAATAGCAGTTCGCAACTAAAGTGTTTTTCTCGTTTCTCGACAACGTTTATAATTTTTCCAGTCGAGAACATTTAATCATTAAATTCTCATTATGTACCATAAGACCAGCAATTAATTGACATTAGTCAATGGAGTGTTGGTAGATGATTATGATATGTGTCAGAAAAGTCGTTGACAAGAATTCTATCCAGTTTGCCTTTTGAAATATTACTCAATGAAAAGGTGTTTTCTCAAAACACACAGTCCAGGAGCAAACATCATGCTAATAATCTAATGAAATCGAATGAATTTACCTGGATTAACACATTTTTATCGTCGCAGAGGGACCAAACATTCGTAACTCCAGTTATTCCTGGTGTTTCTGGGTTCGCGCCAATCAAATCATTTAACACTTTTGGCCTGGTTTAGCAGGCCATACGAAACAGACCTGTATCCTGGAAATTGCATAGGAAAAAAAGATAGTTAAAAACAGAACAACGTCGTAGTTTTTTTTTTGTGCTCAAGCGCGCGCAAAAAGTAGGTCTAGCATACGTCATCAACTTTTGTGCGAGACGAAGTGCTTTTTGTGTTCAACGCAGTGCTTGCATTCCACTACGCTGTGCTAAAACCAAAGTACTGATAGTACTGAAGGCGAGGGAACTGAATAGACGAAACGACACATTTTCTGGAATATATCTTGTCCTTATCATGTATACCAGATATTTTCTTACTTATCAATACAAAATTAACTACTGTGTTAAAGATACATAGCTTTTATATTTGATCCTGACGGATGACCTTGCTAATAGGGAAAAGAAGAAAATGCTGCTACTTAACACTTTCTCCTTTCTCCCTGATAATATTTACCCTTTCTACTATAAATTTTACTAATTTGTCGACATATTGTATGTAATCTGCGACCCTTTACAATTTGGACCTGTCTAAACATGTCTTGTCCTGTAATGGATTAATCTTAATAAGAAAAATTTGAAAGCATTTTCCCATCCTTCAACCCTTAAACGGACAACAAAATTTTAGACTGGGACAACTTGAAACAGCTTGCACACAAAAAATCAACGTAAGTGTAATTTGATAGATATCTAGGGTAGTAATTAAAAAAATAATCGGGTATGAATATATTGTGGGAAAGGGAGAAATTCAGCCCATCAATTTCATGTGTTCCCACAGTAAAATACAACTTCTTAATGAAATTAAATTCAATGTAAAAGAAAGAGCCGACGAGCTTGTGCCCCTAGGAAACAGCATTACTACGATTGTTAGACGGAATGATCGAATGGATAAATTGACTGATTAGTAGCAAACCAATCAACCCAACTAAAATTAAAAAAAACGCGAGTTGCGCTAGTCTGCAGTGCAAAGTAGTATCGGGCGTAGTAATCTCTACCTTGTTTTTGGCGAACTCTGTGACGTCGCGCACGGTAATGCGGCACTAAAATGTAACGTCAAAATAGCGAACGTCGATTGTGTAGCGTCTTTTTATTCTTTTTTTTTCTGCCAGAAAAACGTTCACGTTATCACTATATTGCTCACTCTTTCTACAGCTATAGCAATGTCAGAATGTATAGTCATCATTTAAAAAATCAAAACTCGCCCCTATCCCTCGCGAAGAATGCAAAGTGTCATATTATTTTCAACCTCGCATAAATGTTTAGACATGCGAATACTGGATTAAGCCTTTTGTAGAGTAAGGCTTATTTCCACTCTAAATATGAAGAAGTATTTGGCTAGACGCTTTTTTGAACATTATTTATGTTATAATGCAGAGGTAAATCTTACATTATGAAATATTCACCCTATTTTTATTACAATGATCAATTCGAACCAACAGCAGCTTGTTCATAAAGAGTGATGTCATCAATACATGCATTTTTGTAAAAGGAATATGACGCACCCCCCCCCCCCCCCCTCTTTTTGAATGTTCGAAAAAAGTTATTACATTTTGCTACGTTTGCTTTGAACTAACTATTCTTTGGTCTTTAGAACAACAAGTTACAGTCCGAGAATACAAGTCTTTGCGAAAAACGTATCAAATATTCTTTTTTTGCTATCCGAAATTAACATGAGCGATTTCGGGCAATATTGGCCCTCTTGTTTATATCTAGTTCTTCCCTTCCCCTACTCGGATCGACACTTCCAAACAGATATTCTTCTCGCATGATATTACGCTTTATTTTTATTTTTCTCCCCTTGAATTGCGAAATAATCTACTCTGTATTCGTCTGAAGGCGCGTCGGTTTTTTAATTCAACGAATCAAATATAACGTCGCTGTAAGAAAATGAGCGTTTTTTTAGAAATCGTTCCACACGAACTAATACCAATATCTCTTTTATTTGTAAATATTTTTTCATGAAATTTTAATATGATTTATAAGAGAAAAATAATATTTCTTAGCTTTATTTAAATTATCGTATGAATAAAGGAACTGCTTTTTTAGCATATTAAGAATGGAAAAAAACAGTTTTATAACAGCCTAAAAAGATTTCGTTCCAAACGAATTTCGGCTTATCAATTTTCCGATTAATACTCAAATTGATATCTATTTACATATTTAAGAAAAACAGAAAAATAATATTTTTAATTATAAGATTGGTTGCAATTGAATCTTTTTTTAATTAAAATATATAAGAAAATCGTCATTTTTTCGGCGTCTTAAAGTTTGATGTTACGCTTCACTTTTTGTTAAACATAAAGCGGTATTTTTCTTATTTGTGGTTAAATTTCGATATCCGTTGGTAAAATTGTTGGATGTCATGCCAGTTTAGATTAGCTGCACTTTCAAGCAGTTTAAACATTATTAAACTGTATAAAATATAAGATGTGTATCTTCCGGTGATGATTTTATGTTACATGTTACACGCGTTTTTTCGCTTAAATTACAATTTCAAAGTCCTTTTTACGAAATCATACGAAAATAGTTTGCAAAAAAAGTTTGATGTATAAATTGGCCATGGTTTAAGCATTATTTAGATATAAGGTATATGGATGGTGCGACCAAGGAGTCTTGTTACGATAAGTTTTAAAACACAGAGGGTGGCGTTTATTAAAAAGTGCCGCATTACCGTGCGCGACGTCTATATACTGAGCATACCGTTCGACATTTTCCTTTGGAGTGACTTCGGAATGTGGCTTACGATCCCTATAGGTAAATGAAACCCTTGAATTCTCCCGCCTAAAAAGCCATGCTTAAAAGATTAAAAAATGGAGTACATGCCTTCAATTATAAGTTATAATTGAGTAAATACATTTTATGTGTTCCAGTTCTAGTGGGTTGCAGGCACCAATGCAACGTATAGGCACTTGTACGACTTTTCCGTACAATATAATTCGACCCACGTAAAACATATAAAAACATTATTATACAACGAATCCCTCCTACGGACCATTTTATATAAATAATTAATGAACAAGTCGACTAGAAAACTATGATAACTCGCGGCTAATCGGTCATTTTCCAAATTGTGTTCAACCACAAATATTCTTACAAGCTAGACCATCAGAATGCTTACACTTTACCACACAGTTTTCTAAGCAGCGGATCTTTTGAGAGTCTGAGATTCACGAGGAAGTAATCTGATTGTACTCATCTGTACCCCCTCGCCATTAACTGCAGAAAAGATTTGAATACTGTTTCAAAATTTCTTTTTCTTCTTATTTTTTCTCCTTTTTTTAAAATTTAGTGTAAAGGATTCATATCTGTCTTAACTGGTTTACGTTTATCAATAAAAACACTATTCTTTGCTGAGATATCTGTCAAAAATATACATTCATTGCAGTTTCTCCCGAACCTAGTCCTAACTTATATTGGGTCCTTTGGATCCCATTTCGTTTGTATGGGTAAAGTAAATATTTATTTATTTATTTATATATTTCGATTAAGACTCAAAATATCATCCTGACCGTACTAACCTTGGTAGTTTTCATTATGTGTAGTGAATTATTCACACCGATTAGTCTTTTAGATAACCCTATATCTAGTTTCGAGTTGATACGAATCACGAAATCCGTCACTTATTAGTACGAGTCTAAAGAAGCTCTGATTATTTTCATCAATCAGAAAGTAAGATATTATGATGTTTTCTCCATCTTTTATATAAACATTGCTCCAGTTATCAATGATGAAGACGACGAACAATGGGTGTTGACAAAAAGCATTTGTAAATGAAATCTTGGACCAACAAAGGTATATACCTAGAATACGAAACAATAAGATACTACTTTCAAAAGGTAGGCAAATACTGATTTAGTTGCCTCATACACGCTAGTGAAAGTCTTATTTTCGTTATAACAGACGACTCAATTTTGAATTTGCAACTTTCTGGCTAATTTTCAAACCATACAATACCAATTTGATATAAATGAAAATACAATTACTCCGTAAAACCCAGTACGAGTGGGTTCTAATTTCACGGACAATTAATATTGAAAAGGAAGCATTGTGATGCAGCCTCGAACCATACGAACAAAATTGCAATCATTCAATTCAATAAAAAATGCCAATCTGAATTTGTACGTTACATCTGAACAAAGGAACTGATACATCCTGAAATCAATTATTGAAGCCAAAATATATCCTTTGATCCCTTAAATGGAAATATAAGATCTAACTATATAATCACCATTTCTTCTGATAATTATTCAATATATTTCGGCCAGAGATGCAGGTTTGATATATATGATAAGTGTGCCGATGTGGGTGATGTTTTATGACAAGAGTTAACAAAAATCACGGTGCCCTAATGTGGACAAAGTTCATCTCAATCAAAATCAATCTAAGCCACTCGCTCAGCGCCACATTAAGTGCATTAAAACGATAACGCTTTGAAATCGTAAAAAACGATAAACATTTCTTTCAAAAGGGTCGAATGATTGCACGAACTATTGATTTGTGTTAATATCTTGATTTGTGTGGAATTTAAAGTGACTGGTTAGCTTTGAAGACACGCAATAGGAATGTTTGATGATTTTGACGAAATAAGCGATATTGTATTATCTCCCCTTAGTTTCATTCAGAACTCGCCACCTTAGATATTTCGAAACCCTTCACATTTCCTTTTCACGATGTACTTAATGTACTTTAGTAAAATGGAAATAAAATGGAAATAATACCATTGGATTTTAGAATAGGTAAATTAATACATAAATGACAGTTTGTCTATACAACCGAGCAACACTATCCTTTTTATCATTATTTACGAAGCACAGAACGTGCAATTATATCTCAAATTGCCTGTAATCAATTCATCAGATATTTGCCAATGTTCTATTATTCATCGGTCATTACTACGGAAGCGTGTATTAACCCCCGGAATGATAACATTAAGTAGTCCTCGCCGACTTAAAACACCACAGCAAAGCGCCTTGAAAACATCAATATTTTGGACTTGTCGAGGTAAAACTTGCGCCCTGTTTGGACTTGCACACCGCAGAACACTATGTTATGCAATCTTTATTGGCGTAAATACATGCTTGATACAGCCATGAAAAGTTCAAATTATGAGAAATTAATTGGTTTGGTTGATTGAAATAAGGTCGTGTATACGGTGTCTGTAAACGCGTCAGAGGTGGAAATATAAGAAATAACAAGATGATCATACAGTTAATTACATCGTGAAACTGACATTCATCTCAAACAAAACAATTCTAAAGCACTATTTACTCATTCCAAAAATTCACTCAAATCGACCAAAGGCGCTCCAAATGACTCAAAAGTTTACAATCAACAGCTACATTCAAAATCGATGTAAATGGAAAAAAATGGCGTTTCACTGAAATGATTGAAATTGTTAGTGTCTGATTGGTTTTTTGAAGAAATGGGAAGCAATAAATAGAACTATTACGCATATTTTATTAAAGGGAGGTAATGAATATCCCTAATTTTGTTCACCATGAACAAAATTAGCAATATTGGATTACCTCCCTTAATTTCACTGAAAACTCGATCCACAAACTCATTCATTTTCATTCCAAATTCATACCAAAACCATGCATCTTGTCAATTTCACGATGTTTGTAACTGTTGTGGCCCTGAATCGCTTATTTGGTGAACTGGCAAAAACTTGTTTTAAACAGGCTTTGAAAATGGCAGAGAATGATGACAAAAACGAAGCAATGCTGTAGATTCTATAGAATTAGACAATCCTTTTGTTCACCTTCCAGGTAGATTTGGCTAGAAATGTCAACTATGGTTTGACCATGTTATCTAGTTTTTGACCCCAGTAGACCAAATTTAAAATTAATTTGGGATTTCACAAAGGCAACCTTTCTGATTTGTTTGTTTGTTTGATTGGGTTTTACGCCGCTTTCTACAATTTCGCAGTTATATCGCGGCGGCCGTAGCACCTAACAATGGATTCCTGGTATTTATTACACCTGTACTACCATTACACCCTTTCCTAGCCTCCGACTGCTATCTCACAAAGGTTTACGATTATCTACCCATTGGTGGTAGACAAACGTCGGAATGGATATTTGCCGCCACCGGGGATCGAACCCACGACTTCCAGATTGGAAGTCTTATGCCTAACCAACTGCGCTATGCAACATTTCTGAACACATTTCTGGTTGGTCAAGTTTAAAATGTAGTTTCTAGAGAGCTTACAAGATTTTTCAAAGATTTGACCATGTGATCCTTTTTTTTAGCCTAGCTGACTCAATTTGAATCGCCATTTAATCAATCTGACCAAATATCGGGTTATTGGGAAAAAATGTTGCCTCCTTAGTGCAAACAAAGTTTTTCAAAGATTTGACTCCGTGACCTAGTTTTCGATCACAGTTTTATCAATTTCGAACTCCGCAGACACTTCTTCAAGACGATCATGTCAGATTGTACAGGATAAAAAGGTAGCCTCCAAAGTTCTTTTATAAATTTGACCCCGTGTCCGGTTTTTTTTTACCCCAGTTTAGAGTTATACCATTTAGGAACTTGACCTAGACTTCATTAAGACAATCTCTGACCAAATGTCAGGTTGATTTGACAAAAATGTGGCCCTTGGAGTGCACACAAGGTTTTTGGGGGGTTTTGACCCGTGACCTAGTTTTTCACCCTATTTCGGACCTGTCCACGCTTTCTTCAAGACAAATATTCAGGCCAAATTTCAGTTGAAAAGGACAAAAAATTAAGCCTCTAGAGTAAATGTTATGTAAATTTTGACGGGAAATGACGCACGTAGGACATCTAACTATACAAAAAAGCTCATCCTTGAGCACTTCGTGCTCAGGTGAATTAAAATTAAAAATGATGACATTGTACTATATATTTATGTTACACCCGGTATGACGATATCAAGAGTAACTACAGTTTACAACAATGTGAAATTGATACAGTCATTGCTTGTGGGATGAAATAGAATAAGTGGGAGTAGTCTTTCATGTGAACTGGGCCCGAAATGACTGGGCCCCGTTCTTTTACAGACGAGTCCAGGTTTTGTGTGGACTTCAACGATAGACATCAGAGGGTCTGGAGGATGCCAAATTAGCGTTTCACTCCAGTGTGTGTAGCAGAACATGATCGGTTTGGCGGGGGCTAAGTCATGGTTTGGGCGGGGATCAGTATTCAGGGGAAAACAGATCTCCACTTCATTGAAAACGGCACATTGACGACTCTCAGGCAGGTAAAAGAGATCATAGATGTTTACGTTCGGCCATGGTGCAGCTGGTGAAAAATTCATTCTTATTGGTGACAATGCGCGTGCACAGAAAGCCAACATCACCAATCAATATCTCGAGCAAGCCACAATTATCCGCAGGGAAAGGCCAGCTAGATTTCCGGAGTTCTAGCTGGCCATTTGGATGCTTGCGACGTTTTACAGACAGCTGTTTCATCAAGACATCGGCACAGGAGCTCAGTTAGGCTCTTATTGAAGAATTTGATCAAATTCCACAATGAAAGATAAGTATGCTTATAAGAAGAACGCAGAGGCGATGTCAGGCCGTACTCAAAGCCCGGGGACATCACGCGCGCTTTTGAAATTTACAGAAATTTTAAATTTTTTGGACGTACCAAATTTCTTTATTTTAATGATAAAATCAAAATTGTTGATTTTTTTCACCCGACCCGTATGTCCATTGAACAAGCTCAAACCAACATCATGACAATCATAATTATATTTAAAGCATCTGAATACCTAAAGCATAGAAGTTTTCAGAAACATAAAAAACTTGTATAGATTGATCAGAATACAAAATTATTGCATTCAGTTCTAGATCTGTAATTACAGATAAATACTAATGTTTCTTATCAATTTAAACTCATATTCACTGGATACCCTGATTTCGATCCTATGTTATTTGGAAATAAAAACACATTTTATTCAACTCACGAAAAATAGATATTATTTAAAACAACAAAGCTATTACATTTTTTTCCCTGAAAATGCATCAATGTCGATGTGATTATTGACATGCATATGTGAGACTTCCATTATAAGTCTTATGCAAAAGCAGGCTACAGTTTGAAAGATAAAAAGAAAGTCAAATGTCATTGTCAGGTTTCTGTGCTCGAAAATACATTCACGGTGGTGTAGAGATGTGATCCCTATGGCTTAAGAAGTAAGAAATATTTTCTATCATGATTAATGCCTCAATGATGGGGGATTAACTGATACATCGATTACGTTTCAATAGTCTATTCATATATTTGAATCACAGAGGGACAGATAAGAGGGGTAGCTCTCGTCTCAAATTTTATTTCAAGATGAAATACTATGTCGAGGGTACTCATTTGAATTTTCTTAACAAGACGATTCAAATGAGTACCACAAAATACGATTATAGTAGGGTTTTTGTGAAATCTTTAATCTTTAAAACCAAAATACCCCTCTTTCTGTAGCTCTGCAATCAATTCCTGAAAGATGAGGATCTGATATGCGTGTAATTCAAATCGGACGCAAAAACCAAAATAAGACAATAAAAGTATAAATGCATTGTTGTTGTTGTGAAATATATACTGAACAAAAATGAAAAATTTGACACTTCAAAAATCTCTCTAAAAAAGAGATCATTCCGTTTCTACAGAATTATTTTCTGAATTTGGCAACAGACCATCTTGTCATAGGCTGAAACCAGAAAAATTCTCACAAGTAATCTATTTTGACAGAAACCTTCAATAGAGTCGAGAAACCATCAAAAACGTTTGCACCAAATTCACAGAAGGATATACTTTATCTTATTAAGTGGTGAATAGGCGGCCCGAGTAAGCGATCTTCTCAACTGAAACGGTCTCATTCTAAATAGACATCTGTCTACTTTAAAATGTATTTGTAAAAATCTCTCTTAAATATGTCATATATATGATACGTATTAAGTGTTTTGTATAAGAAAAAATATCTAACGAGGTTGGGAGAATTGATCATTGTCGAGGCTCTGCCGAGACAATTATCAATTCCCACAACCGAGTTAGATATTTTTTATACAATACACTAAATACGTATTATATTTACCTTATAACCTCTTTTCGCCTTGTTTTTGTAGATGTTTCCAGGAGAAATGTAAGTTTCTAAAAATAACCACATTAAATATTTGTTCTAAAAATAACTATGTGATATCATAAAAAATATCATGCGGGGTGTTATCACACGGATATTTGTATAGTTATAAGATAAAATATAATTACTGTGCCGTTTTAACGTGACGTCACTGGCGTCACGCCAAAGCTCTTTTTGCAATTTAAAAAAAAAAAAACTATCTAATTTTGCTATGAATCGCTGAAACACTCGCGATTGAATGTATTCAAAACATTATGTCATCGAAAAACCTTTTACAGACCTACAATTCAAAACGTCTGAAAAAAACGTGTTCTCATTATCATTTGAAAGTGATGTCAAGTTCACAATGGTGCCCAGTTTGAAATTAAAAATTGCTTATCTTGTTTTCCCACTTTTTTCAAGTTAATCTTTACTAAGCGTTTGCGAGATAAAAACACCGTTTTTGGTGTACATAGGACGTCAATGTTTCCCGTTTTCGGAGGCTACACGTTGACGTAAGATACTCGTTATATGCTATCTCTTTAAGCCTTGACCATAGCTTGAATGTTATAGCTAAAACCTCGTGAAATTAACAAGGCGAGTGTTTTTTTAATGAATTTAAATGAGAGCGATGAACGAGTTTTGATTGAATTTCAAGGGAGGTCATGCAATATCACTAATTTTAATGAACGTATCGATATTTTCTACCTCCCTTATAAGATTTCGTGTTTGTGCATCTACACAGACCGATCAGGCGCCTTTAAATCCTTTCTAGCCAAAACAATCGTTGGCAATTTTTAACGATTTGAATTATAAAACAAGGTGCCAAATTGTCACAAGATACGCCCGTCACACTGCTTAGTATTAACTGGGGGTTTGAATAGAACTGAGGTTATTTTGAATGAATATTTTTTGCACCCATGTAGTTTCATTATCCTAGCTATTATACTTTTACAGATATACTCCGGACAAGATTCAAGTCTGAAAAACGACAAAGGGCAATAACTCAAAAAATAGGCCAGGTAGAATTATGGTTATTGTACACTGCACTACCCCTTGGTTAGATCTATACACCCATGCAGTTTCATGATCCTAGCTATTATACTTGTAGAGATATACTCCGGAAAAGATTCAAGTCTGAAAAACAACAAAGGGCAATAACTCAAAAAATAGGCCAGGTAGAGTTATGGTTCTTGTGCACTGCACCTCCCCTTGGTGAGATCTATACACCCATGAAGTTTCATGATTCTAGCTATAATACTTTTACAGATATACTCCGGACAATATTCAATTCTGAAAAACAACAAAGGGCAATAACTCAAAAAATAGGCCAGGTAGAGTTATGGTTCTTGTGCACTGCACTCCCCCTTGGTGAGATCTATACACCCGTGAAGTTTCATGATCCTAGCTATTATACTTTAAGAGATATACTCCGGACAAGATTCTAGTATGAAAAACAACAAAGGGCAATAACTCAAAAAATAGGCCAGGTAGAGTTATGGTTCTTGTGCACTGCACTCCCCCTTGGTGAGGTCTATACACCCATGAAGTTTCATGATCCTAGCTATAATACTTTAAGAGATATACTCCGGACAAGATTCAAGTCTGAAAAACAACAAAGGGCAATAACTCAAAAAATAGGCCAGGTAGAGTTATGGTTCTTGTGCACTGCACTCCGCAATGATGAGAAGAATATAATTGCCAAGTTTGAAGTCAATCGGACTTCAAGTGACAGAGTTATGCTCCGGACAAAGAAGTGGCCGCCGCCGGACGCCCGGACGCCCGGACACCCGGACGCCCGGACAACCGGACGCCGGACGCCACGGGTGATCCCATAATACGTCCCGTCTTCGACGGGCGTATAAAAATGATCTCAATGAACGATATCGAAGTATTTTTAGCTCACCTGAGCACGAAGTGCTCAAGGTGAGCTATTGTGGTTAGGCGGATGTCCGTCGTGCGACGTGCGATGTCCGTCGTCAAGATTTGCCTTGTATGCACTCTAGAGGAAACATTTTTTGCCCGATCAACCTGAATTTTGGTCAGAATGATTGTCTTGATGAAATCTCGGACGAGTTCGAAATTGGGTCAACTGGGGTCAAAAACTAGGCCACAGGGTCAAATCTTAGCAAAACCTTGTATGTACTCTAGAGGCCACATTTTTTGCCCGTTCAACCTGAAATTTGGTCCGAATGATTCTCTTGATAAAATTTCGGATGAGTTAGAAATTGGGTCAACTGGAGTCAAAAACTAGGTCAGAGGGTCAAAGCTTAGAAAAACCTTGTATGCACTCTAGAGGCCACATTCTTTGCCCGTTCAACCTGAATTTTGGTCCGAATGATTGTCTTGATGAAAGCTCGGACGAGTTCGAAATTGGGTCAACTTGGGTCAAAAACTAGGTCACGGGGTCAAATATAAGAAAAACCTTGTATGCACTCTAGAGGCCACAATTTTTGCCCGATCAACCTGACATTTGGTCAGAATAATTGTCTTGATGAAATCTCGGACGAGTTCGAAATTGGGTCAACTTGGGTCAAAAACAAGGTCAAATGGTCAAATCTAAGAAAAAAACCTTGTATGCACTCTAGAGGCCACAATTTTTGCCCGATCAACCTGACATTTGGTCAGAATAATTGTCTTGATGAAATCTCGGACGAGTTCGAAATTGGGTCAACTTGGGTCAAAAACAAGGTCAAATGGTCAAATCTTAGAAAAAACCTTGAAGGCACTCTAGTGGCCAAATTTATTGCCCGTTTACCCTGAATTTTGGTCAGAATGATTGTCTTGATGAAATCTCAAATGAGTTTGAAATTGGGTCAACCGGGGTCAAAAACTAGGTCACAGGGTCAAATCTTAGAAAAACATTGTATGCATTCTAGAGGCCAAGTTTTTTGCTCGATCAACATGGAATTTGGTCAGAATGATTGTCTTGATGAATTCTTGGACAAGTTTGAAGTTGGGTCATCTGGGGTCAAAAACTAGGTCACAGGGTCAACTCTAAGAAAAACCTTGTTTGCACTCTTGAGGCCACATTTTTTGGCCATTCAACCTGAAATTTGGTCAGAATGATTGTCTAGATGAAATCTCGGATGAGATCGAAATTGGGTCATCTGGGGTCAAAAACTAGGTCACGAAATCAATTATAAAAATCCTTGTTAGTCAACCTTAATATTGTAAAAGGAGGATTCTCAAGTTGTATAGAAGCAACAGCTTTGTTTAGCTCAGTCATTCATCATTCTATTTCCCATACTTCTTTTGAAAATTTTAGACAGTTCATTCAGGTGAGCGATTAAGGGCCACTATGGCCCTCTTGTTAACCATTACAGGGCGTTTTTGAATGGTTTGGGTAAGTGTTCAGATTGAATGAATGGGGCGCTTAGTGGGCGATTTAGATTGGTTTTAATCGAGGTTAATGTCAATTTTACGAGGTTGCTAACCATATCAGACTCCTGAATACTAAAAGTCTAGCTTAGATTAAATTAATTGTAGATGATTCCATCATTTTCTGTGCATTCCAATTTGGTTTCATTTCGCTATGAAAACGATTTTGAAAACGCAGCCATTTTGTCAGCTTCCACAAAACAGTTGTCGCGTAAGATATCCCTTTCGCTATTGACAAAGCTTCACATGTTTGCCTCATGATATCAAATTATAAGAAATGAAGATTTTTTTCTATTTCATTGAGGTATGAAACTAAAAACCTAATCACACTCATTTATGAATACGCTTCGCGTACTCAAACAGTGTGATTAGAATTTTAATTTCATACTTCAATGAAAGCAACAAAAACTTTCTTCATCTCTTAATTGAATAAATTTCTTGTGTTGACCTCTCCATGCCCTTGTTATTAATAATTCACAACGAGTCATTAAGATTGCCGCCGGATAGGATATCGTGTTTATCAGGAAATTCATTTATTTAGGAGATGAAGAGAGTATTTGTTGATTTCACATAGGTATGAAACTAAAAAACTTATCACAATGTATGAATTCGCGAAACACGAGCATTATTAGATCTTTAGTTCCATACCTCCATTACGTCAACATATTTTCTCTTCATGGATTATGATTTAATTTCTTGAAGCAAATATATAGTGTTATATTTAGAGGGGACTATTTTGTTTGGAAGCTTACAAAATAGCCTCATATTCAAATTATTTTATATTAGGAGTGGAACCATTTTCACCCAATCAAAATTAACAAATCTCGATGGTTTGAATTAAGATTAGATTAGTTGATGTTAGAAATAAGCATAACTCTTAAATGCTACATACATGCATACGTATACAGTACATATAAACTAATTAATTTTACCCATTTTCAATCGAACAACAAAGAAAGAATAAAAATAAAATTCTAGGACAGAAGTAAAATTTGGAAATGATTCATGTTAACTGGGTTCATTTCCTGTCTCTTGGAAAATACATTAAAACCCATATCTTGTTGCAATTTCCTGCTGTTTATAAAGATTTTACAGACGTCATAAACTAGGTTAAGCTAGCACAGCCGTTTATATCATTTCCCTAAGTTTCACAGACGACGAGAATTTTTTAACCCTATTGCACCATATTCAGGGTATTTTTGGCTCAACTGCAAGTAATCCGCAATCGGAACACCACTAAGCCATTCTCACGATCAACCTCGGATGTACATAAACGGACTATTTTCACAAAATTACGGGAAAACATTGGAAAAACTCGATGACGTCAGTTAAAATAGCGTTAGCCCTCGAAACTTTTGGTGAAAACATTCAACGTCGCCAACACCATAATTCGACTTTACGATGTTCTGAAATATTAGTTGAGATTGGGAAATTCAAATTCTTAAGCATTAGTGACCTTAATTTTTTGTGAACAGCTACTAAGTTTGAGGTTTATTTTTTTTTTGTTGTTGTTGTGCTGCTGATTTGCGATGAATGAACTATTCGGAAGATACTCCGATTTTTGAAATTGATAATAAGTCTCTCATATAATGCTAAATTTGAACCGCCAACAAAAACTAAACAAAAAACACGTCGATATTTCCCAGAAAATGCCTACACAGAAAGTCATCAAAATTGCGACTCAACTTTTTTACACGGTACTATTCGATTGTTGTTGTTTTTTTCCTTTGCTTAAATCTAGTCAAACTCAAAGGACTGAAAGTTTAAGTAGCGAATAACACAAAGAGAAGTCATGGATGGGCGAAAAAAGCCCAAAGCTGTGATGCCTTGTGGTTAGTTTAAGTCATACATATTTTATTACCAAAACTTTCCATAGTTACATACTTAGATATACAACAATAACAATTATTTTATGGTAAAAAGGGTTTGACCACAAGTTATATCAAGTTGGAAACGGCCATCCTTTTTTTGTTTTGGTTTACACAAGACCTGTTTGTGCTTGTTTTAAGTTATTTTACAAATCGGGTTCAACAAAATTTCAGACGGTTCTTTCAGTTAGGGTGCTGTTTGGTTACTCTTGATAGAAACGTTCGCAAAACAAAGTCCCATTTTCCTAAAAATCTTCGTATGATTCATTATTTCACAATTTGAAATGTGATTTTTTCGAAAGTGTGAAACAAAATTAAACAAGTAAAAAGCTAGTGTAATGATACTTAATGTACTTTTTTATGGTCGTCGGGGATTTCTGAATTTACACCTTTTTTTACCTTCTTCTACTTTACAAACGATTTGTCTACCACCAAAAGTTTGATAGGACAGCAGCTGGAGGCTAGGAATGAATGTTATCGTAGTACTGGTGTGTAGTATTAGTACTAGTACTGTTATTTGGGGTTCTAGCCGCAGCGATATAGCTGAATTCAACCCCAGTTAACGCTGTTTCGGTCTCGTTCGAGGTTTAATAGTCTATCTATCATACTGCGTTAACTCTTCTGAACTAGAAATAGGAAGTACTCTTAGGAAATCATTAGTTTAGCATCCCCAGCAATGTAAACATCATCGTCATCTAAACAAAGTGTCAAAATGGCAGACTTATTGCGATTAGCTGAAAGGGTGTAAATGGAGATAGTGTACATGGTGTCTGTATACTGGTTTAGGCAAAGAACTACTTTTTTTGGAATCTCTTTGCACCGGACCCAATGACACCAAAAAGTAGTGCAGACAGTTTAAAAAAGCAGCTATTTTGATTGTTTAATGTAATACTTTGACTTATATTTTTCCTTTTGAAGATGAACACAATCTTATGAAAACTTCATAATGGATATCCTTATGTCAAAAGTAAATTTGAGTTGCAAAATTAGTACGCCGAGGATTCTACAAATTTTATTAGGCCACCATATTTGAAAGATTGACGCCCCAGATTTATACATGTAAACAAAAAACGGTACCGCTTTGTATTTCACTTCCACACAAATATTAGTTCAATGTATTTGATGAATTGATTAGTGCGTGGGCAATTTATATAAGAAAAAAATTCTGATAGTGCTTGAGCCGAGGGCTTCAATTGTATTGGCCTAATTTTATTTTGTAACCGCTTTTATGATACTACGATTTTGATAATCCAGTACACAACTTTTCAATTCTACAAGATATCGGTTTACATTGAACCGGTCAAGTATAGATACTGTTGCAAGAGTGCTTTTTGCGAACGGAATTAAATTATGAACATCGATGTCAAATTAGTCAGCTAGGTTTTACTTTCGTTTTTGAACTTAAGTGATAAGCTCGTTTTTGTTTTTTTTTTAAAAAAAAAACGATTATTCAGAGGTTAGGTTTTTTGTAGTGTTTATACTTTGCATATCTGTCCAATTGCTTGGACCACTAACCGCTTATATCAATATGAATTTAGATCTACATGCACTTATGAACATTACCAGGAATTTGAACCAGGTTTTTGTTTTAACTTGATATTCTCTATGAATAACATTTGACAATTGATACATCTTGAACTGGAAATTGAATTTGGATTTTGATTCTCAGGAGTTTGAAATTTGAAAGTGAAATAACATTTGACAATTAATACATCTTGAACTGGAAATTGTCCATGGATTTTGATTCTCAGGAGTTTGAAATTGAAACGAAATAGATTATTTGAATAATGAAAGCATGAAAGAAATCAAAATAGAGAAAGTAAAAAAGTAAATGAAATTTAAAGCAGTAATATTTGTCTAATCTAGTTTTAAGATCTTGCTAAAATGGGAATTGCTTTGCAGCAATGGCGTGCACAGAATGGGAACTTTTATGGTAAATGCCATAAACACATTTCCACACATGGACGCCTTTTGACGCCCCATTAGATTTCAGCTTTGGAAAATATTGTGGAAAATGAAGAATTGGCATGTGACAAGCAATATCTTCATTTTCCACAAGATTTTCTGCCCAGAAAGACAAAAAAATGTAAAATTACATTCTTTTAGAATTTTCGTCTGCAACATCTTTGAATTTGGACAACCCTAAATTGTGTTGTTTGGGAAAGGGTTAAGGAATAACCCTGCAATTGTATATGTGCCGTATTCCGAAAAACACCCGGGCCGTATTCATCGACGTTTCTAAATTAATTTTCTAAAAGAAATTCAATACCAACCAATCAGAGTGGTCGAGACATTTGTCAACATACTTACTTTACTTACTTTACCTTACTTTAGAAAATCAATTTAGAAATGTTGGTGAATACGGGCCCAGGAGAATGTTTAAGTCTAACTTTCATCTGGGAAATTCAAATTTTCGAATGGTACTGGCAAATGTCAACGAAATCGATCAAATGAGGGTTTTAATCAGCCGTAATGACAAAATTTCAGTGAGGTGTAACATACATATTGTCTCCTTTTAACCATTTCCCAAACAAGACCGGGTTTTGACGTCCGTTTATGAAATTGCTTGGGAAAACATTGAGACAAAAGAAGAAAATGCTGATAATCAGCATTTTCCCCTTTTTATGCCCCCGATAGGGAGGCATATAGATTTTGACTTGTCCGTCTGTCCGTCCGTCATTCCGCCCAAAAACTTTAAAAATGGCCAAAAACTTTAAACTTGGTTATAACTTCCTTATTACTTAACATATTCACTTCATATTTTAGTACAACATTCCTTGGCACATTACCTTTTTTGTAGGCACATACTTTGATGACCTTTACCCCTGGCTGACCTTGACCTTGTGACGGTCAAAGTCCAAAAGCTTTAACATTGGCAAAAAAACTTTAACATTAGCCATAACTTCCTTGTTACTTATTATATTCACTTCATTTTTCAGTACAACATTCCTTGGCACATTACCTTTTTGAAGGCACATACTTTGATGACCTTGACCCCTGGATGACTTTGATCTTATGACGATCAAAGCGGTGTCGGGGTCATTGTCATCTTACAGTGACAGCTCTTGTATCTCAATATTTTCTGAGCTATATTGTACATCCATTACACCTGCATTAACTTTTGTTTGCTTTCTGCAGCAGATTTGAAAGTGGACCACCCTTAAATGATGTTGTTTTGGAAAGGGTAAATATAACATTTTTTATCGTCTGCCACTATTTTCAAATCATATCACCCTAAAATTTCGCCGTTTGGTTAATTGTTGATAATCATAAACCTAAGTGCAATAAAACACTGGATGCTCAGAGAGGATGTGGTAATAGTGGTGGGAAATCGATGTGCAGGTATTGCATCCATCACAATATGACATACTGTTAAAAGTGCTGTTAAAACTACATTCGATCAGTCAGATTCTGCTTAGAATCTACAAAACAGAACCCTTGAATTGATAGAAAAGGTTAAGCATCTTGAATTGAACAGCAATCTGAACAAAAGGAGCTTATAATACAGCTGTTTTTAAATCAGTAAGTGCTTGGGGTGAGCTTTTGTGATATATTATCATTTGTTTGCCTGTAAACAATACTGTCGGGTTATTCTTGTCTCAAAATCTGAGTTATTGATCACAAAATAACCAAAGTTCCAAAATATCATGGTATCATCCTCATGGCGACTTTCAGGACCTTCAGTCCTTTGATTTTACTTTCCTGGGATATTTTGAAGATATTTCCAGAGAACACTACGGATTATGTTTATTGTCGTCAATCGAATAACTTTCGCAGGTGACGTTTTGTTTAGTTGTGTCGTAATCTGAATACGTCAGTGTCAAATTTTACAACTATGTTTGTCCTTTTTAACATAAACATAATGGTCAAGATAAACACCCATATTAAAAGATCAATCATTATTTTAGATACACTTTTTGAGAATATATTACTTAAAAAATTCGTACTAAGTTAGGTTGAATTATGCCAAAAGTGAAAAGGAGATGATTAAAAACTGCAAAGTCAAAACAAGAGCTATGTCCCAGATAAAAACAAAGAAATCTGAAGCCAATTAGTTTAAGATTTCTCTTGCAACTTCTTCTGAACGAGTTCTACCTACTCCAAAAATATCAATAACATAACAAGGTGCCAAATTGTCACAAGATACGCCCGTCACACTGCATAGTATAAACTGGGGGTTTGAATAGAACTGAGGTTATTTTGAATGAATGTTTTTTGCACCCATGAAGTTTCATGATCCTAGCTGTTATACTTTTACAGATATACTCTGGACAAGATTCAAGTCTGAAAAACAACAAAGGGCAATAACTCAAAAAAATAGGCCAGGTAGAGTTATGGTTCTTGTGCACTGCACTCCCCCTTGGTGAGATCTATACACCCATGAAGTTTCATGATCCTAGCTATTATACTTTTACAGATAAACTCCGGACAAGATTCAAGTCTGAAAAACAACAAAGGGCAATAACTCAAAAAATTGGCCAGGTAGTTATGGTTCTTGTGCACTGCACTCCCCCTTGGTGAGATCTATACACCCATGAAGTTTCATGATCCTAGCTATTATGCTTTTACAGATATACTCTGGACAAGATTCAAGTCTGAAAAACAACAAAGGGCAATAACTCAAAAAATAGGCCAGGTAGAGTTATGGTTCTTGTGCACTGCACTCCCCCTTGGTGAGATCTATACACCCGTGAAGTTTCATGATCCTAGCTATTATACTTTAAGAGATATACTCCGGACAAGATTAAAGTCTGAAAAACAACAAGGGCAATAACTCAAAAAATAGGCCAGGTAGAGTTATGGTTCTTGAGCACTGCACTCCCCCTTGGTGAGATCTATACACCCATAAAGTTTCATGATCCTAGCTATTATACTTTTAGAGGTATACTCCGGACAAGATTCAAGTCTGAAAAACCACAAAGGGCAATAACTCAAAAAATAGGCTAGGTAGAGTTGTGGTTCTTGTGCACTGCACTCCCCCTTGGTGAGATCTATACACCCATGAAGTTTCATGATCCTAGCTATTATACTTTTAGAGATATACTCCGGACAAGATTCTAGTATGAAAAACAACAAAGGGCAATAACTCAAAAAAATAGGCCAGGTAGAGTTATGGTTCTTGTGCACTGCACTCCGTAATGATGAGAAGAACACAATTGCCAAGTTTGAAGTCGATCGGACTTCAAGTGACAGAGTTATGCTCCGGACAAAGAAGTGGACGCCGCCGGACGCCCGGACACCCGGACGCCACGGGTGATCCCATAATACGTCCCGTCTTCGACGGGCGTATAAAAATCAAACTAACGAGAGTTGTAGTTCCTTTTCACGATTTCTTTATAGAATTTAGCCACATATGAAGTTTCAAGTTGATGGCAATTGTATTGATTTGAGATGCGCTCTTAACAAAAAATAATAGATCTTATAACAAATATCAATGTCTACCAATATAAGCAATTGTTGTTATTCCTGTGCATCTTTTGCTCAATGATATATATCTACCAATGAAATTTCCAGTTGATATTTTATATTAACATTCAGATATATGACTTACAGAATATAAGTCTGAAAAATAACAACGAACCATGACTCCAAAATTAGGAAAGAAAGAGTTGTGGTTTTGTACACTCGACTCCTCGTTATTAGATCTATCCACCTAGCTGATAACATCGTACTTTGGGATTTATCCTCTGGATAAAATCTTAGCTAGCATACTTACAGAGAAATGTTGTGGACAAATGTTGAGCTAAAAAATACCTAACAAAGGTCAATGCATCCATTGAAAGCCAGAAATGTGATGCTATTGCAATGTACCTTACTTTAGTGTGATATATTAATAGCATTGATATTCTTTAAAAAATAGACAAAGGGGATATAGCTTCCAAACATGCAAGCATAATTGTGTTTTTTTTTTCACTAGACTTTTCCTTTTTGAGATTTATCCACCTATGAATATTCCGAATGATAGCTAGAATACTTTCAGAGATACGCTGTGGACAAAGTAAATTTCTTTAAATAAACATAGGACAATAACTCCAAAATATTGAAAAGAAAAAAGAAGAGGTCCTAGTGCATTGTACTTCAACAAATTGAGAATTATTCGCCTGTGATGTGTCAAGTTGATAGCTGTTAAACTTTCGGAGAGTAGCCCTTGACAATGTCAAAATAATAACCACCCTCTCACGTCCGTATATGTTTGTCAATCAAAGTGTCTAGAAGAAGTTAAAAAGAGAGTCATCTAAGGAACATTGTTGCCAAGTTTGCTCCAAAAACGTTCAAAAGATACTACTTTAATAACATTGCTTGCCTCACATCTCCAATGAGTGACCAAAATAGCATAACTATGGCTTCGATAAAGCTGTCGATTCGGTTTCTTGAAGCGCATGGCCAAATATAACGCAGTTTGTCTTGTATTGAAGTTGAATCAATTCTAAGGCAGTTCAAAGTATTGCTTTAATGAAATTGCGTTGAAGTCGTCATTTATTATTTGTCGATTAAATCTCGGGATAATAAGACACATAACCTAAGAGAAAAGGTCAGTTTTTTACAGTTAACCCTTTGCAGTTTAATCCTTGCTTTTTACGTGCCTGTGATTTTATGATTGAGAAAACATTGTGAAAAAAGAAAAAAATGCTTCTGACAAGCAATTTCTTCTTTTCCACACTTTTTTCTACCCTACAGAATGGTTATTTTTCAAATTAAATCCATATTAAATTTTCGTCTGCAACACCTTTGAATTTGGACAGGTCCAAAATTTGTAAAACAGGAAAGGGTTAACTCGGCATTTAAACAAATTAGTCTAGCCTGTCTAGACCGATTACCTAATACGGAGAATTTGATAACTAATCTTCTATACATAAACAATAGAACCATGGTGGCCTTTAAAGGCTTACCTGAGTGAACTGTCTGAGGCTTGTTCAAAGCAAGCTTTGAAAAAGATGACGAGTTCAATAACTAAGACAAAACAAGAGGCCCAGAGGGCCAGTATCGCTCCACTGGCTTTCAAATATCTATCAATGAGAATCTCAGGTATGGAAATTTACAAGAAAATTTAGGAAGAGGCATCTTTTTCCATGACACAACATCATAATTCCAAATACAAAGAATTCTGTAAGAGGTAATCTGAAAATCCTTCCTGGCAAAACTCATTCATTTGAAATAATTATTTCCAGGAAGTAAATTATTTCATATTTCACTACATGGGACATTTTTTGTTACTAGAGTGCACATAGTGCCATGGTCATTTTTTGTTACTAGAGTGCACATAGTGCCATGATGAGAACAATCAGAATTTAGCAAAGACAAGAGGGCCATAATGGCCTTAAACCGCTCATCTAAATTTTATTGGTCCGGTTGATATCATTAAAGTAACTTTCGGGCAAAGTTTCATTCACATGTGCCTAATTGTTAAAGGGGAGATGTTATCCAAGAATTTAAAGTGAAAATAGACCATGCCCACCCCTTCATAACCGAGGAGACTCAAAATAATCCCAAGTCTGCCACGCCAATATCTTATTGGCAAATCTAAATTTCACCAACATTTTTTTAAAAGGTTGACCTAAGGAAAATTCTGGCAAAGTTTTATTGAAATCGGCCCATTGGTTCAGGAGGAGATGTCGTTCAAAGATTTCGGGCTCAAATAATCCAACCCTGCTACGCCCATATTCATGGGCCATTCAAAGTTTCGCGAACAATTTCAGAAGATGTTATCATTAGAAAAATCAGGTAGACTTTCATTGAAATCAGCCCATTGGTTCAGGAGGAGATGTCGTTCAAAGATTTTTGGCTCAATATAAGCCCCGCCAAGCCATACCAATATTTAAAGGCTAATCAAAATTTTGTAAAAACATTTTTTTGAAATGGGTTACCCAAGAAATATTCTGAAAAGTTGAAATCGGTCTAGTGGTTCAGGAGGAGAGGTCGTTCAAAGATTCTTGCTCAAAATAAGCCCCGCAATGCCACGTCCATATTTATTGGCCAATAAAAATTTCACAAAGAATATGTAAAAGGGTCACATAAGGATCAATCTGATAAAAGGTTCACTGAAATTGGCCAAGAGATTCCAGAGGAGACGTCGTTTAATGATTTCGCGCTCAGAATAAGCCCAGCCATGCCACGTCAATATTTATGGATGAATCAAAATTGTGCGATTAATTTTTGAAAAGGGTCATCCAAGGAACATTCTGATGAAGTTTCATCGGACCAGTGGTTCAGGAGGAGATGTCGTTCAAAGATATTTGGCTCCAAAAAAAAAAAAAAAAAAAAAGAACGCCATGCCACGCCAATTTAAATGGGCCAATCAAAATTTTGTGAATTATTTTTAAAGGTCACCCAAGGAACAATCTGGTGAAGTTTCATTGATATCGGCATAGTTGTTCAGGAGGAGATGTCGTTCAAAGACTTAGGGCTCAAAGTAACAACCGCCCTGCCACGCCCATACTTGGGGGTCAATCCTAATTTCTTGAACAACTTTAGAAGAGGGCCCCCTAAGAATCATTTCTGCCAAGTTTCTTCAGAATCCAAACATCGGTTTAGAAGGAGAAGATGTTTACGCACGCATAGACGCACGACGGACACCCCGCACTGACAATAGCTCGCTTGCCTTCGTCCTGTAGAGCTAGCAATGCTGTTAATGTTATGCAACAAGGAAAAAACTTTTTGGCCAATATTCAGGTTGAATTGCCTAAAAATATTTCCTCTAGAGTGTATACAATGTTTTTTTTTATCTAAGATTTGATAATAATTGATCCCCAAGATCAAGTGTTTATCCCAAGTTGGCCAAATTTTGAAAACTTCAAAGACTTTATCAAGACAGTTATTCTGGAGAAATTCCATATCAATCGAGAAAACACATGGTTACTTGATTGTAATCAATGTTTTTCGTAGACCCCGTCACCTTATTCCTACTTCAAACGATTCGATTTTATTACGTCCAAGATTACATCATTTCAACTATTCTGACAAATTTTAGGTTGATCAAAAATTGCAGTCTCCACTAAAGAAACTTTCTCATAATATGGTACCACAGATACTTTGTTTATCAGATAGAGGTCCCATACGTCTCTTTCCAATTTCAAGTACATCGGATATCTGCTTCCTATTTTAGGTACAGTTAGTTACATCGTACAATTGACATTCACCTCAATCAAAACCACTCTAAATCGCTCACTCAGCGCTCCAACTATTCATTCCGAACACTCACTCAAACCATTCAAAAACGCTCAAACCCATTGAAAAGTACAAAATCAACATCATTCGAAATAAATTTTGATAGAGATAAATCGCGATTTTACTGACATAATTCAAATTGTTGGCTTCTCATAGATACTTGAAGAAATAGGAAGCTAAGTATAGATCTTGTATGCATATTTTATTAGAGGGGGGTAATCAATATCGCCAATTTTGTTCATCCTGAATATATATTGGCGATATAGGATTAATTCCCATTAATTTCAATCAAAACTCGCTCCTCACACTCATTCAATTTCATTCCTAAACCATTCCATAATCATTCACCTCGTCAATTTCACGATGTCGTTAACTGTATTCGTTCATTTTTGGACTTTACAAGTACAATGAGATTTTTTCGCCCCCGTTTTCACAGCAACTTTAAACCTCTAACTGACACAGAATCCTTTAAAGATGTAGCAAAATCCGGTAGGCCTGTGACTGTACCAGGCAAGACGAATGGCTCAAAGTCAGAGATTATTGATACAGATGGCAGGTTCACGTGATATTGCAAAAGCTGTAAGCATTTCGCTATATAGCAGGTGCATTTCATTTTGATATGTTTTTCAAATTTAAGATACTTGCCACAAGTATACTTCACATGTTGACAAATGGTCAACAAAAATATAAAAAAAGCCAAAATTAAAAACAACTAAAAGAGTACAAACCACCGGATAGTTTTGAGGGATGTATTGTCAGCTTGAATATTTGAATTGAAAAATTGAATCGAATACTTCTGAGAAATGGCTTCACAATGCATAAAGAACAACCCACGTATGAACTCGAAACGGTTTGCTTGATACTCTACCTTGGGTAAGACGCACTTTGTCTCATATAGTTTCGCATGATAGATCCTATGAAGCTCAAAATATTTATGGAAAAATTTAATTTCATTATTTAACCTGAATTTATTTGTCTGTAACAGATAAGATGTCTTCTTTAATATCGATGTAGACAATTTATGTAGTCTATACAATACGCTATAATTTGCCTGGTACTATTCTTTTTATATTTATTACGCTCCCGTTAATATTTCGCCGGTTTCTAAACAATAATCTATGTTTCTCGGGCAACAGGCTTTAAGAACGCTTTTTACAGTTAACATGTCGCGTCGGCTGCAGTATCTGACAAATTATTCCTGGAATTTCTTACATCCACACTCCAAGTTCATTCCAAGTCCGTTCTTTTCAAGCCTCCGGCTTCTAACCCAATAAGGCGTTCGATTGTCCACCAAATGGCGAGAGACCAATGTCAGGAAGGATATGTACCGCCGCCAGACATATGCTTCTGAAAGACGGGAGTAGGAGTAGTTAAAAGCATCAAGAAATTGATAATCAACCCAGTTACACTAGTGCTATTCGCTCAAATATTACCATTCCAAGTAATTGAACCATTCAAAACGCCCTGAAATAACTCTAACTCACCAAATCTCCTTTCAAATCGCTCAGATAGTCCGTCATTTAATTAGCTAGCGATTAATTATAAATACAAACTGACTCCTATAAATTAGTGAACTTCACGCGAAAAGGGACCATCTCAGAAAAACGTATTTTACTAAAATTTCGCTCCACTCACTTATTCAATTTCATTCCAAAATCATTCCCAGATCATTTATCTTGTCAATCTCAGGATGCTTTTAACTGTATACCTTTATTTTTCTTTAAAAAAATATCATGACTTATTTACTTGTAAGCTATTATTTTAAACACTGTCAAAAGATCGATTTCCAAAATGAAACCTCAAACAGAAATGGTAGTCATAGCTAAAAAAACAACAACAACAAAAAAAAAAAAAAAATAAAAAAAAAACCCGCTCCAGCAAGGCATGAGAAATAATCAAGCACAAATATCCTTCCTTACGTTGATTTAAAAAAAAAATGTATCTTTTTCTTATTAAGTAAATAATTTCAAACTATGTTAGTTTTTTAAGAACCTTTCGGATTATTATTATGTTATCTTCGAAGAAAAACGGGGGTGTATTCGTAGAACGGTAATGTCCTGGAATGGAACATTGTTCAATGTTTGACATTGTCTGATAACCTTGACATTCAAAGATGTGTATTATTAAGGGTCACTTTCAAGCTAAATATAGGTATTGTAACTCGAATAGGAAGAGGTAATTGTTATATTTAAGAAATTTTTTAAATTGACATGATGGTTGATTTCAGAATGATTTTGGAATGAAATTGAATGAGTGTGTGGGGCGAGTTTTAAGTGAAATTAAAGGGAGGTAATCCAAAATCGCTAATTTTATTCAAGATAAACGAAGTAAGCGATATATATTACCTCCCATTGATATGATAAACACATTTTTTTGTTTGAGTATCTTCGTGGAGCATTCAGACACTTTAAAATCTAAACCAGCCAAAAATAACGTACAATTACTTGATCGTTTTGAGTTAAATGTGAATCGCCTTAAACGAATTCGAAATGTTTTCTAATTATTTTAGAGCGTTTTTGATCGATTCGGGTGTTTGGAATGAATGAATGCAGCGCTAAGTGAATGATTAGAATGATTTTGATTGGAATGAGTGTCAATTTTTCGATGTTGTTAACAGCATTATGTAGATATTATTTTCGCACACACGGGCGGACTGACGGATATCACCAAAACGATTTGCCCCTGATCGATGCGTGGGCTTTACAAATAGATAAAACTGTTTTCTAAACAAATGAACGTTAAATCGAATTAGATCTATAACCAGTATCTAACTGAATTTATCATTGAATCATTGTGTGGCATTCTAATTAACACCCTGTCTAATCAAAGAAAATTGGATTTGAGATTTTTTCGTTTTCGAAATTTTATTTACTTAATGATTTGTGTTACTGTGTATAATAGAACTTACTATACCTCAAAAGGAACTTCATAAGCACTATGTTTGGGATAAATGACGAACAACTGCAATTGAATTGAAAATAGGGCATTCAATGTTATGCCGAAACTATTTAGAATAAATAGTATCAGAATACAGTTAAACCAAAATGCTGTGATAAATCTGGGCAAAACAAAACCGCATTAGACGTAACATATATAAACAAACAGCATGAAAATATAACAGGAGTAAAGTGTAAAATAAAGTCAAAATAAAATCAAAATAAAATTGGTTACTACGGACATTAGTTTGACTAACCATTAAAAGTCCGTTTTTCGGATTATTCTTTATTTCAATTTTTTAAACTGACCCAGGGGAAAAACAGATATAAAAACACCTGTGGTGAAATCTCTGTGAAACCTGCGCAGTCATTTTAATTTAACTCTGATTATTCTTCAGAATCAAATCATTCTGATGTTCAGATTATCAGAACCTACGTTTTGTGCGCCATGCACACTAAAGAAACTAAATCACAGTTGAATAGGTTTGGATGGTCAAAATATTTATAATAACAATCCGAAAATCCGACTTGGTGAAAGTAACAAAATAAATACTAATGAATCAACATGTACAAATAAGAAAATATTTCCGTTGAAGAGGTCGATTGGAGGAGGCGGTTTCTCATGAATCTAAAAATATTAGACGAAAATGTGGATTAATCTAAATCCATTTTGATTGTTCGTAATCGATGAAAAGACTGACCAAAGTTATCAAATCCGTTGCTCCAACTTTTCTCCGAGCGATAAGTAGATAGGTATAAGACGAGTTCATTAATTGGTTGATCAGATTCTCTGAACCCTTTTTAATTGGCTGACAATTAACGCCTCGCCCCCAAGTCATCCACATTCACAAAAATTGTTTTATTAACATAAAGATTCAATTGTCAAACTTCGGAGCTGATCTAGGTAATGTTAAGATCTGCTTGACTACAAAAGAATTGAATGACGTTTTCCCTTTTCTTAGATTAATGAGAAGACTGTAAATGTACATCCAAATCAACTTTCATACCCCACGATTTAGAAATATCACAATGTCGTTATCTACGATTTCACCATGGTGACGTTTTGAGTGATGCTACACACGTTTACGCTATGATAACCACGGTTAGCTATACAAGATAGGAAATTACTTATTTGAGAGAACTATAGAGGAGAAGTCGTAAGGCTAGGAAATTCCTCTGGAGGAATTTCATTACCTATGGCGATCGGGAGAAAAATTTCAAGGACCAAAGACCTATTTTTCATATATATATGTGTGTGTGTGTCCGCTTAACTCGCCCGAATTAGAAATTTTGAAATCTGTTCTTTGTCGGAAAGCTTCGAACGGCATCGTAAAATTTCAGTTTTTATCAAACATTTCCAATAGCCGAAGGCCACAGAGGTGATTGTCATGGCGCTGTGTCCGTCGTGCGTCCGTTCATCCGCACTTGAAAATCTTATCCGAAACTACTGGATGAATTTCAATCACACTTCACAGGTATGATCCATTTGTGAATTTCTTCCAAAGTTGTTCAAGAAATTTTGACCCATTTAAAAACAAGGCTTAAATAGGCGTGGCTAATTTCCATATCTGGTAATATGTGACAGAATCTTACAGATGAATTTTAACCAAATTTCACCGGAATGATCATTGAGTGCCCCTTTTTAAGTCTAAAAAAATATTGTGATCAGATGAAAAATATGTCTTTTATGGGCGGAGGTCTTTTATCTATATGTATATACTAATGGACAAAAGTCTTGTCTTGTTTCACCAATATGCACATAAGGCAAATCCTTTTATGAGAATAAGGAAGCGTATTGTGTATTATTGTAAAGTAGACGGTTAATCTTTCCAGTCTAATTCAGGCGAGGACAAAATTTAATTAAAAAAAAAATATTCTCCTCCTAAACCACTGGGCCAATCAAGCTGAAACTTGGCAGGAATGTTCCTTGGGTGAAGGTCTTTAAAAGTTGTTCAAAGAATTTAATTTCATCAAAAACTCTAGTTTCCATGGTAATGGAAAATCTGAAAAATGGCTGAAAATCTTAGAAAAAATTCTTCTCGTCCTAAACCACTGGGCCAATCAAGCTGAAACTTGGCAGGGATGTTCCTTGGAAGAAGGTCTTCAAAAGTTGTTAAAAGAATTTAATTTCATCAAAATCTCTAGTTTCCATGGTAACGGAAAATCTGAAAATGGCCGAAAATGGCTGAAAATCATAGAAAAAATCTTCTCCACCTAAACCACTGGGCCAATCAAGCTGAATCTCGGCAGGGATGTTACTTGGGTGAAGGTCTTCAAAAGTTGTTAAAAGAATTTAATTTCATCAAAAACTCTACTTTCCATGGTAACGGAAAGTCTGAAAAATGGCTGAAAATATTAGAAAAAAATCTTCTCCTCTTAATCCACTGGGCCAATCAAGCTGAAACTTGGTAAGGATGTTCCTTAGGTAAAGGTCTTCAAAAGATGTTAAAAGAATTTAATTTCATCAAAAGCTCTAGAATTACATGGTAAAGGAAAGTCTGACTAGACCTTCCTTGGGTGAAGGTCTTCAAAAGTTGTTAAAAGAATTTAATTTCATCAAAAACTCTACTTTCCATGGTAACGGAAAGTCTGAAAAATGGTCGAAAATGGCTGAAAATATTAGAAAAAAAATCTTCTCCTCCTAATCCACTGGGCCAATCAATCTGAAACTTGGTAGGGATGTTCCTTGGGTAAAGGTCTTCAAAAGTTGTTAAAAGAATTTAATTTCATCAAAAGCTCTAGATTTACATGGTAAAGGAAAGTCTGACTAGACCTTCCTTGGGTGAAGGTCTCCAAAAGTTGTTAAAGAATAAGCCATGGTAAGAGAAAAGTTAAAAATTTACGAAACTTAAAATAAATCATGTTGCAATAGGACGAATTTTAACCAACCTTTATGTACATCAAACAAATTCTCGTTTTCATAACATGGTTGACAAGTTATGAGTGACATACTCAGGTGAGCGATATAGGACCATCATGGTCCTCTTGTCTTAAGGAATGAAAGGGGTCAACATAACGTCATTAAAAACGCAGTCTGATATACCCATAACATTTCGTCGTTTCGACTGTTCTGACGAAATTTGTTAAAAACGCAGTCTGATAAACCCTAATGCTTCATAAACAACGCCTAATTAATCAAATATATATTTTGTTAAGGCTAGCGCACACCATTGGAAACCTTAACTCGAATAAGCAAAGATAACGAAAACATATTACCTCCCTTAAAAGTTTGTCCCTCTCGTAATTTTTCATAAAAGTAGTTCGCGCCTTTTTGTATTCTAGCTTTATTGCTATTTTGTTATGAAATTATACTGCAATAAACTGAAAATCATTTCATACTGAGGTTAAAATCATTTGGTTCTACCCTCTTAAAAATTGTGTTACGTAGATTCACGGGCAATTTTTCCTTATCAACGTTACAAGAACTAGTGAAGACGGGGTCAATGGAATGAAACTTGGTTGTAAACAATTCCATAGACGCATTGCATACGTTATGACAAATCGGGATATTTTGTTGGAAAGTGAAAAGACTCTTGCTGCAAGCAAGCTTTCTTTTTCTAATAATGTTATAACCTCATCTTTCTGTGCCATTGCATTAAATTTCAACTGTCTTTTGTCATGTGAATCATTTTTCTAGAAGATTCAACAAATGACACTAAGATATTTAGTATGTCGTGGACATTTAAAATTGTTGACTGAAATGCAAAATCTTATGACTTATATCCATGATGATTTTGCTGATTATGAATATAATTGTTTCTTGCATTTCCGTGGATAAGTATGGATGAAGAAGCCCCTTCCTTAATTATTACAGGTGTAGAGATAGAAATTTCATTTTGTCTTGTAATGAAAGAAGAAACGAGTCTTCATCTAACCAACCCATGGCCCTAGATTGCCTCCTACGTGCCTGGATTATCAGAAATTGAAACTAAAATAGCAGTTACATAAATATCAATGAGGTACGTTTTGTATTACAGCAAATATTTTCAAACTCTTGTCTTATGGATATATTTACCAGAATATGAAAATGGGTGAGCGCCTGATTTTGAAGGGTTGGTGGTTTCATGGAAAGCAAAGTGACCAAAAATGCTTGGATGCACCTACTTTATTTTACCTACTCTAGACCTTCTAATGTTCAACTAATTTTCTATTATATTCTTTTAACTTTTTCAATGTATGTGCATGATTTTGTTGATTTTAAAATAAGAATAAGATTTCGCTGAAAAAGAGGTTTTTTTTCGAGAGCATTTTTTTTTCTTTTTTCGGCTTGTAAATGTTACTTATCCAATATTTTACAGAGAATCATGTATACCATGTATAAAAATCCCCATATACTCAAAACAATCCATGGAAAAATATGCAAAAAATATGCAAATTTTTGGTCAAACTATCGTAAAGGTACCCTCTACGGAATACTTTTACTAAATAAAGACTGGAACAAGTATAAAATGGTGTCGGGGTACCTTAAGCCAAAAATTGCAGAAAAAATTTCATTTTATGATCAAACAATTGATTGATTGGATGGAGTTAAACGCCGTTTTCAACATTTTTTCATTCATATCGCGGCTGGAGAACCTAACCATGGTTTCCTGGTATTTCTGTTACCAGTACAACCACCACATCCTTTCCTAGCCTCCAACTGCTATCTTACATAGGTCTACGAATATCAACCTATTGGTGAGAGACAAAGAGTCGGAAAGAATGAGTGCCGCCGTCGGGGATCGAACCCGGGACCTCTAGTTTGACAGTCCGACGCGCTACCAACTGCGCTATGACGGCGGCTTCATGATCAAACAAAAAAGCGCGCACGAAATAAGATGTGAAAATGAAGCTTCTGAAATGCAACCGTTTTGATACCATTTTTGGTGAACGAACGTCGTTCACCAGTGTTATACTATGTCAGGAAAATTCTGTAGGCTGTTAGTACATTTGAAATAAAGTAGTGCCTCTTAATATTCAATTTAGTATCTTTCAAGATTTTTCTCCGCAAAATCACTTTTTATTTCGTTAATGGCGTGATACTAGTAATCTTCATCAAGTGAAGATAATGAAAATTCGCCTTGAAAAACACAAAATGATCTTGCAATGTTCATCAAAGGAATTTTTGATCGGCGTAAGCTTGTCGAGAGTTTAGAGCAAGAACAAAGTTTGTGTCTAAACACCTTAGAGACAGATACTATGTTTTTGACCCAAGCCTTCGCTGGTGCTACTTGTAGTAATTTGCTGGAATATGTGTTTATTTAGGTCGAGTCCTCTTGAACTTACATTCGGCAATACTCGGGCGATCTCTAACGTCTCCGATTAAAATGTAGGTAATAGAATCGGCCGAGTTGAGACGAATGACACATCAAGACACCATGTGTCATAAGAGACGGTAACGCGGTTTTACATAACTTTTCAACAAACGACAGTCAGTCTCGAGACGGGTTTAAAGAATTATTCGACACGTGTTTTACATTTACAACCTTTCTTGTACCTTTTATTTAAATATGGATGAACGACGCTATTAACATTTTTCTGTAAAATTGCGGTGGCTGATGTAGGGCTGTAAGGATACACTCTAATATTCGGTGAACCGAATATCTTATTCCCAGCGAAAACGTATCGTATTCGTCTTTCTCAGAAGCGAATATTGGCGAATATCAAATGCGACAGTCACGGAAGATGTTTCATTGGGGCCATTCTACTTTGCATTTTTTCAATCTGTAAAACCATATCAATTCAACATTTTATTTGAAAATTGGATAAATGATTGCTAAATATTAAACCCTAGACCAGATCCGTCATGCACTTGTTTACAATTCGACAGGTGGGTTTAGTTGTTTCTAATTATTCTTGAAAAGTTATTGCTTTTTTTACAAACATCATAAAAATCTTAATCGATGAATAAAAACTCGCTCCATCCTTCCCAAAATACGTCTAGATTTGGTTAACCACAGTTTAAGCAAAAACTAGTTCAGAACAGAAAAGTCTAATATCAGCCGCAATACTGTAATAAGATATCGATAGTGAGTGATTTTACTGGCATCCAAACTCTTGAAGGTAAAAAATGGGTTCTCGTGCAAAACAATAAACCAACAATTGTAAGGATTCTCAATTCTTATTGGGAAGAAAGTCCGGAGGAAAAAAAACATTGTTTTATACTAATACTATTTGTCAGACATAGTCATGCAATTGTTACCTCCCTTTTAAAAAAATAAATGTCTTAAATAAGATTCTTATTAGCTTTTAGTGTGGAAATTAGGTTACAAAAATGATTATTATAAAGACTTTAGTATGTAATTTACTATGAAGCAATTATTTAATTTAAAAAAGTTATACTTTAATTTCTAAACCTTAAACAGAAATTATCTATGAATTATAGTACTAGAGCACTAGACCCCCATTAAACTATACCTAAAAATTTCTCATCCTGCAGATAGCCGTTATGAAATTGAATAACGACATAAGTGTCAACCACGGAAGTGGTTTTGGCTTCAGATATGATAAAAATGAATCTCTTAGGTTATGGTTTAAAATACTATTCATAAGTAAAGGTTCATGTAAAGTGTTTGAGACCCAATTTTAAGGGCCTTCATTAGCCGAGAAAAGGCAGTATTTTCAGATATATTATATATCAAAATGAAGGTATTCATGAGCACAAGCAGTTAAGCAACATAAGACCGCCATAGCTATAGCGGTATAGCCAAAACATTGTGGAAAGGTTCTTTTTGTTCAGAACAAGCAACTGCACGACGGTTGGATAAAACTGCCCCATATTTTAACAAAGTACAGTCTAACGTACTATCCAGGTACTACTTGAAACGTTGATATAAAACTCAGTCGCAAAAGGCTCTTTTAAAACAATCAATTTCCATTTATTTTGTCAACATACATGTTAAACCGGATTTGGTCTGTTTTCAAAATAGGTGTTAGGTATGACGCAACATCGTACCATTATATTGTGAATTATTTTCTGCGATTCATTTTAAATTATAGTTTTTAATTCAATGATCTGTAATAAATTACTATATATTCACCACTCTGAAAAATAGAAAACGATATATTGCTAAACAATCTTACAGGTATATAAATTATTTATGTCCATTTATGTTGTGATCACTCACCATACCATATACAGAACTACACGTGTACTTAATTAGAATGACATATATGACATAAAATAAGTCAAAATTAATTGCTTGCATAACTACGTTTTGGGTCCGAATTTCATACCAACGGTTGTAGTACTACCTGGAAATTACTTTAGACTGTACTTGGTTAAAATATGAGCCATTATTTTACACCAGTCATGCTGTTGCTTGCTCTCTACAAATGGCTTTTTTTCACTATTGTTTTGGCTATACCGCTAAAGCTATGACAGTCTTATGTTGATCAACTGCTTGTGCTCATAAATAGCTTCATTTTGGTATATGATATACCTGGACATACTGCATTTTCTTGGCGAATCAAGTGCCCTTAAAATTTGGTCCCAAACACTTAACATGAACCTTAACAAATCATAACTTTAAACATTGAGTACAGTTCAGGACTAACTGATATTCATAGGTGTTTCTTTGGTTGGTACTCAAAGACCTTTTCATCCTCTGAGAAGAAATAAAGATAGATAAAAAAAGTTAGAACAAATACAACAATTTATCTAATTGAAATAAGCTTAAACACGATAACAATAACTTTTGTAATCAAAGTGCTGTCAGCACTGTAAATCGGGCATCATTGAGAGGCTGGGATAGTGCAATAATTCGTCAATCAAAATGGCTCAAATTTGGACAATAAAAGTTGGTAGAATATTTGCCCAATTTGTGAGTTTTTTTTGTCTTAACACTCCATCTTTTCGAGGACATCGCCAGCTCATCCAACTGGATTTTACAGAATTATATCCACTCAACTGGAGAGATATGTCACTAAACATTTCCATTCAACTTGGGACTAAACCCAGTTCGACTAAGATTGAATATCCAACATGCTACCAACTGCGCTATACGGTCAGACGTCAAGGGGGTAGAATCGGCGTCAATTTGATGCCTAAGGGAAGCATTTATGAATGAATTTATGAATATTGTTTTATGGCCCGCCGACAACTAAGGTCATGTTGGGCGCAAAACATTTTGAAAAATGAATAACTGCTATAAACAACGTCAAGTATACATCACAACTAAACTAGACGAAATCATTATAAAACAAATCATGGTAAATAGGATAAGACAACTCAGTATACATGGTAAAAATGTACAGAAAATGTTTAAAGACTAAAAGAAGATCATGATCAAAAGATCACTCAAAATAACTTTTAAAATTCACGATAACCGCTATCAAGTTTAAGAATAAATTCAAAATCAAATAAACGTAAAATTTCATTTTATTATACAAACCAATGGCTTTCAGGAAGTCAAAAATAAGCTCAATCTTATCACAGTCAAAAAGGGTCTTCATACTCTAAACTTTAAAATAATTGTCTCTGATAGAAGAGAAATCTATACATGCTATAAATATATGACTGACAGTTAGAGGAGTGTTGCATGGAATGCACATTGGCATCTCCTCTCCCTTTAAAAGGTGGGAGTGAGTGAGATGCGTATGTCCAATGCGTAGTCGAGTCAATACAATTTCTTCACGACGACTTGGCCTGTAACCAGGCAACCCATTCGCCTGGGTCTTGACGAACAGAATATAATTTATTTCTGTAGTTCGCTGGATCGGACCAACAGTTCTTCCAGACATCCTAAATGAAACCATGAATTAAAGGCTTAAAATCAGTAAAAGGCACTTCAAAAGGTAAAATTTCTAGTGATAATGCCTCCTTGGCAGCTTTATCTGCCTCTTCATTACCACGAATACCAACGTGGCTCGGAAGCCAGCAGAAAACCAAATCAACATCATGAAGCTGAGCTATTGAATTTAATAATCTTACAACAATCGGTTTTCTCGTTCTCAATCGCTTGTATACTTGACATAGTCAGTATAAATTATGTAGCGTGAGAAGCGCTTTTCAATTATATGATCGAGTGCGAGGTCAATCGCCTTTAGCTCAGCTGGAGTTATAGAAGAGTTATTTGGCAAACGGAATTGATACTTTTCACCATCTAAAATGGTGGCTGAGGCAACTTTTTCGCCGTCCTTTGAACCATCTGTATAAATCTCTTCATAAGATGCGAATTTCTCTCCAATTTCTAAAAACTTTGTTTTAAAAACAGTTGGATCGGTTGTATCCTTTTTGTTAGAAGCAAGATCGTAAAGAAATGGGGGGCCTTTGAAGTCCACAAAGGAACTCCAGGAACAATAAGTTCTGCCACATCCTCTAGATCAAAATCTAGAGAGTTAATATCTGCTTCGCAACGTAATCTAAACGGGGGTATTGCACTAGATTTCTTACTAAAATCGCGTCTGATTTAGGTTCAAACACAGCTTTATACACTGGATTGTCAGGATAAGATTTAAGCTTTAAATAGTACTGCATTGAAAGCTTTTTCCTTCTCAGATTCAAGGAAGGTTCATTTGCTTCAATGTAAATACTATTAACTGGTAATGTTCTAAAAGCACCCAGCGCTAGGCGCAATCCTTGATTATGAATGGAATCAACTTTACGAAGGTATGAAGGGCGTGCAGAACCGTAAACAACACAACCATAATCTAATTTTGATCTGACAAGTGCCCTGTAAAGGCGTAATAAAACTTTTAATCAGCTGCCCAGTCCATACTAGATACAACACGTAAAGATTAAGTGCCTTTAAGCATTTACTATTTAAGTTGTCAATATGAGGTATTAACGACAGTTTAGAATCGAAAAGGAGTCCCAGAAATTAAAATTCTTTTGCATTTATATAGAGGCAGAAAATGGCAAATCCCGGTCATGCCTCTGCAGTGTATAGGCACAGTAACAGAAGAGATGCCAAAATTGCACATGAAATTTTAACAAAATTACTTAGCCTTCTTGGTCCATTGGACTGGAAAAGCCCTTTTTCGCGCAGAGAGCTAAGAGTTAGAATACCATGGGGAACGATTTTATCCAGTTTACAATCACGCAATATCGGACAAACAATATTTCGTTGGTGTTGTTATAAATCTCGTAACTACGGCTTGACTAAAGCCGTAGTTACATTGTTTTATAACACCACCGACGGGTTATCAAAACGTAACGGTAATCCTATGCCTTAGCGCAGTTTGTAACGCACCTGCCTCTCGTTCGAGAGGTACCCGGTTCGATACTCGGCCGCGGCAAATACCTTTTTAGACAAAAATGTCGTCCATCAATGGTTTGATATCGCGAACCTACGTGATGGAGCAGCTGGAGGCTGGGTAAGGGTGTTGTGGTAGTACTGGTATAAAAAACAATAGGAAACCATGGTTAGGTGCTCCAACCGCTCAATATGACCACATCAGTCGAAAACGGCGTAAACCGTAATAAACCGATCAAAATCAACGCAATGGCAAGAAATCTGTGCTAAAAATAAACTAAGATTAAACCATGTCATCTATAGAAACAGACGACAAATGAAGAAAGAACTCGAGACGAAGGAAAACTGAGAGGAAGGAGGAGTAAGGAATTGTTGTTGTTGTTGTTCTTTTATGAAATATAAGAAGTTGTTTCCACTTTTTCACAATGTATCCCATCCGCATGGATAGACATTTATCACATTAAACAGTTTTTAGAACAACAAATAAGAACAGCACGAAGATAATTTCATTTACTTTACTCAACCGAAAAGTTTGTAAAAAAACGCTGAAAATACTAATTGGTAATTACTAAAAACGAAAATTATATCAAATTATGTATAAGCTCTTCCTTTTTTGTCGCAAAATTAAAAGAGATGAAAAAATGTTGATTCTAACTGAAAAGGCTGTTTCTACGTTGTTTGTCTTAAACAAATAGGGCAGTGGATAACACGTAAATGTAAGTATCCAGCCTCGGTAAGCGTGGGTTTTGACCACGTGATAATCATTACAGAATTTGATTGGTTGTCATCCCTACAACTAGTAAATGACCGTTTCGAGAAAAAAATCAGAGCAGTAATATTGTAAGTGCTACAAATTTATTTTACAGTTAACATATTGTACGTATCAACTCCTTTACTCAATCGAAAATCTTGTTATAAATACTGAAAATACTAACTGGTTATTACCAAAAGCGAAAATAACATCAAATTTTGTATTAGCCTCTTCTTTATTTGTCGCAAAAGTAAATTAGATAAAAAAAGTTTGTAGATTGTGACTGAAAAGGCCGTTTCTTCGGCGTTTGAAAACACATAGTTTGGCTCGAACACATTGCTCAGAAGATAAAGGTAAAAATGTAGTGTGTCCAACAGATTGTATGTCTGGAAAACGGTATGTATAAATTCGGGCTTCACAGCCCGATTTAAAAACAAACATCATTGAATATAGAATATAGGTTGAAGACAGTTTTAGATAGGATTAAATCTTTTCTTCCATTTATGTTTAATTAATAAATGTACCTATTTCAAGTGTGTAAAAGAAATTTTCACAAAGTAACAACTCATATTCTAACAAATATTATTCTAACGGGATTTTTCCTCTCGTTCGCTTTCTTTAAATTTGCAGTGAAATTTCCGATTCGGAAATTTTGTCGAGACGATTTCCCTATTTTTTTTTCATTTTTTTTATTCATAATTTCTCTTTTCTAATTGAATTCAATATATCACTCTAGAATGCCATCAGGTTCGTTCACCATCAGTACTTTCAATGCTTTATTATTATCGTTTTTCTTTTGAATCACCTATACAGAAGGTCTTTACTTTGCTATGCTGTATGCAGCGTGAAAAAATACAACATTTGGACTTTATCAACGTCAAATGTGATCCAATTCCGGTAACAACCATCCCGTTGTTTTTGAAGATTCTTAAAAAAGGATATCAAGTAAAATCACCGGAATGATCTTTGGAGGACCCTTAATCAGTCTCAAAGAAAAAAACTGTGATCAGATGAAAAATATTTCATAGGCGGAGGTCATTTCTCAATATGTTATATAGTGGAAACTATAAAAAAAAAACATTTACCCAAAATTTAATTGATGGCTATCAACCAAATTTCACTTGAATGACTATCTGGTGACTCATTATATTACTTTACAAAATAATAGTATTTTGATGAACAATATGTATTTAACAGGCGGAGGTCAATTTTCTATATGGATCAAGCGTTTTCCTTTGCTTTTCAGCATGTGATATTTAAAATGTGATGAACATTCACTCATTCATTCACCTCTCATATCAGAGCGGAAAATCAGCTGCTCAAGCATCTATAGTCAAATCGTCACCGCAACCTAGCTAAAGTCGTTCTTTTCCATTAGGTAGACATTATTTATCGACCTTCTCACAACTTGCTAAAGTTTTTTCACAAAGTGCTCGGTGAGCTATCGTGATTGTCCAATGTCCGTCGTGTTTCATGGGTCGTGCGATTTTGTCTTCCTTATTTTTTTTAAACATCTTCTACCTCTAACTCGGTTGGCAATTCTTAATTAAACTTGATAGGAATGTTCCTTGTGTAAAGCTTTGCCAAATTTGTTCAAATAATTGAAATCCAACCTTATTTTATTGTAAAGGAAAATAAAAAGGGGAAAACATTTTACAGAGCTCCTCTGGAACCAAAAGGCAGACAGTTTTCATATTTGGTATAATGCATAAACTTGAGGACCTTTGCCAAAACTGTTCATATTATTTCTCTGGAGTTAAAATTTAGGTACTGTCCGAAACCATCCCATTTTACATAGAAACAAATTGCGAAAATCTTCTAAAATCATTTTCTCTTAAACCAGAAGACAGACAGCTTAAACCCATCCCGTTTTACATATCAACGATGAGCGAAAATCTTCAAAAAATTACCCCTACCTAGTTTATTCATATCATACCCCTGTTGTCATATTTGGGCTCCATGTGGGCGTATCGTATTTTACATTAAACAAAAAGCAAACATCTTTAAAAATCTCCCTCTCTGAAACCAGCAGGTAGACAAATTTCATATGTATGTGTAGTATGATCTAGTGGACCGCTATTTAGTTTGTTTATATGCACCTGGGGTCATATTTGGGCTCTGCACGGGCGCATCCCATTTTACACTCAAAAGAAAGAAAAACATCGTCTGCACCGAAACAAGAATCCAGATTGTAGAAATATTTTGTATTCAAAATCATCTAGTCGGCCTCTGCCAAGTTTGTTCATATCACTCCCCTTTTGTAATATTTGGGTTCTGCCCGGGCCCATCTCGTTTTACATAGAAACAAAGAGCGAAAGTCTTTTACATTTTTTTTCTGAAACCAGAAGGCAGACAGATTTTGTATTTGGTATATAGCATCATGCAGTGGACACCTAACAAGTTGTTCAAACGAAGTCCCTAGGTTCATATATGGGCTCCGCCTGGACCCCTTCTGTTTTACATTAAACCAACGACCGAAAATCTTCAAAACATTCTTTTCTCTGAAACCGGAAAGCAGAAAGCTTTCTTAAATGGTAAGAAGGATCCTCTGTTGGAAACCCACCTGGTTTGGTCATATCAAGATCATATGGGATCTTATTTAGGCCCTGCATTGGCGAATCCAATTTAAATGGAAACAAAGAGTGCAAATCTTCAAAAATCATCTTCCTTGAAACCAGAAAGCTGACAGCTTTCATAATTAGCATGTTGTACGATCTAGTGGAACGCTTCTGCGTTTACTAAACCAATGTGCATTCAATATTATAAAGAAACAACGTAGGAACTCTTTCATCATTTATCTGAAAACAGTACAGGTAATTACTGAGTAATGACCATCTGTCAATCTCATTCATGTGATATCCAAGTAGTTAAGGAGACCAAAGTGAGCAATGTAGGACCGTAGTGGTCATCTTGTTTTTAACTTAGCTTATTTTGTGTCATCCAGCACCTGCAGCCGAGCGTCGGCAGAGCTCTTGTCGTAAACGTCTGAAAACAGCTAGCTAATCCATACAAGTTATATAGGCTATCGGTTTTTCTTTGGGGGGGGGGGGGGTGGGGGGGGGGAGAAGAATTTTATATTTTCTCGAAATTCAATGTTGGTTGACATGGAAATAACAGTCCCCCCCAATTTTAACTCTTCTAGTTATTTTAGGCGGAGGTGGGCACTGGCGGAACATTTCTAGATTTGGTATGAAATGGCGCAGTGAATAAGGAAATGTCTTGCAAAGAAATCGAATTCGGACGAAAGCGGGTTTATCCCAATCCTTTTTGCTCAAATGAAATCACCCGAGAAACCGAGTCGTGTCTATTTCAACATTTTTCTAATTTCGAAAGACCACCTTAAGGGTTTTCATTTGTATCAAGCTCATCGCTGTTGAATAATACATAAAGAATAGGGCTGTATCAAAGGTTTTGGTTTGCCGACTTCGATTCCTTACCCAGTTTGTGTCTCCCATATATGAAAAAGATTATCTTTAACGTCAGCGAAATGAGCATTAGACCCGACTCACACAAATATGCTAAATCATTAGATATGTTGATTTCATAAATAAGAGTACCATGATTGTCCTATATCGCTCACCTTAGTTAATCAACCTGTAACTTTCAATCGTATTAAAAATACTTAACAACTGTTGAAAAGCTTCGCCAAAAGAACGTCCCTGCCAAGTTAAAACTTGATAGCCTAGAGGTTTAGAAGGAGAAGAATTTTTTCTAAGATTTTTGGCAATTTTCGGCCATTTTCAGCCTTTACGTTACAATGTAAATCAGAGATTTTGAGGAAATTTCTTTCTTTTAACAATTTTTGAGGAGCTTCACCAACAGAACAACCCTATTAAGTTTCAGCTTGAGTGGCCTAGTGGTTAAGGAGGAGAAGATTTTTTCCCAAGAGTTTCGGCCATTTTTCATGGAAACCAGTGTTTCTTAAGAAATTAAATTCTGTTAACAACTTTTGAATATCTTAACCCGAAGAACAGCCTTGCCAAGTTTCAGGTTGATTGGTCAGTGATTTACGTGGAGAAAATGTTAAAAGAAATTGTTGACGGACGGACGGACGATGGACGGACGGCGAGTGATCACAATGGCTCACCTTGAGCACCTTGTGAGCCAAAAAGGGTTGTTCTTTTTGATTCAAATTAAATGTTTGACAAAAAACGGAACATTGGTCTCATAATAGAGCAGATAATCACTTGTCTTTTTCCATGTAATGTTTGCTTTATTACACCGTAGAGATAATTAAACGGTCCTCAAAAGGAAATAAGGTCGGATTTTATGAATATTTTAGCCTATTCCTTAGACCGGAATTAGCGAAAAAAAGAGACCTGGGGTCGTATTCACCAACCTATTCTAAATTTTAGAATTTAGTCTAGGCTAAATTGCCAAGTCTGGACTTTCCCAAGAATGGACTAAAGTGTGTATTCACCAACGCAATTTAGAATAGACTTAATTTAGAACGGTTTGTACAGTACTTAAGCGGCCACAGACTTACGATGGTTCCCCAATTTTGACGAGGCGCAAATGAAAAGAGTAACCATTAAGTTTCTGTCATTCACTCTTAATTTCCCTCCTTGTTTACAAATGACTTTTTCATGTAATTTTTCAGTCGAAATAAATTGTTAAAGATTTATCTTAAAAATTAATATCTTGTTGGGCAATTGATTGGCTGAATGCAAAGATCAATTAAATTAGCAATAATAACTTCGATTACAGTTGAGAGAAACAAATGTGTTTATTTTGCACTCGATAAAAAACGTGAAATAACTCGCTGTAGTAACGAGATTTAGATTTTCGATTGAAAAACTGTGTATCATTTTTATAGAGTAAATAAGGTGATTATTTATGTGTAGTAATAAGTGATGTGCGCCAGTATGGTTGTTCCGATACCAAAATTAGACTTTACAATAAGGAATGAAACATTGAACAAGAAAAAAAACCCAACGACTTAATTCAACACAAACTTTGCAACGAGGTCAACATGATTCCTACCTAAATTTTTCACCGAGAGCTTTCCAACTTTTCAATAAAACAAGTCGCTTTTGAAGATGTGAGAATTATAATCTCTCTTCTTTAACTTGTCCCATGTTCATGATGTTGCTATGCAGAAAGTATCGGCACCCAAACAAATAGAATCTTGAGTAAAAATGCACCAAGTTTTCTATTGCTCGGGTTTAAATGACAATCTGCCTTCGTCTTCTTTCCTCCATCTGTCTTGTTCCTATCCATACACCACCAACCCTGAAAACTTTACTCCGCTTAAAATATATTACTCCTTAACCATCCTCCTCCCTTGTAAATCCAACGCGAAATCCCTGAAAACTCGCCGAGAATATTGTAAAATTTAACATTCTGTCGATATGTAAACATACACTTCAAGGTTAGATTACGTCACAAATGTGTTTGACGTCATTCGATAAATAATTCGACCGAAAACATAAAATATGTGGCAGAACGGAAAATTAAGTGGAATTTCTTTCTATTTTGACATGTTATTTGTCAATTCTTTGATATAAAACAATGTTTTCCATTCGAAGCGAGGCGGACAGTCGCCATTTTTCACATTTAGCACGGTAGGTATTAGACTTGGAAAAACGACTTTATTCTTAAGAATTTAGTCCATTCCGTAATTAAGAATGGGTTGGTGAATACGTACTAAATTCTAAATTCTTTATTCTTGGGATTTAGTGTGCTAAATTGATGCAAAATGCGTTGGTGAATACGGCCCCTGGAAAGTTAAGTTGCTGGTATACATATATTGCGTAAACGGCAAGTAATTAATCAACTCTTTCAGGATAATAGAGCTTGCTATTTCATTTAGTTAAATCTAAACCGCTTTAAGTTGGATGCTGCAATTACAGGGGGGTATCTAGATATCCTCGAAACAGATGTAGGTTTTATACCGTAGATATGCATATATATAGTGAAAAAAAAATAGCACTGTTCTTATTTTAAAAATATTAACATTTCCGAAGATGGTAATTTTTAAGAATATATTAAAGAAAGTTGTTTATTACGCCGACCAATGACAACTTTTATGTGCTTATACAACATCAAAAAAACAATATAATATCAGGACTAACTAATAGGTAAAGGCAAATCCAACCAACTGGTTGATGTTTTACATTAAATGATACTCAAGGATAAACAGTTTTTTTCAGCTCTACTGACCAAAGGTAAGTAAAGCTATTGCGATACAGGTATTGGCCTTTCCGCAAACATAGAAAATGAGTTGTCGGGCATGACTACTCTCCGGTGCATTTGAACAAGGAGACAGTCAAAGTTTAACTTCCGGGTTGCAAAAGTCATGTTTTATATAGAGAAATAAAAAGTAACTATTGAGAAGACTACACTCTGTGTGATATAAAAAAAAATAATTGTATTTGGATTTTTTATCGGTAAAAAATTTAACTGAATAAACTAGAACTGTCGCAAAGCGGACTTATACCCCCCACCAGCACTTTGTCAAAATGTAAGTGCTTTTAGTGCAAGATGTGTTTGTAACAAATATTGAGGTCATATACAGCAATTGCATGAAGTTTCATGATTCTAGATCCCTAGGTTCTTGAATTAGAGTCTGGAAACGAAAACTGAACAAAAATTTAATGTGACCTTGACCTTTAACCTATGTGATCTACAAACAATAGGGTACTTCCTTGAGTCATAAGTAACATTTACATAGTTTCATGATTCTAGGTCGCTTGGTTCTTGATTTAGAGTCCGGAAACGAAAATGAAACAAAAATTTACTGTGACCTTGACCTTTGACCTATGTCACCCCAAAACAATGTAAATTGCAGGTGCAAAACTTCATATGATAGGATTAATTACCCAATTTGGTTACATCCCTTATGGTTACTGAGTTTTGCAATTTTAAATTTTGACTACTCCCCCCCCCCTTCCATAAAAAGTTCAAAATGGCATAACTCTAAAACTTATGACTGGATCAGGATGAAAATTGCAGGTGCACAACTTCATATGATGGAAAACATCCTTATAAAATTTCAGCAAAATTGATCCAAAACTGGGGGAGGAGAAGAGGACACAAAATTAGAAAAAATGTACCCCTCCTTAAAAAGTTCAAAGTGGCATAACTCTCAAACTAATGACCGGATCTGGATGAAAATTGCAGGTGCACAACTTCATATGATAGGAAACATCCTGATAAAATTTCAGCAAAATTGGTCCAAAACTGTGGGAGGAGAAGAGGAAACAAAATTATGTCTACGGACGGACGGACGGACAACCTGATTCCAGTATACCCCCCATAACTTCGTTGTGGGGGGTATAATAAAGGATCTAAGTAAAGACATGTATAAAGTAATAAAAATGTTGTATCAAAAGAAAACCTTTGAAAAGTCCGCAGTTTTCATCCGATTGTCTTCAAACTTGGTTAGAATGATTGGATCATCACGAGAAATTTTTTTGTCGAGAAGGGGTCAGATCCCTCAAGTGTCATGGGAAAGGGAATCAAATTTGTTAGAAATTACTTGTTAAAGCCTTTAAGTCCGAAGGTTTTTATCCGAATGTCTTCAACACTGTAGTATATCTACCCCGGCACTTTTGGGTTTCGTCCTTCCGCCGGTGTCGAAGTAAACAATCGAACTTTGTCAGCTGGTTGTACGGATCGGTAAAAGGTTGTTTAAAAGCGTTATTTTCGATGACCTACTGCATTAAGCATGCTGGTTTAATAAAGAACTAACGAATACACTGTGATTGCAAACAATTTTAGTGATATAAATCCTTTTTCGAAGAATTTGAGTCGGGCGGGAAATTCAGCTAAATGCTGCCAGTGATCAGTTTCGTTATCAGAAATGAACGGTTTTGTCAAACTTACATGTGTGTCGTAATAGAATTCCGGGGGTACATGATAATTTAACGACTACTTGCACCCACAACAGTTCCAGTGTAGATTTAACAGTTACCATCAAGAGGGGATTAAATTATTTACGGATTTTTAACCTCGCCCAGGGCGGAAGTATTTATGTATATAAATTTAGAAATCCATCAAAATAATCATAATAATATTAAAAGATAAAAATCTCAAAACAAACAAACTTTAATTCCCTATTCCTGAATTCTTTAGATCTAGAATCTATTATTCTTATAATCTTTTTATTTGAATTTTTCAGACAATGGCATCTAAACTCGTAGCTCTGGACGAGTCCTTTCACAAGGTCAACCAAAGCAACTCTAACTTTATCTGTCCGACTTGCGGCAAGCAACTGTCCACAGCTAGTGGTTTCAGGCGTCACGTGTTGGGACATAGAGATAAGCTCTTTCAGTGCTTGATATGTAAACGAAGGTTCACGGAAAGACATCACTATGAAGGCCATGTCAACAGGCATCAAAAGATCACCCCGTACTCGTGTTTAAATTGCAAGAAAAAGTTTTCCTACAAAGCGTCGTTTAACAGACATAAGACTGTATGTCCCAAAGAGGAAAAAAAATCTAACCCTGGATTTGAGTGCGATATCTGCAAGATGAAGTTTGAGAAGACAGATATTTTACGGGATCATGTGAAAGGGAAACACACTCCTTGTGGTCTGTATGAATGCGACATTTGTGGCAAGAAGTTCAGATGGAGATCCAGCAGGCGAAGCACAGAAAGTCATCCCATTGACTAACTAGTGGGTCAAATTGATTGTTTAACCCTTTCCCAAACAAGACCAGGTATTGCCGTGTTTATTAGAGATGGCTTTGGAAAACATTGAGGCAAAAAATAAGTTGCTGATATCAGCAATTTTCTCTTTTTGCCTCAATATTTTCAATGCATCCATTCACCACATAAAACAAATTTTGTTGCTATAAAACTCCTTTCGAAATGGAACAGTCTTATTTTTTCTGTTTGGGAAAGGGTTGATTGGCCTTACGTTGATGTGTTGATCCAACGATAACACTGTGATTTTTTTTTCGTTTTCTAGTCTGCTTTTTATTTATTTATTAATCTAGTCCAGGAAGACACATTTTATGTTTATTTTTATTGAATAAACCTTTAAATACCAAACCAATTCGGCCTTTGATCCTTCAACTGTTTGAGTTTCTGGTTGGAGAGACTTGAAAACATTTTGGGAAAAGACGAAAATGCTGATTATTGACCAGCCTAATAATTTCAAGGACTATGAATCATGTGGGCCGACGTAAAGCCCATTCCTCCATTTTTTTCTGCATTTGCTTTCGAATCAGAGCAGTCGAATTTTTGTAGTTTGGGTTAGGGTATGATAAACTTCTTTCCCATACAAGACCTGATTTCGACGTTCCATAGAATAGGCTTGTGAAAACATTGAGATAAAATAAGAAAATGCATTTCTTCATTTGCCTCAATATATTCTGTACAATGATATGCAATTAACACGAGTTTTATTTTCGTTTATATATATAGTGTCGTCTGCAATTTGCTTTTAAATCAGAGGAGTCTTCAATTTTGTATTTTTAAGTTGGAATGCGGAGCAATTCCAACTTAGATTTAACAAAACCGCAAATTGAACACAAGATAATTTCATTTCGGGTTTTTTGATAACACATATCACGTGAACAGGATGTGAATACACTTCAGCCTATTTTGTATATCTCAACTTGACATAGACATACATGTAGTTAATTACACCAAAAAGTTATAATGTTGTACAATTACACAACTATCACTTTATGTATAATATAACGCTTATTTATGTTTTAAATGATATTTATTAAAAGTCGCGTACGAGTTTACTGATATCAAATGTTTGCATTACTATATTTGGAAATCATGTGATAAGTCAAGTCCAAAACATTCAGCTATTGACAAAAGCACAAGCCAATCACGTGATCTACTTATTTGGTAATGTCGCAACTTGTTTTTCGTAGAATTATAGCTTCTTTTAGAGGTCTAGTTTCTTTTTCTAAACGACCTTATCACGCAACAAAATAGATAAAATGCTTTGTACCTTATTGTTTCGTAAACCATCATTAGGAACGCGCAACATCTACAGATTATTTATCTGTATTAAAAGCCCTATCAAGCAAATGTTCTCTTTTTATTTCTCTATGCAACGTGAAATCTTTTTCCCCGCGTACTCCCCTATGACACGAGTTGACCTCATGCGTGTGTAAACAAAATCCGTTTTCTGATTGGTCATGCCACAAGTGATGACCTACTACGATTCTATGTGCCCTTTTATGAAAGAAATCTGTACTCATGAGTTACGAAAGGTCAAATTTACAAACGAATGGAATGTTCATATAGCCCAAAATCTCATAAAAACATACGAGGGTTGTCCGGACAGTTCGTAGACAGTCTGAAATTCTCATCAATTACTTCCTTTTTAATCATAATTCTATGTTAATCGCTACCCTAATTATCACTGACTTCATATCCGAAGAAAAATGTTCAACATTTTTATTGACATGTATATGTCAGTTGCCCCACCTAGCGGTACATGGAGCACGTCGAAATTATGAACGTTAACCGATAACGATTGCATACTAAAATAACTTTTTCAAGGGTTATATCGCTTGAGAATAACAAAATTAACATGTATTTTTTGTGCCCATTTTATGAGTTCTATCTTTTTATATTTTCAATATGATCGCTTCATAAATACTCGAATGAATGAAGAATTTCATAGCACACCATGCGCCAAATTTAACGGAAATGACGCCGTAAGACGTTGCGGCGGCCTGAGCAGCGTCTAATCTGCATATTTCTCAAGAGTATGACAAACGCGAAGAAATATACATCTGAACCTTTTCTTTTTGAAAGAAGAAAAATCATTTAGATAATAAACAATACAAATAAATGAGTTTTGCGCATTTTTTGGTATGGCTTTAATGAAAACAAACGTTACAAGACTACTGTTATCAAGGATAGACATGACCTTGATTTGCCTCTGCAACCAACCAGCATTGTTTGAAATATTTATTATTTATTGATGGCATCTTGAAATTCAGTTGAATTCCTTTGATTAATGAAATAAGTTTAAAAACAAAGAGGCAAAATTTAGTGTTCATTTATTACAAGCAATACACATTTTTTTCTAAGAGTGGACAAGGCTTGCTCTTTTTCAATCAGGACATTGTACAGCGGGTAGGTTGAAATTTAGGCAAAACGTCAAAAATAACTGTAATTGGTACTTTAATAGATTCGACTAAAAGTAGCCGTAGTTTTACGTCGACTCCAGATTGTGCGTTACTGCCTTTTGTGCTCCGCGACAACTAACATGCCTTTACAAAATTACACGTTATTTCATTATTTACTAGAGAATCTCCTTGAAAATTTGAATAATTGTTCTTTGAATAAAATTGAATATTAACGTGCAATGTTAAAAAAAAAACCCCTAGATATACTGTTTTTATGTACTAGACGGTGTCTACGAACTAACCGGACAATCCTTGTAAACGCGCACCAATTGACCGTGACCAACCTTGATATGAAGTTAAATTTAACCCATTACCAGACGACTATTGTTCTCAAATGCCCCGGCAATTTACACCTCTCGTCTATATCTCAAACTTTGTTGTTGCATTCTTGTGTAATATAAATATTTTGTTTCGGCTACGAGTATTTTTGTATCATATTCCCCAAATCCCAGTCCTTGTTTTTTTCGCTTCGAACAAGGACGGAAATAACAGGGGATATAGCCATCTCGGCACGATTTACTTTAAATATATATGCAAGTCGTTGTTATTTTGAACTCATACAAATTAAAAAAAATAATTATTATCCCAAAACAATAGATCTAATTTCAATTAGTTACATAATATATAACTAGCATACTTTAACCTGTAGCTGCGATGTTTCACTTGTGCAAAAATACGCACGTGCGCAATCCTATAAGTATCCTTGAAGATTATCACAAGTTAAAGTTTTTATCAAATATCTGAACGAGTTTATTTTCTCGAAAACCTAAAAGATGGATATCGACCAAATTTCGCTTGAGTTATCCTTTGGTGAACCTTTACCAGATTACAAAAAATATTGTGATTAGATGAAAATATGTCCTTAATGGGCGGAGGTCATCTGTATGTTATATAGTGGACACTCTCAAAATAATTTTCTCGAAACCTAAAACATGGATATCAACCAAATCTAAGGCATGTGAAGCTAATCACCTGCTAAAGCCGCTTTACTTATTGAATTTTTCTGAAGAAAAATGATTTCCTTTGCTCTACAAACAGCTTAATTTAAAAATAGTTTGACTCTTACTTCTGTGAAAACTTTGAACTAGTTCAACTTGTTTTCTTCACATTCTTGCACATGAACACGTTTAAGAGCACCATCATACCCCAAACTCAGAGTTAGAGGAGCATATATTGATTTCATCATGTGTGTCTGTCAGTCCATTAATCTTTTGCTTTTCGCTAGCTAAACGAAGAAGCAATTGACCTGCAAGAACGAAACTTTAGAAAAATGTTGCCCATGACCTAAAGAAATATCTTATTGCTTCGTGGTTATACATGTCATGGTCATAAGTAAACCTAACTGTTAACAGTTTCCACTCTAACTGAACAACCGATTGACCCATATCACAAAACTTGACATACATGTTGTCAATGACCCAAGAAAGTGCCCGATTTTGGAGTCACGAAGGTCGAAGTCACAATTGAACTTCGTCAAAAAATTGTCTTGAGATTCCAACTCACGAAGTAAAAGAATTCCCTGCGAAAATAGCTTTTCATCAAGGACAAAGCGCTTGTTGAGGTTAACTTAACGATGATTCTAATTAAAAATGTAATTGATCACTCAAATGGAGCAGAAGTCATTTGAAAAATAACATTGAAACTGTTTTGAGTGTAAAAGTGTCCATTTGAGTCCATTAGTCGGCTGTATGGTCCATATCATTTTCTTCCTTTTTGGTCATTTTTAGCTCCACTGGCCAAAGGCCAGCGAGCTATTGTCATGGCGGTGTGTCCGTCGTGCGTGCGTCCGTCCGTGCGTGCGTCCGTGCGTAAACTTTTTTCTTTAAACATCTTCTCCTCCAAAACCTATGGGCGGATTTTGATGAAACTTGGTAGAAATGTTCCTTGGGTGACCCTCTTCTAAAATTGTTAAAGAAATTTTGATTGACCCCCAAATATGGGCGTGGCAGGGTGTGGCATTTTTTCACTTTGAAATCTTTAAAAATCTTCTCCTCCCAAACCATTGGGCCAATTTCAATGAAACTTGGCATGGATGTTCCTTGGGTGACCCTTTACCTAAATTGTTAAAGAAATTTTGATTGACCCCCAAATATGGGCGTGGCAGGGCGGGGCTTATTTTGAGCCCAAAATCTTTGAAAGACATCTCCTCCTGAACCATGAGGCCGATTTCAACCAAACTTTACCAAAATGTTCCTGGGGTGACCCTTTACCTAAATTGTTCAAGAAATTTTGATTGACCCCAAAATAAAGGCGTGGCAGGGCGGGGCTTATTTTGAGCCCAAAATCTTTGAATGACATCTCCTCCTGGACCACTGGGCAGAATTCAACCAAACTTTACCAAAATGTTCCTGGGGTAACCCTTTTCAAAAATTGTTCCTGAAATTTTGATTGGCCCCCAAATATGGGCGTGGCAGGGCGGGGCTTATCTGAGCCCGAAATCTTTGAACGACATTTCCTGCTGAACCATGGGGCCGATTTCAATGAAACTTTATCAGAATGTTCCTTGGGAGACCCTTTCCAAAAGTTTGCTCTCAAAATTTTGATTGGACCATAAATATGGGTGTGGCAGGGTGGGGCTTATTTTGAGCCCGAATTCTTTGAAGGACATCTCCTCCTGAATCCCTGGGCTGATTTCAATGAAATTATACCAGAATGTTCCTTCTGTGACCCTTTTCAAAAATTGTAGGTCTTAAGAGAGTTCAAAGTGTTGTTTTCATTCAAAGAAAGATTCATTTATTGCAAGTCTAATGATGTTAAAGCCAGTGGAGCGATACAGGCCTCCTTGGGCCTCTTGTTCTTTCATTAGATTCAGGCCTATATAGCGATTCAGGTGTTTTGGCGAAATACATTGAATTATTTTTGCCTGTCAAAAGCCGATGCGTATAATGTGATCACCTGTGGTGGGCGGGAGGCGTACGCTTCGAAAGTGGTTTGAGGTCGCCGTCTCTTGAACGCATTCCAACTTATCAGTACTTTCAGTACTTTGATTTGTAATGGGGATAATTAAGTTTATCCCAAGCAGTGACGCCTTTTGACGCCCTTATCAAGATAATTGCCGTAGAGAATATTGTGGAAAATAAAGAAAGTGTATGTGACAAGCAATTTATTCATTTTCCACAACGTCTTAAACCCGAAAAGGCCAAAAAAGTAAAATTCTAGTCAATTTAAGTTGTTGTCTGCAGCATCTTTGAATCTGGATAAGTCCACAATTTTGCCGTTGGATAAGTGATTAATTACACATATCTCGCGGCGCTATGATGATATGGAGACAATCACACTTCTTCTCTGTTCTATAGTTTACTGGGCGACGAAGTTATTAGAAATGTCGGTAAATTGGCAAGTTATTGTACGTAGATTATTTTTGAATTTCAGACAACATAATTATCATAGCCGGGATGAGGTTAGACAGCTAATCTATCGAATGCGAACCAAGCATAATATTATGCATCATGTTTTTAATTATATGAGCCGCATCATGGAAACAATCTGCATATCGTCATTGTAAATGCAAAACCTCGTATGTGGATTTTTTCGATTTTCAAAGTACAAACTTCTACGCACAGTTAAAGACAATTCTTGTAGGTTTTGAGATATTTTGATCTGTATTGATGACAAATTATTTATGAACAATATGTCCAAATTTCAAGTAAAACATTTCAGTTTGGGAAAAGTTATTACACCTTCCCCCCAAAAAAGAGATACGAGGTTTTGCATTTACAACGACGATGTGCGCAAACAAAGGCGCAGACCAGCTTCACCGTTACCCGCGAAGCTGGTCAGCGCCTTTGGTTTTTTGCAGGGATAGTACAATTCCTCTGCTATCTAACTCCAAAATTTCAAGCCTCTAGCCATCATCTGTGCTAGTGCAACTTGGCTTTTGTCTGGCCATATTCGAAAACAATATAGTATATTTTTTCTCACGAGATTGTTCGTGTGGCTAACGACTAGAGCGTGTAAGATATACTTTATGATTGATTGACTAAGTAGAGATTCACCATGAGGACCGAACAACCAACTAAATGTTGTGAGCTTCTGCAGAAACAGAGGATGCGATCACGTGCCTGTTAAAGTGGTATTAGCCTCAAAATTTTATTTTACTGACCGTTCCAATGAACGGTTTCGACAACTTTTAAAGAAAGTGAACAGTTAAGACCAGCTTCGCAAAAACTGAACGGTTTCGTCAATTTTAGGGAATGACACAGTATATTCGTATGTCGTATTCTATTTTGATCATATGACTGGTAGCCAACCATTGGCTCCTTCTGATGCATATTTCAAATCAATAATGATATAATGAAATGCCTTCATGATGGTTGGGTCAGCATCTGAATCATTTATTGCACTATATTTACATTTCCATTACAATCGCTTTAGATGAAACTGTCATTCTTGATGATCTTCATTTCCTGTTGTTAAATCATTCTCGAAATCGTCAAACTGAAGTCCACGTCGAACATGTGGTATGATTTTAGCTTCGTTTCTTTTGTGATGTGCACGCACTCGTTCTATGCCTCGGACTGGTTCATCTACACAGCTGACATCCCCCTTTTTGCGCTTTTGTTGTCCACGTACCCTGTCTGGTCCATCAAACGTGTGGTTTCTATATAAATAAATTGTTTAATTGAATATCGAAATTGCCCAAATATTTTGATTAGTAGCTTAAGTAGCCGTCTTTTTCCAAGTGGTGCAATGACAGAGTTTCGTGATTTTCCTCTCATTGCAAAGTACTGTATGCATACTCAAATATGGAGAGGTCAAAATAAGTAAGAACCCCTCGTGCGATTGCGTAATGATACATTTTGTGAGAAGAAAGTGTATAAAAGAGATGTCTTTTGTTTCCCAATGAGATCCTGCGTATTATCAATATACATATCTGCAACAAAGAAATAACCTAAAATTGATTTTAATTAATCATAGAATGATCTTAATCGATGTGATAGCTCCGTTAATGATTCGGCATTGAAAATATCGCTCAAAACAGAGTAGTAAAAAGCGTACCTTGGGCAGATGATTGTCAAGTCAATTATATCCGTGGAGTCGGAGATATCCATAGCCTCACCAATGTCGGAACTCATGGAATTGCAAGGGTAAACTTTTGACATTGACGTCTGCATGTGGAAGCCCCTGAAAGATAAGATGCGTTGGTTTTGTCGTCATTGCCCGCATATACTGCGTACCTGTATCAAAATTTGTACAATAAATACATATTTTGGTTTAATGCATTTTAAGAGTGATTAAACTCGATAAGTCTGAGAAAAATGATTGTTGTGAATTGTTATTACGATTTGCATTGAATAATGCATTGTTTTCAATTAAATACTTTTTCGCATATTGAAATAACTTGCAGCCACTGAAAGCACTACAGAACGATACTACTACCTTTCTGGGTCCATCTTGGCGTCCAGAAGTTCTACAGCAACACACAGCGCTGTTGGTATGTCAGACGGACGCAGAACACCAGCCCCTTTTGGATCTATATCTTGAAATGTACCGAAAAAGTTCTCAATATCCATACTCCCCACAGCTCGCACATTATAACTCCCACTTTTAGTAAACGGGAACAATTGTATTTTCCTTTTAATGTTTGTGATTAGACCTTCATATAGCACAAATGGTATGTCTTTAATATAAGCACCGTATGGCGGAAACTTTGAAAAGTCAACGCCTCTTGGGAGCCAATCATGAAGAGCAAGACAATATTTACACCTCGTTGCAACATCTACGGCTGGTTCGTCTTCTGCGATATAGCAGTTATGCATTAACTGACAAAATTCGGCTTCATTTAGCGCACCATTTTTTTCTAGTTCACTGATTACCTTATCACTAAAGGTAGTTTTGGCAAATTCAACATTTTGTTTATCTATCAAGTCAATAGCAATTGCAACATTCAGTTTACAACCATTTTTAGCCGATTCTTTTGCAATTCTATGCACTGCCTCTTTCTTAATTCCAGCTGCAGGAAAACCATTTTGACACAACAGTCTTCTGGCCCCACAGAATTGATGTAACTGTCCAGCATCATAAACAGGTAGTGGCCAACAGTATCATTGTATTCCGGCATTGAATACCATTGTTGGTTAACTACATCATCCTGTTAATCGATTTTCAAAGTAGACCCAAATGGAGACGAAAAGTACCATTCACTCAGCTTCTGAGGGAAAATATACTCAGCATATACACAATTCAAAATGTCTTTAGATAGATTCTTCACAGACTTTCTGGCTAGATTTTTCAAAGAAGCCACCTGCTGGTTTGCAACTTTTCTATTACACTGGCTTCCGTCTCCAAGATACAGAGACAAAAGTGACACTAGCTGTCGTTTTAGCTTGCCGCATTTTATGCCATTAGCCTTTAACTTGCCCAAAACTGGATCGGTGCATGCTAATAACTCGGCTCGTGTGAAACATTTGTCCATGGTATCCGCATCCTTAAACATGGCGACGAAATCATCAAACTCGACATTCCAGTTCTTTTTCGTTTGTTCACAATTCTGAAGTGCTTCTAACATCCTTTTGATGTCTGTTTCATTGATCAAACTGTTTTCTTCTGGTCTTTCAACAGACAGACTTGCGTCTGAATGTTCCATTTGCGTTTCATTTCTTCGATTTACAACAGAGCATGCCTCATCAAACAGGACATCTAATGAACTCGTTTGTAAAATGTTTTGTGTATCGGCTAAGCTAGAATTTTCTTTGTCATTTGTGATTGCTGTGACTATCTCTTGTATTTGGTTTTGTACATCGTCTGTGACCTCTTTATTAGTTTGTTGCAGAGATGAAAACAGATCGTTCGTAACGTTTTCTCTATCATCAAGAGTTTCAATGTCTTCTGTAGTGGAAACCTTCTTCTTCTTTTTCTTAGTTTCCTCGGCAATGAGAGCAACTATATTGTCAGAAACATGAAGTCTTTTGCCTTCTTTTACACAGCCAGCTACTATTACACCACTGTCCATGATCTGGATGTCTATGTATTGCTCTAATTCAGCGATGCTTTCAACTGAGGGAACAACATTGAGATAACCAATTTCATTCATAATGATTCCCCTGTCAAGATTACGCACACTTTTCCATATATCTTTTTGCAGTTGATAAAGTGTGAGTGGATTGTCATGTCGATCTCGCACAGCAAATTTGTGCCACTGGCCATCACTTGAACACACTGGCACATAGAGTCCTCTTTTGTGGCATTCAACAAGTACGTACTCCATTATAGCTCGTAATGTCTGATTTGAGAGGCTATAACCCTTTAACCCGTATGCTATGGGTACCGCATGTAGTTCCTCTTCCTTGTAAAGTCTATCCAGATCTGAAATCATAAATCCAAGAAGTTCTGATGCCCGACTTCTGGTTAACTGGTATGAGGATTCCAAGCATGAAAGGCACTCATGGAGCCAAGTCTGAACAGTCCTTATATCGACAGAATCTTCGCTAGTACCTGGATTACCATGAAAACACAACTTTCAAAGTGCATCTGATACATTTTCTCTACACTCCACTCCTTTACATGATTGTACTTCACATACAAACTTCACATTTGTCTTTCCAAACTCTTCAATGTCCTTTCTGAGCCCTGCTACATTTGCCGACCTTTTTGTTGGTCTTTTGGGGTTTTCTTTCCCATAAACAATCTCAACTTCATGGCAGATTTTGTCCCATATACTCTGGCTGAATGCTACTAAATGCACTGTAGTAGACTCTTCGGTATAGCAGACATAAAACAATCTATCTGTACCTAAAACTGCCATCTCTGAAAGCACCTGTGAAATATAATACTTTGGCATATTGTAATGGACCATTGGCTTAAATACTGGAGAAGATTTTGGTGCCGGACACTTTATTTCTACACCTAGTATATCTCTATCTGTATCAACTTCTCTGATACTACCATCTGGGCTTATGATCATTTTGTTTCCATTGTCAGTCTTTTCATAGCACCCCTCTTCAAAGAAATGATGTGAAGGGAAATAAGTAGGTAGCACTTTTCCGACAATTGTTGCCACTCCATTTATTTCATTCATTGGGCCGTGTTCCATTCTCTCTTTCACTTCTGCCGATGGTTCTTCCTTTTCCTTTTGGTTAACTACGTTGTCAAAGTGTTGAAATTGAGCTTTCAGACTTTCCAGACCGACAGCCTTATATAATGTGCTTCCTGTTACAACAGCTGTTTTTCTTTCGGCAAACCATTTCTTGCTCCTTTGTTTTAAGTATCTTAGTTCCGTTTCATTGTCATCCGGTATGGTTTTAGCTATATGAACATAATTGCTTTGACTTGTGTGTAACCCGCAGATAAATATTCGACTCCGTCGGGATTCGAACCCGGGACCTCTACATCCCAAAGCGAGTGTTCTACCACGTCGCTATCAAAGCTAGCTTGTACGGCAAGGCAGTACAAACACCCCTTATACTCAACCCGGCTACATACACCCCCTCGACAATTAAGATTCTTCCACGAATCTTCTCAATTTAATATTATCAACTTCCTAATCATATAACAACCACCTCATGTGGGTTATTTACGGTGGGCGCAACATGTAACCCGCAGATAAATATTCGACTCCGTCGGGATTCTAACCCGGGACCTCTACATCCCAAAGCGAGTGCTCTACCACGTCGCTATAAAAGCTAGCTTGTACGGCAAGGCAGTACAAACACCCCTTATACTCAACCCGGCTACATGTGAGCGATATATGTCTACCAGCAGAGAATGAGAAGTCTTTACTTAAGTGGGATATTGTAATTCCTAGCTTGTTTATTGCTACAAGAGTGTTATCTATTGTAACGTCTATATCATGCAAAAATGTCATTAACCCGCTAATTATGTGTAGAAATTTGCCTTTTCTCCAATCGGAGCCAGACATTTTCTTGAACTTATCCCCTGCCATTTCCTTTGAAACTTTTGCTTCTCGAAGCTCTTTTAACCTAACAGACAGTATATGAATCAAATTTCGTAGCTGAAATATTGCTCTTTCCTTATCTACATTAGACATTTGTTCAATGTTTTCCTTCAATTTGACTGACTGTTCCACGAACATGTCTGCAGCAGTTTGAATCAAATCCTTTTCATCTTGAAATCTCTGTCTTTTTTCAACAATACTTGGTTGGCCATCAAATCCGAACAAGTCAATATCACCCTGCTCTCCCTTAATGGCGGCGTTTATCTTTTTCCCATCAAAGCAAAGTTTGAAAGTTTGTTCTTTGCTAGTCTGTTCGGCATATTTGTCAAGCAAATATGATGAAATGCCGGGTTGATGTCAGAAGCCAAAACTGGCGCCTCTGTGCTATCTTTTATCCTTTGATAGGGGACTGCAAAGTTGATACTAGAACTTCTCGGGTCGAAAAATCCTCTTGTTGTTGAACTTTTCACAAGCTCCCCCTTATAATTGGGGCCACCCATAAAACGAAGCCATTTGCCATGAAAAAGTTTATAGCCAAAACTTTTATAGCCAAAAGTTTTTCACAATTGGGTCGAATCGCATAGTTACTGAAGTATCACAGTCAAACCATTTAATAACGTCTAGAAAGAGAAGAAATGCTATGTTGTCTAGTGGGAATTTGTGTGAAGCAAGTAAAAAGTTAAATTTCTTCCAGATTGCTAGTTTACCAGCACCTTTAAGATAGTCAACAACAGAGGGCATGATAGAGATGAGAGACTGCATTTCATCATCATCGTCATCTTTTGAATGTCCCGACGAAGTGCCAGCCACTGCTTGTCCTGTGTTTGGAATGAAATAATCCTCATTACTTTTGTTTTCTGTTGAGCTATAGGTATTTCTGCGGACTTTTTTAGATAGCGGACTTGAAATTGTTTCTTCAAAGACATCGTGGTAGTCTTTCTGTACCAAGCGCACAGATATTTCCCACGGCGAATGTTCTGCAACAATTGTCTGTCCTCTGTGTTTTATATCCTTTGGTACAATGTTAAAATTATGACTTCTATATCTCAGTTTGCCAGTCTCATTATTGAGCTGTAGACTTTTTATTTTCAGTAATGAAGTTTCGTGATAAGATGCTGTATGAGTTATCCCGTCGTCGCGTAGTAGGAATTTTCTACCACAATAGTAGCAACTGAATTGCGAAAGCTCTGAGTCACCCATCACCTGCAAAAAATGTTTTTAATTTAAACAAGAGGTTTATTCGAACTACACTATTTCTACCACATATATCTCTATCACATCGTAATATAATTCAAATTGCGAAAGTATTTGTCTTTGATATGTATTTTGGGTTGCCCTTACAGAAATCGAGTTCGAGTCAGCAGGTTTACTTCGTTACAAATATGACCAAACAGTTCACAAAACATACTGTCTAATCCGTTCACCTTTTAGTGCGCAAACCTCTAACGAAACCGGACCTACTATACGACGAAACCGTACCAGACATTCTTCTACATCCCCCGATTAAGACTTCGTAAATGCAGTCATCCACTCATTTATAGGTCTCACATTTACTTATTTCATCATTTGCTTGCATTGGCCTTCAACGGCAAATCGAAATTAAGCAGAAAATAATAAGATTTACCTCATTTTTACTCCGATCGTCACATCAATACTGATCAGGATAAAATTTTACTTCGACACCGGCGGAAGGACGAAACCCAAAAGTGCCGGGGTAGATATACTACAGTGTTCAAGCTTACTCAGAATAATTGGAACAGTCGCCAAGATGGTGCCTTTTCAAAATGGACACGATCTGTAAATCGTCAAAGGAAATGGATTTAAATGAAGATATAAATAAAAAGTTCTCGCTACGCTTTAAAGTCCACATTTTTATCAGATTGTCTTAAGACTTGTTCAGAATGAATTTATTTTCACAACGGTTGACCCCTTTTAAAATATTTCTAATCGATTGAGCGTCACTAGAAAAGTGGCCTATACGAGGGTTGTTCAAATTTTATCCGGAGTAGGTCAATAAATTATCAATGATTTATCGCTATGTGAAACAAGAGGGCTAGTATTTTTCAAAAAAAAAAAAAAAAAAAAAAAAAAAAATGAAATGTCGGTTTTTGGGGGCGAAAAATAGTCTCATTTAAAAAATCACAAAATGAAATTAATTTTTTGTAGTGAAGTCTTTTTTCATTGATGGCTGTAAAATATCATTTAATTTTAGCCCAAAGAACAAAAATTCAAAGGGGGGGTAGGGAATGTAAACATACCTTTTTAGATTTTTCTTTTATATATTTTGTTTCAATCTTCCAAATTTGTCCCGCAAATGTCCACTCCAGGACAAGGGTTTCAAGATAGGGTTAGAATAATAGCCTCAAAAGAAGAAATAGCATGCAATAGGAAGTTCAACTTGTTATTGGCAAAAATATATAAGCCTAGTTTCTGTTAATCCCTTCAGTAACATGATGTGATGCTTAAAATAGCCTTACCCTACATTGTCCCTCAAAAATGTCTTCTCCAGACATGTGTTTTTCCCTAGGGCCCATTGATTCTAAATCAAATTATGGTCAGAGGGCAATAAGTAATGCGAATGGTACCTGTTCTTTGAAGGTTCTTAGTATGGGCTATTATATGTTGTAAGATATACACAATATTTTGACTGAAAACAACAAATGTCCTCTCAAGGACATCATACGTGAAATCATTAGCCTAATAAATTATTGTAAAAAAGTTACTTTAGATAAAATGTTTGACCCTCTTTCTGTGGCAAATATAGTATAGAATATAAATCAATAGATTTTTCATGCTCATCTTTAACTTTAATTTAAATATGCCACTGCATATTACGAAGAAAAAGCGCACAGATCATCGAAAATATGCTAAAATGTATTATTTTCATAGAAAAATTATATTTACACTACTGTCCATTAATAGTGATTTGTGTGACCCTAAAAGACAAGCGGCATTCTTTTTAAAGTGAAACAAATTAGTATACAGATGCAGAGAAGATTCGTCCTGGAGAGGAAATTTTATGGGACATATTTGTTAATAAATATTGAGAGTCCCCTGTTTCGCGTGCCTATTGCCAAATGTGTTATTTTATATTTTTCGACTATATAACCTCTTTCTTGTTTCACGCTCTGGTATTAGATGTTTAGTTTCTGCTACTAACCTGCATGCTGTTTCTAACCTGCATGCCATCACGGACACTATATTTTCTTTTGCACCATCAATTTACTCGCTGCATGAAAAATCAAAGTACTGAAAGTACTGATAAGTTGGAATGCGTTCGAGAGACGGTGACCTCAAGCTACTAGCGAAGCTGACGCCTCCCGCCCACCAAAGGTGATCACATAATACGTCTCGTCTTTTGACTGGCGTATATAAATCAATGTATTTCAACAACGAGAGACGCTTAAACCACTGAATCGCTATACAGGCCTGAATCTGATGAAAGAAAAATTATACCAAGAGGGACAGAATGTCCCTAAACCGCTCACCTGAATTCGATTGGTCCAGCGAGATCTTATTCAAGAAACTTTCTGGCAAAGATTCACTCAAACTTGCCTAATTGTTAAAGAGGAGACATTATTCGAATTATAAGCAGTCAGAATAGACCCTGCCAACTCATTCATTACAGAGGAGACTCAAAATTAGCCCTACCCTGGCACGCCCATAATTATGGGCTAATGAAAATTTTGCCAACAATATTTGAAGAAGGTCATCAAAGGAACATTCTTGAAAAGTTTCATTGAAATCTGCCCAGTGGTTCAGGAGGAGATGTCGTTCAAAGATTTTGGACTCAAAAAAAGCCCCGCTCTGCCATACCCATATTTATTGGCCAATTAGAATATAGCGACTATTTTGAAAAGGGTCAGTCAGGGAACATTCTGGCAAAATTTCATTGAAATTTGCCAAGCGATTTAGCGAGAAGAAGTTTTAAGAAAGGTAACGACACACGAGGAACGACGGAGTCAGGATGATCCTAAAGCTCCCCTTGAGCACGTTGTGGTAAGGTGAGCTAAAAAGGAAGAAAATGATACGGACCATACAGCCGACTAATGGACGCACAGGCGACCTTATACACTCAAAACAGTTTTACATTATTTTTCAATAAACTTCTGCTCCATTTGAATTATCAATTACATTTTTGATTAGAAGTGTCGCAAATGATTTTTCCACGATGAAAAGCTATTTTCGCAGGGAAGTCTTTTACTTCAAGAGTTAGAATCTCAAGACAATTTTTGGACGAAGTTCAATTGTGATTTCGACCTTTGTGGCTCCAATATTGGGCACTTTCTCGGGTCATTGACAACATTTGTATCAAGTTTTATGATTTGGGTCAATTTGTTTTTCAGTTAGAGTGGAAACTGTTAACTGTTAAAATTTACTGATGCCCGTGACATGTATGACCCCGAAACAACAGCGCATTTCTTTGGGTCATGGGCAATGTTTGTGTAAAGTTTCGTTATTGTAGGTCAATTGCTTCTTCGTTTATCTAGCGGGAAGCAAAAGGTCAGTGGACTGAGAGACAGACATGATGAAATCAATATAATTATGCTCCTCTTCTTCTGAGTTGGGGGTACAGTTAATAACATCGTGAAATTGAAAGGAGAACGATTTTGGAATGATTTAAGTATGATGTTGAATGAGAGAGAGGAGCGAGTTTTGAGTGAAATCTAATGGAGGATCCAATATCGCTTATTTTGTTCAGGATGAACAAAATTAGCGATATATAAAACTTATATAAAATATGCATAAAAGTTCAATCAATAGCTTTCTATTTCGTCAAGAACCAATCAGACGCTTTAAATTTCATTTATGTCAGTGAAATCGCGATTTGGTTCTTGCTTAATTCATTTTGAATGAACATGTTGATCTTATTTTTTAATAACTTTGAGTATTTTTGAATGGTTTGAGTGAGTGTTTGGATGAATGAATGTAGCGCTGAGTGAACGATTAAGAATGTTTTCTATTGAGATGATTGTCAATTTCACGATGTAACTAACAGTAAGATGGTGCTCTTAAACGTGTTGATGTGTAAGAATGTGAAGAAAACAAGTTGAACTGGTTGGTTTGTTTCAAATGGCAAATTGTCTTGGTGTTGGAATTCAATTGGGCAAAGATATTCATAATTCAATTAAAGATGTGGTGGCAAGGGTTTTATTGGATGAATATTGGATTTTTACAATAAAACATTCATGTAGATGACTGCAATATGACGGAAAACAAACGACAATATGTTGCAAAAATATTTATTAACTTTAAAAGTGTATCATCACTTTAAAAAAAGGTATTTATTTCGTAGCTTAGACAGAAATTCACAATATAAGACCTTGTCAAAAGTTAAATGTGTAAAATGGTCGTTCAGAAAGAGAAACTATACCTTTAAAAGAAGCTATAACATAATTCTACGAATAACAGGTCGCGACCTTACCAAATAAGCAGATCACGTGATTAGTCTGTGCTATTGCCACAATACTGAGAAAACAGATCGCGACATTACCAAATAAGCAGATCACGTGATTGGCTAGTGCTAATTGTCAATTGCTGACCTTATTAGATTTGACTTATCACATGATTTCCAAATATAGTAATGCAAACATGTGATACTTATATATTCGTACGCAACTTTCGAAAAATGTCGTTTAAAACATAAATTAGCGTGAGAATAATAAACACGAAGTGATAGTTGAGTAAATGTACAGCATTATTACTTTTTGATGAAATAAACTGTATGTCTTTGTCAAGTTGAGATAAACAATATAGGCCGAAGTGTATTCACATCCTGTTCACGTGATATGTGTTCTCAAAAAACCCGAAATGAAATTATCTTGGGTTCATTTTGCGGTTTTGTTAAATCTAAGTTGGAATTGCTCCGCATTCCAACTTAAAAAACCACTTACAGCTCATTGCCAGTTTTTCCTTCCAGTCCCTTGGGATCTGGCATATGATGATTTAGCTATAAAAATATTATAGAAAAAAAAAGATGTATAAATATAAACATGCTCTAGAGTTATCCAAATCATAATCCTGTATAATGTACATATGCCTTTAAAACAAAATAGATATGGTTTTGCCTATCAAACATCAAAGTAAAAGAATCATGCCCAAATCAGTAAGTTGACACATGTTTGCAGGCGTACATGTCTCTTCTTAAATGCAATTAAGGGACTTTTTTTCGGATCAATCAGCTATAATTTTAAAAAAAATACAATCGAAAATTCTACCAAAAACAGTCACATAATGGTTGCACTGTCAAGTACTTAATTACTGCAATTTTATGACATGTTACAACGTGTGACTGAATTTGAAATTAAGTCATCCACATATTTTTTTACCTTATATTCTTATTCTGATTCTGTGGAAGCATCGCCGTCTTGGTCAATAAAAGTATGTACCGGTAGCCTATACTAAGAGAAGTATCTTTATTTTATGCATGCATTTAAATCTCAACAAAGACTAGAATGTTAAATACCTTACTACCTTTTCCCTGGATGTTTTCCGAATAATTGCTTAGTTTTTTTTTTGTTCTTAGCTAATGTTTGTGTTGCTTTACATATTTCATGTCTTTTGTAAAATGGTTTTGCTTGCTATATCTCCTTATCCTTAACAAATTTTAGATAATGTTGCATCATCTAGTTTAACACATATTGCTAGTAGCGTAGACCCGGAGATTGGCCAGTTTTTAGGCTCACATTCTTGAAAAGGACAATGAACTCTGCAGGGTAACCTATATGAGTGAAAAATGTAAGCAGAATACCGAAGTAAATGTTCTTCTGGCCTGAGAAAGAAGATGAATCATAGGAACCATCTGATATCTGAAATAACGACAGTGCTAGCAAACAATGTTTTAAGTTCAGAGAGCAGCAACAAAAAATTACTGTATGACTTTGAATGAAACCTTTTCTTACAGACAAATTGTATATCTACCACGTCATAATTCTAACAATTTTTGATTGCATTTGACATACCTTGAGTAATTGTGCTTCTTTTGCTGTTATTTTTCCTTCTATCTTTTATGTTCCATATGGATTTTCTACCAAACATGTTGTATTTATGAAATAATCTCATTTTCATGCTGCCGTGACCATGAATAAACTCTGATTGGCAGGAGTTATATGCAAAAGGTTAAATCTGAGGGCGGAGTAACAGTATTTTGCTTTGAATATAACTCCTTCCCCATCAGACTTTATTCATGGACAAATCAAAGTTGAAATCAAATCATATCTATAATAACACGGTCACAATCCCGAACAAAGTTTTATTACCTTTTCTGGATGTGAAATACTTTATTTTTTTTCTTGATCTTAAATAAATAAACTTGCAATAATATTAACGTTGGGTGACTTACACCGAAAGCCCATTGTTTCGCATGTGGGTTACTTGACATCAGAATATGCACGTAATGGATTAATACATTTGTATTATTCCAAAATAAGCATATACCCTTTTGTCCTGGAGTGGAGAGTCCTATCTATGATACAGTAGCTTTTATGCCATTGTATTGTAGAATAATTTCTTTCCAAAGTTTTTTTAAAGAGACTCAAGATTATTGAATTTTAATTACTTGTCCCTCAGGACTGTCCACTCCAGGACAAAAGGGCATATGCTTATTTTGGATTAATACAAATATGGACATATACAGTATTCAAACCTAGCTATGACCCCGGTTATATAGAAGGAATGGATCATTTACGAGTCAAAAAGAGAAAGCATATAGAAAACTCTGACCGATATCAACTATGTAAGGAAATAAATATATATTTCTTCATACCTTCACGTAAATATGAATTTGATTATGTGCCTTTTTTGTGTGAGCAAACTGCATCATAGTTTCAAATTTTGGTCAAGGTTTAAGATCATGCTGTAAATGTGTGATCTGTTCATTTTTTTATGTTGCTGTTCCTATGTCCCAAAAATGCCCACTCCAGGATACTTGCTGTTTGATAAATAAATGTCAACATCCTGAATAAATGAATGTTGTTTTATGGCCCGTCGACAACAAAGGTCGTGTTGGGCGCAAACACTTCTGTATTAAACTGGAATAATCCGACGTGAGCACGAAAGCACATGGACTCTTCCAAGATCAGGAGAACAGCCCATGTGCGAGTCCACCGGAAAATTCACAAAAGCATTCATTGTATGAATAGAAACATAAGTAAACAGCATTTTAAAACAATCTCAATGTAAACATATAAGAATAAAAAAAATTCAAATGTAAAAGAATTAATAGCCAAAAGAGCCATTGAAAACAGTTAAATTTAATAGAACCATTTTAAGAAATTAAGAAAAAACACAATAAATAGAACATAAAAATCAGATTTTGCTATTTAAATGAATCGCCTTGAGAAAGTCAAAAATAAGTTCAAATTTTACATGGTTAAACAACTGCCTCATACTATCAACTTTAAAATAGCTGTCTCTTATTAAAGAAAAATCAATACAATCATTAAAAATATGTTTGACAGTAAGAGGAGCGTTGGAATGCACATTTACATCTCTTCACCTTTTAGTTTATACTAATTTATTTTAGTTCGATTGCGACGAAAGCTTAAGCTTATAGAATCGCTCTCGAACACTCAAACCTGATGTTTTCACGTCCCCGAGAGAGAGGCAGTGGTTTAAACCCACTGCTACCCATTTTTACAGCTGGGTGAACTAGGGCTGGCTATTAAGTGTCCTTTTAAAAGATAGGGGTGCGAAAGATAAGTATGGCCAATGCGTAGGCGAGTCAAAATTAGCTTTTCGCGACGGCTTGACCTGTAACCAGATAACCAGTCGCCGAGGTCCTGTCGAGCTGAGAATAATTTATTATTCTGGTTAGCTGGGTCAGTCCAACAGTTTCTCCAGACATCATGAATATAACTATGAATAAGGGGTTTAAGATCAGTAAAAGGTACTTCAAAGGGTAAAATTCCAAGGGATAATGCGTCTGTGGCAGCTTTATCTGCCTCCTCATTACCACGAATGCCAATATGGCTTGGAAGCCAACAGAAAACGAGATCAACATCATTAAGCTTAGCTATTTTATCAAGTAGCCTTACGATAAGGGGATTGTCAGTTTTTTCGTGCTCAATAGCTTGCATGCTTGACATAGAGTCAGTAAAAATCATATAGCGAAAGAGACGTTCTGCGATCATTTGATCGAGTGCAAGATCAATGGCCTTAAGGTCGGCTGAAAAAATAGAAGAGTTATTGGGAAGGCGGAATTGATATTTTTCGCCATCAAAAATAGTGGCTGAAGCAAATTTATCGCCATCTTTTGAACCGTCTGTGAATATTTCTTCATAAGATGTGTATTTTTCTTTGACTTCCAAGAATTTGGTTTTAAAAAAAGATTGATCTGTTGTATCCTTTTTGCCTGAAGCAAGGTCATAAAGAAACGTGGGACTTTTATATCTCCACAAAGTAACATCAGGAACAATAAGTTCTGCCACATCCTCTAAGTCAAAATCTAGAGAGCTTACATCAACTTCACAGCGCAAACTAAAGGGAAGATTAGGGTTCTTTTTCTTTTCAAAAGCCTCTCTATATTAAGGTTCTAAAACAACTTTATGAGTAGGATTATTGGGATTTGATTTAAGTTTTAAATAATTTTGCATGGAAAGCTTCTTCCTGCGTAAATTTAAGGAAGGCTCATTTGCTTCTGTATAAACACTGTTAATTGGTGATGTTCTAAATGCACCCAACACCAAGCGCAATCCCTGATTATGAATAGTATCAAGTTTACGAAGATATGAAGGGCGCGCAGAACAATAAACAACACAGCCATAGCTTTGATCTAACAAGTGCCCTATAGAGGCGCAATAGAACCTTTCTTTCGGCTCCCCAATCCATACTGGATACAACACGTAAAAGGTTAAGAGCCTTTTGGCATTTATTTTTCAAATTGTCAATGTGTGGAATAAACGAAAGCTTAGAGTCAAATAATAGTCAAATAATAGTCCTAAGAACTTAAATTCCTTGACAACTTCAATCGGTACCCCGTCCAATCTGGATCAAGGTGCATTTTTCTCGATTGACAAAAATGCATACATTTAGTTTTAGTCTTCGAAAACTTTTAGTTTTTGTGTTCGAAAACTTAAAGCCGTTTTCATTTGACCAATTTGAAAGATTGTTCAAGACTTATTGTAATTGTCTTTCAATTGTATGCATATGTTTTGATCTGTAGCAGATACACAAGTCGTCAACGTAGAGAAAACTTTCCACACCAGGGCAAACGGTTTTAACGATTTATTTTGACATTAAACAGTGTCACCGATAAAATAATCCCCTGGGGAACACCCATTTCTTGTTCATGGGGATCAGATGAAGTATCTCCAACACGGTCTCTAAACTGACGTTCATCCAAAAAGGCTGAGGTGAAAAAGGCAAGGCGACCACGTATACCGAAATCATTGAGGTCGTTCATAGTTCCATTCTTCCAAGTGGTATCATAAGCACTTTCGAGATCGAAAAAGACAGAAACAACGTGTTCCTTCTTTATAAAGGCTTCTCGAATAAATTTCTCGAAGCGAACAAGATGATCAAGAGTGCTTCTCTATTTACGAAAGCCACTTTGGACTTCCGTAATAAGGTGGTTCTTTTCAAGAAACCAAACAAGACGATCATTTACCATTCTTTCCATGGTTTTACAGATGCAACTAGTTAAAGCAATAGGGCGGTAATTTGAAGGGTTTGAGGAATCTTTACCTGGTTTAGGTATTGGAATAACGATGTCTTCCCGCTAAGAGGCTTGAATGCTTCACGTCTTCCATACCTGATTATAAATTTCAAGTTAGCAATGAAGGGAACGAGATGACAAACGTTTGAGGAATTGATAATGAATAGCATCTGATCCGACAGCAGTGTCGTGACACTTTTGTAACGCTTTTTTCAATTCCTTAACGGAAAGTCTCTATTATAGTGTTCCTGATTTCTGGAACTGAAATTAAGTTTAGACTTTTCTTTTTCACCTTGAAACTTCTGAAACGCAGGTGAATAATTAGTACAGGAAGAATTTTTGGCAAACGTGTCTGCCAAGACATTAGCAATGTCATGTTTTGAAGAAACTGTGTTATCGTCATCCGTTTTAAGATGATCGACATTAAGTGATGTATTCTTCCAACTAATTTTACGTATCATGTCCCAAGTCTTTTTGACAGATGATCTAGAATTTAATCTAGAGACATACTGTCTCCAAGACGAACGCTTACTTTGCTTTCGCACGTGCAATTTTAAATTTGTAAAGATTCTCCTTTGAAGGCCTTAAGCAAAATGCTCTAAAAGCACGTTTTCTTTTAGCTACAGCCTCTTTGCAATCGTCATTGAACCATGGCTTGTTTGGAATTTTTTGGGTCAGGCGATGTTTTCTGCAGCAGAATAAAGTAAAATTGTAAACAGATCTTCAGAGTTTTCACAGTCATCAAAGGCTTCTGGATTTATCGACTGTTCACATGTGGTTCTAAAAAGTTCCAAATTAGCCTTATGGAGTTTTGATCGCCTAGGGCGCTCCTGAACAGATGGTCCTAATTCGGAGATCTGAATAGGGAAATGGTCACTACCATGAAGGTCGGAAATAACTTTCCATGAAAAATCAGGAAAAATATCAGGACTTTAAATAGTCAAATCCGACGAAGAATAATTTTCTGTTGCAGGATGAAGATAAGTTTTAGATTTATCATTCAATAAAACAAGATCATGTCTAGTTACAAAATCCTCAACAGTACGACCTTTGTCATCTGTATTGGAGCATCCCCATAACCTATGGTGAGAATTGAAATCTCCCATAAGAATAAAAGGTCGTGGTAGCTGGTCAACAATACGATCCAGTTTTACGCCATCAACAGGGGAACTAGGAGGAAGATAGACAGAGCACAGTGTATTAGTTTTATTGATGGATACACTCACAGCTACTGCTTGTAAGGAAGTATTTAAACTAATATGACGAAGAGGGATATAGTTATTTACTATAATTGCCACACCACCAGACGCTCTCTCGCGTTCTGCAAAGTTGGTAAAGTAGCAAGAATGATACTTTAAAGAAAACTTATCTGTGTCTTTTAAAAGCGTTTCTTGTAAACATACTGCAATTGGTTTTTGTCTGCTTACTAGGAGATTAAGTTCTTTAAAATTTGCCTTGATGCTGCGACAGTTCCATTGTATAATGTTGTTCGCCACTATGAGATTGATTGTGAGTATAAGACCATACATTGATGGAAGTATGAAATTATTCATTTTACTGCAGTTAAGTTAATTTTGTTGACACCTTGTCTTATTGCATCTTGGTGTGCTTGATTTGCGGAAGGGGGGTTAGGAGTTTTTGAAGTTGAATCTTCAGATTCTTCCTCCATTTCTTCCTCCTCCAATTCGCCGAAGCGATTGTTAGTCTCCACTGAGGGAGGATTAGCTTTTTCTAACTGTATGCGGGCCTTCCATTGGCGAGGAGTCTCGCTTTTTTCTTTAATAACATCTTTTGGTGTAGTCGATTTAGTTTTTTTTTATCATTTTTGTCCTGATGTGCTTGTGAAACAGACCCGTTATTTACAGAGGTAGCTTGAATGGGATTTCCAGAAGATGAAGCTTATTTCCTTTCCAGTAATTTTCCCAAGGGGTTTTTGGGCTGATGTTTGTGCAGCTAAAGCTTGATTTATTAGATGTTTTGCCTGGGGAAATAACTCCGTTATGATTTTCAAAAGTCGCTCACAGGAACTACATTGACCTGGTTTTGCTTTTTCCTCAGGGGCAGGTTTAGCTTTACTTGCCTAACTACGTTCACTTCCATTACCCTGGCCATGTCTGGACTCAACAATTTTCTTTGCCTCAAAAAAAGAAACAGACTGTTTAAATTTCACGTCTAGTATTTCTTTCTGTAAAAGAATTTTAGGGCATTGCCTAGAATAAGCTGCATGTCCCTGTCCACAATTAGCACATTTTAAATCATTATTACAATCTTCCTCGTAATGTTCATCTTCAGGCCCACAGTATGAACACTTCCTGCAAACCTTATCTACTACAATTGTTCTCATGATGTCCGAATTTCTGACAATCAAAACACCGTAAAGGGTTTGGTACAAACACATCAACTTTCACAATTTGATATCCTATTCAAATTTCTTTTGGAAGCACTGGGTCATTAAAGGTCAAAATGTAACTGTTTGACTTGATAGTATTTCCATCCTTTTTAAATTCAATCCTTTTAACTTCAGTAACTCCCAGTGGTTTCAGATAATCTTTGATCTCATATAAAGGGCATTTTGATAAGTCTCTGCATCTGATAACACCTTTAGACGTATTCAGTCTCTCATGAGCGTAAGCTTTCACTTTTTGGTTGAAGATCTTTTTAGTTTTTAGCTCACCTGAGCACGAAGTGCTCAAAGGAGCTATTGTGATCGATCGTTGTCCGGCGTCCGTCACGGCGTCAACTTTTTCTTTAAACGACATCTCCTCCTAAACTTATGGGTCAAAATCAACCAAACTTGGCAGAAATATTCCTTGGGTGGTCCCTTATGAAAATTGCTCAAATAGAAAGGATCCGTGCCATATCACGGGAAAAGGGGCCTTAATGACAAATTTTTAGTTTTTACTCTAGAAGCCACAAATATGGTCCAATCTTCATGAAACTTGGTCAGAATGTTTGTTAGGTCATGAGGATGAAGTCTATTGAAAATGGGAAGGATCCTTGCCATTTCACAGGAAAAGGCGCCTTAATGACAATTTTGTCAACAATACCTTTAAACGACATCTCCTCCTAAACTTATGGGTCAAAATCAACCAAACTTGGCAGAAATATTCCTTGGGTGGTCCCTTATGAAAATTGCTCAAATGGAAAGGATCTGTGCCATATCACGGGAAAAGGGGCCTTAATGACAAATTTCTTGTTTTCACTCTAGAAGCCACAAATATGGTCAAATCTTCATGAAACTTGGTCAGAATGTTTGTTAGGTCATGAGGATGAAGTCTATTGAAAATGGGAAGGATCCGTGCCATTCCACAGAAAAAGGCGCCTTAATGACAATTTTGTCAACAATATCTTTAAACGACATCTCCTCCTAAACTTATGGGTCAAAATCAACCAAACTTGGCAGAAATATTCCTTGGGTGGTCCCTTATGAAAATTGCTCAAATGGAAAGGATCCGTGCCATATCATGGGAAAAGGGGCCTTAATGACAAATTTCTTGTTTTCACTCAAAAGCCACAAATATGGTCCAACTTCATGAAACTTGGTCAGAATGTTTGTTAGGTCATGAGGATGAAGTCTATTGAAAATGGGAAGGATCCGTGCCATTTCACAGGAAAAGGCGCCTTAATGACAATTTTGTCAACAATATCTTTAAACGACATCTCCTCCTAAACTTATGGGTCAAAATCAACCAAACTTGGCAGAAATATTCCTTGGGTGGTCCCTAATGAAAATTGCTCAAATGGAAAGGATCCGTGCCATTTCACGGGAAAAGGGGCCTAAATGACAAATTTCTTGTTTTCACTCTAGAAGCCACAAATATGGTCCAATCTTCATGAAACTTGGTCAGAATGTTTGTTAGGTCATGAGGATGAAGTCTATTGAAAATGGGAAGGATCCGTGCCATTTCACAGGAAAAGGCGCCTTAATGACAATTTTGTCAACAAAATCTTTAAACGACATCTCCTCCTAAACTTATGGGTCAAAATCAACCAAACTTGGCAGAAATATTCCTTGGGTGGTCCCTTATGAAAATTGCTCAAATGGAAAGGATCTGTGCCATATCACGGGAAAAGGGGCCTTAACGACAAATTTCTTGTTTTCACTCTAGAAGCCACAAATATGGTCCAATTTTCATGAAACTTGGTCAGAATGTTTGTTAGGTCATGAGGATGATTTCATTTGAAAATGGGAAGTATACATGCTATATCACAGGAAAAGGGGCCTTAATGACAATTTTCTCGTAAGAGCTCCAAACGCCACAAATATAGTCCAATCTTCATGAAACTTGATCAAAATGTTTGCCAGGTCACAAGAATGAACTCTGTTGAAAATGGAAAGGTTCATGCCATATCAAAGGAAATGGAGTCTTAATGATAATTTACTTGAAATATCAGGTGAGCGATTTAGGGCCCTCAGGGTCCTCTTGTTAATAAATTCTGAGCCTGTTGTTTTTTAGTGACTTCAATCAGCAAAGTTTCATTTTCAGAGTTTTGACAGGTTTGGGTGTTCCAATGATTGCATTAGCTGTTTTTCAATAACAAATGGAGACAAGTCAGAGATCGGTCTATCCGGGTCTAAACTTTCGACAACGAGGAATTTAGCAAATGATTGATTAATATGGGCTTCATCTTCCGAGTCGGAGTTCCAGGTACGCTTGTTTTTTTTGTAGGTTGCCATTTTAGTTTCTTGACTTCATCGGCGATGCTCCAAACCACCCGCCCTCGAAGTCCTACAAGGGTTCACCTAACCTGGGAAATTCCATCTCAGGAGAGGTGCAGGGGATACATCGCCGATATACTCGTAGCAAAATGGCTAGATCAAGCCAAAATACGCTGATGAATAATTCAACAAAGCATGAAATAGACATCAGACAGTAAAATTGTCGATCAAACACTACATTTACCCGATTGGCCAATGAGCCAACGCCTTCTTAGGCGTAAGTGAAAACGTAATTTAATGAAAACGGTGGTTTAGGAAACACAATTAAAAGACAAGTCTTTTGATAAAAACGCCCTAGGGCATGGTATGACCAGCCGATTGATCAGGTCGGGTCCGCCTGACCTCCCGTTTATCCCAACTCAGGGCCAAATTGGTGTGTTGCAAACGCAGGGGCTAGCTATTCCCTGAGGTCACTCACCCAGCAGGATCCCGTCAACAGGCATTACGGGTCGCAGCCCACGGCAAACAGGCAGGTCCATTTGTTTGGGGTCTTACCTTGTACTACATGGACAGCAGCCGACTATTTCTATCCCCCGCCAAGCTGGGGGCAGTCAACACCCTGAAAACTTTTTCATAACAATACATATTTAATAAGAACCCTTGTTATAGCAATGGATGAAACAACAGTTATTCTTTTATTTACCAAGAAAAGTTTTATTAAATATCATCGAGACTAAAAAAGCAAAGCTTATGTACTAATGCTTTGTTTTAACATGATAATCTAAAATATCTATCTGAATTTGGTTTTCAACAGGTAAAATCATATCTTTAATGTAAGAGGGATATCCACTTTTTCCCACTCAGGACAAAGTAAAACTTAAGAGTCTGATATGCATGTCCCAAAACTTATGTCCTCTCCAGTACAAAATTACATAAGCAGTGTAGCACTGGTTTTTTCCTGAAAAATATTTTGATCTTGCCAGACTTGCTCAATAACCTTGAATACTACGTACTAGGCTTAAATAAAACAAATTATACTTCTTTAAAAAAATGAGATCGGGAAAGTTTTTATATCTGCTTAATTGATTTTCTTCCACTGAATAAAGATAACAAACAAATGATGTAAATTTTATGCATTTTTTGACTATTTCAGGAATTTTATTGTTTCCAGATGTTTCATATTATACGAAAAAAAGTTTTAAAATGTCAAACTCTTGAGCTTTTTGTTTTCTTTGTTGTCCATTATTGATGTCCTATCCAGGACATTGTACTGGAGAGGACATCAATTTGGGACATCTTTCAGTTTGATAACCATTAATGTTTAATCAAAAATCGTTTGCTGGTTTCAAGACCTGATCGACCACATTCAAAAATCATTGGTCAGAGTGCCTAGTTATGGAAGTTACAAGTAATAAAAGGAAGTAAAATTAAAAAACAAGCACTGGCATATACTTCCAAGCTTCATTGTAAGAAGCACTGTTGGATCACCCAGTTCATACCTCTTTCCAAATCATAATAAATGAATGTTGTTTTATGGCCCGTCGACAACAAAGGTCATGTTGGGCGCAAACACTTTTGTATTAAACTGGAATAATCCGACGTGAGCACGAAAGCACATGAACTCTCCCCAGATCAGGAGAACGGCCCATGTGCGAGACCACCCGACCAGAAAATTCACAAAAGTAAGCATTCATTGTATGAATAGAAACATAAGTAAACAACATTTTAAAACAATCTCAATGTAAACATATAAGAATAAAAAAAATCAAATGTAAAAGAAATAATAGCCAAAAGAGCCATTGAAAACAGTTAAATTTAATAGAACCATTTTATTAAATTAAGAAGAAAACACGAAAAATAGAACAAAAAAACCGGATTTTGCTATAAAAATGAATCGCCTTGAGAAAGTCAAAAATAGGTTTAATTTTTACATGGTCAAACAACTGCCTCATACTATCAACTTTAAATTATCTGTCTCTATTTAAAGAAAAATCAATACAATCAATGAAAATATGTTTGACAGTAAGAGGAGCGTTACATGGAATGCACATTGGCATCTCTTCTCCTTTGAAAAGATAGGGGCGCGTAAGATAAGTATGGCCAATGTGTAGGCGAGTCAAAACAAGCTCTTCGCGACGGCTTGACCTGTAACCAGTCGCCGAGGTCCTGTCGAACTGAAAATAATTTATTATTCTGGTTAGCTGGGTCAGTCCAACAGTTCCTTCAGACATCATGATTAAAACTATGAATAAGTGGTTTAAAATCAGTTAAAGGGTAAAATTTTAAGTGATAATGCATCCGCGGCAGCTTTATCTGCCTTCTCATTACCACGAATGCCAATATGGCTTGGAAGCCAACAGAAAACGAGATCAACATCATTAAGCTTAGCTATCGAGTGCGAGATCAATGGTCTTAAGGTCGGCTGAATAAATAGAAGAGTTATTGGGAAGGCGGAATTGATATTTTTCGCCATCTAAATTAGTGGCTGAAGCAACTTTCTCGCCATCTTTTGAACCGTCTGTGTATATTTCTTCATAAGACGTGTATTTTTCTTTGACTTCCGAGAATTTGGTTTTAAAAATAGATGGATCTGTTGTATCCTTCTTGCTTGAAGCAAGGTCATCAAAAAACCTGGGACTTTTATATGTCTACAAAGGAACATCAGGAACAATATGTTCTGCCACATCCTCTAAGTCAAGATCTAGAGAGCTTACATCAACTTCACAGCACAAACTAAAGGGAAGTATAGGGTTCTTTTCAAAAGCCTCTCTATATTTAGGTTCAAAAACAACTTTATGAGTAGGATTATTGGGATTTGATTTAAGTTTTAAATAATATTGCATGGAAAGCTTCTTCCTGCGTAAATTTAAGGAATGCTCATTTGCTTCTGTATAAACACTGTTAATGTTCTAAATGCACCCAACACCAAGGCCAAGCGCAATCTCTGATTATGAATAGTATCAAGTTTACGAAGGTATGAAGGGCGCACAGAACCATAAACAACACAGCCATAGTCTAGCTTTGATCTAACAAGTGCCCTATAGAGGCGCAATAGAACCTTTCTTTCGGCTCCCCAATCCATACTGGATACAACACGTAAAAGGTTAAGTGCCTTTTGTATTTATTTTTCAAATTGTCAATGTGTGGAATAAAAGAAAGCTTAGAGTCAAACAATAGTCCTAAGAACTTAAATTCCTTGACAACTTCAATCGGTACCCCGTCCAACTTTAAATCTGGATCAAGGTGCATTTTTCTCGATTGACAAAAATGCATACATTTAGTTTTAGTCTTCGAAAACCTGAAGCCGTTTTCATTTGACCATTTTGAAAGATTGTTCAAGACTTATTGCAATTGTCTTTCAATTGTATGAATATGTTTTGATCTGTAGCAGATACAAAAGTCGCCAACGTAGAGAAAACATTCCACACCAGGGCAAACGGTTTTAACGATGTTGTTTATTACGACACTAAACAGTGTCACCGATAAAATAATCCCCTGTGGAACACCCATTTCTTGTTCATGGGGATCAGATAAAGTATCTCCAACACGGACTCTAAACTGACGTTCATCCAAAAAAGCCGAGGAGAAAAAGGCAAGGCAACCTCGTATACCGAAATCATAGAGGTCATTCATAATTCCATACTTCCAAGTGGTATCATAAGCACTTTCGAGATCGAAAAAGACGGAAACAACGTGTTCCTTCTTTATAAAGGCATCTCGAATAAATGTCTTGAAGCGAACAAGATGATCAAGAGTGCTTCTCTGTTTACGAAAGCCACTTTGGACTTCCGTAATAAGGTGGTTCTTTTCAAGAAACCAAACAAGACGATCATTAACCATTCTTTCCATGGTTTTACAGATGCAACTAGTTAAAGCAATAGAGCGGTAATTTGAAGGGTTTGTGGAATCTTTACCTGGTTTAAGTATTGGAATAACGATGGCTTCCCGCCAAGAGGCTGGAATGCTTCCTGTCTTCCATGCCTGATTATAAATTTCAAGTAAGCAATGAAGGGAACGAGATGGCAAACGTTTGAGGAATTGATAATGAATAGCATCTGATCCGACAGCAGTGTCATGATACTTTTTATAAAGCTTTTTTTTTCAATTCATTAACGGAAAAGTCTCTATTATAGTGTTCCAGATTTCCGGAACTGAAATCAAGTTAAGACTTGTCTTTTTCAACTTGAAACTTCTGAAACGTAGGTGAATAATTAGTAGAGGATTCTTGGCAAACGTGTCTGCAAAGACATTAGCAATGTCAAGTTTTGAAGGAACTGTGTTATCGTCATCCGTTTTAAGATGACCGACATTAAGTGATGTATTCTTCCCACTGATTTTACGTATCATGTCCCAAGTCTTTTTGACAGATGATCTAGAATTTAATCTAGAGACATAGTGTCTCCAAGACGAACGCTTACTTGTTTAATAGTGCGACGTGCTTTCGCACGTGCAATTTTAAATTTGTAAAGATTCTCCTTTGAAGGCATTAAGCCAAATGCTCTAAGAGCACGTTTTCTTTTAGCTACAGCCTTTTTGAAATCGTCATTGAACCATGACTTGTTCGGAATTTTTTGGGTCAGGCGATGTTTGTGGAATACTTTTTTCTGCAGCAGAATAAAATAAAGTTGTAAACAGATCTGCAGAGTTTTCACAGTCATCAAAGGCTTCCGGATTTATCGACTGTTCACATGTGGTTCTAAAAAGTTCCCAATGAGCCTTATGGAGTTTCGAACGCCTAGGGCGCTCCTGAACAGATGATCCTAATTCGGAGATCTGAATAGGGAAATGGTCACTACCATGAAGGTCGGAAATAACTGTCCATGAAAATTCAGAAAAAAATATCAGGAGTGCAAATAAGTAGTATTAAACGGTTGGATAGGGACGGCATTCTGGTCCCTATCCAACCGTTTTCAGAATGGACCCTGACGGTTGTATAGGGACCAGAATGCCGTCCCTATCCAACCGTTTTCAGAATGTGGCCCTGACGGTGGTATACGTAGTGGATTTGGGCATGTATACTGACGTCAGGGTATTGTGCATTTGGACTTAATCCTTTCATGAGAAATGTGAACTTAGGTCTTATGTCTTTTTAATTGAATTGTGTTTGAATGTCACCGATACTGATACCGGTGGCAGATTGTGGTCCAGATTTAAGGAGGGTATTGTAGATGAGGACTAAGTCTTTTTGGGTCAGATTCATAGGTGATGTTTTTTCGCTGTTAAAGTCAATATGGACTAGGTGGATGTATGCACTTAGTCTTTTGACGAGAAATGTAGGGGTTAGGGGTGGTTCTCTGTAAAACACACGGATATTGTCTTACGGTGATATCCATGAAGACCTAAAGCCTATATTTCGGCCAAGAGATGGCAAGATATGACCTGAATGGGTTTGTGGACTTAGTCTTTTTTACAAGAAATACGGGTTGGGTTGTGAGTAATGTGGATGTGGACTTAGCCCCTATCTTACTGTTCGAAGACGGGGAGATAGGGACTAGGTATATTGAGTTTGTCTTTGAAATAAGTGGTTGAATGTATTGTGAAAGTGAGGAAAGCAAAAGGGCTTTGACAATTTGCGAAAGAAAATGAATTCTTTCTTGTTGTTGGGTGGTCCTGAAAAGGACCGTTTGTGTTAATGGGTAGTTCTGCTATGCATCTCAGCACTTCTTTTGGGTCTTTGGTTTCTTGAAGTTATCGATGTTTTTGCCGTAGACACTCATCCCTGTTATAGTTGGTATTTTGTATCCCCTCTCTTTTTTTTATTTTACTTAGACAAACACTTTCTGTTGAAGATGATGATCTTTTGGTGGATGAAGTATATGTTGATTGCTTCTTTTTTTCAACACAGTCATAATACTGTCTACGAGTTTGTGAAAGATTGTTTGTTCGAGGTCAAATTCAAGTTGAATCTTCAGCGGTGATGGTCTGAATGTGACTGGAGATGATGATTGTTGACACGATTTTTTACATTTTGGTTTAAAATTTGTATTCTCTCCGTCAGTGACTTGAAATCCAAAAAAGATTTGGTGAATGTATTCAGCTCCGCAATAATTTTCATCACGATAGCTTCTTGTCGTGAATTCGTGGTTTTCAATTCAGCGAGGATGTTTTGAAGAACAACATCATTTGTACTTGTGTTGGTTGGAAATTCTGTTGGATTGCTGATGAATTCTCCTGAGGTCCAAGTATCTGACAACTCTGCGATCCAAATGTTGAATCCATGGCTGATGCTAGCAAATCATCGTGTGTGATATTTGTCTGAGACATGATTTCTTGTAAATTGAAATCTGAATTCATTTTTTGCGTGTGTTCGCTTCGGAGGTTGACGAGCGACTGATGAAGTTTTATATTGTTAGCCTACAGTGTAGGGCGCGCGCACCTTGGCGAAAGCAACTTAACGTTATTTTTTTAAAATGGACTTCGAGATGAAAATTTGTGTTTTCTCGGTGTTGATTTTTCTCAAATTTCTTCTTTATGGTGAAGAAAATGTAAATATTTTCTTTCTCAAACGTTTTGTTTACCTATTCTTTTATCTTTTTCATTAAGCTCTTCGCACAGTTATTGAACGTGAGGAATAAATTCGCATGGACTCTTGAAATTGACGGTGAATTTCTGCTGTAGAACCAATGTTTTTTCCTTTGTTTTCTACCTGAAACTGATTTTATTTTTATTTTGATGACTGGCAATGTTAGCTGAGATGTATTACCTGTCATTTTTATCATTTTCGACTGAAAAAGAGTTGAAATCTTATTATTCAATCTTAACGTGAATATTTGAAACTCGCTGATTTAAAACCGGTTGCCTATCGCTTTAAAACGTAAAACTCCGATATATGAAATTGGTATCGGTGTACATGGCAGATAAATATCGATATTTTATGTAGATGGGTTGATTAAACTCGCAAGTAAAGCATTGTTTAACTTGACTTAGCGTACTGTTGAATTCATTTGAAAATGCGATATTGGGTCTATGAAATATTGTAACTACATTCTGAATACTGTATACGGTTTATGTTTGGTGTATTTGAAATGTGACAATTTGAGAAATGGATGCATTATTGCAATATGGTTGGCCCCTGAAAAGGGCCGTTTATTCTAGAGGAAAGAGATTCTAATCCCAGTATTCTTCCCTGTAAATATCAGGAATGTTTGGGTGAACTCTCTCTCCCTCCATGTCTGTTCAATGGGTGACATAAATTCATTCCACACACAGTCATCTGGCAATGATCGGATGTTTTCAGGGTGCATGTTGGAGTTTCCGAGAATGAGTTTCTTATGCGAACTGACGTCTTTTTATACTCAAAAGAGAGCGCGTACCAAGTGAAAAGGATCGTTTGGCTGTTGTTGATAATTCTGCTACTCATCTCAGAACTCCTTCCGAGTCTTTCATATTGTGAAGTTATTGATGTTCTCCCCGTATAAACCCACTCATATCAGTGAAACTAACTGTATGTTAATCATGTGGAAGCCTACGGCTTTGGCGCTCATCCTTTCAACTATCTGTGTTCTACCAAAGGTTGATAACCGTAGACCTAAGTTGGATAGCAGCTGGAGACTAGGAAAGGATGTGGTGGTTGTAATGGTGAGAGAAATACCAGGAATCAATTGCAAGCTGCACCAGACTCCGCGATATGTCTAAAAATGCTGCGTGAAAACTCTATTTAAACAAACAAAAACAAATCACTTTTCTATCTGTTCGCGTTTTTGTGGTGATTTATTAATATAACCCACGAATTAGGTGACTTGTTTTTTTCATACGCCTATGTAACTACAAATTCTAATCGCCATGTAGCGCACTATCAGACAATTTTCATACCACATAGATTTCTAGTGTAGCTTGAGCTATTATTTCATAATTTTTGACACGTCTTTTCTAAAACGTTATTGAGCGTTTAGGAAAATCAAAGAAATATGGAAAATGGAATGTGAGTTTCTGCTGTAAATACGATGTTTTAAGAATTTATTCATCTCTAGCTAAAATTTTCCGATGAAAATTGATGTTGCCGAGATGTAGATGGGATATGTACTTATCTCTTTTTGAATGATAAAGTCTGGAAATCTTGCCATTATCAAATGTTAAACCCCGATTTTCTTTTTAAACGCGCTGTTTAAAACCGGTAGGCCATCGTTTTAAATTAGAACTCCGATAGAACCCATGTCGTGTGACTTCATATTTTTTCAAAGGTAAAGCGATGTCTCACTAAAAATCGATATCGCAGCGGTATAGTTGTAACCTTTTTAAACCGGTTGGCTAACGTTTTAAAAACTCACTTTACGATGAAAAACGGCTTGCGGAATTCATGACGTCAATGATGACATAATTTTTGTATAAAAGCCCGCGCGCGTTAGTAGGCTTCAATACTTTACGAGAAGAGGCCGGATTTCTGTTTAAAATGTAACAAAATAGGGGAGAAATCTTGATTCCTTAGAAAACTATGTACAAGAAAGTGAATTATTTCTAATAAAATTAGTCTTATTTATGTATATAGTGGAGTTTTGTCAAAATAAGGTCGTTGTTGAATTTGTAAGATGGAGTTTTCTGGTTGTTTCGTTGAACGGATATGAAAATTGTAGTGAATTATTATTTCGCCTCGGGGTTCTTGAAGTTGTTTTCAGTAAGCATCCATGCCTGTTTATATCGTAAATGTTCTCACGTTCGTAAGCATTTCTTATGTACGAAATGAAGTGGAATTCTTTCAAGATACAGGGTCTTGTTCCGTTTTAAATTGTTTTGGTTGAGTTAAAGGTCTAAAGTGAATCATTCTTTCCTTAAATTCATTGAAGATATACATTCTTTGACAGTGAAATGGTATTCCATGTCATCACTCGTAAACTGAATTATTTGTCGATCGATGAACGTTTGTTGAGGCTAGTTCTGTAAGATTTGTCCTTTCGATATTTCCACGATTTTATTGTTTCAATTCAGCAAGGATGTTTTAAAGAATAAAATCAATGTTTTCCCCACTGGACGCAATTCTTTTAGTTTGGATAGGGATTATTCTAGGATGGGACGAACTTATTTTTGGGTCACAGTTTGTGATTAGATAAATCTGCCAACCATTTTGGATGAGCACACCCTATATAATTTAAATAATTCTGATGCTTATATTCATCTGGGCTTAAAATTAAGGATTCTTGGATTTTATCACTTTTTCGAAGGTCTCTTTTATCTATTTTGCTGAAGTCCTATCAAAATCTAAGATTGTTCATGTAAATGAATGAGAAGCGTGGGATCGGGCAGATCATTACCCAATCATTAATATAAAATTTTCATTGAGGTGATAGTCATAAGACCGTTTTTAGACGCTGACTTCATAACTCTCGAGCGTGAGTGTAATATGTAAGTTACACCAGATGAACTGTAGTTCCAAAGGTCTGAAATACTTATTAGTTTGCAATTAATTATTTTGACAATGAACACCTATGTCTGCCGAGACCTTAATTTTGTATTTCATAAATATTTTTTCCAAGATTTGAGAAGAAATTTTAGAAATGATGTAAAAATAAATGGTGTTTTTTAAACACAATTTGAAACCAAATTTCAATGTCAAATGTAAGATCAGCAACATTCAAAATATATCACGATCACACTTGTCTCGGGATTACTTATTGAACTCAGATAAAATTTTGATTTGAAAAAGTTTGCTCTACATTTCACCTGTGACTTTGAAAGTATTTAGAGAAATAGGTACAATCTCGGATAAATCTTATATTTTTTACTCTGAGAAGACACGTTTGTTATGTCATGCTTAGTGTTCATACTGATTTAGAATCGTTGAAGTGATTAAACGGGTTTTAATTTGAATGTGAATTTACCATAAACAAGAAGCGAGTTTATCAAATTATGATTTATGTGTAAGCCCTGAGATAGGAAGTGTATTTGAATACCGTTTATAAAATTTGAGGCTAAATTTCGATGACATCTTGTAACAAGAGTAAGAGAACCTAGTTTGTGTTTGAATCGACAAGAACTGAATCTTAGCACTTAAAAATGACATGGTTTGAACAAATGAGTACGTAATTTGAAAATGATTTGAAAATAACCTGTAGGGTATGTTAGAAGAGCTTCTACTCTATAAACTTACAGATTTCCTTTCGTCTTTGGAATGTGCTCGCTGACAAAACATGAATATTTTAAGAGTCGGTTTAATGAGCTGAAATATTGATGAATTACGATGATTGCCTTTGTCAAGTACCCTTCCATCTGAATGAAATTTAAAATATAATGAGTACGATATGAAATTATAAAAATGCTTGATGTCCGAGATTATTTGTCAATTTGAAAATTGAACACCATCTCGGTCCTGAAGAAAGACCAGTATTTTAAACAGAAGACAGATGTAGATGTTTTCATGTAGATCTACATAAAATTGGGTGTCACGGTAAAAGAATTACGTTAAGTGACAATTTTTCTTCAGACGAGAGCATTTCATGACTGATTTTTATCTCCAATATTGTATATGTACTTTACCTTGACATTCATTTGATGTAGTTTCTTGGTCTCTGTAGTAGTGAGTGTGGGCATGTTAGATCGTCTGTCTGTCATTACAATCATGATATTGCGACTCCTGGACGATCACCACTCTGTTTGGTGAAGGTGTTGGCCTCCACATACTTCAGGGCAAGATCTGTTCTTGTACATCCAGTAATGTAACTAAAACGAAAAAAGACCTTGATCTTGACATGTTGGCCGAGCAGGCTGCATGCAAAAAAAATCCATTGAAGTATCTTTTACATCAAAAGGTGGAAGCAATGAGATTTAAATTGAGATTTTAAAATAATTATACATGTATTCAAGTTTAGACCAGAGAATTTTACCCAGATCTATCTGAAGAAGAAAATTTCTGAGGTAGAACCAAAGGTCCATTCAGATCTTGTAGCGGGGTTTCCTCAAGCTGTAATAATGCAGGCCTCTCTCTAATATGCCGATTACACTTTTTTATTTAACCCTTGTCATGCTGAATAAATTTTGGCTGAAAATTCTCATCAAAATCATAGGGCAAAAAGAGATATTTATTTTCTTGAATGTATTAATTTAATTTGCGAGGCATTATTTTGCCTTAAGCCATTCCTCTATCATTTTCCAATGGATTTTTTTTATTACTGTGTGGGGGGGGGGGGGAAGAAAGAGACGGACAGAGCGGGACCTAGAGAGAGCCACTTAACAAGATTGATGAAATAATTCAACCGTGATACCTTTTTCAGCTTCCAGAGATATTACTATTGGAAAAGACCTCTTTAAATCAAATAAGAGATAAAATTCTAGTGTAACCTGTTAAGGATAATTGATTTAATTGATATGATTAATTGTTTCAGAATTTTCATTCTCAGATGATGGAGAAAGGTTTATTGTTAATGTAATACAAGTGTCAACGTGTCTCGAGATTGACTGGCGGGTGTTGGCACAAAACCTGTATGCATTGTTTTCAGTATTTATGTGTTTTCCAGTATTTCAATACACTAAATTTGTAGCGAGACCTCCCATAGACCACAGTGATATAGATGGCAAATTACTCTCAGTCTGATGTATATAACTATGCAAGCCAAAAAGTACGCCTGATTATAAGACTGAACATGTTAACGCATTTAAAAGTACCTTTATGCTATCTATAAGTTAAATAGATTTCTTGTATCTCGCCATTTTCAAAAAAAACGCACAGTTGTCTGGCAGATGCAAATCTTGCAAAAGAATAAATGGAATCTAAGTGGGCACTTCATTTTTGACAGGCTATTAACATTCGCCTGGATTGTTCCCACGTAGTAACACTGGTGAACGTAAACGTCCACCAAAAACTACATTCCAGGCAGGGTTTGACATTGAGCAGTTTTTCACTAGATGCAGGACTTACTGATTCTCATTTCTACAGGTTCTACTAAGTAATATCAGTTTCTCATCAGAAACCTTAGACCAAAGTTCGATCACAAGTCCATCTGGGTCAACTTCAACAACTTATGCAGACATTGCGAAAGACGTCGGACCGCGGACATTGTCCGATATTTTTGACTTCGGTCCGATTGAAAATTCGATACCGTCGGTCCGTATGTCCGACATATTTTGACCATTTTGCTTTTTTTCAAAACCTCGCGTTTGCATAATTATGGAAGCTTATAACCAAAATATTTGTCATTCTGTTTGCGAGAAAATTGATAAACAACAAAGTACAAAGGGACGGCACTATTATATCGTGTTTTCGCCGATTATTTCCCTTGATTTGTAAACCGGAATGTGGTTGGCTGAAACAGGTATTGATTAGCCAATCGGAATACATATTACTTTCACCGCGTAGTATAATGGCGTCCCTTAAATACTTCGAGGGTGCAAAGCCTGGTAAAAAAAGGAAAACAGAGAACAAATTCCAACCATTCGAAGTACCTTATACGGATTTTAAATCCTTAACTCATATTTTTATTCATGATATCTGGAGGAACTGTTGGACTGATCCAGCTAACCAGAATAATAAAGTATTTTCTGTTCGACAGGACCTCGGCGATTAGTTGCCTGGTTACCGTTCATGCCGTCGCGAAGAGCTAATTTTAACTCGATTACGCATTGGTCATTCTCACTTAACGCACTCCTACCTTTTAAAAGGAGAACTACCGAACATATTTTTATAGATTGTATTGATTTCTCTTTTATCAGAGACAAATATTTTAAAGTTGATAGTATGTGGCAGATTTTTCATTAATGTCAAATTGGAATTGATTTTTGACTTTTTAAGGCAATTCACTTATATAATAAAATCTGATTTTAGGTTCTATTTACCGTTTCTTTATCTTTAAATTGTTCTTTAGAATTATACCGTTTTCAATAGCTTTTTTGGTCATTATTTCTTTTATGATAGAGAAATTCTTTTGGATTTATAAGTTTACATTGATTTGTGTTATAACGTTGGTGGTTACATGTTATTTTTCCTTGTTTTTTTCGGTCTGACAGATTTGTTTTCGGTCTGACAGATTTTTCAAGCCTGTCAGACCGAATGACTGACAGTTTTTTTGAGCTTTCGCAATGTCTGCTTATGGTGCCACAACATCAGTATTAGCAACTACCACCAGTTCAGGAACCCCATCGACTTCAGGAACTTCGTTAGCAGCTGCCACTTCGCAGTCAATAAGTAGTAAGGGTTTTTCAACCTCAGCATCGACAACGCAAATATCCTCTGCTGAATCAACAACTACAGGTGTGTATGGGCCCTATATAACGACATTAATGTCATACGAAATAACACTCTAGATTTGTATGGTCAAAAGTGTGTAATTGAATATGTTGCGTTAAGCCAAGTAATATCAGTATCTCATCAGAAACCTTATAAATTCTTAAGCATTACATCTATTTTAATATGTTATTGTAAGTCATAAAGAAAATAAAAAAAAAGGATGGAAAGCAGTCTGGGAAAAAAGGGAAATTGCTTGTCACAGGAAGTTATGAAGTTCGAGAAAAAAATCTCAGATTTACATATTAGTATAATATTTTTTGACCCCTATAACTAGAAAAACCCCGTTTCAAGTCCTGCAGACTCCACATTTTTTTTCTTATCTTAAAACCTTCAGAATCCATACCACTGAACATAAAAACATTTATGAACCATGGATAACAAATACAACTTATAAGAAACGGAAAAATGCCTTATATATAGTGAGAGAGTTGTTGAAAACATTGATTGGCTTCTGGTCAACCCTCAATATTGACTGACCAAAACTTGATCACAAGTCCATCTGGGTCAACTTCAACAACTTATGGTGCCACAACATCAGTGTTAACACTACCACTAGTTCAGGAACCCCGTCGACTTCAGGAACTTCGTTGACAGCTGCCACTTCGCAGTCAAGAAGGAGAACATGTTCTCCTGGAACTAGCTTGAGCACAGTTCAACCCTCATCATTTACTGACCAAAGTTCGATCACAAGTCCATCTGGGTCAACTTCAACAACTTATGGTGCCACAACATCAGTGTAAGCAACTACCACCAGTTCAGGAACCTCTTCGACTTCAGGAACTTCGTTGGCAGCTGCCACTTCGCAGTCAATAAGTAGTAAGGGTTTTTCAACCTCAGCATCGACAACGCAAATATCCTCTGCTGAATCAACAACTACAGGTGTGTATGGGCCATATTTAACGACATTAATGTCATACGAAATAACACTCGAGATTTGTATGGTCAAAAGTGTGTAATTGAATATGTTGCGTTAAGCCAAGTAATATCAGTATCTCATCAGAAACCTTATTAATTCTTAAGCATTACATCTTTTTAGTCCCCTACCGGCGAAAGCCGAAGGGGACTATAGGTTTGCCCTCCGTCCGTCTGTCTGTCTGTCCGTCCGTCTGTCTGTCAGTCCGGATTTCAGTTTTCCGGACTTTTTTTCTTAACCCTTGGAGAGATTGAGCTGATTTTTGGTATGTGAGTCCGCATCAATGAGTTACAGAATGAGTTTAAGTTTGGTTCCGGTCCATTGATTTTTGTGGAAGATACGACTGCTGGACTTAGAAAATTACCAGGATTTTTCAATTTTCCAGACTTTTTTTCTTAATCCTTGGATATATTGAGCTGATTTTTGGTATGTGAGTCCGCATCAATGAGTTACAGAATGAGTTTGAGTTTGGTTCCGGTCCATTGATTTTTGTGGAAGATACGGATGCTGGACTTAGAAATTACCAGGAAATTTCAGTTTTCCAGACTTTTTTTCTTAACCCCTGGAGAGATTGAGCTGATTTTTGTTATGTGAGTCCGCATCAATGAGTTACAGAATGAGTTTGAGTTTGGTTCCGGTCCATTGATTTTTGTGGAAGATACGACTGCTGGACTTAGAAAATTACCAGGATTTTTCAATTTACCAGACTTTTTTTCTTAATCCTTGGAGATATTGAGCTGATTTTTGGTATGTGAGTCCGCATCAATGAGTTACAGAACAAGTTTGAATTTGGTTCCGGTCCATTGATTTTTGTGGAAGATACGGATGCTGGACTAAGAAAATTACCAGGATTTTTCTGGACTTTTTTTCTTTATCCTTGGAGACATTGAGCTGATTTTTGGTATGTGAGTCTGCATCAATGAGTAACAGATTAAGTTCGAATTTAGTTCCGGTCCATTGATCTTTGTGGAAGATACGGATGCTGGACTTAGAAAATTACCAGGATTTTTTTTATCCTCAGAGATTTTGAGCTGATACATAAAATATGATACAACTAATATTTTGATGAGGTAGTTGTACCTTTACCACCAAGATACTGACAAAATATACTGCTCTATGAATATATATATAAATCTGGTAGGGGACTTGGTTTTGCCATGCAATACTTCCGAATGCTTGTTTAATATATTATTGTAAGTCATAAAGAAAATTAAAAAAAAACAGGATGGAAAGCAGTCTGGGAAAAAAAAGGGAAATTGCTTGTCACAGGAAGTTATGAAGTTCGAGAAAAAAATCTCAGATTTACATATTAGTATAATATTTTTTGACCCCTTTAACTAGAAAAACCCCGTTTCAAGTCCTGCAGACTCCACATTTTTTTTCTTATCTTAAAACCTTCAGAATCCACACCACTGAACATAAAAACATTTGTGAACCATGGATAACAAGTAAAACTTATAAGAAACGGAAAGTACCTTATGTATAGTGAGAGAGTTGTTGTAAACATTGATTGGCTTCTGGTTAACCCTCAAGATTGACTGACCAAAACTTGATCACAAGTCCATCTGGGTCAACTTCAACAACTCATGGTGCCACAACATCAGTGTAAACAACTACCACCAGTTCAGGAACCCCGTCGACTTCAGGAACTTCGTTGACAGCTGCCACTTCGCAGTCAAGAAGGAGAACATGTTCTCCTGTAACAAGCTTGAGCACAGTTCAACCCTCATCATTTACTGACCAAAGTTCGATCACATGTCCATCTGGGTCATCTTCAACAACTTATGGTGCCACAACATCAGTGTTAGCAACTACCACCAGTAAAGGAACCCCATCGACTTCAGGAACTTCGTTGGCAGCTGCCACATTGCAGTCAATAAGTAGTAAAGGTTCTTCAACCTCAGCATCGACAACGCAAATATCCTCTGCTGAATCAACAACTACAGGTGTGTATGAGCCATATTTAACGACATTACTGTCATACGAAATAACACTCGAGATTTGTATGGTCAAAAGTGTGTAATTGAATATGTTGCGTTAAGCCAAGTAATATCAGTATCTCATCAGAAACCTTATTAATTCTTAAGCATTACATCTTTTTAGTCCCCTACCGGCGAAAGCCGAAGGGGACTATAGGTTTGCCCTCCGTCCGTCTGTCTGTCTGTCCGTCCGTCTGTCAGTCCGGATTTCAGTTTTCCGGACATTTTTTCTTAACCCTTGGAGAGATTGAGCTGATTTTTGGGATGTGAGTCCGCATCAATGAGTTACAGAATGAGTTTGAGTTTGGTTCCGGTCCATTGATTTTTGTGGAAGATACGGATGCTGGACTTAGAAATTACCAGGATTTTTTTTTTATCCTCAGAGATTTTGAGCTGATACATAAAATATGATACACTTAATATTTTGATGAGGTAGTTATACCTTTACCACCAAGATACTGACAAAAGATACTGCTCTAGGAATATATATATAAATCTGGTAGGGGACTTGGTTTTGCCATGCAATACTTCCGAATGCTTGTTTAATATATTATTGTAAGTCATAAAGAAAATAAAAAAAACAGGATGGAAAGCAGTCTTGGAAAAAAGGGAAATTGCTTGTCACAGGAAGTTATGAAGTTCGAGAAAGAAATCTCAGATTTACATATTAGTATAATATTTTTGACACCTTTAACTAGAAAAATCCCTTTCAAGTCCTGCAGACTTCACATTTTTTTTCTTATCTTAAAACCTTCAGAATCCAAACCACTGAGCATAAAAACATTTGTGAACCATGGAAAACAAATACAACTTATAAGAAACGGAAAAATACCTTATATATAGTGAGAGAGTTGTTGAAAACATTGATTGGCTTCTGGTCAACCCTCAATATTGACTGACCAAAACTTGTTCACAAGTCCATCTGAGTCAACTTCAACAACTCATGGTGCCACAACATCAGTGTAAACAACTACCACCAGTTCAGGAACCCCGTGGACTTCAGGAACTTCGTTGACAGCTGCAACTTCGCAGTCAAGAAGGAGAACATGTTCTCCTGTAACAAGCTTGAGCACAGTTCAACCCTCATCATTTACTGACCAAAGTTCGATCACAAGTCCATCTGGGTCAACTTCAACAACTTATGGTGCCACAACATCAGTGTTAGCAACTACCACCAGTTCAGGAACCCCATCGACTTCCGGAACTTCGTTGGCAGCTGCCACTTCGCAGTGAATAAGTAGTAAGGGTTCTTCAACCTCAGCATCGACAACGCAAATATCCTCTGCTGAATCAACAACTACAGGTGTGTATGGGCCATATTTAACGACATTACTGTCATACGAAATAACACTCGAGATTTGTATGGTCAAAAGTGTGTAATTGAATATGTTGCGTTAAGCCAAGTAATATCAGTATCTCATCAGAAACCTTATTAATTCTTAAGCATTACATCTTTTTAGTCCCCTACCGGCGAAAGCCGAAGGGGACTATAGGTTTGCCCTCCGTCCGTCTGTCTGTCTGTCCGTCCGTCTGTCTGTCAGTCCGGATTTCAGTTTTCCGGACTTTTTTTCTTAACCCTTGGAGAGATTGAGCTGATTTTTGGTATGTGAGTCCGCATCAATGAGTTACAGAATGAGTTTAAGTTTGGTTCCGGTCCATTGATTTTTGTGGAAGATACGACTGCTGGACTTAGAAAATTACCAGGATTTTTCAATTTTCCAGACTTTTTTTCTTAATCCTTGGATATATTGAGCTGATTTTTGGTATGTGAGTCCGCATCAATGAGTTACAGAATGAGTTTGAGTTTGGTTCCGGTCCATTGATTTTTGTGGAAGATACGGATGCTGGACTTAGAAATTACCAGGAAATTTCAGTTTTCCAGACTTTTTTTCTTAACCCCTGGAGAGATTGAGCTGATTTTTGTTATGTGAGTCCGCATCAATGAGTTACAGAATGAGTTTGAGTTTGGTTCCGGTCCATTGATTTTTGTGGAAGATACGACTGCTGGACTTAGAAAATTACCAGGATTTTTCAATTTACCAGACTTTTTTTCTTAATCCTTGGAGATATTGAGCTGATTTTTGGTATGTGAGTCCGCATCAATGAGTTACAGAACAAGTTTGAATTTGGTTCCGGTCCATTGATTTTTGTGGAAGATACGGATGCTGGACTAAGAAAATTACCAGGATTTTTCTGGACTTTTTTTCTTTATCCTTGGAGACATTGAGCTGATTTTTGGTATGTGAGTCTGCATCAATGAGTAACAGATTAAGTTCGAATTTAGTTCCGGTCCATTGATCTTTGTGGAAGATACGGATGCTGGACTTAGAAAATTACCAGGATTTTTTTTTTATCCTCAGAGATTTTGAGCTGATACATAAAATATGATACAACTAATATTTTGATGAGGTAGTTGTACCTTTACCACCAAGATACTGACAAAATATACTGCTCTATGAATATATATATAAATCTGGTAGGGGACTTGGTTTTGCCATGCAATACTTCCGAATGCTTGTTTAATATATTATTGTAAGTCATAAAGAAAATTAAAAAAAAAAAAAACAGGATGGAAAGCAGTCTGGGAAAAAAAAGGGAAATTGCTTGTCACAGGAAGTTATGAAGTTCGAGAAAAAAATCTCAGATTTACATATTAGTATAATATTTTTTGACCCCTTTAACTAGAAAAACCCCGTTTCAAGTCCTGCAGACTCCACATTTTTTTTCTTATCTTAAAACCTTCAGAATCCACACCACTGAACATAAAAACATTTGTGAACCATGGATAACAAATAAAACTTATAAGAAACGGAAAGTACCTTATGTATAGTGAGAGAGTTGTTGTAAACATTGATTGGCTTCTGGTTAACCCTCAAGATTGACTGACCAAAACTTGTTCACAAGTCCATCTGGGTCAACTTCAACAACTTATGGTGCCACAACATCAGTGTTAACAACTACCACCAGTTCAGGAACCCCGTCGACTTCAGGAACTTCGTTGACAGCTGCCACTTCGCAGTCAAGAAGGAGAACATGTTCTCATGTAACAAGCTTGAGCACAGTTCAACCCTCATCATTTACTGACCAAAGTTCGATCACAAGTCCATCTGGGTCAACTTTAACAACTTATGGTGTCACAACATCAGTGTTAGCAACTACCACCAGTTCAGGAACCCCTTCGACTTCAGGAACTTCGTTGGCAGCTGCCACATTGCAGTCAATAAGTAGTAAAGGTTCTTCAACCTCAGCATCGACAACGCAAATATCCTCTGCTGAATCAACAACTACAGGTGTGTATGAGCCATATTTAACGACATTACTGTCATACGAAATAACACTCGAGATTTGTATGGTCAAAAGTGTGTAATTGAATATGTTGCGTTAAGCCAAGTAATATCAGTATCTCATCAGAAACCTTATTAATTCTTAAGCATTACATCTTTTTAGTCCCCTACCGGCGAAAGCCGAAGGGGACTATAGGTTTGCCCTCCGTCCGTCTGTCTGTCTGTCCGTCCGTCTGTCTGTCAGTCCGGATTTCAGTTTTCCGGACATTTTTTCTTAACCCTTGGAGAGATTGAGCTGATTTTTGGGATGTGAGTCCGCATCAATGAGTTACAGAATGAGTTTGAGTTTGGTTCCGGTCCATTGATTTTTGTGGAAGATACGGATGCTGGACTTAGAAAATTACCAGGATTTTTCTGGACTTTTTTTCTTTATCCTTGGAGACATTGAGCTGATTTTTGGCATGTGAGTCTGCATCAATGAGTTACAGATTAAGTTCGAATTTAGTTCCGGTCCATTGATCTTTGTGGAAGATACGGATGCTGGACATAGAAAATTACCAGGATTTTTCAGTTTTCTGGATCTTTTTTCTTTTTCCTTGGAGACATTGAGCTGATTTTTTGTATGTGAGTCTGCATCAATGAGTTACAGATCAAGTTCGAATTTAGTTCCGATCCATTGATCTTTGTGGAAGATACGGATGCTAGACTTAGAAAATTACCAGATTTTTTTTTATCCTCAGAGATTTTGAGCTGATACATAAAATATGATACAACTAATATTTTGATGAGGTAGTTATACCTTTACCACCAAGATACTGACAAAAGATACTGCTCTAGGAATATATATATAAATCTGGTAGGGGACTTGGTATTGCCATGCAATACTTCCGAATGCTTGTTTAATATATTATTGTAAGTCATAAAAGAAAATAAAAAAAACAGGATGGAAAGCAGTCTGGGAAAAAAAGGGAAATTGCTTGTCACAGGAAGTTATGAAGTTCGAGAAAAAAATCTCAGATTTACATATTAGTATAATATTTTTTGACCCCTTTAACTAGAAAAACCCCGTTTCAAGTCCTGCAGACTCCACATTTTTTTTCTTATCTTAAAACCTTCAGAATCCACACCACTGAACATAAATCATTTGTGAACCATGGATAACAAATACAACTTATAAGAAACGGAAAAATACCTTATATATAGTGACAGAGTTGTTGAAAACATTGATTGGCTTCTGGTCAACCCTCAATATTGACTGACCAAAACTTGTTCACAAGTCCATCTGAGTCAACTTCAACAACTCATGGTGCCACAACATCAGTGTAAACAACTACCACCAGTTCAGGAACCCCGTGGACTTCAGGAACTTCGTTGACAGCTGCCACTTCGCAGTCAAGAAGGAGAACATGTTCTCCTGTAACAAGCTTGAGCACAGTTCAACCCTCATCATTTACTGACCAAAGTTCGATCACAAGTCCATCTGGGTCAACTTCAACAACTTATGGTGCCACAACATCAGTGTTAGCAACTACCACCAGTTCAGGAACCCCATCGACTTCCGGAACTTCGTTGGCAGCTGCCACTTCGCAGTGAATAAGTAGTAAGGGTTCTTCAACCTCAGCATCGGCAACGCAAATATCCTCTGCTGAATCAACAACTACAGGTGTGTATGAGCCATATTTAACGACATTACTGTCATACGAAATAACACTCGAGATTTGTATGGTCAAAAGTGTGTAATTGAATATGTTGCGTTAAGCCAAGTAATATCAGTATCTCATCAGAAACCTTATTAATTCTTAAGCATTACATCTTTTTAGTCCCCTACCGGCGAAAGCCGAAGGGGACTATAGGTTTGCCCTCCGTCCGTCTGTCTGTCTGTCCGTCCGTCTGTCTGTCAGTCCGGATTTCAGTTTTCCGGACATTTTTTCTTAACCCTTGGAGAGATTGAGCTGATTTTTGGGATGTGAGTCCGCATCAATGAGTTACAGAATGAGTTTGAGTTTGGTTCCGGTCCATTGATTTTTGTGGAAGATACGGATGCTGGACTTAGAAATTACCAGAAAATTTCAGTTTTCAAGACTTTTTTTCTTAACCCTTGGAGAGATTGAGCTTATTTTTGGTATGTGAGTCCGCATCAATGAGTTACAGAATGAGTTTGAGTTTGGTTCCGGTCCATTGATTTTTGTGGAAGATACGGATGCTGGACTTAGAAATTACCAGGATTTTTTTTTTTATCCTCAGAGATTTTGAGCTGATACATAAAATATGATACACTTAATATTTTGATGAGGTAGTTATACCTTTACCACCAAGATACTGACAAAAGATACTGCTCTAGGAATATATATATAAATCTGGTAGGGGACTTGGTTTTGCCATGCAATACTTCCGAATGCTTGTTTAATATATTATTGTAAGTCATAAAGAAAATAAAAAAAACAGGATGGAAAGCAGTCTTGGAAAAAAGGGAAATTGCTTGTCACAGGAAGTTATGAAGTTCGAGAAAGAAATCTCAGATTTACATATTAGTATAATATTTTTGACACCTTTAACTAGAAAAATCCCTTTCAAGTCCTGCAGACTTCACATTTTTTTTCTTATCTTAAAACCTTCAGAATCCAAACCACTGAGCATAAAAACATTTGTGAACCATGGAAAACAAATACAACTTATAAGAAACGGAAAAATACCTTATATATAGTGAGAGAGTTGTTGAAAACATTGATTGGCTTCTGGTCAACCCTCAATATTGACTGACCAAAACTTGTTCACAAGTCCATCTGAGTCAACTTCAACAACTCATGGTGCCACAACATCAGTGTAAACAACTACCACCAGTTCAGGAACCCCGTGGACTTCAGGAACTTCGTTGACAGCTGCAACTTCGCAGTCAAGAAGGAGAACATGTTCTCCTGTAACAAGCTTGAGCACAGTTCAACCCTCATCATTTACTGACCAAAGTTCGATCACAAGTCCATCTGGGTCAACTTCAACAACTTATGGTGCCACAACATCAGTGTTAGCAACTACCACCAGTTCAGGAACCCCATCGACTTCCGGAACTTCGTTGGCAGCTGCCACTTCGCAGTGAATAAGTAGTAAGGGTTCTTCAACCTCAGCATCGACAACGCAAATATCCTCTGCTGAATCAACAACTACAGGTGTGTATGGGCCATATTTAACGACATTACTGTCATACGAAATAACACTCGAGATTTGTATGGTCAAAAGTGTGTAATTGAATATGTTGCGTTAAGCCAAGTAATATCAGTATCTCATCAGAAACCTTATTAATTCTTAAGCATTACATCTTTTTAGTCCCCTACCGGCGAAAGCCGAAGGGGACTATAGGTTTGCCCTCCGTCCGTCTGTCTGTCTGTCCGTCCGTCTGTCTGTCAGTCCGGATTTCAGTTTTCCGGACTTTTTTTCTTAACCCTTGGAGAGATTGAGCTGATTTTTGGTATGTGAGTCCGCATCAATGAGTTACAGAATGAGTTTAAGTTTGGTTCCGGTCCATTGATTTTTGTGGAAGATACGACTGCTGGACTTAGAAAATTACCAGGATTTTTCAATTTTCCAGACTTTTTTTCTTAATCCTTGGATATATTGAGCTGATTTTTGGTATGTGAGTCCGCATCAATGAGTTACAGAATGAGTTTGAGTTTGGTTCCGGTCCATTGATTTTTGTGGAAGATACGGATGCTGGACTTAGAAATTACCAGGAAATTTCAGTTTTCCAGACTTTTTTTCTTAACCCCTGGAGAGATTGAGCTGATTTTTGTTATGTGAGTCCGCATCAATGAGTTACAGAATGAGTTTGAGTTTGGTTCCGGTCCATTGATTTTTGTGGAAGATACGACTGCTGGACTTAGAAAATTACCAGGATTTTTCAATTTACCAGACTTTTTTTCTTAATCCTTGGAGATATTGAGCTGATTTTTGGTATGTGAGTCCGCATCAATGAGTTACAGAACAAGTTTGAATTTGGTTCCGGTCCATTGATTTTTGTGGAAGATACGGATGCTGGACTAAGAAAATTACCAGGATTTTTCTGGACTTTTTTTCTTTATCCTTGGAGACATTGAGCTGATTTTTGGTATGTGAGTCTGCATCAATGAGTAACAGATTAAGTTCGAATTTAGTTCCGGTCCATTGATCTTTGTGGAAGATACGGATGCTGGACTTAGAAAATTACCAGGATTTTTTTTTTATCCTCAGAGATTTTGAGCTGATACATAAAATATGATACAACTAATATTTTGATGAGGTAGTTGTACCTTTACCACCAAGATACTGACAAAATATACTGCTCTATGAATATATATATAAATCTGGTAGGGGACTTGGTTTTGCCATGCAATACTTCCGAATGCTTGTTTAATATATTATTGTAAGTCATAAAGAAAATTAAAAAAAAAAACAGGATGGAAAGCAGTCTGGGAAAAAAAAGGGAAATTGCTTGTCACAGGAAGTTATGAAGTTCGAGAAAAAAATCTCAGATTTACATATTAGTATAATATTTTTTGACCCCTTTAACTAGAAAAACCCCGTTTCAAGTCCTGCAGACTCCACATTTTTTTTCTTATCTTAAAACCTTCAGAATCCACACCACTGAACATAAAAACATTTGTGAACCATGGATAACAAATAAAACTTATAAGAAACGGAAAGTACCTTATGTATAGTGAGAGAGTTGTTGTAAACATTGATTGGCTTCTGGTTAACCCTCAAGATTGACTGACCAAAACTTGATCACAAGTCCATCTGGGTCAACTTCAACAACTCATGGTGCCACAACATCAGTGTAAACAACTACCACCAGTTCAGGAACCCCGTCGACTTCAGGAACTTCGTTGACAGCTGCCACTTCGCAGTCAAGAAGGAGAACATGTTCTCCTGTAACAAGCTTGAGCACAGTTCAACCCTCATCATTTACTGACCAAAGTTCGATCACAAGTCCATCTGGGTCAACTTCAACAACTTATGGTGCCACAACATCAGTGTTAGCAACTACCACCAGTAAAGGAACCCCATCGACTTTAGGAACTTCGTTGGCAGCTGCCACATTGCAGTCAATAAGTAGTAAAGGTTCTTCAACCTCAGCATCGACAACGCAAATATCCTCTGCTGAATCAACAACTACAGGTGTGTATGAGCCATATTTAACGACATTACTGTCATACGAAATAACACTCGAGATTTGTATGGTCAAAAGTGTGTAATTGAATATGTTGCGTTAAGCCAAGTAATATCAGTATCTCATCAGAAACCTTATTAATTCTTAAGCATTACATCTTTTTAGTCCCCTACCGGCGAAAGCCGAAGGGGACTATAGGTTTGCCCTCCGTCCGTCTGTCTGTCTGTCCGTCCGTCTGTCTGTCAGTCCGGATTTCAGTTTTCCGGACATTTTTTCTTAACCCTTGGAGAGATTGAGCTGATTTTTGGGATGTGAGTCCGCATCAATGAGTTACAGAATGAGTTTGAGTTTGGTTCCGGTCCATTGATTTTTGTGGAAGATACGGATGCTGGACTTAGAAATTACCAGAAAATTTCAGTTTTCAAGACTTTTTTCTTAACCCTTGGAGAGATTGAGCTTATTTTTGGTATGTGAGTCCGCATCAATGAGTTACAGAATGAGTTTGAGTTTGGTTCCGGTCCATTGATTTTTGTGGAAGATACGGATGCTGGACTTAGAAATTACCAGGATTTTTTTTTATCCTCAGAGATTTTGAGCTGATACATAAAATATGATACACTTAATATTTTGATGAGGTAGTTATACCTTTACCACCAAGATACTGACAAAAGATACTGCTCTAGGAATATATATATAAATCTGGTAGGGGACTTGGTTTTGCCATGCAATACTTCCGAATGCTTGTTTAATATATTATTGTAAGTCATAAAGAAAATAAAAAAAACAGGATGGAAAGGAGTCTTGGAAAAAAGGGAAATTGCTTGTCACAGGAAGTTATGAAGTTCGAGAAAGAAATCTCAGATTTACATATTAGTATAATATTTTTGACACCTTTAACTAGAAAAATCCCTTTCAAGTCCTGCAGACTTCACATTTTTTTTCTTATCTTAAAACCTTCAGAATCCAAACCACTGAGCATAAAAACATTTGTGAACCATGGATAACAAATACAACTTATAAGAAACGGAAAAATACCTTATATATAGTGAGAGAGTTGTTGAAAACATTGATTGGCTTCTGGTCAACCCTCAATATTGACTGACCAAAACTTGTTCACAAGTCCATCTGAGTCAACTTCAACAACTCATGGTGCCACAACATCAGTGTAAACAACTACCACCAGTTCAGGAACCCCGTGGACTTCAGGAACTTCGTTGACAGCTGCAACTTCGCAGTCAAGAAGGAGAACATGTTCTGTAACAAGCTTGAGCAAAGTTCAACCCTCATCATTTACTGACCAAAGTTCGATCACAAGTCCATCTGGGTCAACTTCAACAACTTATGGTGCCACAACATCAGTGTTAGCAACTACCACCAGTTCAGGAACCCCATCGACTTCCGGAACTTCGTTGGCAGCTGCCACTTCGCAGTGAATAAGTAGTAAGGGTTCTTCAACCTCAGCATCGACAACGCAAATATCCTCTGCTGAATCAACAACTACAGGTGTGTATGGGCCATATTTAACGACATTACTGTCATACGAAATAACACTCGAGATTTGTATGGTCAAAAGTGTGTAATTGAATATGTTGCGTTAAGCCAAGTAATATCAGTATCTCATCAGAAACCTTATTAATTCTTAAGCATTACATCTTTTTAGTCCCCTACCGGCGAAAGCCGAAGGGGACTATAGGTTTGCCCTCCGTCCGTCTGTCTGTCTGTCCGTCCGTCTGTCTGTCAGTCCGGATTTCAGTTTTCCGGACTTTTTTTCTTAACCCTTGGATATATTGAGCTGATTTTTGGTATGTGAGTCCGCATCAATGAGTTACAGAATGAGTTTGAGTTTGGTTCCGGTCCATTGATTTTTGTGGAAGATACGGATGCTGGACTTAGAAATTACCAGGAAATTTCAGTTTTCCAGACTTTTTTTCTTAACCCCTGGAGAGATTGAGCTGATTTTTGTTATGTGAGTCCGCATCAATGAGTTACAGAATGAGTTTGAGTTTGGTTCCGGTCCATTGATTTTTGTGGAAGATACGACTGCTGGACTTAGAAAATTACCAGGATTTTTCAATTTACCAGACTTTTTTTCTTAATCCTTGGAGATATTGAGCTGATTTTTGGTATGTGAGTCCGCATCAATGAGTTACAGAACAAGTTTGAATTTGGTTCCGGTCCATTGATTTTTGTGGAAGATACGGATGCTGGACTAAGAAAATTACCAGGATTTTTCTGGACTTTTTTTCTTTATCCTTGGAGACATTGAGCTGATTTTTGGTATGTGAGTCTGCATCAATGAGTAACAGATTAAGTTCGAATTTAGTTCCGGTCCATTGATCTTTGTGGAAGATACGGATGCTGGACTTAGAAAATTACCAGGATTTTTTTTTTATCCTCAGAGATTTTGAGCTGATACATAAAATATGATACAACTAATATTTTGATGAGGTAGTTGTACCTTTACCACCAAGATACTGACAAAATATACTGCTCTATGAATATATATATAAATCTGGTAGGGGACTTGGTTTTGCCATGCAATACTTCCGAATGCTTGTTTAATATATTATTGTAAGTCATAAAGAAAATTAAAAAAAAAACAGGATGGAAAGCAGTCTGGGAAAAAAAAGGGAAATTGCTTGTCACAGGAAGTTATGAAGTTCGAGAAAAAAATCTCAGATTTACATATTAGTATAATATTTTTTGACCCCTTTAACTAGAAAAACCCCGTTTCAAGTCCTGCAGACTCCACATTTTTTTTCTTATCTTAAAACCTTCAGAATCCACACCACTGAACATAAAAACATTTGTGAACCATGGATAACAAATAAAACTTATAAGAAACGGAAAGTACCTTATGTATAGTGAGAGAGTTGTTGTAAACATTGATTGGCTTCTGGTTAACCCTCAAGATTGACTGACCAAAACTTGTTCACAAGTCCATCTGGGTCAACTTCAACAACTTATGGTGCCACAACATCAGTGTTAACAACTACCACCAGTTCAGGAACCCCGTCGACTTCAGGAACTTCGTTGACAGCTGCCACTTCGCAGTCAAGAAGGAGAACATGTTCTCATGTAACAAGCTTGAGCACAGTTCAACCCTCATCATTTACTGACCAAAGTTCGATCACAAGTCCATCTGGGTCAACTTCAACAACTTATGGTGCCACAACATCAGTGTTAGCAACTACCACCAGTTCAGGAACCCCATCGACTTCAGGAACTTCGTTGGCAGCTGCCACATTGCAGTCAATAAGTAGTAAAGGTTCTTCAACCTCAGCATCGACAACGCAAATATCCTCTGCTGAATCAACAACTACAGGTGTGTATGAGCCATATTTAACGACATTACTGTCATACGAAATAACACTCGAGATTTGTATGGTCAAAAGTGTGTAATTGAATATGTTGCGTTAAGCCAAGTAATATCAGTATCTCATCAGAAACCTTATTAATTCTTAAGCATTACATCTTTTTAGTCCCCTACCGGCGAAAGCCGAAGGGGACTATAGGTTTGCCCTCCGTCCGTCTGTCTGTCTGTCCGTCCGTCTGTCTGTCAGTCCGGATTTCAGTTTTCCGGACATTTTTTCTTAACCCTTGGAGAGATTGAGCTGATTTTTGGGATGTGAGTCCGCATCAATGAGTTACAGAATGAGTTTGAGTTTGGTTCCGGTCCATTGATTTTTGTGGAAGATACGGATGCTGGACTTAGAAATTACCAGAAAATTTCAGTTTTCAAGACTTTTTTTCTTAACCCTTGGAGAGATTGAGCTTATTTTTGGTATGTGAGTCCGCATCAATGAGTTACAGAATGAGTTTGAGTTTGGTTCCGGTCCATTGATTTTTGTGGAAGATACGGATGCTGGACTTAGAAATTACCAGGATTTTTTTTTTATCCTCAGAGATTTTGAGCTGATACATAAAATATGATACACTTAATATTTTGATGAGGTAGTTATACCTTTACCACCAAGATACTGACAAAAGATACTGCTCTAGGAATATATATATAAATCTGGTAGGGGACTTGGTTTTGCCATGCAATACTTCCGAATGCTTGTTTAATATATTTTTGTAAGTCATAAAGAAAATAAAAAAAACAGGATGGAAAGCAGTCTTGGAAAAAAGGGAAATTGCTTGGCACAGGAAGTTATGAAGTTCGAGAAAGAAATCTCAGATTTACATATTAGTATAATATTTTTGACACCTTTAACTAGAAAAATCCCTTTCAAGTCCTGCAGACTTCACATTTTTTTTCTTATCTTAAAACCTTCAGAATCCAAACCACTGAGCATAAAAACATTTCTGAACCATGGATAACAAATACAACTTATAAGAAACGGAAAAATACCTTATATATAGTGAGAGAGTTGTTGAAAACATTGATTGGCTTCTGGTCAACCCTCAATATTGACTGACCAAAACTTGTTCACAAGTCCATCTGAGTCAACTTCAACAACTCATGGTGCCACAACATCAGTGTAAACAACTACCACCAGTTCAGGAACCCCGTGGACTTCAGGAACTTCGTTGACAGCTGCAACTTCGCAGTCAAGAAGGAGAACATGTTCTGTAACAAGCTTGAGCAAAGTTCAACCCTCATCATTTACTGACCAAAGTTCGATCACAAGTCCATCTGGGTCAACTTCAACAACTTATGGTGCCACAACATCAGTGTTAGCAACTACCACCAGTAAAGGAACCCCATCGACTTCAGGAACTTCGTTGGCAGCTGCCACATTGCAGTCAATAAGTAGTAAAGGTTCTTCAACCTCAGCATCGACAACGCAAATATCCTCTGCTGAATCAACAACTACAGGTGTGTATGAGCCATATTTAACGACATTACTGTCATACGAAATAACACTCGAGATTTGTATGGTCAAAAGTGTGTAATTGAATATGTTGCGTTAAGCCAAGTAATATCAGTATCTCATCAGAAACCTTATTAATTCTTAAGCATTACATCTTTTTAGTCCCCTACCGGCGAAAGCCGAAGGGGACTATAGGTTTGCCCTCCGTCCGTCTGTCTGTCTGTCCGTCCGTCTGTCTGTCAGTCCGGATTTCAGTTTTCCGGACATTTTTTCTTAACCCTTGGAGAGATTGAGCTGATTTTTGGGATGTGAGTCCGCATCAATGAGTTACAGAATGAGTTTGAGTTTGGTTCCGGTCCATTGATTTTTGTGGAAGATACGGATGCTGGACTTAGAAATTACCAGGATTTTTTTTTTATCCTCAGAGATTTTGAGCTGATACATAAAATATGATACACTTAATATTTTGATGAGGTAGTTATACCTTTACCACCAAGATACTGACAAAAGATACTGCTCTAGGAATATATATATAAATCTGGTAGGGGACTTGGTTTTGCCATGCAATACTTCCGAATGCTTGTTTAATATATTATTGTAAGTCATAAAGAAAATAAAAAAAACAGGATGGAAAGCAGTCTTGGAAAAAAGGGAAATTGCTTGTCACAGGAAGTTATGAAGTTCGAGAAAGAAATCTCAGATTTACATATTAGTATAATATTTTTGACACCTTTAACTAGAAAAATCCCTTTCAAGTCCTGCAGACTTCACATTTTTTTTCTTATCTTAAAACCTTCAGAATCCAAACCACTGAGCATAAAAACATTTGTGAACCATGGATAACAAATACAACTTATAAGAAACGGAAAAATACCTTATATATAGTGAGAGAGTTGTTGAAAACATTGATTGGCTTCTGGTCAACCCTCAATATTGACTGACCAAAACTTGTTCACAAGTCCATCTGAGTCAACTTCAACAACTCATGGTGCCACAACATCAGTGTAAACAACTACCACCAGTTCAGGAACCCCGTGGACTTCAGGAACTTCGTTGACAGCTGCAACTTCGCAGTCAAGAAGGAGAACATGTTCTGTAACAAGCTTGAGCACAGTTCAACCCTCATCATTTACTGACCAAAGTTCGATCACAAGTCCATCTGGGTCAACTTCAACAACTTATGGTGCCACAACATCAGTGTTAGCAACTACCACCAGTTCAGGAACCCCATCGACTTCCGGAACTTCGTTGGCAGCTGCCACTTCGCAGTGAATAAGTAGTAAGGGTTCTTCAACCTCAGCATCGACAACGCAAATATCCTCTGCTGAATCAACAACTACAGGTGTGTATGGGCCATATTTAACGACATTACTGTCATACGAAATAACACTCGAGATTTGTATGGTCAAAAGTGTGTAATTGAATATGTTGCGTTAAGCCAAGTAATATCAGTATCTCATCAGAAACCTTATTAATTCTTAAGCATTACATCTTTTTAGTCCCCTACCGGCGAAAGCCGAAGGGGACTATAGGTTTGCCCTCCGTCCGTCTGTCTGTCTGTCCGTCCGTCTGTCTGTCAGTCCGGATTTCAGTTTTCCGGACTTTTTTTCTTAACCCTTGGAGAGATTGAGCTGATTTTTGGTATGTGAGTCCGCATCAATGAGTTACAGAATGAGTTTAAGTTTGGTTCCGGTCCATTGATTTTTGTGGAAGATACGACTGCTGGACTTAGAAAATTACCAGGATTTTTCAATTTTCCAGACTTTTTTTCTTAATCCTTGGATATATTGAGCTGATTTTTGGTATGTGAGTCCGCATCAATGAGTTACAGAATGAGTTTGAGTTTGGTTCCGGTCCATTGATTTTTGTGGAAGATACGGATGCTGGACTTAGAAATTACCAGGAAATTTCAGTTTTCCAGACTTTTTTTCTTAACCCCTGGAGAGATTGAGCTGATTTTTGTTATGTGAGTCCGCATCAATGAGTTACAGAATGAGTTTGAGTTTGGTTCCGGTCCATTGATTTTTGTGGAAGATACGACTGCTGGACTTAGAAAATTACCAGGATTTTTCAATTTACCAGACTTTTTTTCTTAATCCTTGGAGATATTGAGCTGATTTTTGGTATGTGAGTCCGCATCAATGAGTTACAGAACAAGTTTGAATTTGGTTCCGGTCCATTGATTTTTGTGGAAGATACGGATGCTGGACTAAGAAAATTACCAGGATTTTTCTGGACTTTTTTTCTTTATCCTTGGAGACATTGAGCTGATTTTTGGTATGTGAGTCTGCATCAATGAGTAACAGATTAAGTTCGAATTTAGTTCCGGTCCATTGATCTTTGTGGAAGATACGGATGCTGGACTTAGAAAATTACCAGGATTTTTTTTTTATCCTCAGAGATTTTGAGCTGATACATAAAATATGATACAACTAATATTTTGATGAGGTAGTTGTACCTTTACCACCAAGATACTGACAAAATATACTGCTCTATGAATATATATATAAATATGGTAGGGGACTTGGTTTTGCCATGCAATACTTCCGAATGCTTGTTTAATATATTATTGTAAGTCATAAAGAAAATTAAAAAAAAAAACAGGATGGAAAGCAGTCTGGGAAAAAAAAGGGAAATTGCTTGTCACAGGAAGTTATGAAGTTCGAGAAAAAAATCTCAGATTTACATATTAGTATAATATTTTTTGACCCCTTTAACTAGAAAAACCCCGTTTCAAGTCCTGCAGACTCCACATTTTTTTTCTTATCTTAAAACCTTCAGAATCCACACCACTGAACATAAAAACATTTGTGAACCATGGATAACAAATAAAACTTATAAGAAACGGAAAGTACCTTATGTATAGTGAGAGAGTTGTTGTAAACATTGATTGGCTTCTGGTTAACCCTCAAGATTGACTGACCAAAACTTGTTCACAAGTCCATCTGGGTCAACTTCAACAACTTATGGTGCCACAACATCAGTGTTAACAACTACCACCAGTTCAGGAACCCCGTCGACTTCAGGAACTTCGTTGACAGCTGCCACTTCGCAGTCAAGAAGGAGAACATGTTCTCATGTAACAAGCTTGAGCACAGTTCAACCCTCATCATTTACTGACCAAAGTTCGATCACAAGTCCATCTGGGTCAACTTCAACAACTTATGGTGCCACAACATCAGTGTTAGCAACTACCACCAGTTCAGGAACCCCTTCGACTTCAGGAACTTCGTTGGCAGCTGCCACATTGCAGTCAATAAGTAGTAAAGGTTCTTCAACCTCAGCATCGACAACGCAAATATCCTCTGCTGAATCAACAACTACAGGTGTGTATGAGCCATATTTAACGACATTACTGTCATACGAAATAACACTCGAGATTTGTATGGTCAAAAGTGTGTAATTGAATATGTTGCGTTAAGCCAAGTAATATCAGTATCTCATCAGAAACCTTATTAATTCTTAAGCATTACATCTTTTTAGTCCCCTACCGGCGAAAGCCGAAGGGGACTATAGGTTTGCCCTCCGTCCGTCTGTCTGTCTGTCCGTCCGTCTGTCTGTCAGTCCGGATTTCAGTTTTCCGGACTTTTTTTCTTAACCCTTGGAGAGATTGAGCTGATTTTTGGGATGTGAGTCCGCATCAATGAGTTACAGAATGAGTTTAAGTTTGGTTCCGGTCCATTGATTTTTGTGGAAGATACGACTGCTGGACTTAGAAAATTACCAGGATTTTTCAATTTTCCAGACTTTTTTTCTTAATCCTTGATTATATTGAGCAGATTTTTGGTATGTGAGTCCGCATCAATGAGTTACAGAATGAGTTTGAGTTTGGTTCCGGTCCATTGATTTTTGTGGAAGATACGGATGCTGGACTTAGAAATTACCAGGAAATTTCAGTTTTCCAGACTTTTTTTCTTAACCCCTGGAGAGATTGAGCTGATTTTTGTTATGTGAGTCCGCATCAATGAGTTACAGAATGAGTTTGAGTTTGGTTCCGGTCCATTGATTTTTGTGGAAGATACGACTGCTGGACTTAGAAAATTACCAGGATTTTTCAATTTACCAGACTTTTTTTCTTAATCCTTGGAGATATTGAGCTGATTTTTGGTATGTGAGTCCGCATCAATGAGTTACAGAACAAGTTTGAATTTGGTTCCGGTCCATTGATTTTTGTGGAAGATACGGATGCTGGACTAAGAAAATTACCAGGATTTTTCTGGACTTTTTTTCTTTATCCTTGGAGACATTGAGCTGATTTTTGGTATGTGAGTCTGCATCAATGAGTAACAGATTAAGTTCGAATTTAGTTCCGGTCCATTGATCTTTGTGGAAGATACGGATGCTGGACTTAGAAATTACCAGGATTTTTTTTTTATCCTCAGAGATTTTGAGCTGATACATAAAATATGATACAACTAATATTTTGATGAGGTAGTTGTACCTTTACCACCAAGATACTGACAAAATATACTGCTCTATGAATATATATATAAATCTGGTAGGGGACTTGGTTTTGCCATGCAATACTTCCGAATGCTTGTTTAATATATTATTGTAAGTCATAAAGAAAATTAAAAAAAAAAAAAACAGGATGGAAAGCAGTCTGGGAAAAAAAGGGAAATTGCTTGTCACAGGAAGTTATGAAGTTCGAGAAAAAAATCTCAGATTTACATATTAGTATAATATTTTTTGACCCCTTTAACTAGAAAAACCCCGTTTCAAGTCCTGCAGACTCCACATTTTTTTTCTTATCTTAAAACCTTCAGAATCCACACCACTGAACATAAAATCATTTGTGAACCATGGATAACAAATAAAACTTATAAGAAACGGAAAGTACCTTATGTATAGTGAGAGAGTTGTTGTAAACATTGATTGGCTTCTGGTTAACCCTCAAGATTGACTGACCAAAACTTGTTCACAAGTCCATCTGGGTCAACTTCAACAACTCATGGTGCCACAACATCAGTGTAAACAACTACCACCAGTTCAGGAACCCCGTCGACTTCAGGAACTTCGTTGACAGCTGCCACTTCGCAGTCAAGAAGGAGAACATGTTCTCCTGTAACAAGCTTGAGCACAGTTCAACCCTCATCATTTACTGACCAAAGTTCGATCACAAGTCCATCTGGGTCAACTTCAACAACTTATGGTGCCACAACATCAGTGTGAGCAACTACCACCAGTAAAGGAACCCCATCGACTTCAGGAACTTCGTTGGCAGCTGCCACATTGCAGTCAATAAGTAGTAAAGGTTCTTCAACCTCAGCATCGACAACGCAAATATCCTCTGCTGAATCAACAACTACAGGTGTGTATGAGCCATATTTAACGACATTACTGTCATACGAAATAACACTCGAGATTTGTATGGTCAAAAGTGTGTAATTGAATATGTTGCGTTAAGCCAAGTAATATCAGTATCTCATCAGAAACCTTATTAATTCTTAAGCATTACATCTTTTTAGTCCCCTACCGGCGAAAGCCGAAGGGGACTATAGGTTTGCCCTCCGTCCGTCTGTCTGTCTGTCCGTCCGTCTGTCTGTCAGTCCGGATTTCAGTTTTCCGGACTTTTTTTCTTAACCCTTGGAGAGATTGAGCTGATTTTTGGGATGTGAGTCCGCATCAATGAGTTACAGAATGAGTTTAAGTTTGGTTCCGGTCCATTGATTTTTGTGGAAGATACGACTGCTGGACTTAGAAAATTACCAGGATTTTTCAATTTTCCAGACTTTTTTTCTTAATCCTTGGATATATTGAGCTGATTTTTGGTATGTGAGTCCGCATCAATGAGTTACAGAATGAGTTTGAGTTTGGTTCCGGTCCATTGATTTTTGTGGAAGATACGGATGCTGGACTTAGAAATTACCAGGAAATTTCAGTTTTCCAGACTTTTTTTCTTAACCCCTGGAGAGATTGAGCTGATTTTTGTTATGTGAGTCCGCATCAATGAGTTACAGAATGAGTTTGAGTTTGGTTCCGGTCCATTGATTTTTGTGGAAGATACGACTGCTGGACTTAGAAAATTACCAGGATTTTTCAATTTACCAGACTTTTTTTCTTAATCCTTGGAGATATTGAGCTGATTTTTGGTATGTGAGTCCGCATCAATGAGTTACAGAACAAGTTTGAATTTGGTTCCGGTCCATTGATTTTTGTGGAAGATACGGATGCTGGACTAAGAAAATTACCAGGATTTTTCTGGACTTTTTTTCTTTATCCTTGGAGACATTGAGCTGATTTTTGGTATGTGAGTCTGCATCAATGAGTAACAGATTAAGTTCGAATTTAGTTCCGGTCCATTGATCTTTGTGGAAGATACGGATGCTGGACTTAGAAAATTACCAGGATTTTTTTTTTATCCTCAGAGATTTTGAGCTGATACATAAAATATGATACAACTAATATTTTGATGAGGTAGTTGTACCTTTACCACCAAGATACTGACAAAATATACTGCTCTATGAATATATATATAAATCTGGTAGGGGACTTGGTTTTGCCATGCAATACTTCCGAATGCTTGTTTAATATATTATTGTAAGTCATAAAGAAAATTAAAAAAAAAAAAACAGGATGGAAAGCAGTCTGGGAAAAAAAAGGGAAATTGCTTGTCACAGGAAGTTATGAAGTTCGAGAAAAAAATCTCAGATTTACATATTAGTATAATATTTTTTGACCCCTTTAACTAGAAAAACCCCGTTTCAAGTCCTGCAGACTCCACATTTTTTTTCTTATCTTAAAACCTTCAGAATCCACACCACTGAACATAAAAACATTTGTGAACCATGGATAACAAATAAAACTTATAAGAAACGGAAAGTACCTTATGTATAGTGAGAGAGTTGTTGTAAACATTGATTGGCTTCTGGTTAACCCTCAAGATTGACTGACCAAAACTTGATCACAAGTCCATCTGGGTCAACTTCAACAACTCATGGTGCCACAACATCAGTGTAAACAACTACCACCAGTTCAGGAACCCCGTCGACTTCAGGAACTTCGTTGACAGCTGCCACTTCGCAGTCAAGAAGGAGAACATGTTCTCCTGTAACAAGCTTGAGCACAGTTCAACCCTCATCATTTACTGACCAAAGTTCGATCACAAGTCCATCTGGGTCAACTTCAACAACTTATGGTGCCACAACATCAGTGTTAGCAACTACCACCAGTAAAGGAACCCCATCGACTTCAGGAACTTCGTTGGCAGCTGCCACATTGCAGTCAATAAGTAGTAAAGGTTCTTCAACCTCAGCATCGACAACGCAAATATCCTCTGCTGAATCAACAACTACAGGTGTGTATGAGCCATATTTAACGACATTACTGTCATACGAAATAACACTCGAGATTTGTATGGTCAAAAGTGTGTAATTGAATATGTTGCGTTAAGCCAAGTAATATCAGTATCTCATCAGAAACCTTATTAATTCTTAAGCATTACATCTTTTTAGTCCCCTACCGGCGAAAGCCGAAGGGGACTATAGGTTTGCCCTCCGTCCGTCTGTCTGTCTGTCCGTCCGTCTGTCTGTCAGTCCGGATTTCAGTTTTCCGGACATTTTTTCTTAACCCTTGGAGAGATTGAGCTGATTTTTGGGATGTGAGTCCGCATCAATGAGTTACAGAATGAGTTTGAGTTTGGTTCCGGTCCATTGATTTTTGTGGAAGATACGGATGCTGGACTTAGAAATTACCAGAAAATTTCAGTTTTCAAGACTTTTTTTCTTAACCCTTGGAGAGATTGAGCTTATTTTTGGTATGTGAGTCCGCATCAATGAGTTACAGAATGAGTTTGAGTTTGGTTCCGGTCCATTGATTTTTGTGGAAGATACGGATGCTGGACTTAGAAATTACCAGGATTTTTTTTTTATCCTCAGAGATTTTGAGCTGATACATAAAATATGATACACTTAATATTTTGATGAGGTAGTTATACCTTTACCACCAAGATACTGACAAAAGATACTGCTCTAGGAATATATATATAAATCTGGTAGGGGACTTGGTTTTGCCATGCAATACTTCCGAATGCTTGTTTAATATATTATTGTAAGTCATAAAGAAAATAAAAAAAACAGGATGGAAAGCAGTCTTGGAAAAAAGGGAAATTGCTTGTCACAGGAAGTTATGAAGTTCGAGAAAGAAATCTCAGATTTACATATTAGTATAATATTTTTGACACCTTTAACTAGAAAAATCCCTTTCAAGTCCTGCAGACTTCACATTTTTTTTCTTATCTTAAAACCTTCAGAATCCAAACCACTGAGCATAAAAACATTTGTGAACCATGGATAACAAATACAACTTATAAGAAACGGAAAAATACCTTATATATAGTGAGAGAGTTGTTGAAAACATTGATTGGCTTCTGGTCAACCCTCAATATTGACTGACCAAAACTTGTTCACAAGTCCATCTGAGTCAACTTCAACAACTCATGGTGCCACAACATCAGTGTAAACAACTACCACCAGTTCAGGAACCCCGTGGACTTCAGGAACTTCGTTGACAGCTGCAACTTCGCAGTCAAGAAGGAGAACATGTTCTGTAACAAGCTTGAGCACAGTTCAACCCTCATCATTTACTGACCAAAGTTCGATCACAAGTCCATCTGGGTCAACTTCAACAACTTATGGTGCCACAACATCAGTGTTAGCAACTACCACCAGTTCAGGAACCCCATCGACTTCCGGAACTTCGTTGGCAGCTGCCACTTCGCAGTGAATAAGTAGTAAGGGTTCTTCAACCTCAGCATCGACAACGCAAATATCCTCTGCTGAATCAACAACTACAGGTGTGTATGGGCCATATTTAACGACATTACTGTCATACGAAATAAAACTCGAGATTTGTATGGTCAAAAGTGTGTAATTGAATATGTTGCGTTAAGCCAAGTAATATCAGTATCTCATCAGAAACCTTATTAATTCTTAAGCATTACATCTTTTTAGTCCCCTACCGGCGAAAGCCGAAGGGGACTATAGGTTTGCCCTCCGTCCGTCTGTCTGTCTGTCCGTCCGTCTGTCTGTCAGTCCGGATTTCAGTTTTCCGGACTTTTTTTCTTAACCCTTGGAGAGATTGAGCTGATTTTTGGTATGTGAGTCCGCATCAATGAGTTACAGAATGAGTTTAAGTTTGGTTCCGGTCCATTGATTTTTCTGGAAGATACGACTGCTGGACTTAGAAAATTACCAGGATTTTTCAATTTTCCAGACTTTTTTTCTTAATCCTTGGATATATTGAGCTGATTTTTGGTATGTGAGTCCGCATCAATGAGTTACAGAATGAGTTTGAGTTTGGTTCCGGTCCATTGATTTTTGTGGAAGATACGGATGCTGGACTTAGAAATTACCAGGAAATTTCAGTTTTCCAGACTTTTTTTCTTAACCCCTGGAGAGATTGAGCTGATTTTTGTTATGTGAGTCCGCATCAATGAGTTACAGAATGAGTTTGAGTTTGGTTCCGGTCCATTGATTTTTGTGGAAGATACGACTGCTGGACTTAGAAAATTACCAGGATTTTTCAATTTACCAGACTTTTTTTCTTAATCCTTGGAGATATTGAGCTGATTTTTGGTATGTGAGTCCGCATCAATGAGTTACAGAACAAGTTTGAATTTGGTTCCGGTCCATTGATTTTTGTGGAAGATACGGATGCTGGACTAAGAAAATTACCAGGATTTTTCTGGACTTTTTTTCTTTATCCTTGGAGACATTGAGCTGATTTTTGGTATGTGAGTCTGCATCAATGAGTAACAGATTAAGTTCGAATTTAGTTCCGGTCCATTGATCTTTGTGGAAGATACGGATGCTGGACTTAGAAAATTACCAGGATTTTTTTTTTATCCTCAGAGATTTTGAGCTGATACATAAAATATGATACAACTAATATTTTGATGAGGTAGTTGTACCTTTACCACCAAGATACTGACAAAATATACTGCTCTATGAATATATATATAAATCTGGTAGGGGACTTGGTTTTGCCATGCAATACTTCCGAATGCTTGTTTAATATATTATTGTAAGTCATAAAGAAAATTAAAAAAAAAAAAACAGGATGGAAAGCAGTCTGGGAAAAAAAAGGGAAATTGCTTGTCACAGGAAGTTATGAAGTTCGAGAAAAAAATCTCAGATTTACATATTAGTATAATATTTTTTGACCCCTTTAACTAGAAAAACCCCGTTTCAAGTCCTGCAGACTCCACATTTTTTTTCTTATCTTAAAACCTTCAGAATCCACACCACTGAACATAAAAACATTTGTGAACCATGGATAACAAATAAAACTTATAAGAAACGGAAAGTACCTTATGTATAGTGAGAGAGTTGTTGTAAACATTGATTGGCTTCTGGTTAACCCTCAAGATTGACTGACCAAAACTTGATCACAAGTCCATCTGGGTCAACTTCAACAACTCATGGTGCCACAACATCAGTGTAAACAACTACCACCAGTTCAGGAACCCCGTCGACTTCAGGAACTTCGTTGACAGCTGCCACTTCGCAGTCAAGAAGGAGAACATGTTCTCCTGTAACAAGCTTGAGCACAGTTCAACCCTCATCATTTACTGACCAAAGTTCGATCACAAGTCCATCTGGGTCAACTTCAACAACTTATGGTGCCACAACATCAGTGTTAGCAACTACCACCAGTAAAGGAACCCCATCGACTTCAGGAACTTCGTTGGCAGCTGCCACATTGCAGTCAATAAGTAGTAAAGGTTCTTCAACCTCAGCATCGACAACGCAAATATCCTCTGCTGAATCAACAACTACAGGTGTGTATGAGCCATATTTAACGACATTACTGTCATACGAAATAACACTCGAGATTTGTATGGTCAAAAGTGTGTAATTGAATATGTTGCGTTAAGCCAAGTAATATCAGTATCTCATCAGAAACCTTATTAATTCTTAAGCATTACATCTTTTTAGTCCCCTACCGGCGAAAGCCGAAGGGGACTATAGGTTTGCCCTCCGTCCGTCTGTCTGTCTGTCCGTCCGTCTGTCTGTCAGTCCGGATTTCAGTTTTCCGGACATTTTTTCTTAACCCTTGGAGAGATTGAGCTGATTTTTGGGATGTGAGTCCGCATCAATGAGTTACAGAATGAGTTTGAGTTTGGTTCCGGTCCATTGATTTTTGTGGAAGATACGGATGCTGGACTTAGAAATTACCAGAAAATTTCAGTTTTCAAGACTTTTTTTCTTAACCCTTGGAGAGATTGAGCTTATTTTTGGTATGTGAGTCCGCATCAATGAGTTACAGAATGAGTTTGAGTTTGGTTCCGGTCCATTGATTTTTGTGGAAGATACGGATGCTGGACTTAGAAATTACCAGGATTTTTTTTTTATCCTCAGAGATTTTGAGCTGATACATAAAATATGATACACTTAATATTTTGATGAGGTAGTTATACCTTTACCACCAAGATACTGACAAAAGATACTGCTCTAGGAATATATATATAAATCTGGTAGGGGACTTGGTTTTGCCATGCAATACTTCCGAATGCTTGTTTAATATATTATTGTAAGTCATAAAGAAAATAAAAAAAACAGGATGGAAAGCAGTCTTGGAAAAAAGGGAAATTGCTTGTCACAGGAAGTTATGAAGTTCGAGAAAGAAATCTCAGATTTACATATTAGTATAATATTTTTGACACCTTTAACTAGAAAAATCCCTTTCAAGTCCTGCAGACTTCACATTTTTTTTCTTATCTTAAAACCTTCAGAATCCAAACCACTGAGCATAAAAACATTTGTGAACCATGGATAACAAATACAACTTATAAGAAACGGAAAAATACCTTATATATAGTGAGAGAGTTGTTGAAAACATTGATTGGCTTCTGGTCAACCCTCAATATTGACTGACCAAAACTTGTTCACAAGTCCATCTGAGTCAACTTCAACAACTCATGGTGCCACAACATCAGTGTAAACAACTACCACCAGTTCAGGAACCCCGTGGACTTCAGGAACTTCGTTGACAGCTGCAACTTCGCAGTCAAGAAGGAGAACATGTTCTGTAACAAGCTTGAGCACAGTTCAACCCTCATCATTTACTGACCAAAGTTCGATCACAAGTCCATCTGGGTCAACTTCAACAACTTATGGTGCCACAACATCAGTGTTAGCAACTACCACCAGTTCAGGAACCCCATCGACTTCCGGAACTTCGTTGGCAGCTGCCACTTCGCAGTGAATAAGTAGTAAGGGTTCTTCAACCTCAGCATCGACAACGCAAATATCCTCTGCTGAATCAACAACTACAGGTGTGTATGGGCCATATTTAACGACATTACTGTCATACGAAATAAAACTCGAGATTTGTATGGTCAAAAGTGTGTAATTGAATATGTTGCGTTAAGCCAAGTAATATCAGTATCTCATCAGAAACCTTATTAATTCTTAAGCATTACATCTTTTTAGTCCCCTACCGGCGAAAGCCGAAGGGGACTATAGGTTTGCCCTCCGTCCGTCTGTCTGTCTGTCCGTCCGTCTGTCTGTCAGTCCGGATTTCAGTTTTCCGGACTTTTTTTCTTAACCCTTGGAGAGATTGAGCTGATTTTTGGTATGTGAGTCCGCATCAATGAGTTACAGAATGAGTTTAAGTTTGGTTCCGGTCCATTGATTTTTCTGGAAGATACGACTGCTGGACTTAGAAAATTACCAGGATTTTTCAATTTTCCAGACTTTTTTTCTTAATCCTTGGATATATTGAGCTGATTTTTGGTATGTGAGTCCGCATCAATGAGTTACAGAATGAGTTTGAGTTTGGTTCCGGTCCATTGATTTTTGTGGAAGATACGGATGCTGGACTTAGAAATTACCAGGAAATTTCAGTTTTCCAGACTTTTTTTCTTAACCCCTGGAGAGATTGAGCTGATTTTTGTTATGTGAGTCCGCATCAATGAGTTACAGAATGAGTTTGAGTTTGGTTCCGGTCCATTGATTTTTGTGGAAGATACGACTGCTGGACTTAGAAAATTACCAGGATTTTTCAATTTACCAGACTTTTTTTCTTAATCCTTGGAGATATTGAGCTGATTTTTGGTATGTGAGTCCGCATCAATGAGTTACAGAATAAGTTTGAATTTGGTTCCGGTCCATTGATTTTTGTGGAAGATACGGATGCTGGACTAAGAAAATTACCAGGATTTTTCTGGACTTTTTTTCTTTATCCTTGGAGACATTGAGCTGATTTTTGGTATGTGAGTCTGCATCAATGAGTAACAGATTAAGTTCGAATTTAGTTCCGGTCCATTGATCTTTGTGGAAGATACGGATGCTGGACTTAGAAAATTACCAGGATTTTTTTTTTTATCCTCAGAGATTTTGAGCTGATACATAAAATATGATACAACTAATATTTTGATGAGGTAGTTGTACCTTTACCACCAAGATACTGACAAAATATACTGCTCTATGAATATATATATAAATCTGGTAGGGGACTTGGTTTTGCCATGCAATACTTCCGAATGCTTGTTTAATATATTATTGTAAGTCATAAAGAAAATTAAAAAAAAAAAAACAGGATGGAAAGCAGTCTGGGAAAAAAAAGGGAAATTGCTTGTCACAGGAAGTTATGAAGTTCGAGAAAAAAATCTCAGATTTACATATTAGTATAATATTTTTTGACCCCTTTAACTAGAAAAACCCCGTTTCAAGTCCTGCAGACTCCACATTTTTTTTCTTATCTTAAAACCTTCAGAATCCACACCACTGAACATAAAAACATTTGTGAACCATGGATAACAAATAAAACTTATAAGAAACGGAAAGTACCTTATGTATAGTGAGAGAGTTGTTGTAAACATTGATTGGCTTCTGGTTAACCCTCAAGATTGACTGACCAAAACTTGTTCACAAGTCCATCTGGGTCAACTTCAACAACTTATGGTGCCACAACATCAGTGTTAACAACTACCACCAGTTCAGGAACCCCGTCGACTTCAGGAACTTCGTTGACAGCTGCCACTTCGCAGTCAAGAAGGAGAACATGTTCTCATGTAACAAGCTTGAGCACAGTTCAACCCTCATCATTTACTGACCAAAGTTCGATCACAAGTCCATCTGGGTCAACTTCAACAACTTATGGTGCCACAACATCAGTGTTAGCAACTACCACCAGTTCAGGAACCCCTTCGACTTCAGGAACTTCGTTGGCAGCTGCCACATTGCAGTCAATAAGTAGTAAAGGTTCTTCAACCTCAGCATCGACAACGCAAATATCCTCTGCTGAATCAACAACTACAGGTGTGTATGAGCCATATTTAACGACATTACTGTCATACGAAATAACACTCGAGATTTGTATGGTCAAAAGTGTGTAATTGAATATGTTGCGTTAAGCCAAGTAATATCAGTATCTCATCAGAAACCTTATTAATTCTTAAGCATTACATCTTTTTAGTCCCCTACCGGCGAAAGCCGAAGGGGACTATAGGTTTGCCCTCCGTCCGTCTGTCTGTCTGTCCGTCCGTCTGTCTGTCAGTCCGGATTTCAGTTTTCCGGACTTTTTTTCTTAACCCTTGGAGAGATTGAGCTGATTTTTGGGATGTGAGTCCGCATCAATGAGTTACAGAATGAGTTTAAGTTTGGTTCCGGTCCATTGATTTTTGTGGAAGATACGACTGCTGGACTTAGAAAATTACCAGGATTTTTCAATTTTCCAGACTTTTTTTCTTAATCCTTGATTATATTGAGCAGATTTTTGGTATGTGAGTCCGCATCAATGAGTTACAGAATGAGTTTGAGTTTGGTTCCGGTCCATTGATTTTTGTGGAAGATACGGATGCTGGACTTAGAAATTACCAGGAAATTTCAGTTTTCCAGACTTTTTTTCTTAACCCCTGGAGAGATTGAGCTGATTTTTGTTATGTGAGTCCGCATCAATGAGTTACAGAATGAGTTTGAGTTTGGTTCCGGTCCATTGATTTTTGTGGAAGATACGACTGCTGGACTTAGAAAATTACCAGGATTTTTCAATTTACCAGACTTTTTTTCTTAATCCTTGGAGATATTGAGCTGATTTTTGGTATGTGAGTCCGCATCAATGAGTTACAGAACAAGTTTGAATTTGGTTCCGGTCCATTGATTTTTGTGGAAGATACGGATGCTGGACTAAGAAAATTACCAGGATTTTTCTGGACTTTTTTTCTTTATCCTTGGAGACATTGAGCTGATTTTTGGTATGTGAGTCTGCATCAATGAGTAACAGATTAAGTTCGAATTTAGTTCCGGTCCATTGATCTTTGTGGAAGATACGGATGCTGGACTTAGAAATTACCAGGATTTTTTTTTTATCCTCAGAGATTTTGAGCTGATACATAAAATATGATACAACTAATATTTTGATGAGGTAGTTGTACCTTTACCACCAAGATACTGACAAAATATACTGCTCTATGAATATATATATAAATCTGGTAGGGGACTTGGTTTTGCCATGCAATACTTCCGAATGCTTGTTTAATATATTATTGTAAGTCATAAAGAAAATTAAAAAAAAAAAAAACAGGATGGAAAGCAGTCTGGGAAAAAAAGGGAAATTGCTTGTCACAGGAAGTTATGAAGTTCGAGAAAAAAATCTCAGATTTACATATTAGTATAATATTTTTTGACCCCTTTAACTAGAAAAACCCCGTTTCAAGTCCTGCAGACTCCACATTTTTTTTCTTATCTTAAAACCTTCAGAATCCACACCACTGAACATAAAATCATTTGTGAACCATGGATAACAAATAAAACTTATAAGAAACGGAAAGTACCTTATGTATAGTGAGAGAGTTGTTGTAAACATTGATTGGCTTCTGGTTAACCCTCAAGATTGACTGACCAAAACTTGTTCACAAGTCCATCTGGGTCAACTTCAACAACTCATGGTGCCACAACATCAGTGTAAACAACTACCACCAGTTCAGGAACCCCGTCGACTTCAGGAACTTCGTTGACAGCTGCCACTTCGCAGTCAAGAAGGAGAACATGTTCTCCTGTAACAAGCTTGAGCACAGTTCAACCCTCATCATTTACTGACCAAAGTTCGATCACAAGTCCATCTGGGTCAACTTCAACAACTTATGGTGCCACAACATCAGTGTGAGCAACTACCACCAGTAAAGGAACCCCATCGACTTCAGGAACTTCGTTGGCAGCTGCCACATTGCAGTCAATAAGTAGTAAAGGTTCTTCAACCTCAGCATCGACAACGCAAATATCCTCTGCTGAATCAACAACTACAGGTGTGTATGAGCCATATTTAACGACATTACTGTCATACGAAATAACACTCGAGATTTGTATGGTCAAAAGTGTGTAATTGAATATGTTGCGTTAAGCCAAGTAATATCAGTATCTCATCAGAAACCTTATTAATTCTTAAGCATTACATCTTTTTAGTCCCCTACCGGCGAAAGCCGAAGGGGACTATAGGTTTGCCCTCCGTCCGTCTGTCTGTCTGTCCGTCCGTCTGTCTGTCAGTCCGGATTTCAGTTTTCCGGACTTTTTTTCTTAACCCTTGGAGAGATTGAGCTGATTTTTGGGATGTGAGTCCGCATCAATGAGTTACAGAATGAGTTTAAGTTTGGTTCCGGTCCATTGATTTTTGTGGAAGATACGACTGCTGGACTTAGAAAATTACCAGGATTTTTCAATTTTCCAGACTTTTTTTCTTAATCCTTGGATATATTGAGCTGATTTTTGGTATGTGAGTCCGCATCAATGAGTTACAGAATGAGTTTGAGTTTGGTTCCGGTCCATTGATTTTTGTGGAAGATACGGATGCTGGACTTAGAAATTACCAGGAAATTTCAGTTTTCCAGACTTTTTTTCTTAACCCCTGGAGAGATTGAGCTGATTTTTGTTATGTGAGTCCGCATCAATGAGTTACAGAATGAGTTTGAGTTTGGTTCCGGTCCATTGATTTTTGTGGAAGATACGACTGCTGGACTTAGAAAATTACCAGGATTTTTCAATTTACCAGACTTTTTTTCTTAATCCTTGGAGATATTGAGCTGATTTTTGGTATGTGAGTCCGCATCAATGAGTTACAGAACAAGTTTGAATTTGGTTCCGGTCCATTGATTTTTGTGGAAGATACGGATGCTGGACTAAGAAAATTACCAGGATTTTTCTGGACTTTTTTTCTTTATCCTTGGAGACATTGAGCTGATTTTTGGTATGTGAGTCTGCATCAATGAGTAACAGATTAAGTTCGAATTTAGTTCCGGTCCATTGATCTTTGTGGAAGATACGGATGCTGGACTTAGAAAATTACCAGGATTTTTTTTTTATCCTCAGAGATTTTGAGCTGATACATAAAATATGATACAACTAATATTTTGATGAGGTAGTTGTACCTTTACCACCAAGATACTGACAAAATATACTGCTCTATGAATATATATATAAATCTGGTAGGGGACTTGGTTTTGCCATGCAATACTTCCGAATGCTTGTTTAATATATTATTGTAAGTCATAAAGAAAATTAAAAAAAAAAAAACAGGATGGAAAGCAGTCTGGGAAAAAAAAGGGAAATTGCTTGTCACAGGAAGTTATGAAGTTCGAGAAAAAAATCTCAGATTTACATATTAGTATAATATTTTTTGACCCCTTTAACTAGAAAAACCCCGTTTCAAGTCCTGCAGACTCCACATTTTTTTTCTTATCTTAAAACCTTCAGAATCCACACCACTGAACATAAAAACATTTGTGAACCATGGATAACAAATAAAACTTATAAGAAACGGAAAGTACCTTATGTATAGTGAGAGAGTTGTTGTAAACATTGATTGGCTTCTGGTTAACCCTCAAGATTGACTGACCAAAACTTGATCACAAGTCCATCTGGGTCAACTTCAACAACTCATGGTGCCACAACATCAGTGTAAACAACTACCACCAGTTCAGGAACCCCGTCGACTTCAGGAACTTCGTTGACAGCTGCCACTTCGCAGTCAAGAAGGAGAACATGTTCTCCTGTAACAAGCTTGAGCACAGTTCAACCCTCATCATTTACTGACCAAAGTTCGATCACAAGTCCATCTGGGTCAACTTCAACAACTTATGGTGCCACAACATCAGTGTTAGCAACTACCACCAGTAAAGGAACCCCATCGACTTCAGGAACTTCGTTGGCAGCTGCCACATTGCAGTCAATAAGTAGTAAAGGTTCTTCAACCTCAGCATCGACAACGCAAATATCCTCTGCTGAATCAACAACTACAGGTGTGTATGAGCCATATTTAACGACATTACTGTCATACGAAATAACACTCGAGATTTGTATGGTCAAAAGTGTGTAATTGAATATGTTGCGTTAAGCCAAGTAATATCAGTATCTCATCAGAAACCTTATTAATTCTTAAGCATTACATCTTTTTAGTCCCCTACCGGCGAAAGCCGAAGGGGACTATAGGTTTGCCCTCCGTCCGTCTGTCTGTCTGTCCGTCCGTCTGTCTGTCAGTCCGGATTTCAGTTTTCCGGACATTTTTTCTTAACCCTTGGAGAGATTGAGCTGATTTTTGGGATGTGAGTCCGCATCAATGAGTTACAGAATGAGTTTGAGTTTGGTTCCGGTCCATTGATTTTTGTGGAAGATACGGATGCTGGACTTAGAAATTACCAGAAAATTTCAGTTTTCAAGACTTTTTTTCTTAACCCTTGGAGAGATTGAGCTTATTTTTGGTATGTGAGTCCGCATCAATGAGTTACAGAATGAGTTTGAGTTTGGTTCCGGTCCATTGATTTTTGTGGAAGATACGGATGCTGGACTTAGAAATTACCAGGATTTTTTTTTTATCCTCAGAGATTTTGAGCTGATACATAAAATATGATACACTTAATATTTTGATGAGGTAGTTATACCTTTACCACCAAGATACTGACAAAAGATACTGCTCTAGGAATATATATATAAATCTGGTAGGGGACTTGGTTTTGCCATGCAATACTTCCGAATGCTTGTTTAATATATTATTGTAAGTCATAAAGAAAATAAAAAAAACAGGATGGAAAGCAGTCTTGGAAAAAAGGGAAATTGCTTGTCACAGGAAGTTATGAAGTTCGAGAAAGAAATCTCAGATTTACATATTAGTATAATATTTTTGACACCTTTAACTAGAAAAATCCCTTTCAAGTCCTGCAGACTTCACATTTTTTTTCTTATCTTAAAACCTTCAGAATCCAAACCACTGAGCATAAAAACATTTGTGAACCATGGATAACAAATACAACTTATAAGAAACGGAAAAATACCTTATATATAGTGAGAGAGTTGTTGAAAACATTGATTGGCTTCTGGTCAACCCTCAATATTGACTGACCAAAACTTGTTCACAAGTCCATCTGAGTCAACTTCAACAACTCATGGTGCCACAACATCAGTGTAAACAACTACCACCAGTTCAGGAACCCCGTGGACTTCAGGAACTTCGTTGACAGCTGCAACTTCGCAGTCAAGAAGGAGAACATGTTCTGTAACAAGCTTGAGCACAGTTCAACCCTCATCATTTACTGACCAAAGTTCGATCACAAGTCCATCTGGGTCAACTTCAACAACTTATGGTGCCACAACATCAGTGTTAGCAACTACCACCAGTTCAGGAACCCCATCGACTTCCGGAACTTCGTTGGCAGCTGCCACTTCGCAGTGAATAAGTAGTAAGGGTTCTTCAACCTCAGCATCGACAACGCAAATATCCTCTGCTGAATCAACAACTACAGGTGTGTATGGGCCATATTTAACGACATTACTGTCATACGAAATAAAACTCGAGATTTGTATGGTCAAAAGTGTGTAATTGAATATGTTGCGTTAAGCCAAGTAATATCAGTATCTCATCAGAAACCTTATTAATTCTTAAGCATTACATCTTTTTAGTCCCCTACCGGCGAAAGCCGAAGGGGACTATAGGTTTGCCCTCCGTCCGTCTGTCTGTCTGTCCGTCCGTCTGTCTGTCAGTCCGGATTTCAGTTTTCCGGACTTTTTTTCTTAACCCTTGGAGAGATTGAGCTGATTTTTGGTATGTGAGTCCGCATCAATGAGTTACAGAATGAGTTTAAGTTTGGTTCCGGTCCATTGATTTTTCTGGAAGATACGACTGCTGGACTTAGAAAATTACCAGGATTTTTCAATTTTCCAGACTTTTTTTCTTAATCCTTGGATATATTGAGCTGATTTTTGGTATGTGAGTCCGCATCAATGAGTTACAGAATGAGTTTGAGTTTGGTTCCGGTCCATTGATTTTTGTGGAAGATACGGATGCTGGACTTAGAAATTACCAGGAAATTTCAGTTTTCCAGACTTTTTTTCTTAACCCCTGGAGAGATTGAGCTGATTTTTGTTATGTGAGTCCGCATCAATGAGTTACAGAATGAGTTTGAGTTTGGTTCCGGTCCATTGATTTTTGTGGAAGATACGACTGCTGGACTTAGAAAATTACCAGGATTTTTCAATTTACCAGACTTTTTTTCTTAATCCTTGGAGATATTGAGCTGATTTTTGGTATGTGAGTCCGCATCAATGAGTTACAGAATAAGTTTGAATTTGGTTCCGGTCCATTGATTTTTGTGGAAGATACGGATGCTGGACTAAGAAAATTACCAGGATTTTTCTGGACTTTTTTTCTTTATCCTTGGAGACATTGAGCTGATTTTTGGTATGTGAGTCTGCATCAATGAGTAACAGATTAAGTTCGAATTTAGTTCCGGTCCATTGATCTTTGTGGAAGATACGGATGCTGGACTTAGAAAATTACCAGGATTTTTTTTTTTATCCTCAGAGATTTTGAGCTGATACATAAAATATGATACAACTAATATTTTGATGAGGTAGTTGTACCTTTACCACCAAGATACTGACAAAATATACTGCTCTATGAATATATATATAAATCTGGTAGGGGACTTGGTTTTGCCATGCAATACTTCCGAATGCTTGTTTAATATATTATTGTAAGTCATAAAGAAAATTAAAAAAAAAAAACAGGATGGAAAGCAGTCTGGGAAAAAAAAGGGAAATTGCTTGTCACAGGAAGTTATGAAGTTCGAGAAAAAAATCTCAGATTTACATATTAGTATAATATTTTTTGACCCCTTTAACTAGAAAAACCCCGTTTCAAGTCCTGCAGACTCCACATTTTTTTTCTTATCTTAAAACCTTCAGAATCCACACCACTGAACATAAAAACATTTGTGAACCATGGATAACAAATAAAACTTATAAGAAACGGAAAGTACCTTATGTATAGTGAGAGAGTTGTTGTAAACATTGATTGGCTTCTGGTTAACCCTCAAGATTGACTGACCAAAACTTGTTCACAAGTCCATCTGGGTCAACTTCAACAACTTATGGTGCCACAACATCAGTGTTAACAACTACCACCAGTTCAGGAACCCCGTCGACTTCAGGAACTTCGTTGACAGCTGCCACTTCGCAGTCAAGAAGGAGAACATGTTCTCATGTAACAAGCTTGAGCACAGTTCAACCCTCATCATTTACTGACCAAAGTTCGATCACAAGTCCATCTGGGTCAACTTCAACAACTTATGGTGCCACAACATCAGTGTTAGCAACTACCACCAGTTCAGGAACCCCTTCGACTTCAGGAACTTCGTTGGCAGCTGCCACATTGCAGTCAATAAGTAGTAAAGGTTCTTCAACCTCAGCATCGACAACGCAAATATCCTCTGCTGAATCAACAACTACAGGTGTGTATGAGCCATATTTAACGACATTACTGTCATACGAAATAACACTCGAGATTTGTATGGTCAAAAGTGTGTAATTGAATATGTTGCGTTAAGCCAAGTAATATCAGTATCTCATCAGAAACCTTATTAATTCTTAAGCATTACATCTTTTTAGTCCCCTACCGGCGAAAGCCGAAGGGGACTATAGGTTTGCCCTCCGTCCGTCTGTCTGTCTGTCCGTCCGTCTGTCTGTCAGTCCGGATTTCAGTTTTCCGGACTTTTTTTCTTAACCCTTGGAGAGATTGAGCTGATTTTTGGTATGTGAGTCCGCATCAATGAGTTACAGAATGAGTTTAAGTTTGGTTCCGGTCCATTGATTTTTGTGGAAGATACGACTGCTGGACTTAGAAAATTACCAGGATTTTTCAATTTTCCAGACTTTTTTTCTTAATCCTTGGATATATTGAGCTGATTTTTGGTATGTGAGTCCGCATCAATGAGTTACAGAATGAGTTTGAGTTTGGTTCCGGTCCATTGATTTTTGTGGAAGATACGGATGCTGGACTTAGAAATTACCAGGAAATTTCAGTTTTCCAGACTTTTTTTCTTAACCCCTGGAGAGATTGAGCTGATTTTTGTTATGTGAGTCCGCATCTATGAGTTACAGAATGAGTTTGAGTTTGGTTCCGGTCCATTGATTTTTGTGGAAGATACGACTGCTGGACTTAGAAAATTACCAGGATTTTTCAATTTACCAGACTTTTTTTCTTAATCCTTGGAGATATTGAGCTGATTTTTGGTATGTGAGTCCGCATCAATGAGTTACAGAACAAGTTTGAATTTGGTTCCGGTCCATTGATTTTTGTGGAAGATACGGATGCTGGACTAAGAAAATTACCAGGATTTTTCTGGACTTTTTTTCTTTATCCTTGGAGACATTGAGCTGATTTTTGGTATGTGAGTCTGCATCAATGAGTAACAGATTAAGTTCGAATTTAGTTCCGGTCCATTGATCTTTGTGGAAGATACGGATGCTGGACTTAGAAATTACCAGGATTTTTTTTTTATCCTCAGAGATTTTGAGCTGATACATAAAATATGATACAACTAATATTTTGATGAGGTAGTTGTACCTTTACCACCAAGATACTGACAAAATATACTGCTCTATGAATATATATATAAATCTGGTAGGGGACTTGGTTTTGCCATGCAATACTTCCGAATGCTTGTTTAATATATTATTGTAAGTCATAAAGAAAATTAAAAAAAAAAACAGGATGGAAAGCAGTCTGGGAAAAAAAAGGGAAATTGCTTGTCACAGGAAGTTATGAAGTTCGAGAAAAAAATCTCAGATTTACATATTAGTATAATATTTTTTGACCCCTTTAACTAGAAAAACCCCGTTTCAAGTCCTGCAGACTCCACATTTTTTTTCTTATCTTAAAACCTTCAGAATCCACACCACTGAACATAAAATCATTTGTGAACCATGGATAACAAATAAAACTTATAAGAAACGGAAAGTACCTTATGTATAGTGAGAGAGTTGTTGTAAAAATTGATTGGCTTCTGGTTAACCCTCAAGATTGACTGACCAAAACTTGATCACAAGTCCATCTGGGTCAACTTCAACAACTCATGGTGCCACAACATCAGTGTAAACAACTACCACCAGTTCAGGAACCCCGTCGACTTCAGGAACTTCGTTGACAGCTGCCACTTCGCAGTCAAGAAGGAGAACATGTTCTCCTGTAACAAGCTTGAGCACAGTTCAACCCTCATCATTTACTGACCAAAGTTCGATCACAAGTCCATCTGGGTCAACTTCAACAACTCATGGTGCCACAACATCAGTGTAAACAACTACCACCAGTTCAGGAACCCCGTCGACTTCAGGAACTTCGTTGACAGCTGCCACTTCGCAGTCAAGAAGGAGAACATGTTCTCCTGTAACAAGCTTGAGCACAGTTCAACCCTCATCATTTACTGACCAAAGTTCGATCACAAGTCCATCTGGGTCAACTTCAACAACTCATGGTGCCACAACATCAGTGTAAACAACTACCACCAGTTCAGGAACCCCGTCGACTTCAGGAACTTCGTTGACAGCTGCCACTTCGCAGTCAAGAAGGAGAACATGTTCTCCTGTAACAAGCTTGAGCACAGTTCAACCCTCATCATTTACTGACCAAAGTTCGATCACAAGTCCATCTGGGTCAACTTCAACAACTTATGGTGCCACAACATCAGTGTTAGCAACTACCACCAGTTCAGGAACCCCATCGACTTCAGGAACTTCGTTGGCAGCTGCCACATTGCAGTCAATAAGTAGTAAAGGTTCTTCAACCTCAGCATCGACAACGCAAATATCCTCTGCTGAATCAACAACTACAGGTGTGTATGAGCCATATTTAACGACATTACTGTCATACGAAATAACACTCGAGATTTGTATGGTCAAAAGTGTGTAATTGAATATGTTGCGTTAAGCCAAGTAATATCAGTATCTCATCAGAAACCTTATTAATTCTTAAGCATTACATCTTTTTAGTCCCCTACCGGCGAAAGCCGAAGGGGACTATAGGTTTGCCCTCCGTCCGTCTGTCTGTCTGTCCGTCCGTCTGTCTGTCAGTCCGGATTTCAGTTTTCCGGACATTTTTTCTTAACCCTTGGAGAGATTGAGCTGATTTTTGGGATGTGAGTCCGCATCAATGAGTTACAGAATGAGTTTGAGTTTGGTTCCGGTCCATTGATTTTTGTGGAAGATACGGATGCTGGACTTAGAAATTACCAGAAAATTTCAGTTTTCAAGACTTTTTTTCTTAACCCTTGGAGAGATTGAGCTTATTTTTGGTATGTGAGTCCGCATCAATGAGTTACAGAATGAGTTTGAGTTTGGTTCCGGTCCATTGATTTTTGTGGAAGATACGGATGCTGGACTTAGAAATTACCAGGATTTTTTTTTATCCTCAGAGATTTTGAGCTGATACATAAAATATGATACACTTAATATTTTGATGAGGTAGTTATACCTTTACCACCAAGATACTGACAAAAGATACTGCTCTAGGAATATATATATAAATCTGGTAGGGGACTTGGTTTTGCCATGCAATACTTCCGAATGCTTGTTTAATATATTATTGTAAGTCATAAAGAAAATAAAAAAAACAGGATGGAAAGCAGTCTTGGAAAAAAGGGAAATTGCTTGTTACAGGAAGTTATGAAGTTCGAGAAAGAAATCTCAGATTTACATATTAGTATAATATTTTTGACACCTTTAACTAGAAAAATCCCTTTCAAGTCCTGCAGACTTCACATTTTTTTTCTTATCTTAAAACCTTCAGAATCTAAACCACTGAGCATAAAAACATTTCTGAACCATGGATAACAAATACAACTTATAAGAAACGGAAAAATACCTTATATATAGTGAGAGAGTTGTTGAAAACATTGATTGGCTTCTGGTCAACCCTCAATATTGACTGACCAAAACTTGTTCACAAGTCCATCTGAGTCAACTTCAACAACTCATGGTGCCACAACATCAGTGTAAACAACTACCACCAGTTCAGGAACCCCGTGGACTTCAGGAACTTCGTTGACAGCTGCAACTTCGCAGTCAAGAAGGAGAACATGTTCTGTAACAAGCTTGAGCACAGTTCAACCCTCATCATTTACTGACCAAAGTTCGATCACAAGTCCATCTGGGTCAACTTCAACAACTTATGGTGCCACAACATCAGTGTTAGCAACTACCACCAGTTCAGGAACCCCATCGACTTCCGGAACTTCGTTGGCAGCTGCCACTTCGCAGTGAATAAGTAGTAAGGGTTCTTCAACCTCAGCATCGACAACGCAAATATCCTCTGCTGAATCAACAACTACAGGTGTGTATGGGCCATATTTAACGACATTACTGTCATACGAAATAACACTCGAGATTTGTATGGTCAAAAGTGTGTAATTGAATATGTTGCGTTAAGCCAAGTTATATCAGTTTTTCATCAGAAACCTTATTAATTCTTAAGCATTACATCTATTTTAATATATTATTGTAAGTCACAAAGAAAATATAAAAACAGGATGGAAAGCAGTCTGGGAAAAAAGGGAAATTGCTTGTCATAGGAAGTTATGAAGTTCGAGAAAGAAATCTCAGATTTACATATTAGTATAATATTTTTGACACCTTTAACTAGAAAAATCCCTTTCAAGTCCTGCAGACCTCACATTTTTTTTCTTATCTTAAAACCTTCAGAATCCAAACCACTGAGCATAAAATCATTTGTGAACCATGGATAACAAATACAACTTATAAGAAACGGAAAAATACCTTATATATAGTGAGAGAGATGTTGAAAACATTGATTGGCTTCTGGTCAACCCTCAACATTGACTGACCAAAACTTGTTCACAAGTCCATCTGGGTCAACTTCAACAACTCATGGTGCCACAACATCAGTGTAAACAACTACCACCAGTTCAGGAACCCCGTCGACTTCAGGAACTTCGTTGACAGCTGCCACTTCGCAGTCAAGAAGGAGAACATGTTCTCCTGTAACAAGCTTGAGCACAGTTCAACCCTCATCATTTACTGACCAAAGTTCGATCACAAGTCCATCTGGGTCAACTTCAACAACTTATGGTGCCACAACATCAGTGTTAGCAACTACCACCAGTAAAGGAACCCCATCGACTTCCGGAACTTCGTTGGAAGCTGCCACTTCGCAGTGAATAAGTAGTAAGGGTTCTTCAACCTCAGCATCGACAACGCAAATATCCTCTGCTGAATCAACAACTACAGGTGTGTATGGGCCATATTTAACGACATTACTGTCATACGAAATAACACTCGAGATTTGTATGGTCAAAAGTGTGTAATTGAATATGTTGCGTTAAGCCAAGTAATATCAGTATCTCATCAGAAACCTTATTAATTCTTAAGCATTACATCTTTTTAGTCCCCTACCGGCGAAAGCCGAAGGGGACTATAGGTTTGCCCTCCGTCCGTCTGTCTGTCTGTCCGTCCGTCTGTCTGTCAGTCAGGATTTCAGTTTTCCGGACTTTTTTTCTTAACCCTTGGAGAGATTGAGCTGATTTTTGGTATGTGAGTCCGCATCAATGAGTTACAGAATGAGTTTGGTTCCGGTCCATTGATTTAGGATTTTTCAATTTTCCAGAGTTTTTTTCTTAATCCTTGGAGATATTGAGCTGATTTTTGGTATGTGAGTCCGCATCAATGAGTTACAGAACAAGTTTGAATTTGGTTCCGGTCCATTGATTCTTGTGGAAGATACGGATGCTGGACTTAGAAAATTACCAGGATTTTTCTGGACTTTTTTTCTTTATCCTTGGAGACATTGAGCTGATTTTTGGCATGTGAGTCTGCATCAATGAGTTACAGATTAAGTTCGAATTTAGTTCCGGTCCATTGATCTTTGTGGAAGATACGGATGCTGGACATAGAAAATTACCAGGATTTTTCAGTTTTCTGGATCTTTTTTCTTTATCCTTGGAGACATTGAGCTGATTTTTGGTATGTGAGTCTGCATCAATGAGTTACAGATCAAGTTCGAATTTAGTTCCGATCCATTGATCTTTGTGGAAGATACGGATGCTAGACTTAGAAAATTACCAGGATTTTTTTTATCCTCAGAGATTTTGAGCTGATACATAAAATATGATACAACTAATATTTTGATGAGGTAGTTATACCTTTACCACCAAGATACTGACAAAAGATACTGCTCTAGGAATATATATATAAATCTGGTAGGGGACTTGGTATTGCCATGCAATACTTCCGAATGCTTGTTTAATATATTATTGTAAGTCATAAAAGAAAATAAAAAAAAACAGGATGGAAAGCAGTCTGGGGAAAAAAAGGGAAATTGCTTGTCACAGGAAGTTATGAAGTTCGAGAAAAAAATCTCAGATTTACATATTAGTATAATATTTTTTGACCCCTTTAACTAGAAAAACCCCGTTTCAAGTCCTGCAGACTCCACATTTTTTTTCTTATCTTAAAACCTTCAGAATCCACACCACTGAACATAAATCATTTGTGAACCATGGATAACAAATACAACTTATAAGAAACGGAAAAATACCTTATATATAGTGACAGAGTTGTTGAAAACATTGATTGGCTTCTGGTCAACCCTCAATATTGACTGACCAAAACTTGTTCACAAGTCCATCTGAGTCAACTTCAACAACTCATGGTGCCACAACATCAGTGTAAACAACTACCACCAGTTCAGGAACCCCGTGGACTTCAGGAACTTCGTTGACAGCTGCCACTTCGCAGTCAAGAAGGAGAACATGTTCTCCTGTAACAAGCTTGAGCACAGTTCAACCCTCATCATTTACTGACCAAAGTTCGATCACAAGTCCATCTGGGTCAACTTCAACAACTTATGGTGCCACAACATCAGTGTTAGCAACTACCACCAGTTCAGGAACCCCATCGACTTCCGGAACTTCGTTGGCAGCTGCCACTTCGCAGTGAATAAGTAGTAAGGGTTCTTCAACCTCAGCATCGACAACGCAAATATCCTCTGCTGAATCAACAACTACAGGTGTGTATGAGCCATATTTAACGACATTACTGTCATACGAAATAACACTCGAGATTTGTATGGTCAAAAGTGTGTAATTAAATATGTTGCGTTAAGCCAAGTAATATCAGTATCTCATCAGAAACCTTATTAATTCTTAAGCATTACATCTTTTTAGTCCCCTACCGGCGAAAGCCGAAGGGGACTATAGGTTTGCCCTCCGTCCGTCTGTCTGTCTGTCCGTCCGTCTGTCTGTCAGTCCGGATTTCAGTTTTCCGGACATTTTTTCTTAACCCTTGGAGAGATTGAGCTGATTTTTGGGATGTGAGTCCGCATCAATGAGTTACAGAATGAGTTTGAGTTTGGTTCCGGTCCATTGATTTTTGTGGAAGATACGGATGCTGGACTTAGAAATTACCAGAAAATTTCAGTTTTCAAGACTTTTTTTCTTAACCCTTGGAGAGATTGAGCTAATTTTTGGTATGTGAGTCCGCATCAATGAGTTACAGAATGAGTTTGAGTTTGGTTCCGGTCCATTGATTTTTGTGGAAGATACGGATGCTGGACTTAGAAATTACCAGGATTTTTTTTTATCCTCAGAGATTTTGAGCTGATACATAAAATATGATACACTTAATATTTTGATGAGGTAGTTATACCTTTACCACCAAGATACTGACAAAAGATACTGCTCTAGGAATATATATATAAATCTGGTAGGGGACTTGGTTTTGCCATGCAATACTTCCGAATGCTTGTTTAATATATTATTGTAAGTCATAAAGAAAATAAAATAAACAGGATGGAAAGCAGTCTTGGAAAAAAGGGAAATTGCTTGTCACAGGAAGTTATGAAGTTCGAGAAAAAAATCTCAGATTTACATATAAGTATAATATTTTTTGACCCCTTTAACTAGAAAAACCCCGTTTCAACTCCTGCAGACTCCACATTTTTTTTCTTATCTTAAAACCTTCAGAATCCACACCACTGAACATAAATCATTTGTGAACCATGGATAACAAATAAAACTTATAAGAAACGGAAAGTACCTTATGTATAGTGAGAGAGTTGTTGTAAACATTGATTGGCTTCTGGTCAACCCTCAAGATTGACTGACCAAAACTTGATCACAAGTCCATCTGGGTCAACTTCAACAACTTATGGTGCCACAACATCAGTGTTAACAACTACCACCAGTTCAGGAACCCCGTCGACTTCAGGAACTTCGTTGACAGCTGCCACTTCGCAGTCAAGAAGGAGAACATGTTCTCCTGTAACTAGCTTGAGCACAGTTCAACCCTCATCATTTACTGACCAAAGTTCGATCACAAGTCCATCTGGGTCAACTTCAACAACTTATGGTGCCACAACATCAGTGTTAGCAACTACCACCAGTTCAGGAACCCCTTCGACTTCAGGAACTTCGTTGGCAGCTGCCACTTCGCAGTCAATAAGAAGTAAGGGTTATTCAACCTCAGCATCGACAACGCAAATATCCTCTGCTGAATCAACAACTACAGATGTGTATGGGCCATATTTAACGACATTACTGTCATACGAAATAACACTCGAGATTTGTATGGTCACAAGTGTGTAATTGAATATGTTGCGTTAAGCCAAGTTATATCAGTTTTTCATCAGAAACCTTATTAATTCTTAAGCATTACATCTATTTTAATATATTATTGTAAGTCACAAAGAAAATAAAAAAACAGGATGGAAAGCAGTCTGGGAAAAAAGGGAAATTGCTTGTCATAGGAAGTTATGAAGTTCGAGAAAGAAATCTCAGATTTACATATTAGTATAATATTTTTGACACCTTTAACTAGAAAAATCCCTTTCAAGTCCTGCAGACCTCACATTTTTTTCTTATCTTAAAACCTTCAGAATCCAAACCACTGAGCATAAAAACATTTGTGAACCATGGATAACAAATACAACTTATAAGAAACGGAAAAATACCTTATATATAGTGAGAGAGATGTTGAAAACATTGATTGGCTTCTGGTCAACCCTCAACATTGACTGACCAAAACTTGTTCACAAGTCCATCTGGGTCAACTTCAACAACTCATGGTGCCACAACATCAGTGTAAACAACTACCACCAGTTCAGGAACCCCGTCGACTTCAGGAACTTCGTTGACAGCTGCCACTTCGCAGTCAAGAAGGAGAACATGTTCTCCTGTAACAAGCTTGAGCACAGTTCAACCCTCATCATTTACTGACCAAAGTTCGATCACAAGTCCATCTGGGTCAACTTCAACAACTTATGGTGCCACAACATCAGTGTTAGCAACTACCACCAGTAAAGGAACCCCATCGACTTCCGGAACTTCGTTGGAAGCTGCCACTTCGCAGTGAATAAGTAGTAAGGGTTCTTCAACCTCAGCATCGACAACGCAAATATCCTCTGCTGAATCAACAACTACAGGTGTGTATGGGCCATATTTAACGACATTACTGTCATACGAAATAACACTCGAGATTTGTATGGTCAAAAGTGTGTAATTGAATATGTTGCGTTAAGCCAAGTAATATCAGTATCTCATCAGAAACCTTATTAATTCTTAAGCATTACATCTTTTTAGTCCCCTACCGGCGAAAGCCGAAGGGGACTATAGGTTTGCCCTCCGTCCGTCTGTCTGTCTGTCCGTCCGTCTGTCTGTCAGTCAGGATTTCAGTTTTCCGGACTTTTTTTCTTAACCCTTGGAGAGATTGAGCTTATTTTTGGTATGTGAGTCCGCATCAATGAGTTACAGAATGAGTTTGAGTTTGGTTCCGGTCCATTGATTTTTGTGGAAGATACGACTGCTGGACTTAGAAAATTACCAGGATTTTTCAATTTTCCAGACTTTTTTTCTTAATCCTTGGAGATATTGAGCTGATTTTTGGTATGTGAGTCCGCATCAATGAGTTACAGAATGAGTTTGAATTTGGTTCCGGTCCATTGATTTCTGTGGAAGATACGACTGCTGGACTTAGAAAATTACCAGGATTTTTCAATTTACCAGACTTTTTTTCTTAATCCTTGGAGATATTGAGCTGATTTTTGGTATGTGAGTCCGCATCAATGAGTTACAGAACAAGTTTGAATTTGGTTCCGGTCCATTGATTTTTGTGGAAGATACGGATGCTGGACTTAGAAAATTACCAGGATTTTTCTGGACTTTTTTTCTTTATCCTTGGAGACATTGAGCTGATTTTTGGTATGTGAGTCTGCATCAATGAGTAACAGATTAAGTTCGAATTTAGTTCCGGTCCATTGATCTTTGTGGAAGATACGGATGCTGGACTTAGAAAATTACCAGGATTTTTTTTTTATCCTCAGAGATTTTGAGCTGATACATAAAATATGATACAACTAATATTTTGATGAGGTAGTTGTACCTTTACCACCGAGATACTGACAAAATATACTGCTCTATGAATATATATATAAATCTGGTAGGGGACTTGGTATTGCCATGCAATACTTCCGAATGCTTGTTTAATATATTATTGTAAGTCATAAAGAAAATAAAAAAAAACAGGATGGAAAGCAGTCTGGGAAAAAAGGGAAATTGCTTGTCACAGGAAGTTATGAAGTTCGAGAAAAAAATCTCAGATTTACATATTAGTATAATATTTTTTGACCCCTTTAACTAGAAAAACCCCGTTTCAAGTCCTGCAGACTCCACATTTTTTTTCTTATCTTAAAACCTTCAGAATCCACACCACTGAACATAAAAACATTTGTGAACCATGGATAACAAATAAAACTTATAAGAAACGGAAAGTACCTTATGTATAGTGAGAGAGTTGTTGTAAACATTGATTGGCTTCTGGTTAACCCTCAAGATTGACTGACCAAAACTTGATCACAAGTCCATCTGGGTCAACTTCAACAACTTATGGTGCCACAACATCAGTGTTAACAACTACCACCAGTTCAGGAACCCCGTCGACTTCAGGAACTTCGTTGACAGCTGCCACTTCGCAGTCAAGAAGGAGAACATGTTCTCCTGTAACAAGCTTGAGCACAGTTCAACCCTCATCATTTACTGACCAAAGTTCGATCACAAGTCCATCTGGGTCAACTTCAACAACTTATGGTGCCACAACATCAGTGTTAGCAACTACCACCAGTTCAGGAACCCCTTCGACTTCCGGAACTTCGTTGGCAGCTGCCACTTTGCAGTCAATAAGTAGTAAAGGTTCTTCAACCTCAGCATCGACAACGCAAATATCCTCTGCTGAATCAACAACTACAGGTGTGTATGAGCCATATTTAACGACATTACTGTCATACGAAATAACACTCGAGATTTGTATGGTCAAAAGTGTGTAATTGAATATGTTGCGTTAAGCCAAGTAATATCAGTATCTCATCAGAAACCTTATTAATTCTTAAGCATTACATCTTTTTAGTCCCCTACCGGCGAAAGCCGAAGGGGACTATAGGTTTGCCCTCCGTCCGTCTGTCTGTCCGTCCGTCTGTCTGTCAGTCCGGATTTCAGTTTTCCGGACATTTTTTCTTAACCCTTGGAGAGATTGAGCTGATTTTTGGGATGTGAGTCCGCATCAATGAGTTACAGAATGAGTTTGAGTTTGGTTCCGGTCCATTGATTTTTGTGGAAGATACGGATGCTCGACTTAGAAATTACCAGAAAATTTCAGTTTTCAAGACTTTTTTTTCTTAACCCTTGGAGAGATTGAGCTTATTTTTGGTATGTGAGTCCGCATCAATGAGTTACAGAATGAGTTTGAGTTTGGTTCCGGTCCATTGATTTTTGTGGAAGATACGGATGCTGGACTTAGAAATTACCAGGATTTTTTTTTATCCTCAGAGATTTTGAGCTGATACATAAAATATGATACACTTAATATTTTGATGAGGTAGTTATACCTTTACCACCAAGATACTGACAAAAGATACTGCTCTAGGAATATATATATAAATCTGGTAGGGGACTTGGTTTTGCCATGCAATACTTCCGAATGCTTGTTTAATATATTATTGTAAGTCATAAAGAAAATAAAAAAAACAGGATGGAAAGCAGTTTTGGAAAAAAGGGAAATTGCTTGTCACAGGAAGTTATGAAGTTCGAGAAAAAAATCTCAGATTTACATATTAGTATAATATTTTTTGACCCCTTTAACTAGAAAAACCCCGTTTCAACTCCTGCAGACTCCACATTTTATTTCTTATCTTTAAACCTTCAGAATCCACACCACTGAACATAAATCATTTGTGAACCATGGATAACAAATAAAACATAAGAAACGGAAAGTACCTTATGTATAGTGAGAGAGTTGTGGTAAACATTGATTGGCTTCTGGTCAACCCTCAAGATTGACTGACCAAAACTTGATCACAAGTCCATCTGGGTCAACTCCAACAACTTATGGTGCCACAACATCAGTGTTAACAACTACCACCAGTTCAGGAACCCCGTCGACTTCAGGAACTTCGTTGACAGCTGCCACTTCGCAGTCAAGAAGGAGAACATGTTCTCCTGTAACTAGCTTGAGCACAGTTCAACCCTCATCATTTACTGACCAAAGTTCGATCACAAGTCCATCTGGGTCAACTTCAACAACTTATGGTGCCACAACATCAGTGTTAGCAACTACCACCAGTTCAGGAACCCCTTCGACTTCAGGAACTTCGTTGGCAGCTGCCACTTCGCAGTCAATAAGAAGTAAGGGTTATTCAACCTCAGCATCGACAACGCAAATATCCTCTGCTGAATCAACAACTACAGATGTGTATGGGCCATATTTAACGACATTACTGTCATACGAAATAACACTCGAGATTTGTATGGTCAAAAGTGTGTAATTGAATATGTTGCGTTAAGCCAAGTTATATCAGTTTCTCATCAGAAACCTTATTAATTCTTAAGCATTACATCTATTTTAATATATTATTGTAAGTCACAAAGAAAATAAAAAAACAGGATGGAAAGCAGTCTGGGAAAAAATGGAAATTGCTTGTCATAGGAAGTTATGAAGTTCGAGAAAGAAATCTCAGATTTACATATTAGTATAATATTTTTGACACCTTTAACTAGAAAAATCCCTTTCAAGTCCTGCAGACTCCACATTTTTTTTTCTTATCTTAAAACCTTCAGAATCCAAACCACTGAGCATAAAAACATTTGTGAACCATGGATAACAAATACAACTTATAAGAAACGGAAAAATACCTTATATATAGTGAGAGAGATGTTGAAAACATTGATTGGCTTCTGGTCAACCCTCAAGATTGACTGACCAAAACTTGATCACAAGTCCATCTGGGTCAACTTCAACAACTCATGGTGCCACAACATCAGTGTAAACAACTACCACCAGTTCAGGAACCCCGTCGACTTCAGGAACTTCGTTGACAGCTGCCACTTCGCAGTCAAGAAGGAGAACATGTTCTCCTGTAACAAGCTTGAGCACAGTTCAACCCTCATCATTTACTGACCAAAGTTCGATCACAAGTCCATCTGGGTCAACTTCAACAACTTATGGTGCCACAACATCAGTGTTAGCAACTACCACCAGTAAAGGAACCCCATCGACTTCCGGAACTTCGTTGGAAGCTGCCACTTCGCAGTGAATAAGTAGTAAGGGTTCCTCAACCTCAGCATCGACAACGCAAATATCCTCTGCTGAATCAACAACTACAGGTGTGTATGGGCCATATTTAACGACATTACTGTCATACGAAATAACACTCGAGATTTGTATGGTCAAAAGTGTGTAATTGAATATGTTGCGTTAAGCCAAGTAATATCAGTATCTCATCAGAAACCTTATTAATTCTTAAGCATTACATCTTTTTAGTCCCCTACCGGCGAAAGCCGAAGGGGACTATAGGTTTGCCCTCCGTCCGTCTGTCTGTCTGTCCGTCCGTCTGTCTGTCAGTCCGGATTTCAGTTTTCCGGACATTTTTTCTTAACCCTTGGAGAGATTGAGCTGATTTTTGGGATGTGAGTCCGCATCAATGAGTTACAGAATGAGTTTGAGTTTGGTTCCGGTCCATTGATTTTTGTGGAAGATACGGATGCTGGATTTAGAAAATTACCATGATTTTTCTGGACTTTTTTTCTTTATCCTTGGAGACATTGAGCTGATTTTTGGCATGTGAGTCTGCATCAATGAGTTACAGATTAACTTCGAATTTAGTTCCGGTCCATTGATCTTTGTGGAAGATACGGATGCTGGACATAGAAAATTACCAGGATTTTTCAGTTTTCTGGATCTTTTTTCTTTATCCTTGGAGACATTGAGCTGATTTTTGGTATGTGAGTCTGCATCAATGAGTTACAGATCAAGTTCGAATTAGTTCCGATCCATTGATCTCTGTGGAAGATACGGATGCTAGACTTAGAAAATTACCAGGATTTTTTTTATCCTCAGAGATTTTGAGCTGATACATAAAATATGATACAACTAATATTTTGATGAGGTAGTTATACCTTTACCACCAAGATACTGACAAAAGATACTGCTCTAGGAATATATATATAAATCTGGTAGGGGACTTGGTATTGCCATGCAATACTTCCGAATGCTTGTTTAATATATTATTGTAAGTCATAAAGAAAATAAAAAAAACAGGATGGAAAGCAGTCTGGGAAAAAAAGGGAAATTGCTTGTCACAGGAAGTTATGAAGTTCGAGAAAAAAATCTCAGATTTACATATTATTATAATATTTTTTGACCCCTTTAACTAGAAAAACCCCGTTTCAAGTCCTGCAGACTCCACATTTTTTTTCTTATCTTAAAACCTTCAGAATCCACACCACTGAACATAAATCATTTGTGAACCATGGATAACAAATACAACTTATAAGAAACGGAAAAATACCTTATATATAGTGAGAGAGTTGTTGAAAACATTGATTGGCTTCTGGTCAACCCTCAATATTGACTGACCAAAACTTGTTCACAAGTCCATCTGAGTCAACTTCAACAACTCATGGTGCCACAACATCAGTGTAAACAACTACCACCAGTTCAGGAACCCCGTGGACTTCAGGAACTTCGTTGACAGCTGCCACTTCGCAGTCAAGAAGGAGAACATGTTCTCCTGTAACAAGCTTGAGCACAGTTCAACCCTCATCATTTACTGACCAAAGTTCGATCACAAGTCCATCTGGGTCAACTTCAACAACTTATGGTGCCACAACATCAGTGTTAGCAACTACCACCAGTTCAGGAACCCCATCGACTTCCGGAACTTCGTTGGCAGCTGCCACTTCGCAGTGAATAAGTAGTAAGGGTTCTTCAACCTCAGCATCGACAACGCAAATATCCTCTGCTGAATCAACAAATACAGGTGTGTATGAGCCATATTTAACGACATTACTGTCATACGAAATAACACTCGAGATTTGTATGGTCAAAAGTGTGTAATTGAATATGTTGCGTTAAGCCAAGTAATATCAGTATCTCATCAGAAACCTTATTAATTCTTAAGCATTACATCTTTTTAGTCCCCTACCGGCGAAAGCCGAAGGGGACTATAGGTTTGCCCTCCGTCCGTCTGTCTGTCCGTCCGTCTGTCTGTCAGTCCGGATTTCAGTTTTCCGGACATTTTTTCTTAACCCTTGGAGAGATTGAGCTGATTTTTGGGATGTGAGTCCGCATCAATGAGTTACAGAATGAGTTTGAGTTTGGTTCCGGTCCATTGATTTTTGTGGAAGATACGGATGCTGGATTTAGAAATTACCAGAAAATTTCAGTTTTCAAGCCTTTTTTTCTTAACCCTTGGAGAGATTGAGCTGATTTTTGGTGTGTGAGTCCGCATCAATGAGTTACAGAATGAGTTTGAGTTTGGTTCCGGTCCATTGATTTTTGTGGAAGATACGGATGCTGGACTTAGAAATTACCAGGATATTTTTTATCCTCAGAGATTTTGAGCTGATACATAAAATATGATACACTTAATATTTTGATGAGGTAGTTATACCTTTACCACCAAGATACTGACAAAAGATACTGCTCTAGGAAATTATATAAAAATGGTAGGGGCCTTGGTTTTGCCATGCAATACTTCCGAATGCTTGTTTAATATACTATTGTAAGTCATAAAGAAAATAAAAAAAAAAAAAAAAAAAAAAAACAGGATGGAAAGCAGTCTTGGAAAAAAGGAAAATTGCTTGTCACAGGAAGTTATGAAGTTCGAGAAAAAAATCTCAGATTTACATATTAGTATAATATTTTTTGACCCCTTTAACTAGAAAAACCCCGTTTCAACTCCTGCAGACTCCACATTTTTTTTCTTATCTTAAAACCTTCAGAATCCACACCACTGAACATAAAAACATTTGTGAACCATGGATAACAAATAAAACTTATAAGAAACGGAAAGTACCTTATGTATAGTGAGAGAGTTGTTGTAAACATTGATTGGCTTCTGGTTAACCCTCAAGATTGACTGACCAAAACTTGATCACAAGTCCATCTGGGTCAACTTCAACAACTTATGGTGCCACAACATCAGTGTTAACAACTACCACCAGTTCAGGAACCCCGTGGACTTCAGGAACTTCGTTGACAGCTGCCACTTCGCAGTCAAGAAGGAGAACATGTTCTCCTGTAACAAGCTTGAGCACAGTTCAACCCTCATCATTTACTGACCAAAGTTCGATCACAAGTCCATCTGGGTCAACTTCAACAACTTATGGTGCCACAACATCAGTGTTAGCAACTACCACCAGTTCAGGAACCCCTTCGACTTCAGGAACTTCGTTGGCAGCTGCCACTTTGCAGTCAATAAGTAGTAAAGGTTCTTCAACCTCAGCATCGACAACGCAAATATCCTCTGCTGAATCAACAACTACAGGTGTGTATGAGCCATATTTAACGACATTACTGTCATACGAAATAACACTCGAGATTTGTATGGTCAAAAGTGTGTAATTGAATATGTTGCGTTAAGCCAAGTAATATCAGTATCTCATCAGAAACCTTATTAATTCTTAAGCATTACATCTTTTTAGTCCCCTACCGGCGAAAGCCGAAGGGGACTATAGGTTTGCCCTCCGTCCGTCTGTCTGTCTGTCCGTCCGTCTGTCTGTCAGTCCGGATTTCAGTTTTCCGGACATTTTTTCTTAACCCTTGGAGAGATTGAGCTGATTTTTGGTATGTGAGTCCGCATCAATGAGTTACAGAATGAGTTTGAGTTTGGTTCCGGTCCATTGATTTTTGTGGAAGATACGGATGCTGGACTTAGAAATTACCAGGATATTTTTTATCCTCAGAGATTTTGAGCTGATACATAAAATATGATACACTTAATATTTTGATGAGGTAGTTATACCTTTACCACCAAGATACTGACAAAAGATACTGCTCTAGGAATATATATATAAATCTGGTAGGGGACTTGGTTTTGCCATGCAATACTTCCGAATGCTTGTTTAATATATTATTGTAAGTCATAAAGAAAATAAAAAAAAAACAGGATGGAAAGCAGTCTTGGAAAAAAGGGAAATTGCTTGTCACAGGAAGTTATGAAGTTCGAGAAAAAAATCTCAGATTTACATATTAGTATAATATTTTTTGACCCCTTTAACTAGAAAAACCCCGTTTCAACTCCTGCAGACTCCACATTTTCTTATCTTAAAACCTTCAGAATCCACACCACTGAACATAAATCATTTGTGAACCATGGATAACAAATAAAACTTATAAGAAACGGAAAGTACCTTATGTATAGTGAGAGAGTTGTTGTAAACATTGATTGGCTTCTGGTCAACCCTCAAGATTGACTGACCAAAACTTGATCACAAGTCCATCTGGGTCAACTTCAACAACTTATGGTGCCACAACATCAGTGTTAACAACTACCACCAGTTCAGGAACCCCGTCGACTTCAGGAACTTCGTTGACAGCTGCCACTTCGCAGTCAAGAAGGAGAACATGTTCTCCTGTAACTAGCTTGAGCACAGTTCAACCCTCATCAGAGCCGCCACCATAGCGCAGTTGGTTAGGCATAAGACTTCCAATCTAGAAGTCGTGGGTTCGATCCCCGGTGGCGGCTAATATCCTTTCCGACGTTTGTCTTTCACCAATGGGTAGATAATCGTAAACCTATGTGAAATAGCAGTCGGAGGCTAGGAAAGGGTGTAATGGTAGTACAGGTGAAAGAAATACCAGGAATCCATTGTTAGGTGCTCCGGCCGCCGCGATATAACTGAAATAATGTTGAAAGCGGCGTAAAACCCCATTCAATCAATCAACCCTCATCATTTACTGACCAAAGTTCGATCACAAGTCCATCTGGGTCAATTTCAACAACTTATGGTGCCACAACATCAGTGTTAGCAACTACCACCAGTTCAGGAACCCCTTCGACTTCAGGAACTTCGTTGGCAGCTGCCACTTCGCAGTCAATAAGAAGTAAGGGTTATTCAACCTCAGCATCGACAACGCAAATATCCTCTGCTGAATCAACAACTACAGATGTGTATGGGCCATATTTAACGACATTACTGTCATACGAAATAACACTCGAGATTTGTATGGTCAAAAGTGTGTAATTGAATATGTTGCGTTAAGCCAAGTTATATCAGTTTCTCATCAGAAACCTTATTAATTCTTAAGCATTACATCTATTTTAATATATTATTGTAAGTCACAAAGAAAATAAAAAAACAGGATGGAAAGCAGTCTGGGAAAAAAGGGAAATTGCTTGTCATAGGAAGTTATGAAGTTCGAGAAAAAAATCTCAGATTTACATATTAGTATAATATTTTTGACACCTTTAACTAGAAAAATCCCTTTCAAGTCCTGCAGACTCCACATTTTTTTTTTCTTATCTTAAAACCTTCAGAATCCAAACCACTGAGCATAAAAACATTTCTGAACCATGGATAACAAATACAACTTATAAGAAACGGAAAAATACCTTATATATAGTGAGAGAGATGTTGAAAACATTGATTGGCTTCTGGTCTACCCTCAACATTGACTGACCAAAACTTGATCACAAGTCCATCTGGGTCAACTTCAACAACTCATGGTGCCACAACATCAGTGTAAACAACTACCACCAGTTCAGGAACCCCGTCGACTTCAGGAACTTCGTTGACAGCTGCCACTTCGCAGTCAAGAAGGAGAACATGTTCTCCTGTAACAAGCTTGAGCACAGTTCAACCCTCATCATTTACTGACCAAAGTTCGATCACAAGTCCATCTGGGTCAACTTCAACAACTTATGGTGCCACAACATCAGTGTTAGCAACTACCACCAGTTAAGGAACCCCATCGACTTCCGGAACTTCGTTGGAAGCTGCCACTTCGCAGTGAATAAGTAGTAAGGGTTCTTCAACCTCAGCATCGACAACGCAAATATCCTCTGCTGAATCAACAACTACAGGTGTGTATGGGCCATATATAACGACATTACTGTCATACGAAATAACACTCGAGATTTGTATGGTCAAAAGTGTGTAATTGAATATGTTGCGTTAAGCCAAGTAATATCAGTATCTCATCAGAAACCTTATTAATTCTTAAGCATTACATCTTTTTAGTCCCCTACCGGCGAAAGCCGAAGGGGACTATAGGTTTGCCCTCCGTCCGTCTGTCTGTCTGTCCGTCCGTCTGTCTGTCAGTCAGGATTTCAGTTTTCCGGACTTTTTTTCTTAACCCTTGGAGAGATTGAGCTGATTTTTGGTATGTGAGTCCGCATTAATGAGTTACAGAATGAGTTTGAGTTTGGTTCCGGTCCATTGATTTTTGTGGAAGATACGACTGCTGGACTTAGAAAATTACCAGGATTTTTCAATTTTCCAGACTTTTTTTTCTAATCCTTGGAGATATTGAGCTGATTTTTGGTATGTGAGTCCGCATCAATGAGTTACAGAACAAGTTTGAATTTGGTTCCGGTCCATTGATTTTTGTGGAAGATACGGATGCTGGACTTAGAAAATTACCAGGATTTTTCTGGACTTTTTTTCTTTATCCTTGGAGACATTGAGCTGATATTTGGCATGTGAGTCTGCATCAATGAGTTACAGATTAAGTTCGAATTTAGTTCCGATCCATTGATCTTTGTGGAAGATACGGATGCTGGACTTAGAAAATTACCAGGATTTTTCAGTTTTCTGGATCTTTTTTCTTTATCCTTGGAGACATTGAGCTGAATTTTGGTATGTGAGCCTGCATCAATGAGTTACAGATCAAGTTCGAATTTAGTTCCGATCCATTGATCTTTGTGGAAGATACGGATGCTAGACTTAGAAAATTACCAGGATTTTTTTTTATCCTCAGAGATTTTGAGCTGATACATAAAATATGATACAACTAATATTTTGATGAGGTAGTTATACCTTTACCACCAAGATACTGACAAAAGATACTGCTCTAGATATATATATAAATCTGGTAGGGGACTTGGTATTGCCATGCAATACTTCCGAATGCTTGTTTAATATATTATTGTAAGTCATAAAGAAAATAAAAAAAAACAGGATGGAAAGCAGTCTTGGAAAAAAGGGAAATTGCTTGTCACAGGAAGTTATGAAGTTCGAGAAAAAAATCTCAGATTTACATATTAGTATAATATTTTTTGACCCCTTTAACTAGAAAAACCCCGTTTCAAGTCCTGCAGACTCCACATTTTTTTCCTTATCTTAAAACCTTCAGAATCAACACCACTGAACATAAATCATTTGTGAACCATGGATAACAAATAAAACTTATAAGAAACGGAAAGTACCTTATGTATAGTGAGAGAGTTGTTGTAAACATTGATTGGCTTCTGGTCAACCCTCAAGATTGACTGACCAAAACTTGATCACAAGTCCATCTGGGTCAACTTCAACAACTTATGGTGCCACAACATCAGTGTTAAAACTACCACCAGTTCAGGAACCCCGTCAACTTCAGGAACTTCGTTGACAGCTGCCACTTCGCAGTCAAGAAGGAGAACATGTTCTCATGTAACAAGCTTGAGCACAGTTCAACCCTCATCATTTACTGACCAAAGTTCGATCACAAGTCCATCTGGGTCAACTTCAACAACTTATGGTGCCACAACATCAGTGTTAGCAACTACCACCAGTTCAGGAACCCCATCGACTTCAGGAACTTCGTTGGTAGCTGCCACTTTGCAGTCAATAAGTAGTAAAGGTTCTTCAACCTCAGCATCGACAACGCAAATATCCTCTGCTGAATCAACAACTACAGGTGTGTTTGGGCCATATTTAACGACATTACTGTCATACGAAATAACACTCGAGATTTGTATGGTCAAAAGTGTGTAATTGAATATGTTGCGTTAAGCCAAGTAATATCAGTATCTCATCAGAAACCTTATTAATTCTTAAGCATTACATCTTTTTAGTCCCCTACCGGCGAAAGCCGAAGGGGACTATAGGTTTGCCCTCCGTCCATCTGTCTGTCTGTCCGTCCGTCTGTCTGTCAGTCCGGATTTCAGTTTTCCGGACTTTTTTTCTTAACCCTTGGAAAGATTGAGCTTATTTTTGGTATGTGAGTCCGCATCAATGAGTTACAGAATGAGTTTGAGTTTGGTTCCGGTCCATTGATTTTTGTGGAAGACACGGATGCTGGACTTAGAAATTACCAGGAAATTTCAGTTTTCCAGACTTTTTTTCTTAATCCTTGGAGATATTGAGCTGATTTTTGGGATGTGAGTCCGCATCAATGAGTTACAGAACAAGTTTGAATTTGGTTCCGGTCCATTGATTTTTGTGGAAGATACAGATGCTGGACTTAGAAATTACCAGGAAATTTCAGTTTTCCAGACTTTTTTCTTAACCCTTGGAGATATTGAGCTGATATTTGGTATGTGAGTCCGCATCAATGAGTTACAGAATGAGTTTGAGTTTGGTTCCGGTCCATTGATTTTTGTGGAAGATACGACTGCTGGACTTAGAAAATTACCAGGATTTTTCAATTTTCCAGACTTTTTTTCTTAATCCCTGGAGATATTGAGCTGATTTTTGGTATGTGAGTCCGCATCAATGAGTTACAGAACATGTTTGAATTTGGTTCCGGTCCATTGATTTTTGTGGAAGATACGGATGCTGGACTTAGAAAATAACCAGGATTTTTCTGGACTTTTTTTCTTTATCCTTGGAGAAATTGAGCTGATTTTTGGTATGTGAGTCTGCATCAATGAGTTACAGAATGAGTTTGAGTTTGGTTCCGGTCCATTGATCTTTGTGGAAGATACGGATGCTGGACTTAGAAAATTACCAGGATTTTTCAGTTTTCTGGACTTTTTTCTTTATCCTTGGAGACATTGAGCTGATTTTTGGTATGTGAGTCTTCATCAATGAGTTACAGATTAAGTTTGAATTTTGTTCCGATCAATTGATCTTTGTGGAAGATACGGATGCTGGACTTAGAAAATTACCAGGATTTTTTTTTATCCTCAGAGATTTTGAGCTGATACATAAAATATGATTACAACTAATATTTTGATGAGGTAGCTATACCTTTACCACCAAGATACTGACAAAAGATACTGCGCTAGGGATATATATATATAAATCTAGTAGGGGACTTGGTATTGCCATGCAATACTTCCGAATGCTTGTTTAATATTTTATTGTAAGTCATAAAGAAAATAAAATAAACAGGATGGAAAGCAGTCTGGGAAAAAAGGGAAATTGCTTGTCACAGGAAGTTATGAAGTTCGAGAAAGAAATCTCAGATTAACATATTAGTATAATATTTTTTGACCCCTTTAACTAGAAAAACCCCGTTTCAAGTCCTGCAGACTCCACATTTTTTTTTCTTATCTTTAAACCTTCAGAATCCAAACCACTGAACATAAAAACATTTGTGAACCATGGATAACAAATAAAACTTATAAGAAACGGAAAAATACCTTATATATAGTGAGAGAGTTGTTGAAAACATTGATTGGCTTCTGGTCAACCCTCAAGATTGACTGACCAAAACTTGATCACAAGTCCATCTGGGTCAACTTCAACAACTTATGGTGCCACAACATCAGTGTTAACAACTACCACTAGTTCAGGAACCCCGTCGACTTCAGGAACTTCGTTGACAGCTGCCACTTCGCAGTCAAGAAGGAGAACATGTTCTCCTGTAACTAGCTTGAGCACAGTTCAACCCTCATCATTTCCTGACCAAAGTTCGATCACAAGTCCATCTGGGTCAACTTCAACAACTTATGGTGCCACAACATCAGTGTTAGCAACTACCACCAGTTCAGGAACCCCATCGACTTCAGGAACTTCGTTGGCAGCTGCCACTTCGCAGTCAATAAGAAGTAAGGGTTCTTCAACCTCAGCATCGACAACGCCAATATCCTCTGCTGAATCAACAACTACAGGTGTGTATGGGCCTTATTTAACGACATTACTGTCATACGAAATAACACTCGAGATTTGTATGGTCAAAAGTGTATAATTGAATATGTTGCGTAAAGCCAAGTTATATCAGTATCTCATCAGAAACCTTATTAATTCTTAAGCATTACATCTTTTTAGTCCCCTACCGGCGAAAGCCGAAGGGGACTATAGGTTTGCCCTCCGTCTGTCCGTCTGTCTGTCAGTCCGGATTTCAGTTTTCCGGACTTTTTTTCTTAACCCTTGGAGAGATTGAGCTGATTTTTGGTATGTGAGTCCGCATCAATGAGTTACAGAATGAGTTTGAGTTTGGTTCCGGTCCATTGATTTTTGTGGAAGATACGACTGCTGGACTTAGAAAATTACCAGGATTTTTCAATTTTCCAGACTTTTTAGCTCACCTGAGCACGAAGTGCTCATGTGAGCTATTGTGATCACCTTTCTTCCGGCGTCCGTCCGTCGGTTGTCGTCCGTCGTCCGGCGTCCGTCAACAATTTCTTTAAACGACATCTCCTCCTAAACTACTAGGCCAATTAACACCAAATTTTACAGAAATGTTGCTTACGTGGTCCCCTTCAAAAATAGCTAAAAGAATTGAAATCCATGAAAAACTCTGGTTGCTATGGCAACAAAAGGTGAAATTTTAAGAAAATCTTTAAAATTCTTCTTCTTCTCAACCAGAAGTCCTACAGACTTAAAACTTGGCATGGATGATCAGTTTATAGACCTGAATTAAAATAGCTAAAATCATATCTTTTGGGCCACCAGGTGCGGAGCACCAGGGGGGAGGGGGTAGTACTTTGGGTAAATTTTGTAATCTTTAAGCTTCTTCTCCTTCGGAACCAGGAGCCCTACAGGCTTGAAAATTTGCATGGATGATCAGCTCATAGACCTTAATAAAAATAGCTAAAATCATATCTGTTGGGCTGCCAGGTGCGGAGCACCAGGGGAGGGGGGAGTACTTTTATGAAAATTTTGTAATCTTTAACCTTCTTCTTCTTCTGAACCAGGAGCCTGACAGATTTGAATATTGGCATGGATGATCAGCATATGGACCTTTATAAAAATAGCTAAAATCATGACTGTAGATTCACCAGGTGCGGAGCATCAGGGGGGAGAGGGTAGTACTTTTGTGAAAATTTTGAAATCTTTAACCTTCTTCTTCTTCTGAACCACAAGCCCTACAGACTTGAAAATTGGCATGGAGGATCAGCCCATAGACCTAAATAAAATAGCTAAAATCATGACTGTAATGCCACCAGGTGCGGAGCACCAGGGGGGAGGGGGTAGTACTTTTGTGAAAATTTTGTAACTTTAACCTTCATCTTCTAATGAACCAGGAGCCCTACAGATTTCAATATTGGCATGGATGATAAGCATATGGATCTAAAATAAGATATCTAAAATCATGAGTGTAGGGCCACCAGATGAGGAGCATTAGGGGGGAGGGGGTAGTACTTTGGATCAATTTTGAAATCTTTAACCTTATTCTTCTCCTGGATCAGGAACCCTACAGACTTGAAAATTGTCATGGGTGCATGATCAATATATTGACATTAATAAAAATAGCTGAAATCATGACTGTAGGGTCACCAGGTGCTGAGTGGCTTGGGGAGGGGGTAGTAATTTGGATCATTTTTTAAATCTTTAAACTTCTTCTAATGAACCAGGAGTCCTACAGACTTGAAAATTGGTAAGGATGATCAGCATATGGACATTAATTGAATTAGCTTAAATCATGACTGTAGATTCACCAGGTGCAGAGCATCTTTGGGGAGGGGGAGTGCTTTGTTGAGAATTTTGAATCCCTACAGCCTTTATATTTGACATGGATTGATCAACTCATTAAAGAAAACTTTAAAAGTCTCAGACTCACCCTGTATATCTGGCATAGATTAGCTGATCACAGACCTTTTATGAAAAAAGCTGATATAAATAATGACCAGGGGAGGAGAAGGGGGGGATTATTTCAAATGTTATCTGATTGAATAAGTGAAAATCTCTTTTTCTGTGGTTGCATGGACATACCTTAGGTAATGAAGTTTTTTTCTCAGGTGAGCGACCCAGGGCCAACGGCCCTCTTGTTATCTTAATCCTTGGAGATATTGAGCTGATTTTTGGTATGTGAGTCCGCATCAATGAGTTACAGAATGAGTTTGAGTTTGGTTCCGGTCCATTGATTTTTGTGGAAGATACGACTGCTGGACTTAGAAAATTACCAGGATTTTTCAATTTTCCAGACTTTTTTTCTTAATCCTTGGAGATATTGAGCTGATTTTTGGTATGTGAGTCCGCATCAATGAGTTACAGAACAAGTTTGAATTTGGTTCCGATCCATTGATCTTTGTGGAAGATACGGATGCTGGACTTAGAAAATTACCAGGATTTTTCAGTTTTCTGGATCTTTTTTCTTTATCCTTGGAGACATTGAGCTGAATTTTGGTATGTGAGCCTGCATCAATGAGTTACAGATCAAGTTCGAATTTAGTTCCGATCCATTGATCTTTGTGGCAGATACGGATGCTAGACTTAGAAAATTACCAGGATTTTTTTTTATCCTAAGAGATTTTGAGCTGATACATAAAATATGATACAACTAATATTTTGATGAGGTAGTTATACCTTTACCACCAAGATACTGACAAAAGATACTGCTCTAGGAATATATATATAAATCTGGTAGGGGACTTGGTATTGCCATGCAATACTTCCGAATGCTTGTTTAATATATTATTGTAAGTCATAAAGAAAATAAAAAAAAAACAGGATGGAAAGCAGTCTTGGAAAAAAGGGAAATTGCTTGTCACAGGAAGTTATGAAGTTCGAGAAAAAAATCTCAGATTTACATATTAGTATAATATTTTTTGACCCCTTTAACTAGAAAAACCCCGTTTCAAGTCCTGCAGACTCCACATTTTTTTTTCCTTATCTTAAAACCTTCAGAATCAACACCACTGAACATAAATCATTTGTGAACCATGGATAACAAATAAAACTTATAAGAAACGGAAAGTACCTTATGTATAGTGAGAGAGTTGTTGTAAACATTGATTGGCTTCTGGTCAACCCTCAAGATTGACTGACTAAAACTTGATCACAAGTCCATCTGGGTCAACTTCAACAACTTATGGTGCCACAACATCAGTGTTAAAACTACCACCAGTTCAGGAACCCCGTCGACTTCAGGAACTTCGTTGACAGCTGCCACTTCGCAGTCAAGAAGGAGAACATGTTCTCATGTAACAAGCTTGAGCACAGTTCAACCCTCATCATTTACTGACCAAAGTTCGATCACAAGTCCATCTGGGTCAACTTCAACAACTTATGGTGCCACAACATCAGTGTTAGCAACTACCACCAGTTCAGGAACCCCTTCGACTTCAGGAACTTCGTTGGTAGCTGCCACTTTGCAGTCAATAAGTAGTAAAGGTTCTTCAACCTCAGCATCGACAACGCAAATATCCTCTGCTGAATCAACAACTACAGGTGTGTATGGGCCATATTTAACGACATTACTGTCATACGAAATAACACTCGAGATTTGTATGGTCAAAAGTGTGTAATTGAATATGTTGCGTTAAGCCAAGTAATATCAGTATCTCATCAGAAACCTTATTAATTCTTAAGCATTACATCTTTTTAGTCCCCTACCGGCGAAAGCCGAAGGGGACTATAAGTTTGCCCTCCGTCCATCTGTCTGTCTGTCAGTCCGGATTTCAGTTTTCCGGACTTTTTTTCTTAACCCTTGGAAAGATTGAGCTTATTTTTGGTATGTGAGTCCGCATCAATGAGTTACAGAATGAGTTTGAGTTTGGTTCCGGTCCATTGATTTTTGTGGAAGATACGGATGCTGGACTTAGAAATTACCAGGAAATTTCAGTTTTCCAGACTTTTTTTCTTAACCCTTGGAGAGATTGAGCTGATTTTTGTTATGTGAGTCCGCACCAATGAGTTACAGAATGAGTTTGAGTTTGGTTCCGGTCCATTGATTTTTGTGGAAGATACAGATGCTGGACTTAGAAATTACCAGGAAATTTCAGTTTTCCAGACTTTTTTCTTAACCCTTGGAGATATTGAGCTGATATTTGGTATGTGAGTCCGCATCAATGAGTTACAGAATGAGTTTGAGTTTGGTTCCGGTCCATTGATTTTTGTGGAAGATACGACTGCTGGACTTAGAAAATTACCAGGATTTTTCAATTTTCCAGACTTTTTTTCTTAATCCTTGGAGATATTGAGCTGATTTTTGGTATGTGAGTCCGCATCAATGAGTTACAGAACAAGTTTGAATTTGGTTCCGGTCCATTGATTTTTGTGGAAGATACGGATGCTGGACTTAGAAAATAACCAGGATTTTTCTGGACTTTTTTTCTTTATCCTTGGAGAAATTGAGCTGATTTTTGGTATGTGAGTCTGCATCAATGAGTAACAGATTAAGTTCGAATTTAGTTCCGGTCCATTGATCTTTGTGGAAGATACGGATGCTGGACTTAGAAAATTACCAGGATTTTTCAGTTTTCTGGAGTTTTTTTCTTTATCCTTGGAGACATTGAGCTGATTTTTGGTATGTGAGTCTGCATCAATGAGTTACAGATTAAGTTCGAATTTTGTTCCGATCAATTGATCTTTGTGGAAGATACGGATGCTGGACTTAGAAAATTACCAGGATTTTTTTTTTATCCTCAGAGATTTTGAGCTGATACATAAAATATGATTACAACTAATATTTTGATGAGGTAGTTATACCTTTACCACCAAGATACTGACAAAAGATACTGCGCTAGGGATATATATATATAAATCTGGTAGGGGACTTGGTATTGCCATGCAATACTTCCGAATGCTTGTTTAATATTTTATTGTAAGTCATAAAGAAAATAAAATAAACAGGATGGAAAGCAGTCTGGGAAAAAAGGGAAATTGCTTGTCACAGGAAGTTATGAAGTTCGAGAAAGAAATCTCAGATTTACATATTAGTATAATATTTTTTGACCCCTTTAACTAGAAAAACCCCGTTTCAAGTCCTGCAGACTCCACATTTTTTTCCTTATCTTAAATCCTTCAGAATCCAAACCACTGAACATAAATCATTTGTGAACCATGGATAACAAATAAAACTTATAAGAAACGGAAAGTACCTTATGTATAGTGGGAGAGTTGTTGTAAACATTGATTGGCTTCTGGTCAACCCTCAAGATTGACTGACCAAAACTTGATCACAAGTCCATCTGGGTCAACTTCAACAACTTATGGTGCCACAACATCAGTGTTAAAACTACCACCAGTTCAGGAACCCCGTCGACTTCAGGAACTTCGTTGACAGCTGCCACTTCGCAGTCAAGAAGGAGAACATGTTCTCATGTAACAAGCTTGAGCACAGTTCAACCCTCATCATTTACTGACCAAAGTTCGATCACAAGTCCATCTGGGTCAACTTCAACAACTTATGGTGCCACAACATCAGTGTTAGCAACTACCACCAGTTCAGGAACCCCTTCGACTTCAGGAACTTCGTTGGTAGCTGCCACTTTGCAGTCAATAAGTAGTAGGGTTCTTCAACCTCAGCATCGACAACGCAAATATCCTCTGCTGAATCAACAACTACAGGTGTGTATGGGCCATATTTAACGACATTACTGTCATACGAAATAACACTCGAGATTTGTATGGTCAAAAGTGTGTAATTGAATATGTTGCGTTAAGCCAAGTAATATCAGTATCTCATCAGAAACCTTATTAATTCTTAAGCATTACATCTTTTTAGTCCCCTACCGGCGAAAGCCAAAGGGGACTATAGGTTTGCCCTCCGTCCATCTGTCTGTCTGTCCGTCCGTCTGTCTGTCAGTCCGGATTTCAGTTTTCCGGACTTTTTTTCTTAACCCTTGGAAAGATTGAGCTTATTTTTGGTATGTGAGTCCGCATCAATGAGTTACAGAATGAGTTTGAGTTTGGTTCCGGTCCATTGATTTTTGTGGAAGATACGGATGCTGGACTTAGAAATTACCAGGAAATTTCAGTTTTCCAGACCTTTTTTCTTAACCCTTGGAGAGATTGAGCTGATTTTTGGTATGTGAGTCCGCATCAATGAGTTACAGAATGAGTTTGAGTTTGGTTCCGGTCCATTGATTTTTGTGGAAGATACAGATGCTGCACTTAGAAATTACCAGGAAATTTCAGTTTTCCAGACTTTTTTCTTAACCCTTGGAGATAATGAGCTGATATTTGGTATGTGAGTCCGCATCAATGAGTTACAGAATGAGTTTGAGTTTGGTTCCGGTCCATTGATTTTTGTGGAAGATACGACTGCTGGACTTAGAAAATTACCAGGATTTTTCAATTTTCCAGACTTTTTTTCTTAATCCTTGGAGATATTGAGCTGATTTTTGGTATGTGAGTCCGCATCAATGAGTTACAGAACAAGTTTGAATTTGGTTCCGGTCCATTGATTTTTGTGGAAGATACGGATGCTGGACTTAGAAAATAACCAGGATTTTTCTGGACTTTTTTTCTTTATCCTTGGAGAAATTGAGCTGATTTTTGGTATGTGAGTCTGCATCAATGAGTTACAGATTAAGTTCGAATTTTGTTCCGATCAATTGATCTTTGTGGAAGATACGGATGCTGGACTTAGAAAATTACCAGGATTTTTTTTTATCCTCAGAGATTTTGAGCTGATACATAAAATATGATTACAACTAATATTTTGATGAGGTAGTTATACCTTTACCACCAAGATACTGACAAAAGATACTGCGCTAGGGATATATATATATAAATCTGGTAGGGGACTTGGTATTGCCATGCAATACTTCCGAATGCTTGTTTAATATTTTATTGTAAGTCATAAAGAAAATAAAATAAACAGGATGGAAAGCAGTCTGGGAAAAAAGGGAAATTGCTTGTCACAGGAAGTTATGAAGTATGAGAAAGAAATCTCAGATTTACATATTAGTATAATATTTTTTGACCCCTTTAACTAGAAAAACCCCGTTTCAAGTCCTGCAGACTCCAATTTTTTTTTTCTTATCTTTAAACCTTCAGAATCCAAACCACTGAACATAAAAACATTTGTGAACCATGGATAACAAATAAAACTTATAAGAAACGGAAAAATACCTTATATATAGTGAGAGAGTTGTTGAAAACATTGATTGGCTTCTGGTCAACCCTCAAGATTGACTGACCAAAACTTGATCACAAGTCCATCTGGGTCAACTTCTACAACTTATGGTGCCACAACATCAGTGTTAACAACTACCACTAGTTCAGGAACCCCGTCGACTTCAGGAACTTCGTTGACAGCTGCCACTTCGCAGTCAAGAAGGAGAACATGTTCTCCTGTAACTAGCTTGAGCACAGTTCAACCCTCATCATTTCCTGACCAAAGTTCGATCACAAGTCCATCTGGGTCAACTTCAACAACTTATGGTGCCACAACATCAGTGTTAGCAACTACCACCAGTTCAGGAACCCCATCGACTTCAGGAACTTCGTTGGCAGCTGCCACTTCGCAGTCAACAAGAAGTAAGGGTTCTTCAACCTCAGCATCGACAACGCCAATATCCTCTGCTGAATCAACAACTACAGGTGTGTATGGGCCATATTTAACGACATTACTGTCATACGAAATAACACTCGAGATTTGTATGGTCAAAAGTGTGTAATTGAATATGTTGCGTTAAGCCAAGTTATATCAGTATCTCATCAAAAACCTTATTAATTCTTAAGCATTACATCTTTTTAGTCCCCTTCCGGCGAAAGCCGAAGGGGACTATAGGTTTGCCCTCCGTCCGTCTGTCTGTCTGTCTGTCCGTCTGTCTGTCAGTCCGGATTTCAGTTTTCCGGACTTTTTTTCTTAACCCTTGGAGAGATTGAGCTGATTTTTGGTATGTGAGTCCGCATCAATGAGTTACAGAATGAGTTTGAGTTTGGTTCCGGTCCATTGATTTTTGTGGAAGATACGACTGCTGGACTTAGAAAATTACCAGGATTTTTCAATTTTCCAGACTTTTTTTCTTAACCCTTGGAGATATTGAGCTGATTTTTGGTATGTGAGTCCGCATCAATGAGTTACAGAACAAGTTTGAATTTGGTTCCGATCCATTGATCTTTGTGGAAGATACGGATGCTGGACTTAGAAAATTACCAGGATTTTTCAGTTTTCTGGATCTTTTTTCTTTATCCTTGGAGACATTGAGCTGAATTTTGGTATGTGAGCCTGCATCAATGAGTTACAGATCAAGTTCGAATTTAGTTCCGATCCATTGATCTTTGTGGAAGATACGGATGCTAGACTTAGAAAATTACCAGGATTTTTTTTTATCCCCAGAGATTTTGAGCTGATACATAAAATATGATACAACTAATATTTTGATGAGGTAGTTATACCTTTACCACCAAGATACTGACAAAAGATACTGCTCTAGGAATATATATATAAATCTGGTAGGGGACTTGGTATTGCCATGCAATACTTCCGAATGCTTGTTTAATATATTATTGTAAGTCATAAAGAAAATAAAAAAAAACAGGATGGAAAGCAGTCTTGGAAAAAAGGGAAATTGCTTGTCACAGGAAGTTATGAAGTTCGAGAAAAAAATCTCAGATTTACATATTAGTATAATATTTTTTGACCCCTTTAACTAGAAAAACCCCGTTTCAAGTCCTGCAGACTCCACATTTTTTTCCTTATCTTAAAACCTTCAGAATCAACACCACTGAACATAAATCATTTGTGAACCATGGATAACAAATAAAACTTATAAGAAACGGAAAGTACCTTATGTATAGTGAGAGAGTTGTTGTAAACATTGATTGGCTTCTGGTCAACCCTCAAGATTGACTGACCAAAACTTGATCACAAGTCCATCTGGGTCAACTTCAACAACTTATGGTGCCACAACATCAGTGTTAAAACTACCACCAGTTCAGGAACCCCGTCGACTTCAGGAACTTCGTTGACAGCTGCCACTTCGCAGTCAAGAAGGAGAACATGTTCTCATGCAACAAGCTTGAGCACAGTTCAACCCTCATCATTTACTGACCAAAGTTCGATCACAAGTCCATCTGGGTCAACTTCAACAACTTATGGTGCCACAACATCAGTGTTAGCAACTACCACCAGTTCAGGAACCCCTTCGACTTCAGGAACTTCGTTGGTAGCTGCCACTTTGCAGTAAAGGTTCTTCAACCTCAGCATCGACAACGCAAATATCCTCTGCTGAATCAACAACTACAGGTGTGTATGGGCCATATTTAACGACATTACTGTCATACGAAATAACACTCGAGATTTGTATGGTCAAAAGTGTGTAATTGAATATGTTGCGTTAAGCCAAGTAATATCAGTATCTCATCAGAAACCTTATTAATTCTTAAGCATTACATCTTTTTAGTCCCCTACCGGCGAAAGCCGAAGGGGACTATAGGTTTGCCCTCCGTCCATCTGTCTGTCTGTCCGTCCGTCTGTCTGTCAGTCCGGATTTCAGTTTTCCGGACTTTTTTTCTTAACCCTTGGAAAGATTGAGCTTATTTTTGGTATGTGAGTCCGCATCAATGAGTTACAGAATGAGTTTGAGTTTGGTTCCGGTCCATTGATTTTTGTGGAAGATACGGATGCTGGACTTAGAAATTACCAGGAAATTTCAGTTTTCCAGACTTTTTTTCTTAACCCTTGGAGAGATTGAGCTGATTTTTGTTAAGTGAGTCCGCATCAATGAGTTACAGAATGAGTTTGAGTTTGGTTCCGGTCCATTGATTTTTGTGGAAGATACAGATGCTGCACTTAGAAATTACCAGGAAATTTCAGTTTTCCAGACTTTTTTCTTAACCCTTGGAGATATTGAGCTGATATTTGGTATGTGAGTCCGCATCAATGAGTTACAGAATGAGTTTGAGTTTGGTTCCGGTCCATTGATTTTTGTGGAAGATACGACTGCTGGACTTAGAAAATTACCAGGATTTTTCAATTTTCCAGACTTTTTTTCTTAATCCTTGGAGATATTGAGCTGATTTTTGGTATGTGAGTCCGCATCAATGAGTTACAGAACAAGTTTGAATTTGGTTCCGGTCCATTGATTTTTGTGGAAGATACGGATGCTGGACTTAGAAAATAACCAGGATTTTTCTGGACTTTTTTTCTTTATCCTTGGAGAAATTGAGCTGATTTTTGGTATGTGAGTCTGCATCAATGAGTAACAGATTAAGTTCGAATTTAGTTCCGGTCCATTGATCTTTGTGGAAGATACGGATGCTGGACTTAGAAAATTACCAGGATTTTTCATTTTTCTGGACTTTTTTTCTTTATCCTTGGAGACATCGAGCTGATTTTTGGTATGTGAGTCTGCATCAATGAGTTACAGATTAAGTTCGAATTTTGTTCCGATCAATTGATCTTTGTGGAAGATACGGATGCTGGACTTAGAAAATTACCAGGATTTTTCAGTTTTCTGGACTTTTTTTCTTTATCCTTGGAGACATTGAACTGATTTTTGGTATGTGAGTCTGCATCAATGAGTTACAAATTAAGTTCGAATTTTGTTCCGATCAATTGATCTTTGTGGAAGATACGGATGCTGGACTTAGAAAATTACCAGGATTTTTTTTTATCCTCAGAGATTTTGAGCTGATACATAAAATATGATACAACTAATATTTTGATGAGGTAGTTATACCTTTACCACCAAGATACTGACAAAAGATACTGCGCTAAGGATATATATATATATAAATCTGGTAGGGGACTTGGTATTGCCATGCAATACTTCCGAATGCTTGTTTAATATTTTATTGTAAGTCATAAAGAAAATAAAATAAACAGGATGGAAAGCAGTCTGGGAAAAAAGGGAAATTGCTTGTCACAGGAAGTTATGAAGTTCGAGAAAGAAATCTCAGATTTACATATTAGTATAATATTTTTTGACCCCTTTAACTAGAAAAACCCCGTTTCAAGTCCTGCAGACTCCACATTTTTTTTTTCTTATCTTAAAACCTTCAGAATCCAAACCACTGAACATAAAAACATTTGTGAACCATGGATAACAAATACAACTTATAAGAAACGGAAAAATACCTTATATATAGTGAGAGAGTTGTTGAAAACATTGATTGGCTTCTGGTCAACCCTCAAGATTGACTGACCAAAACTTGATCACAAGTCCATCTGGGTCAACTTCAACAACTTATGGTGCCACAACATCAGTTTTAACAACTACCACCAGTTCAGGAACCCCGTCGACTTCAGGAACTTCGTTGACAGCTGCCACTTCGCAGTCAAGAAGGAGAACATGTTCTCCTGTAACTAGCTTGAGCACAGTTCAACCCTAATCATTTACTGACCAAAGTTCGATCACAAGTCCATCTGGGTCAACTTCAACAACTTATGGTGCCACAACATCAGTGTTAGCAACTACCACCAGTTCAGGAACCCCTTCGACTTCAGGAACTTCGTTGGCAGCTGCCACTTCGCAGTCAATAAGAAGTAAGCGTTCTTCAACCTCAGCATCGACAACGCAAATATCCTCTGCTGAATCAACAACTACAGGTGTGTATAGGCCATATTTAACGACATTACTGTCATACGAAATAACACTCGAGATTTGTATGGTCAAAAGTGTGAAATTGAATATGTTGCGTTAAGCCAAGTTATATCAGTTTCTCATCAGAAACCTTATTAATTCTTAAGCATTACATCTATTTTAATATATTATTGTAAGTCACAAAGAAAATAAAAAAACAGGATGGAAAGCAGTCTGGGAAAAAAGGGAAATTGCTTGTCATAGGAAGTTATGAAGTTCGAGAAAGAAATCTCAGATTTACATATTAGTATAATATTTTTTGACCCCTTTAACTAGAAAAACCCCGTTTCAAGTCCTGCAGACTCCACATTTTTTTTTCTTATCTTAAAACCTTCAGAATCCAAACCACTGAGCATAAAAACATTTGTGAACCATGGATAACTAATAGAACTTATAAGAAAAGGAAAAATACCTTATATATAGTGAGAGAGTTGTTGAAAACATTGATTGGCTTCTGGTCAACCCTCAACATTGACTGACCAAAACTTGATCACAAGTCCATCTGGGTCAACTTCAACAACTCATGGTGCCACAACATCAGTGTAAACAACTACCACCAGTTCAGGAACCCCGTCGACTTCAGGAACTTCGTTGACAGCTGCCACTTCGCAGTCAAGAAGGAGAACATGTTCTCCTGTAACAAGCTTGAGCACAGTTCAACCCTAATCATTTACTGACCAAAGTTCGATCACAAGTCCATCTGGGTCAACTTCAACAACTTATGGTGCCACAACATCAGTGTTAGCAACTACCACCAGTTTAGGAACCCCATCGACTTCCGGAACTTCGTTGGCAGCTGCCATTTCGCAGTGAATAAGTAGTAAGGGTTCTTCCACCTCAGCATCGACAACGCAAATATCCTCTGCTGAATCAACAACTACAGGTGTGTATGGGCCATATTTAACGACATCACTGTCATACGAAATAACACTCGAGATTTGTATGGTCAAAAGTGTGTAATTGAATATGTTGCGTTTAGCCAAGTAATATCAGTATCTCATCAGAAACCTTATTAATTCTTAAGCATTACATCTTTTTAGTCCCCTACCGGCGAAAGCCGAAGGGGACTATAGGTTTGCCCTCCGTCCGTCTGTCTGTCTGTCCGTCCGTCTGTCTGTCAGTCTGGATTTCAGTTTTCCGGACATTTTTTCTTAACCCTTGGAGAGATTGAGCTGATTTTTGGTATGTGAGTCCGCATCAATGAGTTACAGAATGAGTTTGAGTTTGGTTCCGGTCCATTGATTTTTGTGGAAGATACGACTGCTGGACTTAGAAATTACCAGAAAATTTCAGTTTTAAAGACTTTTTTTCTTAACCCTTGGAGAGATTGAGCTGATTTTTGGTATGTGAGTCCGCATCAATGAGTTACAGAATGAGTTTTAGTTTGGTTCCGGTCCATTGATTTTTGTGGAAGACACGGATGCTGGACTTAGAAATTACCAGAAAATTTCAGTTTTAAAGACTTTTTTTCTTAACCCTTGGAGAGATTGAGCTGATTTTTGGTATGTGAGTCCGTATCAATGAGTTACAGAATGAGTTTGAGTTTGGTTCCTGTCCATTGATTTTTGTGGAAGATACGGATGCTGGACTTAGAAATTACCAGGATTTTTTTTATCCTCAGAGATTTTGAGCTGATACATAAAATATGATACAACTAATATTTTGATGAGGTAGTTATACCTTTACCACCAAGATACTGACAAAAGATACTGCTCTAGGAATATATATATAAATCTGGTAGGGGACTAGGTTTTGCCATGCAATACTTCCGAATGCTTGTTTAATATATTATTGTAAGTCATAAAGAAAATAAAATAAACAGGATGGAAAGCAGTCTTGGAAAAAAGGGAAATTGCTTGTCACAGGAAGTTATGAAGTTCGAGAAAAAAATCTCAGATTTACATATTAGTATAATATTTTTTGACCCCTTTAACTAGAAAAACCCCGTTTCAACTCCTGCAGACTCCACATTTTTTTCTTATCTTCAAACCTTCAGAATCCACACCACTGAACATAAATCATTTGTGAACCATGGATAACAAATAAAACTTATAAGAAACGGAAAGTACCTTATGTATGGTGAGAGAGTTGTTGTAAACATTGATTGGCTTCTGGTCAACCCTCAAGATTGTCTGACCAAAACTTGATCACAAGTCCATCTGGGTCAACTTCAACAACTTATGGTGCCACAACATCAGTGTTAAAACTACCACCAGTTCAGGAACCCCTTCGACTTCAGGAACTTCGTTGACAGCTGCCACTTCGCAGTCAAGAAGGAGAACATGTTCTCCTGTAACAAGCTTGAGCACAGTTCAACCCTCATCATTTACTGACCAAAGTTCGATCACAAGTCCATCTGGGTCAACTTCAACAACTTATGGTGCCACAACATCAGTGTAAGCAACTACCACCAGTTCAGGAACCCCATCGACTTCCGGAACTTCGTTGGCAGCTGCCACTTCGCAGTGAATAAGTAGTAAGGGTTCTTCAACCTCAGCATCGACAACGCAAATATCCTCTGCTGAATCAACAACTACAGGTGTGTATGGGCCATATTTAACGACATTACTGTCATACGAAATAACACTCGAGATTTGTATGGTCAAAAGTGTGAAATTGAATATGTTGCGTTAAGCCAAGTAATATCAGTATCTCATCAGAAACCTTATTAATTCTTAAGCATTACATCCTTTTAGTCCCCTACCGGCGAAAGCCGAAGGGGACTATAGGTTTGCCCTCCGTCCGTCTGCCTGTCCGTCCGTCTCTCTGTCAGTCCGGATTTCAGTTTTCCGGACTTTTTTTCTTAACCCTTGGAGAGATTGAGCTGATTTTTTGTATGTGAGTCTGCATCAATGAGTTACAGATTAAGTTCGAATTTAGTTCCGGTCCATTGATCTTTGTGGAAGATACGGATGCTGGACTTAGAAAATTACCAGGATTTTTCAGTTTTCTGGATCTTTTTTCTTTATCCTTGGAGACATTGAGCTGATTTTTGGTATGTGAGTCTGCATCAATGAGTTACAGATCAAGTTCGAATTTAGTTCCGATCCATTGATCTTTGTGGAAGATACGGATGCTAGACTTAGAAAATTACCAGGATTTTTTTTTATCCTCAGAGATTTTGAGCTGATACATAAAATATGATACAACTAATATTTTGATGAGGTAGTTATACCTTTACCACCAAGATACTGACAAAAGATACTGCTCTATGAATTTTTATATAAATCTGGTAGGGGACTTGGTATTGCCATGCAATACTTCCGAATGCTTGTTTAATATATTATTGTAAGTCATAAAGAAAATAAAAAAAAACAGGATGGAAAGCAGTCTTGGAAAAAAGGGAAATTGCTTGTCAAAGGAAGTTATGAAGTTCGAGAAAAAAATCTCAGATTTACATATTAGTATAATATTTTTTGACCCCTTTAACTAGAAAAACCCGTTTCAAGTCCTGCAGACTCCACATTTTTTTTCTTATCTTAAAACCTTCAGAATCCACACCACTGAACATAAATCATTTGTGAACCATGGATAACAAATAAAACTTATCAGAAACGGAAAGTACCTTATGTATGGTGAGAGAGTTTTTGTAAACATTGATTGGCTTCTGGTCAACCCTCAAGATTGTCTGACCAAAACTTGATCACAAGTCCATCTGGGTCAACTTCAACAACTTATGGTGCCACAACATCAGTGTTAAAACTACCACCAGTTCAGGAACCCCGTCGACTTCAGGAACTTCGTTGACAGCTGCCACTTCGCAGTCAAGAAGGAGAACATGTTCTCATGTAACAAGCTTGAGCACAGTTCAACCCTCATCATTTACTGACCAAAGTTCGATCACAAGTCCATCTGGGTCAACTTCAACAACTTATGGTGCCACAACATCAGTGTTAGCAACTACCACCAGTTCAGGAACCCCTTCGACTTCAGGAACTTCGTTGGTAGCTGCCACTTTGCAGTCAATAAGTAGTAAAGGTTCTTCAACCTCAGCATCGACAACGCAAATATCCTCTGCTGAATCAACAACTACAGGTGTGTATGGGCCATATTTAACGACATTACTATCATACGAAATAACACTCGAGATTTGTATGGTCAAAAGTGTGTAATTGAATATGTTGCGTTAAGCCAAGTAATATCAGTATCTCATCAGAAACCTTATTAATTCTTAAGCATTACATCTTTTTAGTCCCCTACCGGCGAAAGCCGAAGGGGACTATAGGTTTGCCCACCGTCCATCAGTCTGTCTGTCCGTCCGTCTGTCTGTCAGTCCGGATTTTAGTTTTCCGGACTTTTTTTCTTAACCCTTGGAAAGATTGAGCTTATTTTTGGTATGTGAGTCCGCATCAATGAGTTACAGAATGAGTTTGAGTTTGGTTCCGGTCCATTGATTTTTGTGGAAGATACGGATGCTGGACTTAGAAATTACCAGGAAATTTCAGTTTTCCAGACTTTTTTTCTTAACCCTTGGAGAGATTGAGCTGATTTTTGTCCTGTGAGTCCGCATCAATGAGTTACAGAATAAGTTTGAGTTTGGTTCCGGTCCATTGATTTTTGTGTAAGATACAGATGCTTGACTTAGAAATTACCAGGAAATTTCAGTTTTCCAGACTTTTTTCTTAACCCTTGGAGATATTGAGCTGATTTTTGGTATGTGAGTCCGCATCAATGAGTTACAGAACAAGTTTGAATTTGGTTCCGGTCCATTGATTTTTGTGGAAGATACGACTGCTGGACTTAGAAAATTACCAGGATTTTTCAATTTTCCAGACTTTTTTTCTTAATCCTTGGAGATATTGAGATGATTTTTGGTATGTGAGTCCGCATCAATGAGTTACAGAACAAGTTTGAATTTGGTTCCGGTCCATTGATTTTTGTGGAAGATACGGATGCTGGACTTAGAAAATTACCATGATTTTTCAGTTTTCTGGACTTTTTTTCTTTATCCTTGGAGACATTGAGCTGATTTTTGGTATGTGAGTCTGCATCAATGAGTTACAGATTAAGTTCGAATTTTGTTCCGATCAATTGATCTTTATGGAAGATACGGATGCTGGTCTTAGAAAATTACCAGGATTTTTTTTTTATCCTCAGAGATTTTGAGCTGATACATAAAATATGATACAACTAATATTTTGATGAGGTAGTTATACCTTTACCACCAAGATACTGACAAAAAGATACTGCGCTAGGGATATATATATATAAATCTGGTAGGGGACTTGGTATTGCCATGCAATACTTCCGAATGCTTGTTTAATATTTTATTGTAAGTCATAAAGAAAATAAAATAAACAGGATGGAAAGCAGTCTGGGAAAAAAGGGAAATTGCTTGTCACAGGAAGTTATGAAGTTCGAGAAAGAAATCTCAGATTTACATATTAGTATAATATTTTTTGACCCCTTTAACTAGAAAAACCCCGTTTCAAGTCCTGCAGACTCCACATTTTTTTTCTTATCTTTAAACCTTCAGAATCAACACCACTGAACATAAAAACATTTGTGAACCATGGATAACAAATACAACTTATAAGAAACGGAAAAATACCTTATATATAGTGAGAGAGTTGTTGAAAACATTGATTGGCTTCTGGTCAACCCTCAACATTGACTGACCAAAACTTGTTCACAAGTCCATCTGGGTCAACTTCAACAACTCATGGTGCCACAACATCAGTGTAAACAACTACCACCAGTTCAGGAACCCCGTCGACTTCAGGAACTTCGTTGACAGCTGCCACTTCGCAGTCAAGAAGGAGAACATGTTCTCCTGTAACAAGCTTGAGCACAGTTCAACCCTAATCATTTACTGACCAAAGTTCGATCACAAGTCCATCTGGGTCAACTTCAACAACTTATGGTGCCACAACATCAGTGTTAGCAACTACCACCAGTTCAGGAACCCCATCGACTTCCGGAACTTCGTTGGCAGCTGCCATTTCGCAGTGAATAAGTAGTAAGGGTTCTTCAACCTCAGCATCGGCAACGCAAATATCCTCTGCTGAATCAACAACTACAGGTGTGTATGGGCCATATTTAACGACATTACTGTCATACGAAATAACACTCGAGATTTGTATGGTCAAAAGTGTGAAATTGAATATGTTGCGTTAAGCCAAGTAAAATCAGTATCTCATCAGAAACCTTATTAATTCTTAAGCATTACATCTTTTTAGTCCCCTACCGGCGAAAGCCGAAGGGGACTATAGGTTTGCCCTCCGTCCGTCTGTCTGTCGGTCCGTCCGTCTGTCTGTCAGTCTGGATTTCAGTTTTCCGGACATTTTTTCTTAACCCTTGGAGAGATTGAGCTGATTTTTGGTATGTGAGTCCGCATCAATGAGTTACAGAATGAGTTCGAATTTGGTTCCGGTCCATTGATTTTTCTGGAAGATACGGATGCTGGACTTAGAAATTACCAGGAAATTTCAGTTTTCCAGACTTTTTTTCTTAACCCTTGGATAGATTGAGCTGATTTTTGGTATGTGGGTCCGCATCAATGAGTTACAGAATGAGTTTGAGTTTGGTTCCGGTCCATTGATTTTTGTGGAAGATACGACTGCTGGACTAAGAAAATTACCATGATTTTTCAATTTTACAGACTTTTTTTCTTCATCCTTGGAGATATTGAGCTGATTTTTGGTATGTGAGTCCGCATCAATGAGTTACGGATTAATTTCGAATTTGGTTCCGGTCCATTGATTTTTGTGGAAGATACGGATGCTGGACTTAGAAAATTACCAGGATTTTTCTGGACTTTTTTTCTTTATCCTTGGAGACATTGAGCTGATTTTTGGTATGTGAGTCTGCATCAATGAGTTACAGATTAAGTTCGAATTTAGTTCCGGTCCATTGATCTTTGTGGAAGATACGGATGCTGGACTTAGAAAATTACCAGGATTTTTTTTTATCCTCAGAGATTTTGAGCTGATACATAAAATATGATTACAACTAATATTTTGATGAGGTAGTTATACCTTTACCACCAAGATACTGACAAAAGATACTGCGCTAGGGATATATATATATATAAATCTGGTAGGGGACTTGGTATTGCCATGCAATACTTCCGAATGCTTGTTTAATATTTTATTGTAAGTCATAAAGAAAATAAAATAAACAGGATGGAAAGCAGTCTGGGAAAAAAGGGAAATTGCTTGTCACAGGAAGTTATGAAGTATGAGAAAGAAATCTCAGATTTACATATTAGTATAATATTTTTTGACCCCTTTAACTAGAAAAACCCCGTTTCAAGTCCTGCAGACTCCACATTTTTTTTTCTTATCTTTAAACCTTCAGAATCCAAACCACTGAACATAAAAACATTTGTGAACCATGGATAACAAATAAAACTTATAAGAAACGGAAAAATACCTAATATATAGTGAGAGAGTTGTTGAAAACATTGATTGGCTTCTGGTCAACCCTCAAGATTGACTGACCAAAACTTGATCACAAGTCCATCTGGGTCAACTTCTACAACTTATGGTGCCACAACATCAGTGTTAACAACTACCACTAGTTCAGGAACCCCGTCGACTTCAGGAACTTCGTTGACAGCTGCCACTTCGCAGTCAAGAAGGAGAACATGTTCTCCTGTAACTAGCTTGAGCACAGTTCAACCCTCATCATTTCCTGACCAAAGTTCGATCACAAGTCCATCTGGGTCAACTTCAACAACTTATGGTGCCACAACATCAGTGTTAGCAACTACCACCAGTTCAGGAACCCCATCGACTTCAGAAACTTCGTTGGCAGCTGCCACTTCGCAGTCAACAAGAAGTAAGGGTTCTTCAACCTCAGCATCGACAACGCCAATATCCTCTGCTGAATCAACAACTACAGGTGTGTATGGGCCATATTTAACGACATTACTGTCATACGAAATAACACTCGAGATTTGTATGGTCAAAAGTGTGTAATTGAATATGTTGCGTTAAGCCAAGTTATATCAGTATCTCATCAGAAACCTTATTAATTCTTAAGCATTACATCTTTTTAGTCCCCTACCGGCGAAAGCCGAAGGGGACTATAGGTTTGCCCTCCGTCCGTCTGTCTGTCTGTCTGTCCGTCTGTCTGTCAGTCCGGATTTCAGTTTTCCGGACTTTTTTTCTTAACCCTTGGAGAGATTGAGCTGATTTTTGGTATGTGAGTCCGCATCAATGAGTTACAGAATGAGTTTGAGTTTGGTTCCGGTCCATTGATTTTTGTGGAAGATACGACTGCTGGACTTAGAAAATTACCAGGATTTTTCAATTTTCCAGACTTTTTTTCTTAACCCTTGGAGATATTGAGCTGATTTTTGGTATGTGAGTCTGCATCAATGAGTTACAGAACAAGTTTGAATTTGGTTCCGATCCATTGATCTTTGTGGAAGATACGGATGCTGGACTTAGAAAATTACCAGGATTTTTCAGTTTTCTGGATCTTTTTTCTTTATCCTTGGAGACATTGAGCTGAATTTTGGTATGTGAGCCTGCATCAATGAGTTACAGATCAAGTTCGAATTTAGTTCCGATCCATTGATCTTTGTGGAAGATACGGATGCTAGACTTAGAAAATTACCAGGATTTTTTTTTATCCTCAGAGATTTTGAGCTGATACATAAAATATGATACAACTAATATTTTGATGAGGTAGTTATACCTTTACCACCAAGATACTGACAAAAGATACTGCTCTAGGAATATATATATAAATCTGGTAGGGGACTTGGTATTGCCATGCAATACTTCCGAATGCTTGTTTAATATATTATTGTAAGTCATAAAGAAAATAAAAAAAAACAGGATGGAAAGCAGTCTTGGAAAAAAGGGAAATTGCTTGTCACAGGAAGTTATGAAGTTCGAGAAAAAAATCTCAGATTTACATATTAGTATAATATTTTTTGACCCCTTTAACTAGAAAAACCCCGTTTCAAGTCCTGCAGACTCCACATTTTTTTCCTTATCTTAAAACCTTCAGAATCAACACCACTGAACATAAATCATTTGTGAACCATGGATAACAAATAAAACTTATAAGAAACGGAAAGTACCTTATGTATAGTGAGAGAGTTGTTGTAAACATTGATTGGCTTCTGGTCAACCCTCAAGATTGACTGACCAAAACTTGATCACAAGTCCATCTGGGTCAACTTCAACAACTTATGGTGCCACAACATCAGTGTTAAAACTACCACCAGTTCAGGAACCCCGTCGACTTCAGGAACTTCGTTGACAGCTGCCACTTCGCAGTCAAGAAGGAGAACATGTTCTCATGCAACAAGCTTGAGCACAGTTCAACCCTCATCATTTACTGACCAAAGTTCGATCACAAGTCCATCTGGGTCAACTTCAACAACTTATGGTGCCACAACATCAGTGTTAGCAACTACCACCAGTTCAGGAACCCCTTCGACTTCAGGAACTTCGTTGGTAGCTGCCACTTTGCAGTAAAGGTTCTTCAACCTCAGCATCGACAACGCAAATATCCTCTGCTGAATCAACAACTACAGGTGTGTATGGGCCATATTTAACGACATTACTGTCATACGAAATAACACTCGAGATTTGTATGGTCAAAAGTGTGTAATTGAATATGTTGCGTTAAGCCAAGTAATATCAGTATCTCATCAGAAACCTTATTAATTCTTAAGCATTACATCTTTTTAGTCCCCTACCGGCGAAAGCCGAAGGGGACTATAGGTTTGCCCTCCGTCCATCTGTCTGTCTGTCCGTCCGTCTGTCTGTCAGTCCGGATTTCAGTTTTCCGGACTTTTTTTCTTAACCCTTGGAAAGATTGAGCTTATTTTTGGTATGTGAGTCCGCATCAATGAGTTACAGAATGAGTTTGAGTTTGGTTCCGGTCCATTGATTTTTGTGGAAGATACGGATGCTGGACTTAGAAATTACCAGGAAATTTCAGTTTTCCAGACTTTTTTTCTTAACCCTTGGAGAGATTGAGCTGATTTTTGTTATGTGAGTCCGCATCAATGAGTTACAGAATGAGTTTGAGTTTGGTTCCGGTCCATTGATTTTTGTGGAAGATACAGATGCTGCACTTAGAAATTACCAGGAAATTTCAGTTTTCCAGACTTTTTTCTTAACCCTTGGAGATATTGAGCTGATATTTGGTATGTGAGTCCGCATCAATGAGTTACAGAATGAGTTTGAGTTTGGTTCCGGTCCATTGATTTTTGTGGAAGATACGACTGCTGGACTTAGAAAATTACCAGGATTTTTCAATTTTCCAGACTTTTTTTCTTAATCCTTGGAGATATTGAGCTGATTTTTGGTATGTGAGTCCGCATCAATGAGTTACAGAACAAGTTTGAATTTGGTTCCGGTCCATTGATTTTTGTGGAAGATACGGATGCTGGACTTAGAAAATAACCAGGATTTTTCTGGACTTTTTTTCTTTATCCTTGGAGAAATTGAGCTGATTTTTGGTATGTGAGTCTGCATCAATGAGTAACAGATTAAGTTCGAATTTAGTTCCGGTCCATTGATCTTTGTGGAAGATACGGATGCTGGACTTAGAAAATTACCAGGATTTTTCAGTTTTCTGGACTTTTTTTCTTTATCCTTGGAGACATCGAGCTGATTTTTGGTATGTGAGTCTGCATCAATGAGTTACAGATTAAGTTCGAATTTTGTTCCGATCAATTGATCTTTGTGGAAGATACGGATGCTGGACTTAGAAAATTACCAGGATTTTTCAGTTTTCTGGACTTTTTTTCTTTATCCTTGGAGACATTGAACTGATTTTTGGTATGTGAGTCTGCATCAATGAGTTACAGATTAAGTTCGAATTTTGTTCCGATCAATTGATCTTTGTGGAAGATACGGATGCTGGACTTAGAAAATTACCAGGATTTTTTTTTATCCTCAGAGATTTTGAGCTGATACATAAAATATGATACAACTAATATTTTGATGAGGTAGTTATACCTTTACCACCAAGATACTGACAAAAGATACTGCGCTAAGGATATATATATATAAATCTGGTAGGGGACTTGGTATTGCCATGCAATACTTCCGAATGCTTGTTTAATATTTTATTGTAAGTCATAAAGAAAATAAAATAAACAGGATGGAAAGCAGTCTGGGAAAAAAGGGAAATTGCTTGTCACAGGAAGTTATGAAGTTCGAGAAAGAAATCTCTGATTTACATATTAGTATAATATTTTTTGACCCCTTTAACTAGAAAAACCCCGTTTCAAGTCCTGCAGACTCCACATTTTTTTTTCTTATCTTAAAACCTTTAGAATCCAAACCACTGAACATAAAAACATTTGTGAACCATGGATAACAAATAAAACTTATAAGAAACGGAAAAATACCTTATATATAGTGAGAGAGTTGTTGAAAACATTGATTGGCTTCTGGTCAACCCTCAAGATTGACTGACCAAAACTTGATCACAAGTCCATCTGGGTCAACTTCAACAACTTATGGTGCCACAACATCAGTTTTAACAACTACCACCAGTTCAGGAACCCCGTCGACTTCAGAAACTTCGTTGACAGCTGCCACTTCGCAGTCAAGAAGGAGAACATGTTCTTCTGTAACTAGCTTGAGCACAGTTCAACCCTAATCATTTACTGACCAAAGTTCGATCACAAGTCCATCTGGGTCAACTTCAACAACTTATGGTGCCACAACATCAGTGTTAGCAACTACCACCAGTTCAGGAACCCCTTCGACTTCAGGAACTTCGTTGGCAGCTGCCACTTCGCAGTCAATAAGAAGTAAGCGTTCTTCAACCTCAGCATCGACAACGCAAATATCCTCTGCTGAATCAACAACTACAGGTGTGTATAGGCCATATTTAACGACATTACTGTCATACGAAATAACACTCGAGATTTGTATGGTCAAAAGTGTGAAATTGAATATGTTGCGTTAAGCCAAGTTATATCAGTTTCTCATCAGAAACCTTATCAATTCTTAAGCATTACATCTATTTTAATATATTATTGTAAGTCACAAAGAAAATAAAAAAACAGGATGGAAAGCAGTCTGGGAAAAAAGGGAAATTGCTTGTCATAGGAAGTTATGAAGTTCGAGAAAGAAATCTCAGATTTACATATTAGTATAATATTTTTTGACCCCTTTAACTAGAAAAACCCCGTTTCAACTCCTGCAGACTCCACATTTTTTTCTTATCTTCAAACCTTCAGAATCCACACCACTGAACATAAAAACATTTGTGAACCATGGATAACTAATAGAACTTATAAGAAAAGGAAAAATACCTTATATATAGTGAGAGAGTTGTTGAAAACATTGATTGGCTTCTGGTCAACCCTCAACATTGACTGACCAAAACTTGATCACAAGTCCATCTGGGTCAACTTCAACAACTCATGGTGCCACAACATCAGTGTAAACAACTACCACCAGTTCAGGAACCCCGTCGACTTCAGGAACTTCGTTGACAGCTGCCACTTCGCAGTCAAGAAGGAGAACATGTTGTCCTGTAACAAGCTTGAGCACAGTTCAACCCTAATCATTTACTGACCAAAGTTCGATCACAAGTCCATCTGGGTCAACTTCAACAACTTATGGTGCCACAACATCAGTGTTAGCAACTACCACCAGTTTAGGAACCCCATCGACTTCCGGAACTTCGTTGGCAGCTGCCATTTCGCAGTGAATAAGTAGTAAGGGTTCTTCCACCTCAGCATCGACAACGCAAATATCCTCTGCTGAATCAACAACTACAGGTGTGTATGGGCCATATTTAACGACATCACTGTCATACGAAATAACACTCGAGATATGTATGGTCAAAAGTGTGTAATTGAATATGTTGCGTTTAGCCAAGTAATATCAGTATCTCATCAGAAACCTTATTAATTCTTAAGCATTACATCTTTTTAGTCCCCTACCGGCGAAAGCCGAAGGGGACTATAGGTTTGCCCTCCGTCCGTCTGTCTGTCTGTCCGTCCGTCTGTCTGTCAGTCTGGATTTCAGTTTTCCGGACATTTTTTCTTAACCCTTGGAGAGATTGAGCTGATTTTTGGTATGTGAGTCCGCATCAATGAGTTACAGAATGAGTTTGAGTTTGGTTCCGGTCCATTGATTTTTGTGGAAGATACGACTGCTGGACTTAGAAATTACCAGAAAATTTCAGTTTTAAAGACTTTTTTTCTTAACCCTTGGAGAGATTGAGCTGATTTTTGGTATGTGAGTCCGCATCAATGAGTTACAGAATGAGTTTTAGTTTGGTTCCGGTCCATTGATTTTTGTGGAAGACACGGATGCTGGACTTAGAAATTACCAGAAAATTTCAGTTTTAAAGACTTTTTTTCTTAACCCTTGGAGAGATTGAGCTGATTTTTGGTATGTGAGTCCGTATCAATGAGTTACAGAATGAGTTTGAGTTTGGTTCCTGTCCATTGATTTTTGTGGAAGATACGGATGCTGGACTTAGAAATTACCAGGATTTTTTTTATCCTCAGAGATTTTGAGCTGATACATAAAATATGATACAACTAATATTTTGATGAGGTAGTTATACCTTTACCACCAAGATACTGACAAAAGATACTGCTCTAGGAATATATATATAAATCTGGTAGGGGACTAGGTTTTGCCATGCAATACTTCCGAATGCTTGTTTAATATATTATTGTAAGTCATAAAGAAAATAAAATAAACAGGATGGAAAGCAGTCTTGGAAAAAGGGGAAATTGCTTGTCACAGGAAGTTATGAAGTTCGAGAAAAAAATCTCAGATTTACATATTAGTATAATATTTTTTGACCCCTTTAACTAGAAAAACCCCGTTTCAACTCCTGCAGACTCCACATTTTTTTCTTATCTTCAAACCTTCAGAATCCACACCACTGAACATAAATCATTTGTGAACCATGGATAACAAATAAAACTTATAAGAAACGGAAAGTACCTTATGTATGGTGAGAGAGTTGTTGTAAACATTGATTGGCTTCTGGTCAACCCTCAAGATTGTCTGACCAAAACTTGATCACAAGTCCATCTGGGTCAACTTCAACAACTTATGGTGCCACAACATCAGTGTTAAAACTACCACCAGTTCAGGAACCCCGTCGACTTCAGGAACTTCGTTGACAGCTGCCACTTCGCAGTCAAGAAGGAGAACATATTCTCCTGTAACAAGCTTGAGCACAGTTCAACCCTCATCATTTACTGACCAAAGTTCGATCACAAGTCCATCTGGGTCAACTTCAACAACTTATGGTGCCACAACATCAGTGTTAGCAACTACCACCAGTTCAGGAACCCCATCGACTTCCGGAACTTCGTTGGCAGCTGCCACTTCGCAGTGAATAAGTAGTAAGGGTTCTTCAACCTCAGCATCGACAACGCAAATATCCTCTGCTGAATCAACAACTACAGGTGTGTATGGGCCATATTTAACGACATTACTGTCATACGAAATAACACTCGAGATTTGTATGGTCAAAAGTGTGAAATTGAATATGTTGCGTTAAGCCAAGTAATATCAGTATCTCATCAGAAACCTTATTAATTCTTAAGCATTACATCCTTTTAGTCCCCTACCGGCGAAAGCCGAAGGGGACTATAGGTTTGCCCTCCGTCCGTCTGCCTGTCCGTCCGTCTCTCTGTCAGTCCGGATTTCAGTTTTCCGGACTTTTTTTCTTAACCCTTGGAGAGATTGAGCTGATTTTTGGTATGTGAGTCCGCATCAATGAGTTACAGATTAAGTTCGAATTTAGTTCCGGTCCATTGATCTTTGTGGAAGATACGGATGCTGGACTTAGAAAATTACCAGGATTTTTCAGTTTTCTGGATCTTTTTTCTTTATCCTTGGAGACATTGAGCTGATTTTTGGTATGTGAGTCTGCATCAATGAGTTACAGATCAAGTTCGAATTTAGTTCCGATCCATTGATCTTTGTGGAAGATACGGATGCTAGACTTAGAAAATTACCAGGATTTTTTTTTTTATCCTCAGAGATTTTGAGCTGATACATAAAATATGATACAACTAATATTTTGATGAGGTAGTTATACCTTTACCACCAAGATACTGACAAAAGATACTGCTCTATGAATTTTTATATAAATCTGGTAGGGGACTTGGTATTGCCATGCAATACTTCCGAATGCTTGTTTAATATATTATTGTAAGTCATAAAGAAAATAAAAAAAAAACAGGATGGAAAGCAGTCTTGGAAAAAAGGGAAATTGCTTGTCACAGGAAGTTATGAAGTTCGAGAAAAAAATCTCAGATTTACATATTAGTATAATATTTTTTGACCCCTTTAACTAGAAAAACCCGTTTCAAGTCCTGCAGACTCCACATTTTTTTTCTTATCTTAAAACCTTCAGAATCCACACCACTGAACATAAATCATTTGTGAACCATGGATAACAAATAAAACTTATAAGAAACGGAAAGTACCTTATGTATGGTGAGAGAGTTGTTGTAAACATTGATTGGCTTCTGGTCAACCCTCAAGATTGTCTGACCAAAACTTGATCACAAGTCCATCTGGGTCAACTTCAACAACTTATGGTGCCACAACATCAGTGTTAAAACTACCAACAGTTCAGGAACCCCGTCGACTTCAGGAACTTCGTTGACAGCTGCCACTTCGCAGTCAAGAAGGAGAACATGTTCTCATGTAACAAGCTTGAGCACAGTTCAACCCTCATCATTTACTGACCAAAGTTCGATCACAAGTCCATCTGGGTCAACTTCAACAACTTATGGTGCCACAACATCAGTGTTAGCAACTACCACCAGTTCAGGAACCCCTTCGACTTCAGGAACTTCGTTGGTAGCTGCCACTTTGCAGTCAATAAGTAGTAAAGGTTCTTCAACCTCAGCATCGACAACGCAAATATCCTCTGCTGAATCAACAACTACAGGTGTGTATGGGCCATATTTAACGACATTACTATCATACGAAATAACACTCGAGATTTGTATGGTCAAAAGTGTGTAATTGAATATGTTGCGTTAAGCCAAGTAATATCAGTATCTCATCAGAAACCTTATTAATTCTTAAGCATTACATCTTTTTAGTCCCCTACCGGCGAAAGCCGAAGGGGACTATAGGTTTGCCCACCGTGCATCAGTCTGTCTGTCCGTCCGTCTGTCTGTCAGTCCGGATTTTAGTTTTCCGGACTTTTTTTCTTAACCCTTGGAAAGATTGAGCTTATTTTTGGTATGTGAGTCCGCATCAATGAGTTACAGAATGAGTTTGAGTTTGGTTCCGGTCCATTGATTTTTGTGGAAGATACGGATGCTGGACTTAGAAATTACCAGGAAATTTCAGTTTTCCAGACTTTTTTTCTTAACCCTTGGAGAGATTGAGCTGATTTTTGTTCTGTGAGTCCGCATCAATGAGTTACAGAATAAGTTTGAGTTTGGTTCCGGTCCATTGATTTTTGTGTAAGATACAGATGCTTGACTTAGAAATTACCAGGAAATTTCAGTTTTCCAGACTTTTTTCTTAACCCTTGGAGATATTGAGCTGATTTTTGGTATGTGAGTCCGCATCAATGAGTTACAGAACAAGTTTGAATTTGGTTCCGGTCCATTGATTTTTGTGGAAGATACGACTGCTGGACTTAGAAAATTACCAGGATTTTTCAATTTTCCAGACTTTTTTTCTTAATCCTTGGAGATATTGAGATGATTTTTGGTATGTGAGTCCGCATCAATGAGTTACAGAACAAGTTTGAATTTGGTTCCGGTCCATTGATTTTTGTGGAAGATACGGATGCTGGACTTAGAAAATTACCAGGATTTTTCTGGACTTTTTTTCTTTATCCTTAGAGAAATTGAGCTGATTTTTGGTATGTGAGTCCGCATCAATGAGTTACAGAATGAGTTCGAATTTAGTTCCGGTCCATTGATCTTTGTGGAAGATACGGATGCTGGACTTAGAAAATTACCATGATTTTTCAGTTTTCTGGACTTTTTTTCTTTATCCTTGGAGACATTGAGCTGATTTTTGGTATGTGAGTCTGCATCAATGAGTTACAGATTAAGTTCGAATTTTGTTCCGATCAATTGATCTTTATGGAAGATACGGATGCTGGTCTTAGAAAATTACCAGGATTTTTTTTTATCCTCAGAGATTTTGAGCTGATACATAAAATATGATACAACTAATATTTTGATGAGGTAGTTATACCTTTACCACCAAGATACTGACAAAAAGATACTGCGCTAGGGATATATATATATAAATCTGGTAGGGGACTTGGTATTGCCATGCAATACTTCCGAATGCTTGTTTAATATTTTATTGTAAGTCATAAAGAAAATAAAATAAACAGGATGGAAAGCAGTCTGGGAAAAAAGGGAAATTGCTTGTCACAGGAAGTTATGAAGTTCGAGAAAGAAATCTCAGATTTACATATTAGTATAATATTTTTTGACCCCTTTAACTAGAAAAACCCCGTTTCAAGTCCTGCAGACTCCACATTTTTTTTTCTTATCTTTAAACCTTCAGAATCAACACCACTGAACATAAAAACATTTGTGAACCATGGATAACAAATACAACTTATAAGAAACGGAAAAATACCTTATATATAGTGAGAGAGTTGTTGAAAACATTGATTGGCTTCTGGTCAACCCTCAACATTGACTGACCAAAACTTGTTCACAAGTCCATCTGGGTCAACTTCAACAACTCATGGTGCCACAACATCAGTGTAAACAACTACCACCAGTTCAGGAACCCCGTCGACTTCAGGAACTTCGTTGACAGCTGCCACTTCGCAGTCAAGAAGGAGAACATGTTCTCCTGTAACAAGCTTGAGCACAGTTCAACCCTAATCATTTACTGACCAAAGTTCGATCACAAGTCCATCTGGGTCAACTTCAACAACTTATGGTGCCACAACATCAGTGTTAGCAACTACCACCAGTTCAGGAACCCCATCGACTTCAGAAACTTCGTTGGCAGCTGCCACTTCGCAGTCAACAAGAAGTAAGGGTTCTTCAACCTCAGCATCGACAACGCCAATATCCTCTGCTGAATCAACAACTACAGGTGTGTATGGGCCATATTTAACGACATTACTGTCATACGAAATAACACTCGAGATTTGTATGGTCAAAAGTGTGTAATTGAATATGTTGCGTTAAGCCAAGTTATATCAGTATCTCATCAGAAACCTTATTAATTCTTAAGCATTACATCTTTTTAGTCCCCTACCGGCGAAAGCCGAAGGGGACTATAGGTTTGCCCTCCGTCCGTCTGTCTGTCTGTCTGTCCGTCTGTCTGTCAGTCCGGATTTCAGTTTTCCGGACTTTTTTTCTCAACCCTTGGAGAGATTGAGCTGATTTTTGGTATGTGAGTCCGCATCAATGAGTTACAGAATGAGTTTGAGTTTGGTTCCGGTCCATTGATTTTTGTGGAAGATATGACTGCTGGACTTAGAAAATTACCAGGATTTTTCAATTTTCCAGACTTTTTTTCTTAACCCTTGGAGATATTGAGCTGATTTTTGGTATGTGAGTCTGCATCAATGAGTTACAGAACAAGTTTGAATTTGGTTCCGATCCATTGATCTTTGTGGAAGATACGGATGCTGGACTTAGAAAATTACCAGGATTTTTCAGTTTTCTGGATCTTTTTTCTTTATCCTTGGAGACATTGAGCTGAATTTTGGTATGTGAGCCTGCATCAATGAGTTACAGATCAAGTTCGAATTTAGTTCCGATCCATTGATCTTTGTGGAAGATACGGATGCTAGACTTAGAAAATTACCAGGATTTTTTTTTATCCTCAGAGATTTTGAGCTGATACATAAAATATGATACAACTAATATTTTGATGAGGTAGTTATACCTTTACCACCAAGATACTGACAAAAGATACTGCTCTAGGAATATATATATAAATCTGGTAGGGGACTTGGTATTGCCATGCAATACTTCCGAATGCTTGTTTAATATATTATTGTAAGTCATAAAGAAAATAAAAAAAAACAGGATGGAAAGCAGTCTTGGAAAAAAGGGAAATTGCTTGTCACAGGAAGTTATGAAGTTCGAGAAAAAAATCTCAGATTTACATATTAGTATAATATTTTTTGACCCCTTTAACTAGAAAAACCCCGTTTCAAGTCCTGCAGACTCCACATTTTTTTCCTTATCTTAAAACCTTCAGAATCAACACCACTGAACATAAATCATTTGTGAACCATGGATAACAAATAAAACTTATAAGAAACGGAAAGTACCTTATGTATAGTGAGAGAGTTGTTGTAAACATTGATTGGCTTCTGGTCAACCCTCAAGATTGACTGACCAAAACTTGATCACAAGTCCATCTGGGTCAACTTCAACAACTTATGGTGCCACAACATCAGTGTTAAAACTACCACCAGTTCAGGAACCCCGTCGACTTCAGGAACTTCGTTGACAGCTGCCACTTCGCAGTCAAGAAGGAGAACATGTTCTCATGCAACAAGCTTGAGCACAGTTCAACCCTCATCATTTACTGACCAAAGTTCGATCACAAGTCCATCTGGGTCAACTTCAACAACTTATGGTGCCACAACATCAGTGTTAGCAACTACCACCAGTTCAGGAACCCCTTCGACTTCAGGAACTTCGTTGGTAGCTGCCACTTTGCAGTAAAGGTTCTTCAACCTCAGCATCGACAACGCAAATATCCTCTGCTGAATCAACAACTACAGGTGTGTATGGGCCATATTTAACGACATTACTGTCATACGAAATAACACTCGAGATTTGTATGGTCAAAAGTGTGTAATTGAATATGTTGCGTTAAGCCAAGTAATATCAGTATCTCATCAGAAACCTTATTAATTCTTAAGCATTACATCTTTTTAGTCCCCTACCGGCGAAAGCCGAAGGGGACTATAGGTTTGCCCTCCGTCCATCTGTCTGTCTGTCCGTCCGTCTGTCTGTCAGTCCGGATTTCAGTTTTCCGGACTTTTTTTCTTAACCCTTGGAAAGATTGAGCTTATTTTTGGTATGTGAGTCCGCATCAATGAGTTACAGAATGAGTTTGAGTTTGGTTCCGGTCCATTGATTTTTGTGGAAGATACGGATGCTGGACTTAGAAATTACCAGGAAATTTCAGTTTTCCAGACTTTTTTTCTTAACCCTTGGAGAGATTGAGCTGATTTTTGTTATGTGAGTCCGCATCAATGAGTTACAGAATGAGTTTGAGTTTGGTTCCGGTCCATTGATTTTTGTGGAAGATACAGATGCTGCACTTAGAAATTACCAGGAAATTTCAGTTTTCCAGACTTTTTTCTTAACCCTTGGAGATATTGAGCTGATATTTGGTATGTGAGTCCGCATCAATGAGTTACAGAATGAGTTTGAGTTTGGTTCCGGTCCATTGATTTTTGTGGAAGATACGACTGCTGGACTTAGAAAATTACCAGGATTTTTCAATTTTCCAGACTTTTTTTCTTAATCCTTGGAGATATTGAGCTGATTTTTGGTATGTGAGTCCGCATCAATGAGTTACAGAACAAGTTTGAATTTGGTTCCGGTCCATTGATTTTTGTGGAAGATACGGATGCTGGACTTAGAAAATAACCAGGATTTTTCTGGACTTTTTTTCTTTATCCTTGGAGAAATTGAGCTGATTTTTGGTATGTGAGTCTGCATCAATGAGTAACAGATTAAGTTCGAATTTAGTTCCGGTCCATTGATCTTTGTGGAAGATACGGATGCTGGACTTAGAAAATTACCAGGATTTTTCAGTTTTCTGGACTTTTTTTCTTTATCCTTGGAGACATCGAGCTGATTTTTGGTATGTGAGTCTGCATCAATGAGTTACAGATTAAGTTCGAATTTTGTTCCGATCAATTGATCTTTGTGGAAGATACGGATGCTGGACTTAGAAAATTACTAGGATTTTTCAGTTTTCTGGACTTTTTTTCTTTATCCTTGGAGACATTGAACTGATTTTTGGTATGTGAGTCTGCATCAATGAGTTACAGATTAAGTTCGAATTTTGTTCCGATCAATTGATCTTTGTGGAAGATACGGATGCTGGACTTAGAAAATTACCAGGATTTTTTTTTATCCTCAGAGATTTTGAGCTGATACATAAAATATGATACAACTAATATTTTGATGATGTAGTTATACCTTTACCACCAAGATACTGACAAAAGATACTGCGCTAAGGATATATATATATAAATCTGGTAGGGGACTTGGTATTGCCATGCAATACTTCCGAATGCTTGTTTAATATTTTATTGTAAGTCATAAAGAAAATAAAATAAACAGGATGGAAAGCAGTCTGGGAAAAAAGGGAAATTGCTTGTCACAGGAAGTTATGAAGTTCGAGAAAGAAATCTCAGATTTACATATTAGTATAATATTTTTTGACCCCTTTAACTAGAAAAACCCCGTTTCAAGTCCTGCAGACTCCACATTTTTTTTTTTTCTTATCTTAAAACCTTCAGAATCCAAACCACTGAACATAAAAACATTTGTGAACCATGGATAACAAATACAACTTATAAGAAACGGAAAAATACCTTATATATAGTGAGAGAGTTGTTGAAAACATTGATTGGCTTCTGGTCAACCCTCAAGATTGACTGACCAAAACTTGATCACAAGTCCATCTGGGTCAACTTCAACAACTTATGGTGCCACAACATCAGTTTTAACAACTACCACCAGTTCAGGAACCCCGTCGACTTCAGGAACTTCGTTGACAGCTGCCACTTCGCAGTCAAGAAGGAGAACATGTTCTCCTGTAACTAGCTTGAGCACAGTTCAACCCTAATCATTTACTGACCAAAGTTCGATCACAAGTCCATCTGGGTCAACTTCAACAACTTATGGTGCCACAACATCAGTGTTAGCAACTACCACCAGTTGAGGAACCCCTTCGACTTCAGGAACTTCGTTGGCAGCTGCCACTTCGCAGTCAATAAGAAGTAAGCGTTCTTCAACCTCAGCATCGACAACGCAAATATCCTCTGCTGAATCAACAACTACAGGTGTGTATAGGCCATATTTAACGACATTACTGTCATACGAAATAACACTCGAGATTTGTATGGTCAAAAGTGTGAAATTGAATATGTTGCGTTAAGCCAAGTTATATCAGTTTCTCATCAGAAACCTTATTAATTCTTAAGCATTACATCTTTTTAGTCCCCTACCGGCGAAAGCCGAAGGGGACTATAGGTTTGCCCACCGTCCATCAGTCTGTCTGTCCGTCCGTCTGTCTGTCAGTCCGGATTTTAGTTTTCCGGACTTTTTTTCTTAACCCTTGGAAAGATTGAGCTTATTTTTGGTATGTGAGTCCGCATCAATGAGTTACAGAATGAGTTTGAGTTTGGTTCCGGTCCATTGATTTTTGTGGAAGATACGGATGCTGGACTTAGAAATTACCAGGAAATTTCAGTTTTCCAGACTTTTTTTCTTAACCCTTGGAGAGATTGAGCTGATTTTTGTTCTGTGAGTCCGCATCAATGAGTTACAGAATAAGTTTGAGTTTGGTTCCGGTCCATTGATTTTTGTGTAAGATACAGATGCTTGACTTAGAAATTACCAGGAAATTTCAGTTTTCCAGACTTTTTTCTTAACCCTTGGAGATATTGAGCTGATTTTTGGTATGTGAGTCCGCATCAATGAGTTACAGAACAAGTTTGAATTTGGTTCCGGTCCATTGATTTTTGTGGAAGATACGACTGCTGGACTTAGAAAATTACCAGGATTTTTCAATTTTCCAGACTTTTTTTCTTAATCCTTGGAGATATTGAGATGATTTTTGGTATGTGAGTCCGCATCAATGAGTTACAGAACAAGTTTGAATTTGGTTCCGGTCCATTGATTTTTGTGGAAGATACGGATGCTGGACTTAGAAAATTACCAGGATTTTTCTGGACTTTTTTTCTTTATCCTTAGAGAAATTGAGCTGATTTTTGGTATGTGAGTCCGCATCAATGAGTTACAGAATGAGTTCGAATTTAGTTCCGGTCCATTGATCTTTGTGGAAGATACGGATGCTGGACTTAGAAAATTACCATGATTTTTCAGTTTTCTGGACTTTTTTTCTTTATCCTTGGAGACATTGAGCTGATTTTTGGTATGTGAGTCTGCATCAATGAGTTACAGATTAAGTTCGAATTTTGTTCCGATCAATTGATCTTTATGGAAGATACGGATGCTGGTCTTAGAAAATTACCAGGATTTTTTTTTATCCTCAGAGATTTTGAGCTGATACATAAAATATGATACAACTAATATTTTGATGAGGTAGTTATACCTTTACCACCAAGATACTGACAAAAAGATACTGCGCTAGGGATATATATATATAAATCTGGTAGGGGACTTGGTATTGCCATGCAATACTTCCGAATGCTTGTTTAATATTTTATTGTAAGTCATAAAGAAAATAAAATAAACAGGATGGAAAGCAGTCTGGGAAAAAAGGGAAATTGCTTGTCACAGGAAGTTATGAAGTTCGAGAAAGAAATCTCAGATTTACATATTAGTATAATATTTTTTGACCCCTTTAACTAGAAAAACCCCGTTTCAAGTCCTGCAGACTCCACATTTTTTTTTCTTATCTTAAAACCTTCAGAATCCAAACCACTGAACATAAAAACATTTGTGAACCATGGATAACAAATAAAACTTATAAGAAACGGAAAAATACCTTATATATAGTGAGAGAGTTGTTGAAAACATTGATTGGCTTCTGGTCAACCCTCAACATTGACTGACCAAAACTTGTTCACAAGTCCATCTGGGTCAACTTCAACAACTCATGGTGCCACAACATCAGTTTTAACAACTACCACCAGTTCAGGAACCCCGTCGACTTCAGGAACTTCGTTGACAGCTGCCACTTCGCAGTCAAGAAGGAGAACATGTTCTCCTGTAACAAGCTTGAGCACAGTTCAACCCTAATCATTTACTGACCAAAGTTCGATCACAAGTCCATCTGGGTCAACTTCAACAACTTATGGTGCCACAACATCAGTGTTAGCAACTACCACCAGTTCAGGAACCCCATCGACTTCCGGAACTTCGTTGGCAGCTGCCATTTCGCAGTGAATAAGTAGTAAGGGTTCTTCAACCTCAGCATCGGCAACGCAAATATCCTCTGCTGAATCAACAACTACAGGTGTGTATGGGCCATATTTAACGACATTACTGTCATACGAAATAACACTCGAGATTTGTATGGTCAAAAGTGTGTAATTGAATATGTTGCGTTAAGCCAAGTAAAATCAGTATCTCATCAGAAACCTTATTAATTCTTAAGCATTACATCTTTTTAGTCCCCTACCGGCGAAAGCCGAAGGGGACTATAGGTTTGCCCTCCGTCCGTCTGTCTGTCGGTCCGTCCGTCTGTCTGTCAGTCTGGATTTCAGTTTTCCGGACATTTTTTCTTAACCCTTGGAGAGATTGAGCTGATTTTTGGTATGTGAGTCCGCATCAATGAGTTACAGAATGAGTTCGAATTTGGTTCCGGTCCATTGATTTTTGTGGAAGATACGGATGCTGGACTTAGAAATTACCAGGAAATTTCAGTTTTCCAGACTTTTTTTCTTAACCCTTGGAGAGATTGAGCTGATTTTTGGTATGTGGGTCCGCATCAATGAGTTACAGAATGAGTTTGAGTTTGGTTCCGGTCCATTGATTTTTGTGGAAGATACGACTGCTGGACTAAGAAAATTACCATGATTTTTCAATTTTACAGACTTTTTTTCTTCATCCTTGGAGATATTGAGCTGATTTTTGGTATGTGAGTCCGCATCAATGAGTTACGGATTAATTTCGAATTTGGTTCCGGTCCATTGATTTTTGTGGAAGATACGGATGCTGGACTTAGAAAATTACCAGGATTTTTCTGGACTTTTTTTCTTTATCCTTGGAGACATTGAGCTGATTTTTGGTATGTGAGTCTGCATCAATGAGTTACAGATTAAGTTCGAATTTAGTTCCGGTCCATTGATCTTTGTGGAAGATACGGATGCTGGACTTAGAAAATTACCAGGTTTTTTCAGTTTTCTGGACTTTTTTTCTTTATCCTTGGAGAGGTAGTTATACCTTTACCACCAAGATACTGACAAAAGATACTGCTCTAGGGATATATATATAAATCTGGAAGGGGACTTGGTATTGCCATGCAATACTTCCGAATGCTTGTTTAATATATTATTGTAAGTCATAAAGAAAATAAAAAATACAGGATGGAAAGCAGTCTGGGAAAAAAGGGAAATTGCTTGTCATAGGAAGTTATGAAGTTCGAGAAAGAAATCTCAGATTTACATATTAGTATAATATTTTTGACCCCTTTAACAAGAAAAAAACCCGTTTCAAGTCCTGCAGACTCAACATTTTTTTTTTCTTATCTTAAAACCTTCAGAATCCAAACCACTGAACATAAAAAACATTTGTGAACCATGGATAACAAATACAACTTATAAGAAACGGAAAAATACCTTATATATAGTGAGAGAGTTGTTGAAAACATTGATTGGCTTCTGGTCAACCCTCAACATTGACTGACCAAAACTTGATCACAAGTCCATCTGGGTCAACTTCAACAACTTATGGTGCCACAACATCAGTGTAAACAACTACCACTAGTTCAGGAACCCCGTCGACTTCAGGAACTTCGTTGACAGCTGCCACTTCGCAGTCAAGAAGGAGAACATGTTCTCCTGTAACTAGCTTGAGCACAGTTCAACCCTCATCATTTACTGACCAAAACTTAATCACAAATCCATCTGGGTCAACTTCAACAACTTATGGTGCCACAACATCAGTGTTAGCAACTACCACCAGTTCAGGAACCCCTTCGACTTCAGGAACTTCGTTGGCAGCTGCCACTTCGCAGTCAATAAGAAGTAAGGGTTCTTCAACCTCAGCATCGACAACGCAAATATCCTCTGCTGAATCAACAACTACAGATGTGTATGGGCCATTTTTAACGACATTACTGTCATACGAAATAACACTCGAGATTTGTATGGTCAAAAGTGTGTAATTGAATATGTTGCGTTAAGCCAAGTTATATCAGTTTCTCATCAGAAACCTTATTAATTCTTAAGCATTACATCTATTTTAATATATTATTGTAAGTCATAAAGAAAATAAAAAAAAACAGGATGGAAAGCAGTCTGGGAAAAAAGGGAAATTGCTTGTCATAGGAAGTTATGATGTTTGAGAAAGAAATCTCAGATTTACATATTAGTATAATATTTTTGACCCCTTTAACTAGAAAAAACCCGTTTCAAGTCCTGCAGACTCCACATTTTTTTTCTTATCTTAAAACCTTCAGAATCCAAACCACTGAACATAAAAACATTTGTGAACCATGGATAACAAATACAACTTATAAGAAACGGAAAAATACCTTATATATAGTGAGAGAGTTGTTGAAAACATTGATTGGCTTCTGGTCAACCCTCAACATTGACTGACCAAAACTTATTCACAAGTCCATCTGGGTCAACTTCAACAACTCATGGTGCCACAACATCAGTGTAAACAACTACCACCAGTTGAGGAACCCCGTCGACTTCAGGAACTTCGTTGACAGCTGCCACTTCGCAGTCAAGAAGGAGAACATGTTCTCCTGTAACAAGCTTGAGCACAGTTCAACCCTCATCATTTACTGACCAAAGTTCGATCACAAGTCCATCTGGGTCAACTTCAACAACTTATGGTGCCACAACATCAGTGTTAGCAACTACCACCAGTTCAGGAACCCCATCGACTTCAGGAACTTCGTTGGCAGCTGCCACTTCGCAGTCAATAAGTAGTAAGGGTTCTTCAACCTCAGCATGGACAACGCAAATATCCTCTGCTGAATCAACAACTACAGGTGTGTATGGGCCACATTTAACGACATTACTGTCATACGAAATAACACTCGAGATTTGTATGGTCAAAAGTGTGTAATTGAATATGTTGCGTTAAGCCAAGTAATATCATTTTCTCATCAGAAACCTTATTAATTCTTAAGCATTACATCTAGTTTACAATATTTTTGTAAGTCATAAAGAAAATAAAAAAAACAGGATGAAAAGCAGTCTGGGAAAAAGGGAAATTGCTTGTCATATGAAGTTATGAAGTTCGAGAAAGAAATCTCAGATTTACATATTAGTATAATATTTTTGACTCCTTTAACTAGAAAAACCCCGTTTCAAGTCCTGCAGACTCCACATTTTTTTTTCTTATCTTAAAACCTTCAGAGTCCAAACCACTGAACATAAAAACATTTGTGAATCATGGATAACAAATACAACTTATAAGAAACGGAAAAATACCTTATATATAGTGAGAGAGTTGTTGAAAACATTGATTGGCTTCTGGTCAACCCTCAACATTGACTAACCAAAACTTGATCACAAGTCCATCTGGGTCAACTTCAACAACTTATGGTGCCACAACATCAGTGTTTACAACTACCACCAGTTCAGGAACCCCGTCAACTTCAGGAACTTCGTTGACAGCTGCCACTTCGCAGTCAAGAAGGAGAACATGTTCTCCTGTAACAAGCTTGAGCACAGTTCAACCCTCATCATTTACTGACCAAAGTTCGATCACAAGTCCATCTGGGTCAACTTCAACAACTTATGGTGCCACAACATCAGTGTTAGCAACCACCACCAGTTCAGGAACCCCATCGACTTCAGGAACTTCGTTGGCAGCTGCCACTTCGCAGTCAATAAGTAGTAAGGGTTCTTCAACCTCAGCATGGACAACGCAAATATCCTCTGCTGAATCAACAACTACAGGTGTGTAAGGGCCATATTTAACGACATTACTGTTATACGAAATAACACTCGAGATTTGTATGGTCAAAAGTGTGTAATTGAATATGTTGCGTTAAGCCAAGTATTACACCAGAGCAGCTTGCTGTGCATTGCTATTATTAAGTTCAACTGAAAAAAAGCTGTTAGATACAATCTTGCATTGCACTTATCATACAATAAGCTTAATGTTTTCTTTAAGCGTAAAGATAACTTGGAACATTTAAGTAGATGTTACAAATTTAAGAATAATTGAAATGTTTCAGATATACTTATGATGCGAAACTGTTAAAGCGCTATAAATTCAACTACTTCATCATTGCCGCAAACTTTCTGCAAACTGTTTGCGATTATTGCTTTGTTATCCTGAACATAAGGCTGTTTTGCAACTTTTTGTTACTTGCATGTTTAAATTAATACAAATTCAATTACACGTTTAAGAGTAAAAATGAAATAAAAAGATAGTTTAGTTTGTTTAGTTTAGTTCTAATAGAAATCTTCCTTTTATAGACACAATCTAAGTAAAAAATTCTTTACCTTGACATTCATTTGATGTAGTTTCTTGGTCTCTGCAGTAGTGAGTGTGGGCATGTTAGATCGTCTGTCTGTCATTACAATCATGATATTGCGACTCCTGGACGATCACCACTCTGTTTGGAGAAGGTGTTGGCCTCCACATACTTCAGGGCAAGATCTGTTCTTGTACTTCCAGTAATGTAACTGTAAAACGAAAAAAGACCTTGATCTTGACATGTTGGCCGAGCAGGCTGTATGTAAAAAAAAATCCATTGAAGTATCTTTTACATCAAAAGGTGGAAGCAATGAGATTTAAATTGAGATTTTAAAATAATTATACATGTATTCAAGTTTAGACCAGAGAATTTTACCCAGATCTATCTAAAGAAGAAAATTTCTGAAGTAGAACCAAAGGTCCATCCAGATCTTGTAGCGGGGTTTCCTCCAGCTGTAATAAAGTAGGCCTCTCTCTAATATGCCGATTACACTTTTTTATTTAACCCTCGTCATGCTGAATAAATTTTGGCTGAAAATTCTCGTCAAAATCAAAGGGCAAAAAGAGATATTTATTTTCTTGAATGTATTAATTTAATTTGCGAGGCATTATTTTGCCTCATGCCATTCCTCTAACATTTTCCAATGGATTTTTTATTACTGTGTGTGTGGGGGGGGGGGGGGAGAGAGAGACGGAGAGAGCGGGACCTAGAGAGAGCCACTTAACAAGATTAATGAAATAATTCAACCGTGATACCTTATTCAGGCTCCAGAGATATTACTATTGGAAAAGACCTCCTCTTTAAATCAAATAAGAGATAAAATTCTAGTGTAACCTGTTAAGGATGATTGATTTAATTGATATGATTAATTGTTTCAGAATTTTCATTCTCAGATGATGGAGAAAGGGTTATTGTTAATGTAATACAAGTGTCAACGTGTCTTGAGATTGACTGGCGGGTGTTGGCACAAAACCTGTATGCATTGTTTTCAGTATTTATGTGTTTTCCAGTATTTCAATGCACTAAATTTGTAGCGAGACCTCCCATAGACCACAGTGATATAGATGGCAAATTACTCACTCAGTCTGATGTATATAACTGCAAGCCAAAAAGTACGCCTGATTATAAGACTGAACATGTTAACGCATTTAAAAAGTACCTTTATGCTATCTATTAGTTAAATAGATTTCTTGTATCACGCCATTTTTAAAAAAACGCACAGTTGTCTGGCAGATGCAAATCTTGCAAAAGAATAAATGGAATCTAAGTGGGCACTTCATTTTTGACAGGCTATTAACATTCGCCCTGATTGTTCCCACGTAGTAACACTGGTGAACGTAAACGTCCATCAAAAACTACATTCCAGGCAGGGTTTGACATTGAGCAGTTTTTCACTAGATGCAGGACTAACTGATTCTCATTTCTACAGGTCCTACTAAGTCATATCAGTTTCTCATCAGAAACCTTATCAATTCTAAAGCATTACATCTATTTTAATATATTATTGTAAGTCATAAAGAAAATTAAAAAACAGGATGGAAAGCAGTCTGGGAAAAAAAAGAAATTGCTTGTCACAGGAAGTTATGAAGTTCGAGAAAAAAATCTCAGATTTACATATTAATAAAATATTTTTTGACCCCTTTAACTAGAAAAACCCCGTTTCAAGTCCTGCAGACTCCACATTTTTTTCTTTTTCTTATCTTAAAACCTTCAGAATCCAAACCACTGAACATAAAAACATTTGTGAACCATGGATAACAAATACAACTTATAAGAAACGGAAAAATACCTTATATATAGTGAGAGAGTTGTTGAAAACATTGATTGGCTTCTGGTCAACCCTCAACATTGACTGACCAAAACCTGATCACAAGTCCATCTGGGTCATCTTCAACAATTTATGGTGCCACAACACCAGTGTTAACAACTACCACCAGTTCAGGAACCCCGTCGACTTCAGGAACTTCGTTGACAGCTGCCACTTCGCAGTCAAGTGGGAGAACACGTTCTCCTGTAACAAGCTTGAGCACAGTTCAACCCTCATCATTTACTGACCAAAGTTCGATCACAAGTCCATCTGGGTCAACTTCAACAACTTATGGTGCCACAACATCAGTGTTAGCAACTACCACCAGTTCAGGAACCCCATCGACTTCAGGAACTTCGTTGGCAGCTGCCACTTCGCAGTCAATAAGTACTTAGGGTTCTTCAACCTCAGCATGGACAACGCAAATATCCTCTGCTGAATCAACAACTACAGGTGTGTATGGGCCATTTTTAACGACATAACTGTCATACGAAATAACACTCGAGATTTGTATGGTCAAAAGTGTGTAATTGAATATGTTGCGTTAAGCCAAGTATTAGACCAGAGCAGCTTGCTGTGCATTGCTATTATTAAGTTCAACTGAAAAAAAGCTGTTAGATACAATCTTGCATTGCACTTATCATACAATTAGCTTAATGTTTTCTTTAAGCGTAAAGATAACTTGGAACATTTAAGTAGATGTTACAAATTTAAGAATAATTGTCAAATGAAATGTTTCAGATATACTGATGATGCGAAACTGTTAAAGCGCTATAAATTCAACTACTTCATCATTGCCGCAAACTTTCTGCAAACTGTTTGCGATTATTGCTTTGTTATCCTGAACATAAGGCTGTTTTGCAACTTTTTGTTACTTGCATGTTTAAATTAATACAAATTCAATTACATGTTTAAGAGTCAAAATGAAATAAAAAGATAGTTTAGTTTGTTTAGTTTAGTTCTAACAGAAATCTTCCTTTTATAGACACAATCTTAGTAAAAAGTACTTTACCTTGACATTCATTTGATGTAGTTTCTTGGTCTCTGTAGTAGTGAGTGTGGGTATGTTAGATCGTCTGTCTGTCATTACAATCATGATATTGCGATTCCTGGACGATCACCACTCTGTTTGGTGAAGGTGTTGATCTCCACATACTTTAGGGCAAGATCTGTTCTTGTACTTCCAGTAATGTAACTGTAAAACGAAAAAAGACCTTGATCTTGACATGTTGGCCGAGCAGGCTGTATGCAAAAAAAAAAAAATCCATTGAAGTATATTTTACATCAAGAGGTGGAAGCAATGAGTTTTAAATCGAGATTTTAAAATAATTATATATGTATTCAAGTTTAGACCAGAGAATTTTTACCCAGATCTATCTAAAGAAGAAAATTTCTGAGGTAGAACCAAAGGTCCATCCAGATCTTGTAGCGGGGTTTCCTCCAGCTGTAATAATGTAGGCCTCTCTCTAATATGCCGATTACACTTTTTTATTTAACCCTTGTCATGCTGAATAAATTTTGGCTGAAAATTCTCATCAAAATCAAAGGGCAAAAAGAGATATTTATTTTCTTGAATGTATAAATTTAATTTGCGAGGCATTATTTTGCCTCATGCCATTCTTCTAACATTTTCCTATAGAGTTTTCTTATTACTGTGGTGGGGGGGAGGAAGAGAGAGAGAGACTGAGAGAGAGAGACGGAGAGAGCGGGACCTAGAGAGAGCCACTTAACAAGATTAATGAAATAATTCAACCGTGATACCTTTTTCAGGCTCCAGAGATATTACTATTGGAAAAGACCTCTTTAAATTAAATAAGAGATAAAATTCTAGTGTAACCTGTTAAGGATAATTGGTTTAATTAATATGATTATTTGTCTCTGAATTTTCATTCTCAGATGACGGAGAAAGGGTTATTATTAATGTAATACAAGTGTCAACGTGTCTCGAGATTGACTGGCGGGTGTTGGCACAAAACCAGTATGCATTGTTTTCAGTATTTATGTGTTTTCCAGTATTTCAATACACTTTATTTGTAGTGTGACCTCCCATAGACCACAGTGATAAAGATGGCAAATTATTCACTCAGTCTGATGTATATAACTATGCAAGCCAAAAAATACGCCTGATTATAAGACTGAACATGTTAACGCGTTTAAAAGGTTCCTTTATGCTATCTATTAATTAAATAGATTTCTTGTATCACGCCAGTTTTAAAAAAAAAATGCACAGTTGTCTGGCAGATGCACATTTTGCAAAAGAAAAAATGGAATCAGCCTGGATTGTTCCCACATAGTAACACTGGTGAACGTAAACGTCCACCAAAAACTACATTCCAGGCAGGGTTTGACATTGAGCAGTTTTTCACTAGATGCAGGACTTCTTGATTCTCATTTCTACAGGTCCTACTAAGTAATATCAGTTTCTCATCAGAAACCTTATTAATTCTTAAGCATTGCATCTATTTTAATATATAATTGTAAGTCATGAAGAAAATAAAAAAAAACAGGATGGAAAGCAGTCTGGGAAAAGAAGAAATTGCTTGTCACAGGAAGTTATGAAGTTCGAGAAAAAAATCTTAGATTTACATATTAATAAAATATTTTTTGACCCTTTTAACGAGAATAACCCCGGTTCAAGTCCTGCAGACTCCACATTTTTTTTCATATCTTAAAACCTTCAGAATCCAAACCACTGAACATAAAAACATTTGTGAACCATGGATTACAAATGCAACTTATAAGGAATGGAAAAATACCTTATCTATAGTGAGAGAGTTGTTGAAAACATTGATTGGCTTCTGGTCAACCCTCAATATTGACTGATATATGTTCAAAAGAGTGTTTTAGAATATTTTGCGTAAGGCCGAGTATTACACCAGAGCAGCTTGTTGTGCATTGCTATTATTAAGTTCAACTGAAAAAAGCTGTTAAATACAATCTTGCATTGCTTGTATCATACAATTAGCTTAATGTTTTCTTTAAGTGTAAAGATAACTTGGAACATTTAAGTAGATGTTACAAATTTAAGAATAATTGTCAAATTAAATGTTTTTAGATTTACTTATGATGCGAAACTGTTAAAGCGCTATAAATTTAACTACTTCATCATTGCCGCAAACTTTCTGCAAACTGTTTGCGATTATTGCTTTGTTATCCTGAACATTAGGCTGTTTTGCTACTTTTTGTTACTTGCAATTTTAAATTAATACAAACTCTATTACATGTTAAGAGTAAAAATGAAAAAAAAGATAGTATAGTTTATTTAGTTTAGTTTAGATTTTTTAGAAATCGTCCTTTTATAGACCCAATCTAAGTAAAAAGTACTTTACCTTTACAGTCATTTGATGTATTTTTTTTTTGTCTCTGCAGTAGTGAGTGTGGGCATGTAAGATCGTCCGTCTGTCATTACAATCATGATATTGCGACTCCTGGATGATCACCACTCTGTTTGTGAAGGTGTTGGCCTCCACATATTTCAGGGCAAGATCTGTTCTTGTACCTCCAGTAATGTAACTGTAAAACAAAAAAAGACCTTGATCTTGCTTGACAATTTGGCCGAGCAGGCTGTATGCAAAAAAACAACAACATCCATTGAAGTATCTTTTACATCAAAAGGTGGAAGCAATTTTGAGATTAAAATTGAGATGTTAAAATGATTATACATCTATTCAGAGTTTAGACCAGAGAATTTTACCCAGAAATAAAGAAGAAAATTTCTGAGGTAGAACCAAAGGTCCATCCAGATCTTGTAGCGGGGTTTCCTCAAGCTGCAATAATGTAGGCCTCTCTCTAATATGCTGATAACACTTTTTTATTTAAGTAGTGATTTTATCGTGAAATGCACTACTTTCTTCTAACTCTCTTGGCTTTTATCACTGTATGTAAACACAGTACGGTAGTTTGCAACGGTATATTCAAAAAAGCGGATAGGCGTTCATGAAAAAGTGTTATTTATTTTTGTTCGATGTTGATTTAATCCATCATCCTGTAAAATAATGACAACAGCTTTGAATACATTATCCATCGTACCTAATGATTGAAAGTCCTATAGCACCGTATGTGTGTTATACAGCTTCAAACATTGTGTTTTGATGACATTTAAAATTGAAACGCAAAACGAAAGTAGCTATGGCCATGTTTTCCCTAAAATGACCGCACCAGCAAAATCAAATGTGGCGGTGGATGGGGACAAGGTATTTCCCTTAATATGACCCAAAATGTATTGGATCTAGCCCCTTGTCTAGGAAATATTGACACAGAAAAATGTTAAAAGCGGCGTTAAACCTTTTTGAAAAGAAAATGAAATATGAAGCAAAATCGCTTATTGTTGGGCTATATAATGTTTTCTTTAGCTCAGTGGTTAAGGTTAAACCTGCTTGTTTTAAAATTCCATATTTTAATCGCTCATCTGAATTAACATTCTAAAAATTGTTCAAGTTTTTTTCTGCGATTTGACCCCCATGACCTAGCTTTTGACCTCACTTGACCAAATTTCGAACTTATCCGAATTTTAATCAAGGTAATCATTCTGACCAATTTTCAGGTTATATGGCATATAGAGTGTCCAAAAGGTTTTTCTAAGATTCGACTTCGTGACATAGTTTTGACCCCCTTAGACCCAATTTCGAACTTATCATTCTGATCAATTTTCAGGTTGATCGGGCTAAAAATACGAACTCTAGAGTGTCCACAAGATTTATCTAAGATTTGACCCCGTAACCTTGTTTTTGACCCCACTTAGAACTTGTCCAAGATTTAAACAATCATTCTGACCAATTTTCAGGTTGATTGAACTAGAAATTTGGTCTCTCAAAGTGTCCATAAGATTTTCTAAGATTTGACCCCGTGACACAGATGTGACCCCACTTTACCCATTTTCGAACTTGTCAGATATTTCATCAAGATAATCATTCTGACCAATTTTCGGGTCGATTTGGCTGAAAATAAGGCCTCTAGAATGTCCACAAGGTTTTTATAAGATTTGACACAATGACCTAGTTTTTGACCCCACTTGACAAATTCCTGTACTTGTCCAAGAATCCTTCAACATTATCATTCTGACCAATTTACAGGTTGATTGTGCTAAAAATATGGCCTCTAGAGTGTCCACAAGTTAAATGTTGCTGAAAAACGACGCACGACGGACATCAAGTAACCCTAAAAGCTCCATTGAGGACCTCGTGCTCAGGAAAGTTTAAAAGTATAATCATATTAACATGACACTTCATATGCTCAAACTTGCCAAGACCTGAAGCGGTTGGACGACGTTTACTGATTTCACTCGAAAACAAAAATACATGAGTATTAGATGGCAGCGCACAGTACAAGACGCTAGCGACGTTGTCGAAAACATGAGACATTTGACGTGATAATTAGCTTGTCTCGGCTCGTTTTTCGTAGAAGAAGGAAGAATTTAGTGCTCCTGTAGTTATGGTTTGTTTAAAGGAAAATCGAATGGAAATAAAAGTTGTAAATGGTACCCCTAATTAAATCGCTGATATCTATCAGAGACTCGGCAATTGACGTCCCTCCAGTTTCTTGAATAACTTTCTATCTGTCAATACATCCTCTTATCGCCCGGAGCACCGAATCGTCTACACCAATGCGAATAGAGTATTTGGTAGAATGAACCATTTCCTTTCAGCGTGACACGTATTTGATTTACGGCTTTCGTTATTCTGAATGAGATTTCGAATAGATTAATTGAAGATAAACATTCCAAGTTAACGTTGTCTGACACGTTCCGAAACACTCTCCCTACCATATTTTAGACGAACCCTATCTAAAAATTCTACGGTCAAATTTCTTCAAATTAAGACATGGAATTGGTAATACTTTTTCAAACATCTCAATTAATTTCCAAGTTTTTCAACAGTTAGAAGAGAGAGAATATTTACCAAATAAATTAATAATTTTATCTGCTGCGCCGGAAACTCGTTACCATGGCATTTTATATGGCAGATGCCCGGGCTATGTTCGAAAACTATAAATTTTTTGTATAACCATACGAGGATTGAATTTCGACGGCGAATGATGCCAAGTTTGTTTTATTTCTTCAAAAATAACATTTTGCAAGGCGAAATTCGGAATTTTTTTTAACAACCCTCGTAGTTGAATTGTAGGAATTCATTGTTAACACTTCTTCACATATGCATGGAAGTTAATTAAACTTTTACTGTTTAATCTTCACCATGTGATATTGTGCATATTGACGTGGTCTTGTGATTTTATACTGTGCCATAGAAAAAGGGCTCTAGTTGTAAACTTTCTTGTTTACCATTTCCTCTTTTTTAAAATGGATACATTGATGTGAAACTTGCACAGAATATTCCATTTCAAGTAAGTATGTGCACAGTGACTTTAAGTTGTATCCTGCGTAGTGAAAAAAAGTCCTATATGTGTATTTATTGTTTACACTTTTCATTTATGCATGAAAAAAAAAACACATAGTATTCTAAATCATGTGACCATGTGTATTTTGGTGTAGTCTGGTGATTTTATACTGCAACATAGAAAAGGATCCCTCAATGCAAACTTCTTATTAGCAAAATTCCTCTTTTATTAATATATACATTCATGTGAATATTTCCTTTACGGTGACTATGTGCATTTGTGGTTGTTTAATTTCATGCAGCGTCATTACAAAGGGGACCTTTATATATATTCTTTTTGAAACAACCCCTTAATTTATATTGAGATTTTAATAAAAACTAAACAGAATATTTTTCTTCAAGTGACCATGGCCAAATTTATTTGACATTTGATGATATGCATTTTCTCGGGAAAAAAAGGCCTTAAAAGTAAATTTCCTGTTAACACAACTCCTCCATTGTTTATAGCTACATTTGTATATAACTCTCATAGAATGTCCCTTATCAAGTAAATAAGTGCCATTTGCGGGGTTTAGTGACTATATGATGTGTCATGGGAAAGGAGCTTACTTAATATTTATTGTTTACACAGCTTCTTCACTTATGCATGTATTGTCATGAAACTTAAGTAAAATAATTCTCATATGCCCATGGCCAAACATTTTGCCTTTTGGTACAATAATGCGGCGTCAGTTTTTCTTGTTATATCTTGAATAGCACTATCAAGACAAAGGCTTTTCAAAGAGTCAGTTGAGCGCTCGCAGGCCGCCATGGTCCTCTTGTTTTCCTTTGGGGCAAAAAAGCAAGGGCGTTTAAATACTTAAATTGAAACATATACTTAGAAAATAAGATCAACTATAGTACAATTGAAATAAGCAAAGAAAAGCAAATGTATCTAGACATTTTTAGTCAATTTCATCATTTTGAATTACAGTTTCCCCTTTATCAATTTCAGTCACTGGACAGCCAAGACATTCTTTTTTCCCTTGATATACCAGGCATCAAAAGACGGTCTTTGTAAATCTGATACAACGGGTAACGCCAAGGCGGATTGAGGTTGTCTGTTACGGTGTTGAACTCAATGGGGGATCATTTCATATCAGTACCAAATTTTGGTCGAATGTCCGAGTGAAAATAATATTAAAAAAAACAGACTTAGCACATCACGCCCTCGGGAATCACCACTATACCCTAAGGTATGAAATTGGAATACAGTTCAAAATCACATTTTCTCAATAACAACATTTTTAGCTCGGCTGTTTTTGGAGAAACCCGAGTTATTGCTAAAGCCTTAGTGTCGTCCTCGTAGTCGTCGTTGTTGTTGTCGTCGTCGTCATCGTGCGAAAACTTTGACATTTTGTGATATCTCTGGTTCTACTGAAGGCATTCACTTTGAGCTTTGCACACATGTTCACCATCAAAATAATAACCTATACTATCAAGGGGGATAACTATAGATGCATTTTGTGAAAATTATGCCCCTTTTTCGACTTAATTTTTTCCAGCGTAGGCACTCGTAGGCAGTGCTCTTGTTCTATGTTGCCATTACATGAAGATAATATTTGTAACACCGTGTCACGGAAGATAATTTGGATTATCACTATCACTCGATTAAAAAAAGTAATCTTCGATTGATTTTGTTGCTTTTAAAGTTCTGTGATTAAAAAATATATTTACTTTGTCATTGGTCGGAAACAATTTCTAAAATATAAGATACCCCACCCACCGCCCTCCATACTGTTGAAAACTGGAAAAATCATCAGTACTCTCGCCAAATAAAGGATAAAAGAGCGTTCCCCGGTCCCTTAATTCTAATTTCTTTGCCAATGATCACATACTTATAATCCCGAAAACATAAATGCACACACCCTTCGAATTTTACGACAGCTATTTGAAAGCATTTATTATTTGGGTATTCAATAAAGCATTGATAACTTAATGACAATTCTAATCTAATTAACGTTTTCATACACTTACACACACAGAAACGGAATGTTATCAAGATAAGAAATAAAGAAAGAAGAAATGAATTTCTGTTTGAAATTTTCCTTTATCTACATCGGTTTTTTCTTTAGTTTCCATCAAGTGTTACATATGTAAAACTTTATGGAATTTTTGCAGGGAAGGGTAAACTATTTGTTTGAACGTTTCTACTATGAACAGCGAAAAAACGATCAGACAAATAACAAAAAAAAATTAAATAAAGAGAAATCACTTTTAGTTCGCTGGGCAGTACTTTGCTCCAAACAAGAAATGACGTTCATTTCCGGTTAGACAGATTATATATTCCATACCTGTTCAGAAGCGATCGATCTTTTTATATATTATATGCTCCACTGGCCGAAGGCAAGCGAGCTATTGTCATGGCGCTGTGTCCGTCGTGCGTGCGTGCGTAAACTTTTCTTTAATCATCTTCTCCTCCTTAACGAATGGGTGGATTTTGACGAAACTCGGCCAGAATGTTCCTTGGGTGACCCTCTTTTAAAGTTGTTCAAGAAATATGGATTGACCCCCAAATATTGGCGTGGCAGGGCGGGGCTTATTTTGACCCCGAAATCTTTGAAAGACATCTCCTCCTGAACCATTGGGTGGATTTTTACAAAACTTGGCCAGAATGTTCCTTGGGTGACCCTCTTTAAAGGTTGTTCAAGAAATTTGGATTGACACCCCCCCAAATATGGGCGTGGCAGGGCGGGGCTTATTTTGACCCCGAAATCTTTGAACGACATCTCCTCCTGAACTATTGGGCCGATTTCAATAAAACTTTACCAGAATGTTCCTTAGGTAACCTTCTTCTAAAGTTGTTCAAGAAATTTGGATTGACCCCCAAATATGGGCGTGGCAGGGCGGGGCTTATTTTGACCCCAAAATCTTTGAATAACATCTCCTCCTGAACCATTGGGTTGATTTCAATGAAACTTTACAAGAATGTCCCTTGGTTGACTCTCTTCCATAGTTGTTCAAGAAATACAGATTGACCCCCAAATATGGGCATGGCAGGGCGGGGCTTATTTTGACCCGGAAATCTTTGTACATTATCTCCTCCTAAATCAATGGGCCGATTCCAATGAAACTTTACAAGAATGTTCCTTGGGATGACCCTCTTCTAAAGTTATTCATGCAATTTGGATTGACCCCCAAATATGGGCGTGGCAGGGCGGGGCTTATTTTGACCCCGAAATCTTTAAGCAACATCTCCTCCTGAACCAATTGGCTGATTTCAATGAAACTTTACAAGAATGTTCCTTGGGTGACCCTTTTCTAAAGTTATTTAAGAAATTTGGATTAACCCCAAAATATGGGTGGAGCAGGGTGGGGCTTATTTTGACACCGAAATCTTAAAACGACATCTCCTCCTGAACCATTGGGCCGATTTCAGTGAAACTTTACCAGAATGTTCCTTGGGTGACCCCTTTCTAAAGTTGTTCAAGAAATTTGGATGACCCATAAATATGGGCGTGGCAGGGCGGGGCTTATTTTGACCCCAAAATCTTTGAACGGCATCTCCTCCTGAACCACAGGGTGGATTTCAATGTGACTTTACCAGAATGTTCCTGTGGTGTTCCTTTTACAAAGTTTCTCAAGAAATTTGGATGGACCCCAAAATATGGGCTTATTTTGAGCCCAAAATCTTTGAAAGACATCCTCTCCTGAGCAATTGGACCAATTTCAATGAAACTTAAACAGAATGTTCCTTGGGTGACTCTCTTCCAAAGTTTTTTAAGAAATTCGAATTGACACTCAAATATGGGCGTGGCAAGGCGTGGCTTATTTGAGTCTGAAATCTTGGAAATATATCTCCTTATGAGCCTTGGATCTATTTCAATGAGACTGTGCTAGAATATTCCTTGGATGGCCCTCTTCAAAAATTATTCATGAAATTTTGATTGGATAAGATCCACTGGATTAATAAAATTCAGGTAAGCGGTTTAGGGCCATTCTGGTCCTCTTGTTTCAAAGTGATATCTTAATAGTTTTTTTCCTTGTAATTTTACATATAAGTTAAATAAGTTCATCTCTTCATAAGTCAGTTTCAACTTAGAAAAAGTCGGAATTCCTTCTGAATGCTGGTTACTTTCATTACCTTCTTTTTTCAATATCTCTCTTTCAAATCTTGAGATTTTTAAGCCAGTGGAGCGATACAGGCCCTCTTGGGCCTCTTGTTATTCATGTTTCCCTTTAACAAATAGCAAAAGGGAGAATCTTTCTGAACAAAAATAATTAGGTCGGATCAAAACGCATAAAAAGACACACAACCCTCGGGTTTTTTTATATGAACTGTCTCCCAAAAAGTGCAACATCACTCCTGATGAGATAGACTCACCCAAATTATAAACTAAATTATCGGGAATTGTTACAATGAATTAGTCCGCGCATCGGCGAAATCGCTCTTATCTACACCCCCTCCCCCCGAGTCAAACAACCGTATGCCTGCTATTTTTTTGGAGGCAAACTCGAACCCATTTGATCCCATGCAGGAGGTAAATTCAAAAACACGGTCCAGTATTATAAAGGCTAGAAGACGAAAATTTGGCAGTGCATGTACCAGTTTCTCTCAAAAAGATGATCTGACAAGGTCAGTAGATTTAGATATTGCTCAGTCTTATTAAAGGGGGTTGGAGAAAATGGGACAATTACTTAATTTACTTAAGGACAAAAGTTCTTCCCGGTATTGTTTTTGAAATAAACCTTAATTTCCTAAAGATAATTCATTGAACATATAACTGGACAATATCGGCGTTGTCTTATAAACATATTGATAATTTTCACTAGCATTTGACACTAAATGACGTAGATTTTATCTTAAAGCCAATTATGACGTTTGAATCGCAGCAAAGGTTACATAAAGTGTAATTCTGCTCGAAACCCTCTCTGCAATGACAATCAAATAGATAATAGATGGATGTAAAGTGTGTGTTTTTTCTCTCAGAAACGAGTTCAATTTTGCATGTCGTCTGCGTTTTTGTAGTTAAATTGTTTTGTCATTAAAACACAATTGGATAAATTTAAGGAAACGCATTATTATCTAGACCTGTTCCATTATGTGCGATGTTAATTCAAGACCATGAACGTTACACAGGCCGCCATTTTAACGCCATAACGTCAATTCGATACCATTTCATGTTCTCAAATATCCTTTGCTTAAAATCTACCATTGATACTAACTATTACACGATTATTCTTTCTAAAATGATACCCGAACCTTAAAGGGCATGCTGTAAATAGCTATTCTCAGAAAGTGTTTTATTAATATTAGTCTCTGAAACCATTCCCTTACATATATTCTTACATTAATAGATGAAGGACTATCGTCGTCCCCTTTTTTCCTAATATTTTCATTAATCAAAGTCGTATAGCAAATAACCTTTCATTATACCCCCACCTACAAAGTAGAGGGGGGTATATTGGTTTCACCATGTCTGTCTGTCTTTCCATCCGTCCGTCCGTCCGTAGACCTTTTCGTTTCCGGACTCTTACTCAAGAACCAAATGACCTTCAATCATGAAACTTTATACAAATGTTCCTTATGACCCAAGGAAGTGCCCTATTGTTTTTGGGTCACATAGGTAAAAGGTCAAGGTCACAGTCAGCCTTTGTTCAATTTTCGTTTCAGGACTCTTACTCAAGAACCAAATGACCTACAATCATGAAACTTAATACAAATGTTCCTTATGACCCAAGGAAGTGCCCTATTGTTTTTGGGTCACATAGGTCAAAGGTCAAGGTCACAGTCAGCCTTTGTTCAATTTTCGTTTCAGGACTCTTACTCAAGAACCAAATGACCTACAATCATGAAACTTAATACAAATGTTCCTTATGACCCAAGGAAGTGCCCTATTGTTTTGGGGTCACAAAGGTTAAAGGTCAAGGTCACAGTCAGCCTTTGTTCAATTTTCGTTTCCGGGCTCTAACTCAAGAACCAAGTGACCTACAATCATGAAACTTTATACAAATGTTCCTTATGACCCAAGGAAGTGCCCTATTGTTTTTTGGTCACATAGGTCAAAGGTCAAGGTCACAGTCAGCCTTTGTTCAATTTTCGTTTCCGGACTCTAACTTGAGAACCAAGTGACCTACAAGCATAAAATTTTTTGGAAATATTGCTTATGATCCAAGGAAGTGCCCTATTGATTTTGGGTCATATATGTCAAAGGTCAAGGTCACAGTCAATTTTTGTTTAATTTTCATTTCTGGACTCTAACTCAAAAACCAAGTGACCTAGAATCATGAAACTTCAGGCAAACGGTGCATATGACCTCAATATTTGTTACAAACACATCCTGCACTAATAGCACTTGCATTCTGACAAAGTGCTGGTGGGGGGTATTAGTCCGCTCTGCGACAGTTTTAGTTTGATATAACATCTCTTAAGAATCGTCGACGTAGTAAAGTGACGTATTTATGCCAAATGGTAACAGGAAGGTAAGATATAAAACGTACTTAGTGTTAGATACTTAGTGTTGTGTATGAAAAAAATATCTAACAAGGTTGGGAGAATTGATAATTGTCGAGGCTCTGCCGAGACAATTATCAATTCTCACAGCCGAGTGAGAATGTTGTATGTTGTACTGAGTGTATTGTATGTTTTCATACAATACACTCAGTACGTATTATATTTATCTCATAACCTCCATTTGTCTTGTTTCGTCGATGTTTCTTACCGAAATGCAAGTTTCTAAAAATAACCGCATGATATCATTGTTCTTAAAATAAGTATGTGATATCAAAAGAATATCATACGGGATGTTATCACACGGATATTTGTATAGTTATAAGATAAATGACCAACTAAGGTGAATCCTACTAGCCTCGGTCTACAATACATCGGTTTTATAAGAACTCAATGCATTTAGAACTAGAACAGCGTTTGCCTACAACTGTAATATTTGGTCGTGTCTCAGGGAATTCAGACGGCGAGTTTGTCTTTACCTCATATAACCTAATCAAATGGCAAAAAATGTAGATATACTTGCTGAGGTTGAAGTTTCATTTCAAATGGCTAAGTAAACTACAAACGTCGGCGAAATTTATGACGGACTTAGATAAAGAAATCTTTAAAAAAAAAAAAAACAAAAAAAATCAAAATACTAATGTATCGAAGTCGTAAAGACAGCGGTGGGAATTTCAATTTATTTTGTTTCCCATTCCGGTTTTTTGATATCGCATTATGTCTGTACAAAACAACCAATATATTAAGGAAAATGTAATTAAAGTAGCATTTATCACGTGTCTCATTCGTGTTAATGGTTAACTTTATTTCCTAAGAAAGCCAACTTAATGATCGAAAAATGAACACAGGGTTAGCATGTATAATGTTGTTCAAAGAGTTTGTTTAGTATATTTACGACATTTATTATAGGGATGAGTGTCTTTTTCACTGCGTTTATTGGGGTATAAAGTGCAATTGCCTTAACACATGGCAAATAACGCCCGTAGGGCATTATGATTAAGCCATGTGCTAAGGCAATTGCACTTTATACCCCAATAAACGCAGTGAAAAAGACACTTGTCCCTTATAATTGCAATCCTATAGATCGAAGAAACTATTAAAATACTCGGCCAAACATTAAAGCTTCAAGTCTACTTTCTCCGCGTAAAAAATTACACGATCTATTTTTAGTTCGTGTATTGTTTATCTCGCTATCGAAGTGAAATGTCATAAAGTCAAACAAATGATACACAAATAAACGACAACATTAAAATTCGTAGAGGTACTTATGACAAAAAAGCTTGTTTCTGCCAAGTAAGTCTGTGTTTTTAAACAAAAACGGCGTGGTCGGTCTTAGTTGAGAGGGTTGCTTGACGGTCTTCGTCGACTTGCTGTTTTCTAAGTTTACGTCGGCACAGAATCAGAACTACATGCTTGTTATCGTAAATTCTTTCGAAAATATATTAATAAATAATAGATTGAATAGCAATGTTGCGTTGATGATCGGGAACTAGGTTAATTCGAGTTCCTACAACACAGGACTTGCAGATCGAAGTTCGGGGGTTTCCCGAAAGACCTATTGCATTTTATACAGAAATAAAGTGCAATGGATTTCCCCACGTGATGCGATTTCAACCAATCAGAATTCTTTATTTTATTGGATTGCAATTATTTAATCATGAATTTAGTGACATAAATATTCTTTCGTGTAAGTTTTATCACACCGCTTTTTCCATACCAAATGTTCAACAGTAAAAGGGTAGAATTAGATGGCCGCGATCATTCTTGTCTTGCTATAAACAAGAAATAGGACATTAAAACCAGACAAATCACGTGTCTGCTTTTTCATTAATGAAGTCCCAATTATGTCAGAGATTACACGATATAAGCAAGCAAGAAATAGGTCACATTTTATTAATCCGAACTTTATCAAACCAGTCTCCAAGATATGTTGACTACAGTTTTAAAATTGCCTGGACCTTAACTTTTCACATTTGTCGGTCGATTAATTGGCACCACTATCTAATATCATAAATAAATGATGCCATTTGAAACAAATTTTCAGATAACAAAAAGGCTAAAGATCAAATATAGGGGTTGAACTTAAGCGTTGTCGATTCTTATATATTTAGGGATGGATTTCATAATCACTTGACAGAAGTGCTATGCAAGTTAAGTGGATATCCTAATTAGGAGAAATTCAAGTATAAGTCTAAAACTGTAAATGCTGCGCTGACAAAATATCGATTTCGATTTTAATGATTATGACTTTGTTTTTCTATTCTTATATCTACCAACCACACCGATTTTTTTCAAGATTTAAACGGTATTCAGTTTTAATTCTTTCAATCAACTTTTAATTTGAAAATGACATGATACGACCTCCATTTCGGCAGATTTTCTGGTTCTTTTCTTTTAATTTCTAAGTTGTTCCGAATATTTTAATTGAAGGACCCGCATTTTGGACCACCGCGTTTTTCCTAACCTGATATCAGTGCAATGAAAATAGCTTAAATTTTAGCTATTTTCATTTGATTAAAAAAAAATACATTTTATTTCTTGTCCATGAAAAGTCGGTCAATTATTCAGTTTGAAAATAATCCATGTTTTTCATTGTTTGAAAATAGGTCGGATACTTTGTTAAAATTGAATGATCATATAAGTTAATGAAAAAGCACATGTTTATGGAGTAAACAGGAATGTAATGAGTGATCTTCCACGAAATTCATTACAGAGAATTCAATTCCGAAACCAACGACTCATATGACGCGTGTAAAAAATCAATTTAATGTGGACTTAGTCGCGTAAACAAAACATAATGAGCGGAATTCCATTAGAACGATTCCCATAAACTTCCAATAGATCATTTCTATTTCGTCAATGTTTTGTGACCATGAAAACACAATTTAAAAGTTTTCCAAGAAATTTGATAAAAGTTCTGGCGGAAAAGAGTAAACGAAGATAAATGCGAGTAATTCCAGAAGTCCACTTTCGTCGAGTTTTCAGACGGATCGTCTCTGACCCTTCGGTCAGGAAAGCCTTAAGTCAAATAACTGAACGAGAATCGTCAGATTTGCACACTCATGCATATAAAGAGTGTGTCTTCACGGGTGAAAATAAGATCTTACGAAATAACAGAGACAAATGAGAAATTTATGCGTTTTGTGTGATTAAATGCATTAGTTAACATAAAGTCGAGGATTTTGACACGTATACGGATTTCAGTCAGCTTACCTGAATTTCTTGCCAGCTTTCAGATATTCGAAAATAAGAACAATATTAAAATCTTGTAGTATTTCATTTCTTCCAAAAAGTATGAACAACAAAGAGTTAAAGAGGTAACACCTCACTTTTTTTAAATGAAAGATTTATTTGAGTCGTTTTTATAGGTGTATGAAGGAAAATTATAAATAAACTTGGTGATTGTGCGTTTATGCGTCCTAAAATTTTATAAATTAAATTCAACATACCCTTGGTACAACAAACAAACTTAGTGATTGTGCGTTAATGTCTCCCAAAATTTTATATATAAATTTCAAAATACGTTTTGTACAATAATTCTCAATTTTGGTTTAAACCTATTTATTTTACATCGATTAGAAAACAATTTGGGAAACAACATAGATTAATCCATCTCGATTCTACCTCCTTAAAATTTCACAAGTACTCGCGCCGAATGTGTGGTAAATATGTAATTTTGAAACACATACGAACGGATTTATTTCAGTAATAACGCTAACTCTCATTGTCAGCCGTCAATGATTCTATCACCCGCTTTTCAAATCAGAGGCCTCTTCTCCGTATGACTTAATTGTTCACAATTGCTCTTAAGTCTCTTTTTAGGAAATCATACTTGTTTAATCTGTTTGGTTTCCTGTATTCACCTTTTTACAAGATTATAAATAACAAAGCTAAATCGTCAATGCTAATGACCATTGACCAGACCCACTATTGTTAATTATTTTGTCCTTGTCTCTCCCGAACAATAAACCTCGTAAAACTAGTCCATCTAACAATTATTATACCTTTATTGTGCGTTTTATTTCCGTGATTAGAATTGTCGATTATGTAAGAGATATAAACATATATTTACATGTAAAGATCGATTCCAAGGTCTTATCAACACTAGCCTATAATTGCTTTTTCACTTTTTCTGAAAAACGGCCATTCTTGCTATGCACCGACATACTTACTGTACATACTATAGGATGAAAATTCACTTTTCAAAAGTGCATTGTAAAAAAGTTTTTTTCAAAGATTTAATCTTAACTTAAGAATATTTCGTTTTTTAGAACAAAGGTTTATACGAATACTTCGAAGAAGAGGGGGGCATGCTTGTTAACCCCTTCCGTCCTTATGTAACGGATATTGTCGTCGCACTTTTCTGCAGCTTTGAATTAAGGCATTATTAAACTGTGCATTGTGTATCAGACCAAGCCTCCATGCTTCGTTTATCGGTTTAAACCTATTTATTTTATATCGATCGGGAAACAAGTTCTTACAACTTAGATTAATCCCTCTCGATTCTGCTTCCTGGAAAAATTCACCAGTACTCGCGCCGAATGTGTGGGCTAATGAAAGAACCAAGATCGAAAGCCCGGGAATCGAACTCAGGACATTTGGGTCAAGAGACCGACGCTCTACCTCTACAGTTCCGTCGCGTATCTACTTCCTGTTTTATGACTGTTGATTTTTGGACGGAAATATATACCTTTCTGACCATTATGAATCTCTTCAAACTTAGCATGGTATATAGAGGTCCTTTAAGTCGCTTACCGAATTCAGGTCCGTCGTTTATTAATTTTATGACTATTTCGGACAAAACATGCAACAATGTAACGTCGTTTATAAAACACTAAACGGCATTTCAGAACTGAAATCACTTCTTATCATGGTATCGTCCTTACCGACCCTATGGACTCGTTACGAAGAAATACCGTTTGTTAACGCATATCTCAAAGCATTGTCGATATGCTTTGTTAAGCATTCAATTAAATATTTGATTTTCATTTTTTTCCTGTTTCGGCAATATTTCATAATTCCTATAGCCCGAGTTTGGTGGTTAGAGTACATGTGTGCTTTGTGTGTGTGTGAGTTTGTGTGAGAGTGCGTTTTCTTTTTCATAATCTATCGTTATATTTTGAGACTTTTCATAAAATGAACTTCTACTTATTATACTCAAAGGAAATGGATGTTTGGGATTTATTAAAATACCTAAGTATTACACTACCACTACCTGAATTCATCGAGATTGGCCAACCAAAAAATGTGGGATTTTGTGGGTGCCGCTTCCAAATCTATCTTGATGCTGAAAATGTATGCACATTTCTTTTGAGCCTCGATACCTAACGTTTACTGGGGCGACTCATGATCAGGTAATATCAAACTATGTCTTGCTGATTTACTAATTCTTTGTTTCTAATTATCCCGATGAGCGTTCTGATTAACGTTAGTCGAAAATGACTTATATTTCTTTATCGAAGCTGCTCGAGAAAAATCGCGATTTCACTGACATAATTCAAATAGTTAGCACCTCATAGGTTCTTGAAGAAATTTGAAGCTGTGCACAGAGCTTGTATGCACTTTTTTATTAAAGGGAGGTAATCAATATCGCAAATTTTGTTCATCCCGAACAAAATTTGTAATATAGGATTACCTCCCATTAAATTTACTCAAAACTCGCTCCACACACTCATTCAATTTCATTCCTAAATCATTCCGAAATCATCCCCCTTGTCAATTACACGATGTTAATAACTGTATCAACCTCCTCGTGAATGTTGAAAACAATGACGTTCAAACATCCAACAGATAAGATCCGTAAGTGACAAATTTGGTGTGCGCCGACAACCCTTACCAAGCGTTTCTTTAAAAGCTGGATTTTACAACATGAGCATAACACAACCGTAAAACTTTCATCAATCTGTTGCCAACTGACATGTTTTGTCAACTTAAGGGTTTCACTTTAATCGGAAACTCGATTTTGAACTGTCGAAAGAGTTCACGAATTTCTGGGACACCCTTGTACTTCCTGTTAAACGACTAATGACTACTTAGTATATATAACAACTTGAAAATTAGTATGGTGTATTAGATAGAGATAACTGTATTTCACTATATGAATTCGGATCAATCCAATAACTACTTTCTGTTTTATGACTTTTTTACGGACTTACCATGCAACAATGAAAATTTTGGTCGCATTTCCCCAGCAACTGATCAAAATAATTTAATTTTAAAATGCTTGCAATGACAGATAAAACCTATGTATATAACCGTCTAAAATAGTGTTTCATAGAGCCTAAACTATATCATCGCGTGCAAATGTATCTCACAGAGAACAATAACAAAATAACTCTAATCCTATAGTTAAAATTAATACTACGCACAGATGTCGTTGCACAGTTTACAGCTTACCTTTTCGAGGAGACATGTTCTGCAAAAAGAAAATTCAAAACTTTCTACATGCATTGTTTTTTCACTCCACTGGACGAAGTCCATTGGGGCTACTGTCGTACAAGCGTCCGTACGTGCGTTCGTCCTTTATCTCTTATCATCTTTGTCTCTGAAACAACCCATTTAATCCTGTTACGATCTGTCGAGTCGGGGGGCATCCAAGGTGAAATATGAAAATATTTCTTCCTTGAATGTACTGGGCAGAATTCAACCACAATTCAAATAATAGTGCTTTAGATGTGCTGTTTTAGATTCCTTCATATTGATTGGGTTTATAACTTTGGTGTCATAGGCTGTCGCACTTTATGAATATGGCCTTATATTGGTAAAAAAAGACAAATTTTCTTTTCTGAAACTATTGGTCAGGGTTCGTTCAAACCTGCAAATTGATTATTGGGATTCCCTTCATTTAATCCTAAACGGGTTGGAACTTGGGCTTAAGGGTTTTTGCGTAACCATAATAAACCTGTTCTCTGAAACCTTTAACTGCTTAATCAGATTTTGCAAATTGGTCCAACGGTTTTGGAGGAGAATATTTAAAAAGTGAAAATAAGCCCGCCGCCCTAGGTTCTTATTTGGGGACAATCAAATCTTCTTGAGCAACTTGGGAGATACACTCATTGGTTTTGAAGAAGATTTATAAAGTTTTTCAAATGGAAATACGCCCGGCAATGGCAGGCCCCTTTTATCTAGTCAAAAGAGCACTCAAAGAGCATTTATGCCAAAGTCCATTGAAATAGTTTAAATAGTTATGTACAAATAAACTTTCGCAACTGTCTTATCATTTAATCACGCTTTTGGTTTTCTTCCCAAACTCCTATACCTTAGAGAATTTATTGATGAATTTCCAGCTTACACTATACTTCTTCTTTTCTGAAAGTGTTCTCCTATCTTGACTCCATGGCAATAGTTTGTCAAATAAACGTTTTCTCAATAAATGCCTTTTGGATCTTTTCTACTTGTTTACTATCATTTCTGCTGAGATCTCTTTCATAATTTCATTATTCGATTTATCTAATTTACCTTCCCTTTTCTTTTAAGTTTGAGCAAGTGTGAATCTTTCTTTTTCTCTCACTGTATTTATACCTTCTTTTATATTTGTTTTCTTTTTCGCTTTTGGGTAGTCATATTGGCTCTCTGCGTTTGTTCGTTTTTTCTCTATTGATCTTATGGCTTTTTAACAGAAGAGTCCACAATTACATTTTCTTTATTTTCAAGGCAGTTAGTTTCTCTGCATTTCCGACTACACAAGCTCCTTCTCTGTTTTCCACTTTTTACTTTCACTTTATTTGGCTCTATAAAGCCGGTTTCTTATTATTTTTTTTTTTTTTATTTTTTTGCATGTCGTACAGTGTAGGATTTTCCTTCAATTTTCCTATAAAACTTCACGTGTTTTTCATTTGATATGTTTGGCCCCTTTTTTCAGTGACATTTGTAGTTTTGTAACAGCTTCTGACAATAGCTATTTACCTTATTTTTTCAAATAACACGTAGCCTGAAAAAAGACCTCTCACTGTTTATTACCTGTCATCCTTGAAACCGTTGGTCCCAAAAAATCAAACTTCCAGCTTGTCTGACACATTGGTGAAAGGGATGCGTGTGTGAAATCTGAATGTTTTCCGTAGAAAAATTAGAAAGTTATGACGTGTCTAACCCTTTCCCAATCAAGCAACAGTTTTAATGACTAGAGCTACAATTGAACTTTTAGGAAATACTGTGGAAACTAAAGAAATTGCATAAAACATGCAATTTCTCTATTTTCCACAATGTTTTCTAACCATCATATTCCAAGTTATGTTTTGACATGGTCGTCTGCCAATAATTTCAATATTCCAATCACCTGAGTGATAAAGGGTTAATATTGCTTGTTTCATTGTAACATGAGTTCGCGGAAATAAGTGTTCAAATGTAACAGGTGTAACTGAGAGCATTGTTTTGTGAAGTAATACATTAATGTTAAAGATTTTCTTCTTTTTTTTTTTTTCATTTTCATAGATAGATCATTATAAGGTATCATCCAAATATGTTAAAAAATCACTTTATAACAATGACAAATTTTATTTCAACCATGAACATTTGTTACATTTGACATTATTTTGTGCCCTTTGTTACACACGTAGCACTTTCCATGGTTTCCTGTCCAGGCTGACTGTTACCTTTACCTTTGACCTATGTGACTCAAAAACAATAGGGTTATAAGCAGCATGTGTATGAATGTTCAAGATTCTAGGTCACTTGGTTCCTTAGTTAGAGTCCGGAAACGAAAAGGTTTACGGACGGAGGGATGGACGTTCGGATGGATGGACAGACAGACAGACAGACAGACATGGTGAAACTAATAAGCTCCCTCTACTTCCTAGGTGGGTGTTAAAATACCCGCTTGTATTGCACGATCGTTACAAAGATAAATGGAACACTATTTTGCGTGGTAAAAAACTCTTTAAAAATCGACGAAATGCTTGCGAGAAGGTACGATTTGGGATAGAAGTTAGACGTTTATGTTATCTCGGACAATTTCCTTTAATAGCAATTCTCTGTAAGCACTTACACTTTTAAATAGGGAGTGTGGCACGCTATGTCTCAAATTTTGATAAAATTCAAATATGAGGATAGGGCTGACCCAAACATAAAAATAAGATAAAAAAATTCTTAAAATCACTTCTGGTTGCCATGGAAACAGAAGTTAAAGATTGAAAAAGTCCGTTTTTGCAAGTTTTTAAATTCAAATATATCAGTAATGCAGCACAAACTAAAATGAAAACACATAAGATATAAGTTCTTCATCATGGTTCTCTCAAATGAATTAATAATATTCTTTGGCAAACGTTGTTTACTTCTGTTTCCATAGCAACAACACACATACCCTATAAAATATTGATTTTTGCATTTTTTCAAATGTTATGACAAAATACAGACATTGTTTTCCGTTTTACAAGGAAATACCACATTAATATTCACATAATAATAACTTTTGTGTTCGTTGCTATGGCAACGTGAATTCATTTCCCATAAATGAAGACAATTTCAGAACATCTTGAGAGTCCTCAAATGACTAGATAATTGAACTCCCATTCAATGTTATGATAATTTACAAAATTGCTCAGATAGACCTTTTAGGACATATAAGAATTTTTTTCAAAAACTTGCAGGAAATAGCCTGTTGCTATGGGAACAATTATCTAAAAATGAACAAAAGCCCTCTTTTAGCCCTTGGATACGGGTATCCAACGCCAAGCAATCTGAATTTTTCTTAATCCTAAATAAAGTTCAAACTTTCCTCTAACTAATATATCAAAATAGTTGTATAAACTGGTTTCATTTTTTAGGGAAAAGGCTACAAAATGACCCCAAAAATGCTTAATTTTTGGTTGTATCGGCAAATTACCATGGCAACTATTACAATTTTTGTTCTTTTTTCTTGTATTGTGATAGAGGCTTATTGGATCTCTTTTCTTATCACATGCAAACTTTCAGGGACTTAAAATAACCGATTTAAGAAAATAATTAAAAATGGTTGCCATGGTAACAAAAAGGCCCAATGATTTCTTTGTGGTTTTTGAAAGAGCACTTTTTGTTGGATATGTCCCAATAATCTTCATCAGTTCATCATGCTGCAAAAATTCAAGAAATAACTCAGAAGTAACAAAAACAGCCATATTTAGAGTCATAGTTACCGTTGTCAAGGTAACCAATGCACACAACAACAAAAAATTTTGTATCTTCGTTACTCCTTTTACATAATAAATTCCATCTACACATCAAATGTCAGTCATTAGCGAAGAAAAACAGGAAAATATAAACAACATTTTCAGATCAATTTATCAAAATAAGCCATATTTGTTGTATTGTTTACCAATCTTTTTGACACTAACTGACACAACAAAAGATCTAGTTCAAAATTTTAGGTCCTATTCTATCAAAAACATACCAAAACAACCATCATCTTCATAAAAAGACCAAATTATATAGCTTCAGAAATCTAAATTTTGCAAAATTCTGTACTTTGACGGTCGTTGCCATGGTAACCAAATGATCTGAACACATTCTTTTTGTCAATTTCTTCCCTTATTGTTAGTCCCTTCCTGTATGTGAAATTTCATTAAAATCGGAGACTATGTGTGCCAAAATTGTTTAAGTCGTTACAGAGAATGGGTATTAAATCGTAAAAAAGCAAGCTCGATCGTAACCTTTGACGCTCGTTTCTGTTTTGGACACGATGTCTTCAATTTCCTTCTCGGTCATACTGTCAACAACAAAGTTTTGCGTACTACGTCATCAATATATGAGTTTACGCAGCTGTTTTTCGGTACGGTAACAAGTAATGGTATCGCCGCTGTCGACAGCTCTGTGGTGAATTGAACGATCGTTTCGTTTTCGACTCGACACGAAAATAGCAGCTTATTTTGAAATCACCCAGCAAGGTTTGATAGGGAGTTAAATCAACAATAAACCATAGATTGTACACAATTAATCTTAAAATAATGCATAGAAAAAACAAACCTCATTTTTGGGTAAGATTTCTGTAATTATCATATTGGTTGTTCTTACAAAAAGTTGGACACGACTTTAACGAGAGAAATGTGTATTTTCAATCTTCAGTTTTTCTTTGTAATTCTTAAAATGTGCACACTGTGCTCAAGGTGAGCTTTTGTGATCACTGAATGTCCGTCTATCGTCGTCCGTCGTCAGACGTTAACAATAAAAGTCTTTATTACACTCTAGAGGCCACAAATACTGTCCAATTATCATGGAACTTTGTCGGAATGTTTGTCAGGTCACAAGGATGAATACTATTATAAATTGGAAGGATCCGTGCCAAATCAAAGGAAAATGGGCCTATATGGCAATTTTCTTTTTTTTCTTTCAATTTTATTACTTTTTGGTTCAATGTTCACAAAGTTTATATGTTACAATAGATCATGGAATATAAACAAAATATCTCTGTTTTCCCCGATGATAAGAATATGTCACCTTGTGTATTTGCTGCCTTATTTTTCCCCCGGGAATGCGACCGATGAAGATTTAAGGTCTGTTGAGAATATGAATGAATTAAAACAACGGAATTTTATTTTTTTCATTTGAAAAATTGGGAAAACAATTCAATTTTTTGGGCTTATAAGACTTATTGAAATAAGTCAAATACAGACAATAATGATAATAGTGATAACGATTATTAATGTGTTAAATTCTTCTTAATTTTGTTTACTTATTTATTTATTTTTGTTTATCTATTTATGTATATATTTATTATTTCTCTTATTTTTTCTCGGTAGGTGACATATTTTCATCGTCAAAGCATAATATTGCAATTAAAAAAAACTCATCCTTTTTTATTCTTCTTTTGTATAGTGTAAAAAAATAGAGACTTTTAAAGGCTTAATTTTCAAACAGTTGAGTACAAAGATGACAAAGCAGAAAGTCTTGAGTTTGCTTACAGAGTTCTCAACTATCTCCATTCAGAAATAAAACCAAAATTAAATTACCTGTTTCCTTATAGTCAAAGATGAGGTTCCAGAACAAAATTCAACAATTATCATATTTTTTTTAATTGAAATAAAGAGAATCGTTTCTTTACATTTTTCATCATCCCAATTCATTATAACATTTTTTTCTAGTATGAAACAAGAGCAAATTTTTTTTACTTGAAAAGGGACTTAAAGTCAAAATTGACAAAAAAGAAAGTGAAAGAGATAGGGAGCATGCTTAAAAAGGTGTACTTGTATTCTCTCAAAACATTTTAGAAAAAGCTTTTTGTAAATGTTTCTTTTTTAAGCCCACCTGAGCACATCGTGCTCATGGTGAGCTTTTGTGATCATTGAATGTCCGTCCTCCGTCGTGTGTCGTCTGTCGTCCGTCGTCCGACGTAACAATTTAAGTGTTTACACTCTAAAGGCCACACATAAGGCCCAATCTTCATGAAACTTGGTCAAAATGTTGGCTAAGTCACAAGGATGAACCCTATCGAAAATGAGAAGGATCCATGCCATATCACGAGAAAAGGGGCCTTAAGGATAATATTCTTGTTTACACTCTAGAGGCCTCAAACTGGTCCCAATCTTTATGAAACTTGGTCAGAATGTTAACCAGGTCACAAGGATGGACCCTATTGAAAATAGAAAGGATCTGTGCAATATCAGGGGAAAAGGGGCCTTAATGACAAGTTTCTTGTTTACACTCTAGAAGCCACAAATAATGTCTAATCATCACGAAACTTGGTCAGAATGTTTGTTTGGTCATGAGGATGAACTCTATTGAAAATGGGAAAGATCCGTGCCATATCACGGGAAAAGGGGCCTTAATGACAAATTTCTTTTTTAAACTCTAGTGGCCACAAATACGGCCCAATCTTCATGAAACTTTGTCAGAATGTTTGCCAGGTCACAAGGATGAATCCTATGGAAAATGGAAGGATTCTTGTCTCATCATGGGAAACGGGGCTTTAATGACAATTTTCTTATTTACACTCTAGTGGCCACAAATATGGTCCAATCATCATGAAACTTTGTCAGAATGTTTGTCAGGTCATGAGGATGAACTCTTTTGAAAATGAGAAGGATGTGTGCCATATCAAGGGAAAAAAGGCCTTAATGACAATTTATTTGTAATAGCTCCAGACGCCACATATATGGTCCAATTTCAAGAAACTTGGTCAAAGTGTTTGCCAGGTCACAAGAATGAACTCTATCGAGAATGGGAAAGATTCATGCCAGGAAAAGGAGTCTTAATGATTATTTACTTGAAATAACTCTAATGGTCACAAATATGGCCCAAACTTTGTGAAACTTGGTTTTATGTAGAAATTATCTTCTTTATGACATCTTCTTTTTTAATTGATGTGATGTCCCAGTGATCAAAGAGACTCAGGTGAGCAATCTAGGACCCTCATGGTCCTCTTGTTTATTCAAATCAATTATGGACTTTGTACTGACAATTGCCCAGTAATCTCTTTGGGTATCGTTGATGTTTGTTTGGTGACTAATATTGGAAATAAGTGAAATATGTTTTTTGAAACCAATTATTGTAGGGGTAACATTCTTCATTTTAGAATTATAAATGTATCGTTTCACTTTCAGACATAATATATCTACTTAAGGCTTATTTTCACATCCTTATATTACGTCACTACTCTGTAAAAGAAAACTTGGATAGGAGAGGTTTATTTCATTATCAATAACTTGAAGGACTGGTTTTATTTTAAGGTTTTCTTCAAAATTTCGACAAAATGTACACAAACATTTTCGCATAGCTTCATTTTATATATTAAAGAATTTGTTGGTAGTATTTTGTGTAAAATACGCGTTTGTAGCCATTGAATATGTATTTCTTTTGTCTATTTAAAAAAAACATTTGCATAAATATTCTCCCAGTTTCTCTTTGGTTCATCATATGTAGATATCCATTTTCTTTAACTTGTAGGTATTTCGTCATTCTTTATGAGTGTACGATAACGGAATTTATTCGTTTTTGGTTTCCCGATTAAAGGAAATACCATGTAATTTGTGGACGGATTGTGCGTTTTTTAATTGAAAAATTACATTCAACACTTTGCCCCAGCATGAATACTTTGATGGCATTACGAATGCAATAATAATCTAAAAAAATCCGTTTAATAATTCATTAAAGTAATTGAAATTCTTAAAAGTACCGTTTTCATTGAGAAGATCTTTTATCAATGTTATTCCTTTATCGAACAGTACATTATTATATATATATTCAGAGTTAATTGTTATTTTTTTGTTATAAAATATAGGCATGTGAAGAACCTAGGTCCAATTTTCCACAGGTATACTGACCACGAAAGAAATGTATGATTTAAGAACATCTTTCCAGAAATCATTTTTTATTTTTTTTTGTATTATAATTTCGCAGTATACTTTACCAGTGTTTAAAATTTAATGGTGGTTGATAAGGATGTTTTCTAATTGATAGCATGCTCTATCATTGAGTAGGAAAACTTTTTTAACCACTTTATCGTCATACTTGTAATGAAACTTTCAATGTCAGGTACCCTTAGATATCTTGATAGCCTTTTTTTTAGCTATAGTTGTTTTAATTTTTGGTCTTCCATCCCAAATGAAGTCAGTGAAAATATCATGTAATTGCTTTATCAAATCAGGAGGAGGGTTTGGTAGACTGATAAAAAGATGGTTGAAAATTGGCATAAATACGCGGTTTATAACCGTAATACGACAAATGGGTATTATTTTGCGTTTCTTCCAAAATGATTTCATTTTATTCACTTTTTTCTAATTTATCATCATAGAAAGAATTTAGCATTTTCTTTAAGTCCACGTTTAAATTTATTCCTAATAATCTAAAATGTGTATCTCCCCATGATAGTTTCCATCGTGTTTTAATTGATTTGGTACTGTATTTTAGCGAACCAATCCATATAAGTCTTGTTTTATCGAAATTTGCTTTAAGACCAGACACCTCTGAAAATTTATTAAGGATATCCAATACTGAATGAATCTTCTGATCCGTCAAGAAGAAGGGAAGTCTCGTCAGCAAATTGTGAAATTAAAAATTCTTCACCCTAAATTTTGATACCTGATATAGTTGTACAGTTTATTTTTTAATTTTAAGTTAAAAATTTGTGTTTAAAGAATGAAATTATACAGTGAAAGTGGATCACATTGTCTGGATCCTCGTTAAACCGTGAAATAGTCTGAGAAAAATCCATTTAATTGAACAGATACCTCGGTATTATAGAGAAAAAGTCGAACCCATTGCTTGATTGATTCACCAAAATTGAATAAAGAAAGAGTTTGTTCGATGAAATTGAACGAGATAGAATCGAAGGCTTTCTAAAAGTCTATGAGCATTAAGAGGCCAGGTATATTATTTTCTTCTTATATAAAACATTCAAAGGGGTAATAGTACGCCACTTTTTCAAACATTGTTTAGGTTAATTATCTTTAGGTAAGATAGTTATATTTCCCATTTTGATGTTTCTAGAGCATGATTGGGTAGTGTACGCATGACTTAGCAACCTAAAAACAAAATGACCAATTCTTTTCCAGAATACTTTGTTAAAGTTTGACGAAAAACCGTCACAACCCGGACTCTTGTCGTTTTTCATTTGATGTAGAGTATTTGTCACCTTCTGGTAGCCTAGTGGACCTTCTAGAGAGTTTGCTCGTTGAAAGTTTAATTCATTATAATTTATATTTTGAAATTCCGACTTTACATCGAAAAATCATTTTTTAATGAGCGTTATATAGGTTTTCAAAGTAAAGTCTTGATTCTAGTAAAATTTGTTCTTGTGAAATATTTTGGAGCCACTTTCTTTTCAATACAGGGAATATTTTTTTAATGGAATTCTGACAATTTTCTTGTTTACGATCTAGAGGCCACAAATATGGTCCAATCTTTATGAAACTGGGTCAGAATTTCTTTTAGTTTACAAGGATGAAACCTATTGAATATTGGAAGGATCTTAGGCATATCAAAAGAAAATGGGCCTTAATGACGATTTCCATGTTTACACCCTTGATGTCATTAATATGGTCGAATCTTTATTAAATTTTGTAAGAATGTTTGTCATGTCACAACGATGAGCCCTATTGAAAATGGGACAGATCTGTGGCAAATCACATGAAAAGGAGCCTTAATGACTATTTCCTTGTTTATTCTTTTGAGGCCACAAATTTGGTCCAATCTTCATGACACATAGTTAGAATAATTGTCCGGTCATTAGGGTGAACTTCACTGAAAACGGAAAGGATTCATACGATAACATGGGAAGAGGGGCCTTAAAGGCAATTTTTTTGTTTATACTTTATAGGAAACAAATATGGTCCAATCTACATGAAATTTGGTCAGAGTACTTGTCATGTCATAAGGATAAACCCTATTTAAAATGGGAAGGTCACATGATATCACAGGAAAAGGGGCCTTAGTGACAATTTTCTTTTTACTCTCTTGAGGTCACGAATCATAAAAATCCTATTATGACTTTTGCTGGAAATTTTGATAATCATTAAATAAGACAAATATACGAAGGTGAGCGCAAAAGGACAACCAGAATCTCTTGTTTTTGCATTTCCTTAATAGTACAGACCCAATCACAAGGAAAATCAAGCACTCAAAGTGCTGATGGTGAACGTCCCTGTTCGCATGGTGAAATGACAGAGATAGTTAAAAAAGTACTCACTAAAGGCATTTTTTGGAAATATGATCAATTGAATTCCAACTAATGAAGTGTTTATTGCCATGCAATTGTAAAGCAACACAAGTTTCATTTCTTTAAAATGTTGATTGAATATGTTTTATATATGGAAACAAACGCTGCTCATAAATGAGGGGTTCATTAGAATAATATCAATTATTTCTGTTTAAGCGTTCCCTAATATCGTTCTTGTGACATTTTGGTTGACATCCATGCATATGTTTTGGCTTCTAAGAAATGTATCTCGCGAAATGAACTATTTGGAATTGACATCCGCTCATTAAAAGTGTAATCATACAGTCAAACCTGCCACCTGTATTCAGCAAGCAACCTGTCTTAAGCAAACAGTCATGGAGATCCCAATGAACCAATTGCACTAAAATTGACCTGTATTAATCAAGCACCTGTCTCAAGCAAGCGCTTTCGAATTCCCCTTGACAACTTGCTTAATACAGGTTTGACTGTACTCGTATTTGACGCAGCGTTGGGTAGTTTCGATATTTCATAAATATATTCAAACTCTAGACAAAATTAAGTAATTCTATCAGGTGAGTTTATTGCAATTATTATTCACTTGGTGTAATTTCAATTTAAGATTTGTAATTCAAGCAGCCATTCGGAATTTTCGACGATAAACGCCGATTAAATAGTGATGCGATTACATGCTGAATATAGACAAGAAATCACGTGTTTTATTGTTTGCTAATTATCTCGATAAAAATCGTAACGCTTTCGTTGATTGATTGTTTGCGAATCGTTTTCGGTAACACATCCGTTATCACGGATGTAAAAAGGCTGGTTGCAGTTTCTAATTTACTACGTGTTGGGTATATACAATAATAAACAAAGTTCACGACCTAAAGACACGTTTCCGGCAAATTACTACACGTTGCAATATCTAGGGTTTAGATTAAAAACATATTATGTGTAAATACAGTGTATTTTTGCCATATACCCTTGATTTTGCCAAAGCAAATCATCCATACGCCCGATTAAAATTTGCTAACTTCATTTTTTTTTTAATAAAGAAATCTAATATCACGCCATTGACGAAATAAACAGTCAGTTAGCAAAAGGAAGTCTATATAAATACGAAATTGAATTTTAATAGGCACTACCTTATACTGGATGTTCTGTACTTCGTTCACCAAAAATGTGTGGCTTTAGATATGACGATAATGTAATTGAGCAGCAAACAAAGAATTCTTTCTTTTCTTCCACTTTGTAGTTAAAGTTTGGATTATCAACGAAAGAATTAATCAGCTCTTTAATAAGGCAACATGCAATAACAGGAAAAAGTTGTATTTTATTAATTCTTTTAACCATGTTAGTGGAATAAATATGCTTTTCCCCCATTTAGATTATTATTATTATGAAAACAATGGAAAAATATCCCACATTCACATCCTTTATAGAAAAACTCAGATACATTTATGCAAAGTTTCATTGAAAGCGGACCAATGGTTTTGGAGGAGAATTAAATAATGCAAATAAGCACCGCGCATTCGAAATTCAATGATAAACTTTACAAGAGAGCCATCATAAGGAAAATTTATGGCAAGTTTCATTAAAGTCAATCGAATTGTTTGGAAGAGGATTTAAAGATGTTATATTGGAAAAATCCCCGCCCAGCCTCGCCAATATTTTTGGGGTCAATCCGATTTTCGTGTTCGCGTAGAAAAAACGCACGGACGCACGCACGACAGATACACTGCCGTGACAAAAGCTCGCTGTACTTCGGTCAGTGGAGGTACAAATTGTACACGAAATTTTGATTGACCCATAAATATGGGCTTGGAAGGACGAAACATTTTAGCTCACCTGAGCACGAAGTGCTAAAGGTGAGCTTTTGTGAGTAGGTGTATGTCCGGCGTCCGTCCGTCAACATTTATTTTATGTGCACTCTAGAGGCCACATAGTTTCCCGATCAACCTGAAATTTGGTCAGAATGATTGCCTTGATGAAATATTGGACGACTTCGAAAATGTGTCAACTTGGGTCATAACTAGGTCACAGGGTCAAATCTTATAAAAATCTTGCAAGCACTCTAGAGGCCACATTTTTTTGCAAGATCAACCTGACATTCAGTCAGAATGATTGTCTTGATGAAATCTCGGATGAGTTCGAAAATTACTCACTTTGGGTCAAAAACTAGGTCAAGGGGTCAAATCTTAAAAAAAAATTGTATGCACTCTAGAGACCACATTGTTTGCCCGATCAACTTGAAATTTGGTCAGAATGATTGTCTTAATAGAATCTTGGACGAGTTCGAAATTGGGTCATATAGGATCAAAAACTAGGTCACAGGGTCAAATCTTAGAAAAACCTTGCATTCACTCTAGAGGCCATATTTTTCTCGATCAACCTGAAATATGGCCAGAATGATTATCTTGATGAAATCACGGACAATTCCGAATTAGGGAAAATTGGCTCAAAAACTGGGTCATGGGGTAAAATCTTAAAAACACTTATTTGCACTCTAGAGGCAACATTTTTTGCTCGATCAACCTGAAATGTGGTCAGAATGATTGTCTTATTGAAATCTTGGACGAGTTTGAAATTTGATTATCCGGGTTCAAAAAAAGTAACAGGGTCATATTTTGGAAAACAACCTTGTATGCACTGTAAAAGCCACATTTTTACTCAATCAACCTGAAATTTAGTCAGAATGATTATCTTGATTAAAGCTAAGATAATTCCGAAATCGGAAAAATTGGCTCAAAAACTGGGTCATGGGGTAAAATCTTAGAAAAACCTTATTTGCAGTCTAGAGGCCATTCTTTAGTTGATCAACCTGAAATTTGGTCAGAATGATTGTCTTAACGAAATCTTGGACGAGTTTAAAATTTGGTCATCTGGGGTCAAAAACTAGGTCACAGGAACAAATCTTAGAAAAACCTTGTATGCACTCTAGCGGCCACATTTTTTCTCGATCAACCTGAAATTTGGTCAGAATGATTGTCTTGATTAAATCTCGGACATGTCGATATGGGATCAAATGGGGTAAAACAAACAGGTCACAGAGTCATATCATATTGGAAAAAAGAATTCTCTAGTTGTATAGAAGCAACAACATTGTTTAACTTGGTGACATTCATTTATCATCATTTTCTTCACCTATTTTTAAAAATTTTAGACAGCTCGTTCAGGTGAGCAATTTAGGGCCACTATGGCCCTCTTGTTTCACTTCGATTCTTTGAACGACATCTCTTCCTTAACTACTGGGGCGATTCCAATGAAAGATTACCAGAATGATCTTTGGATTACCCGCTTCAAAAATTGATAGGCCTTTTAATTCAGGGCGTTGCATTTTCCCTGTAAAATTCTTGAACAGCATTTTCTGAACCACTTCGGTTACAATTTAACTTTGCCAAATACATTCTTGGATGCTCCTCTTTAAAATTGTCCGCGAAAATTTGATTTGCCCCAAAATATGGGCGTGGCTATTTTCTTACTATGAAATCTTTGAACAACAAACAGTTCAAACACCCTCTTTTTGATTACCAAGATACTAAAGTAATGCATATATTTGAAAAATATAAATATTTAATATTTCTGTTGTAAGTTCCTTTAGGAATTCAGATAGAAACTTCGTATAAAACAGAATTTTTCAAAAGAACATATTTCTATTATTCTAGCGACGTCTTGATACTTCCGGCTTACAAAACAGTATGTCCTTGATGTTTGCAAGTAATACTAAACAAGGTGGCAAATTGTCACAAACGCCCGGTCACCTGCTGGATGTCTAGGTTTAAAAACAAGAAAGGGAAAAAATATCAAAAGTTAAGATACGGTTTTTGTGCTTTGCACTCTGTTATCATGAAAGAAACATACGTGTCAAGCTTCAAGTCAATCGGACATTCAGGGACGGATATGCTCCCGACAAAGAAGTGTATAACCTTTCTAGACTAATGCTGACTTGAATGTACTACATTTGGTGAAATACAACAGATGTTCTTATCTTTTATAATAATTGACAACAATTTATTATTTTCTGCCTGTTTTAAGGATATTAGGACATAGACTTAGCTTAAATCTTCCCAGTCATTATTTATGGTAGTATAAGCTTTGTGATCCCGCAATATAGCATTAAGATGAGAAAAAAAAAGACAAAAATGCGTATTTTTTTAATCTAGAAAAAACGAGTCCCAATTTGTAAGTGACCATTTAAACAAAATTTGAAACATTTTAAACAATTGAACCCTACATGGTCTGCCTTCTTCAAAACTGTTTACTTGCCAAGTGGTCTCTCGCTACGGTTCACGGCTAACGTCTTTAGAACCACATACGATTTTAGATTCGATAATCAATGAAACTCTACCAGAGTGTTCCTTGGAGGATCCTTTTGAAAACTTGTTTGCCAATTTTTGATTGGCTCATGCATATGGGCGTGGCAGGGCGGGTCTTATTTTGAGCCCGAAATCTTTGAACGAAATCTCTTCCTGAACCACTGGGCCGATTTCGAAAAAAAAATCTGCCAAAATGTTCCTTGGATGACCCTCATTAAAAATGTTTGCAAAATTCTGATTTGCCCAAAGTTATGGGTGTGGCAAGGCGGGACAATTGTTCACTTTGGAATCTTTGAAGACATCTCCTCCTGAACCATTGGGCCGATTTCAATCAAACTTTATCAGAATGTTCCTTTGGTGACATTTTTCAAAATTTGATTACAAAATTTTGTTTTGCTCAAAATATGGGCGTGGAAAGGTGGTGCTTATTAGAGCCCGAAATCTTTGGACAACTTATCCTGAACCACCTGGCGATCATTTTCAAAAAGTGTATGTGAAATTCTGTTTTGCTCATAAATATGAGCGTGACAGGGCGGGGCTTATTTTGAGCCCAAAATCTTTGGTCAACATCACCTTAACCACCAGGCCGATTTCAATACATTTTACCAGAATTGGGTGACCATTTTAAAAATTGTTCACGAAATTTTGATTGGCCGTTACATATGGGCGTGGCAGGGCAGCCCGAAATCTTTGAACGACATCTCCTGGACCAACCGACGATCTCAATGTTACTCTCTCAGAATGTTCCTTGGGTGACCCTTTTAAGAAAATGTTCGCGAAATTGGCCCATAGATATGGGCGTGGCAGGGCAGCCCGAAATCTTTGAACGACATCTCCTGGACCAACCGACGATCTCAATGTTACTCTCTCAGAATGTTCCTTGGGTGACCCTTTTAAGAAAATGTTCGCGAAATTGGCCCATAGATATGGGCGTGGCAGGGCGGGGTCTTGTTCTTGAGCTCGGAATCATTGAACGACATCTCCTCCTGAATCACAGGGCAGATTTTGATGAAATGTTACCAGAATGTTCCTTTGCTAACCCTCTTCAAACATTGTTCGCGAATTTTGATAAGCCCATAAATATGGGTGAGGCAGGGCGGGCTGATCTGGTTTTAAATTAGTTTGGCCTTTAATGTATCTTGTATACGTTAAAAATTGTTAGAGAAATCTTCTGTTTTCATTGAAATTTTACTTGTTATATGGCCTTAACCTTGTTAGACGAACTTGACCTTAGTTTATGTATATATGTGCCAATGACATCTTTCATCATCTTTAAATAATTATTTGAGAAAAGGTTTAAAAAATTGAGATTTATTAGATTTGTTGTCGTACAATAAGACATTAATCTTATCCATGCTAGGCATAAAAGGGAGTTGCAACTCGAAACAAGTTTAATGTCTATTAATTTACTACGTTTACGTCTTTTAATTACTTCAGTTGATTAAAGACCATGGAATCTCGAGTATGGCAGATTTACAGCGTTCTAAATACCATTTTATTATTTTATAATCATCAGTTATTTCAATGGCAAGTTCGTTGGTCTTCCGCGTACTCAAGGCTATGTTGGTTCGATAGTTCGATGTCCTATATCACTAGGGTGGGAGTAAGGTTTAAAAAGAAAACACGAATATCGTCATTTTGTCTTATTTTTTTTTTAAGATTCCCTACGGCCTGTCGACAGCCAAGGACGATTTTGGAGAAAGCAATATAGACAAGGGGAAGAATGTCACATTTCTAGAAGGATTTTTTTTAAAAACGGTCAGACTGCTAGTCCCTACGTGCTTTTCAATAATTTTGCATTTTGGTTAAATGGAGTCTACGGCTGGGCTGACATTATTTTTCCAGCCGGAAATAAATCGTAAAATACCCAGGCAAGACACCGAAAAACAATCAATGTTTACTCGAGAGCTTAAATGTTTGACTCAAACGTCTGGGACAAATTGTTAGTCTACATGATACCCAGTTTGAATTTTGACCATATTATCACAATTTTGACTCATTATCTCTTTACTTGATCAGAATGATAGTCTACGTGATCTTTCTAACGAGTTTTAAAAGGGGACATGTTGAATCTTAGGGTAAACTAGAAAAGATTCCAATTGATCATCAATACCAAACGTCTGGAAACTGTCCTGATGTTACAATAAGTCTTCATATTTTGTCTGCCTGTCACAAATGTAGAACACAGACTGCCATAATCATAAAATGTGTTCCATAAATATACAATCCGAGGAAAATAAATTTCAGTAATGTGACATTTTCCTTTTCATACTGGTATTAAATGTTTAAGGTGGTCCAACAAAAACTGTTGATCTCGGCATCGCTATCGAAATTTCGTTGCATTTTTTAATGGCGGTGTCCTTTTGAGTGGGCACTTGCGCCATTTCAGTTCTGTACGACGATAATTTCAAAACGTAAATATTACGTAATATAACGATGTCATCCGAAGCTTTATGGCATCAAACCAATATTGGAATTTATGATTTGGGGTTGACTACCTTAATTGTTCAGCCAATATCGAGGGGTTGCTGAAACACTTTTGTAAGTGCCTATATATTTATAGGCACTTATAATAGTGTTGTACAGATGCCTTGATATATTTTTGTCTTAAACATTTCTTGCAATGTATCTTCATCGAAGGGCATATTTTTTACCGTAGCAACTATCGAAAACTCATTGCAGCTCATCTGGGCAAGAAGTGCTCAAGATTAACTTTTTTAGAGCACGATGCCGTTCATCGTGTATCGCGCTCGATGAACTTGTCCACTCTAGCGCCACATCCTTATTCCAATCAATCTGATAATTTGTCTAAAAAGTACTATACTGTTGGTATCATGAACAAACTCAAGTGACCTCAGTATGGTGTACACATAGTTCAAAGCCGACCTCACGGTAAAAGTCCCCTTGATCCACCATACACTCTAGCGCCACATCCTTAGTCCAATTTGTTGATCCACCATACAAACAGCTCGTCACATTTGTTTTGTCAATGAACATCTTCTGATATTAACAGTTGCCATCCCAAATACGGAAAAGCTCGATTAAGACTTTATAATGAAAATTTTAGTCTGAACACAAAACTCGTACATGTATAAGATTAAAAAGAAAGAAAAGAAAATTAGGTTCCTCTGTTACGTTGACTGTCAGGAAGAAATTGCGTGTGAATCCGAAGATAACCTGTATATGCGCTCAGTATTAAGCCCAATCAAGGTGAAAAATGAAATGTAAAACAAGGACGAAGTGTGTCAATAGGGGTCAAAAACTAGGTCACAAGGTCAAAGCTTAGCAGATATTGAAGACAACCAATATGAAATGTAGTTTTAACCAATCAGCCTGAAAGTTGATCAGAAATATAATCTTGGTGAATTTTTGATAAATCTAATACTAAGTAACCATTGCAGCTACAGTTCACAATATCATGAAATTGACAAGATGAATGATTTTCGGAATTATTGGGAATTGATTGAGTGCGTGGTGCGAGTTTTGAGTGAATTTAATGGGATGTAATCCAATATCGCACATTTTGTTCATCCTAACAAAATTTAACGAAATCGCGATTTTTTTCTTGCTTTTTTTTTATTTCAAATGACGGTTCTGATTCAATCTTTTTCAGTGGTTGGGAGCTTTTTTGAGTGTTTTGAATGAGTGTTTGGAATGAATGATGGAACGCTGAGCGAGTGATTTTGAATGATTTTGATCGAGATGATTGTCATTTTCATAGAGTTATTAACTGTAAAATGGGTCGCCAGGTATAGCATATATGTTCGGTGCAAAGTAAGAATCTGTACGATTCCGGAAATGTCATGCGCAAAGTGGGAATTCCGTCTTTGCCCGCCTATCCTAGAATTGTACCGGACAATTAAAGAATCGCGCAAATGAAGTAAAAATATTGTTATTGCTGCACCCCGTCCTTTAGATACTTTGATATCAAAATAAAACGAAACATTTCAAGATTTTGATTATAGTCATGTTATAAGTCATTTTTGTTTGCTATGCTAGGCTACCCGCCAGTTTCTCGCTGAGTATAGCAAGCGCTCCAAGCAAGCACCCCTTTCAGTTAGCAAAGCGGGAAATCGAGCGCTTACATCCGCGAGCGTTTTCCTTTCCTGAACGCAAAACATTTGTTTATTTTCGATCCGCTTAGTGGGCCGCCGTCATAGCGCAGTTGGTAGCGCGTCGGACTGTCAAACTAGAGGTCCCGAGTTCGATCCCCGACGGCGGCACTCATTCTTTCCGACTATTTGTCTCTCACCAATGGGTCGATAATCGTAGACCTATGTGAGATAGAAGCTGGATGCTAGGAAAGGATTTAATGGTAGTACTGGCGTGAGAAATACCAGGAATCCATTGTTAGGTGCTCCAGCCGCCGCGATATAACTGAAATAATGTTGAAAGCGGCGTAAAACCCCATTCAATCAATCAATCAATCGATCCGCTAAGTCTTACATAACGTAAAATAGGGTGAAGAAAACAAAAGCGAGATATATCTTTTGGTAATTTCACTTGTTTAGCAGTGAGATTATCAAGTGATAATCTACATTTATTTCTCAACAATATACAGAAAAACATTGAAATAAGGTTGTTTACAACAGAGCCATAAATGAATAAGTAAATTATATAGAGGATAATCGTTTGTTTCAGTGTAAGATCGATTTATATTTCATTGAGTGAACAACAACGGCTATATTTTCACGAGTGGCAGAGCCACAAGTGAAAATTGAAAAATTAAACGAAACTTACCTGGAAGTTGATGTTTAATTGTAATTTTATGAGTATATAGAAATGGAGGGAGTTAACTGAGATAGTATTTCCGTTGCGCATGCGCATCAGCCTTCAAAGCATTTCTAAACCTTTTTGTCTATTATGATTAGCTTACGCTAACACTAAAACTAAAATTTTATGTCCTGGAAGTTGATGTTGTAGGGAGGGAGGGAGGCAGTTAACTCCCTCTATTTCTATATACTCATAAAATTACAATTAAACATCAACTTCCAGGTAAGTTTCGTTTAATTTTTCAATTTTATTTCGCTTAATAGAAAATCAAGGGAGTTAACTGAGATTTCAAAGCATGACTAAAAGGTTTAGAAAAATATAATCAAAATTTTGGAAATGACATACTGTATTACCTATTCAGATTTCCAACACAGAGTCTGCAAAGGTATTCCTCTGCACAGGTTTATTGTAGAATCTCTGAAATGTTCCCGCATTTGACCATCCTGCAGTTTGCAAGATCTCTTGAATAGGTACTGCTTTACTACTTGCCTTGGAGGTGGCTGCAGTGCGAACACTATGTGCTCCAAAAACTTTAGTATCAATACCCGCTCGAGCCATAACAGTTTTTATCCAGCGAGCTATTGTATCTCTGGTAACAGCCTGATGTGGCTTAACATAACTTATTAACAGCTTTGTGGTGTCTCCACGTAGAATCCTTGTTCTATGCAAATATTCTTTCAACACAAAATAAATACATAACCGCCTATCTGGTGGGAATGCTTTAAATGACAAACTAACATAATCATGTCCCGGTCTGCTCTGCTTGAGCAACCCTTCAATAGAAATAATATATTCAGAACTCAACTTTTGAATGTCAATGATTGATAACTGGTTCAATGTATGTACACGAGCTGCATTAGTAAGAGCCATTAGCATTACAAGTTTAAACGTGAGATCCTTTAATGATAATTCTTTCACAGGGCTTAATTTTCTTAAGAAATTCAAAACAATATTTACATCCCATATTTTAGAGTATCTTGGTTTTGGAGTACGAACATTATAAACACCTTTAAGAAATCTAATCACTAATGGATGAGATCCAGCACTATGGGATTCTAATTTTATACCAAGAGATGAAAGACTAGATCGTGCAATGTTTATAGAACTATAGCTATGTCCTTTATCGAATAATTCTGTCAAAAACTCTATCACATTATTCACAGATGGCGATACTTCACTGACTTCCCATTTATGACAGAATGAAAGCCACTTCGAAATATATGTTTTGTACTCGTTTCTGGTCGATTGTCGCCATGAAGCAACGAGTATGCTGGTAGCTTTCTTTGAAAATCCTCTGTTTCTGAAAGAATGCCCGAAACATTGCAAGCTATCATTGTCAGATTTTCCCATAATGGATGTTCTTTTTGATTGTGTGGCATTGTCAACAGATTTTTCTCCCGTGGAAGAATTCTCGGATGATCTACTAGAATGTTTGTAAGAAGAGGAAACCAGGTCTGAGTTGGCCATAGAGGTAGAATTAATATAGCCCGGGCTCCATCTCTTTGGATCTTTCCAATGCAGCGACTGATTACACTGAAAGGAGGAAAAATGTAACACATTTCAAATCTACTCCAGTCTAATAAGAAAGCGTTTACAAACATAGCATTTGGATCGGGATGATAGGAACAGTATATTTCTACCTTATGATTTAGCCTTGAAGCAAAAAGGTCAATACTTGGCAAAGGCCATATGGTACAAATTTTTTGAAAAATCTGTGAATTCAACTCCCATTCAAGTTTATCATTGAATTTGCGGGAGGGCGTATCAGCCTCATTAATAACGCCAGGTATGTGAGTGATAGACAACCAAATGCTATGTTCAATGCATAGTAACCAAATGCTTCTAGTGATATCATTACATTGAATTGACTTACAACCTCCCATATTTGTAATGTAACAAACTGCTGTTGATGAGTCTGTCAAAATTTTGACATGCTTATTTTCCAGTTTTCTTGCTAAAATTTTAAGACAAAAGTATATTGCCTTTAATTCTAATGCATTTATGTGCATTGATTTCTCATCTTGGGTCCATCTACCACCAATCTTTTTGTTATCAAATGAAAAACCCCATCCAATCATGCTTGAGTCTGTTTGAATGACAAAATCGGGATTTCCGTGATCAATAAATCTTTTTTGGGTATGTACATTCACAACCCACCATTCGAGATCTGATCTCATTGCATCTGTTATGATCATTTTTGCATCAAAATTGCCTGTACTGGCTTTAAGTGCTTCAATTTTTTCCCTCTCTAAAAACCTGTAAAAAAGCTTTCCATACTCAACAGCAGAAAAAGTTGAAACTAGTAAACCTATTACTTTTGCCACATCTCTGATGGTGGTCTGACTTAACAACATCAGTCTTTTGCATTCAGAATGAATATGGTCCTTTTTCTCTATTGTTAAATAAACAATCATTAAATGAGAATCAATAACATTTCCTAGGTAAACAATTATCTTGGTAGGTATAAGTACAGACTTGTCAATATTGATCATGAAGCCCAATTTTGTCATTAAGTTTGATGTATCTTTGATATTACACAAACATTTTTCCTCTGACATGCCTCCGAGAAGGCTGTCGTCTATAAATCCAGTACTAACATGTCCTAAATTACGTAAAGTAGCATACACTGGCTTCACTAACTTTGTAAACCAGAGCGGCCCATGACTGATACCATTGGGACAAGCAGTAAATTGAAGAATTTTGTCTCTCCATTGAAACCTAAGTAGTTTTTGATCATTGTCATCAATCTTTAATGAGTAATAAGCATGACGAATATCTATAGATGCCATATACATATCTTTTTTAATGAGTAAAATGGCACTTTCAAACCCATCCATTTTGAAATGCTGGTATGGAATGTAAGTGTTTAGATCTTTGAGATTTAATATTAATCTATATTCGCCATTTTTCTTCGGTCGTAAAAAAATTGGCGATAAAAGTTGATCTTCATCATGTGCCACTGGCACTACAACTTGTTGGCTTATTAATTTCTCAACTTCTTTGTCTATTATTAAGCTTTCTTTGTAATTAAAATGGCTGTGTCTGTAAACTGGTCTTTTTGGACGGATATTATCAATGAATTTGATTTTCACACCTTTAATCATATCTAAAATTACTTTGTCAGAGGTAATTTTTTGCCATTCAGAGACAAAATTTTTCAATCTACCGGCAATGAATTGATCACATGTACTTACAGAATTTATTGTTTTGGTTGAGTTTTCACATAACCTCCCCGTCTCGGGTAGTTTTTTGAGTCGTAGGAGCGGTAACTAGTGGATGGCACTGGAGGTTGTCCCCCATATGGTCTGCCCCTGTTCATGTTTGGTCGGAATCGGCCCCTAAACCAAGGCCTACCCCTGAATCCACTGCGAACTTGTTGACCAGACATTTTCGAACTGATTTTAGCGCAATCCTCAATCTCTTTGGCTGTTTTGGAGACATCGTCTCCAAACAGTTGCGTTGTTACTGGTATTGAATGAGTACAGAGGTGCGAGTATTCTTTCTTTAACTCTGGCCTCAGTAGATCCCTTCTGACCATATTTGTTTGGTAATTGCCGTGACCTAAAAAGGCCATGGCATCATGGCACCCCTCTATAATGCCAGTAATATCAATTTCTCCTTCTTTCCCGGCATCTGTCAATGTTTTTTCTATTTGGGCTGCTTTGTCCATTGTCTTGGTCAAGCATATCCCTGCCTTCACCAAGGAAGTAGAAATTGTCTGCATTTTCTTGTCTGTTGTTCGACTCTGAGCTGACATTATGTCCCATATCAGTTTGTTCATGCGTGCAGGTGCTAGTCCTTCACAATTTTCAGGTCGAGCAAATGAATCTCCTTTAATGAGATTGTCATAAACTTCACTGTCCATTCCCTTTTGGAAAAGATCACTAACAGTGTCTGCCAACACTTCATCCACATTTTTATCAGTCACTTTTGTGACTTTGAATTTCTTAGAAAGGTCAGCAAACCTTGATGAACATGACTGAGTTGGTTCTACTGAAGGAACTACACTTTGGCACAGCCACAAAACTGTCAGTTTTGGCTCTTTTTGGTGAGGAAGGACCCTGAACCTCCTCAATATATTCATAATCATCATAATCCTCACAGTAAGCATAGGAACTTTCAAATGTATCCATACGCTGTACTAGCGCTGCCTGTGTCGCTTGAATGGATTTCAAACATTCCATCATCAAGTTATTGTTTAGATCTTTCCGATTATCGTCATTCGTGGACGATTTCTGGGGCCTGACAGCGTCAGGTTTTACTTTGTTTTGATCTGGCAAATTAGTTTCCGACGATCTTTTTGCCGGGATCTTCCCCTTCGTGGAAGATTTTGCCTTCGATCCCAAATCAATTTCGGTTTTCGATTTCTCGGCCATCACACCGGAAAAACACTTTCTTACAAATAATCACTAATTTCTCGATGACACAGTATATTACTATCGATAAATAAACCACGAACTACGTCCGAGGTACAAAAGAATCAATCTGATCGCATCAGATAAAACGAATATTTAGTTTGTTTTGAACTACGTTCGAAAACACGTTTCTGCCTGGGCGGAAACGGAAACACTCTGATGCGCATGCGCAACGGAAATACTATCTCAGTTAACTCCCTTGATTTTCTATTAAGCGAAATAAAATATAGCTTTTGTTGTTCACGAAATGAAATATTAATCGATCTTACTCGAAAAACAAACGATTATTCTATTTCTTAAATGCAAAAACGAGACAAAATGTGAAATTTCTAGGACATATTTTCGTAAAGCGCGTCATTGTGCACGTGATCGCTATGCGACGTTGTGACGTCACTTATTTCGCCCTGCATATATGACGTCAGATAGGATGAAATGCACAAAAGCAGGGTATAAGTTTTTGA